>OY997270.1:157233164-157910257 GCA_963921465.1 Triticum timopheevii | reverse complement strand
AAGAAGAAGAAGAAGAAGAAGAAGAAGAAGAAGAAGAAGAAGAAGAAGAAGAAGAAGAAGAAGAAGAAGAAGAAGAAGAAGAAGGAGGAGAAGAAGAAGAAGAAGGACACGGAAGTAGTCTTTAGAATGCATTTACTACATGATCAAACTCATCTTACCTTCTCATCGGAGGAAATCCGAGTGCCCCTCAACGTCGGCATCTCAAGGGCGTCAACTTGCAACTACGGCCACGCCGCGCTGGAGAGACCCCCAAGGAAACATCCTCGTGCGTTCCACGGAACATCAAGATGCATTTGTATGAGTAGTTTATCTTGTGAGAGAAAAGGATGAACGAGGGAAGGCCTCTAGAGATAGAGATAGAAACTACTACTACCAATGTGCTGGCCCGTGCATCGCAATGGATCCAAATTAGTAAAATAATACTTGTTCACGTGCTTGAAATATAAACACTCTAGTTTTGATATACATGTGTCAGCAGACATGACAGCTTGTCCATGAAGTTGAACCACGGCGACCATCAGGTTTCTTGTTTCTACCACTGCCACACCCACACGCGATTCCCACGACGCCGCTCCAAACCACGGCACGACGTCCCCCGACGTGGACATGGATCCTCTGACGTGGCTATCACTGCCTTGCCCTGCCTTTCCTTCACTGACAGGTGGGACCACACTTGTGGGTCCCACATGTTAGTGACAGAATGGTAGGATTGTTCGCGTCAGGGGATCTTCATCCCCCCGACGTGCACCTCATCCCTCTCGGCCCCACCGCTCCTATGCCTTTGTGTGCATGACATGCGGGCCAGCTGAACTGCGGCGACCATCAACTTTCTACCACAAACACACCCGATTGGACACAGTTTGCCTGCTCCGCTGCTGTGCTCCGATCCGTACTCCCGCACCATCAAATTTTCATCCAGCGGCTGTGACACATTTTGTCCCGGGCATCAATCCTTAGCTGGAGTACTTCTGTACTATAGGTAGTACCCGCCGGTGTGGCCATCTACGCCTTGTAACGCCCCGACGCCCAGCTGTGGCACCCTCGCCACGGCCACGCCACCACCGGCTGGTTCATCTCGAATGAGTGAGTCGCGAACCACGCCACCACCATGAGAATGACATGTGGGACAGCCGCATTTAAGGTCTGCATGTCATGGACTCATAGGCCGGGCACTAAGCCACTGAAGTTCGGTCCCGTGGGCCCCGAGGGAAATGTAACTCCTGTAGCAGGCCTTGTGGTGCTCCCGCAGTATGAGCTCGTGCCAAAACTAGAATTTGTTTCTTACTACTACCAACTAGTACTAGTAAGGTACACGTGCATTGCACGCATGAGATTCTGGTGGTTTGTACATTATGCTTGTACATGTGGAGATTTCTAGATTCTACATGTGGCAAAATCTGGTGGAATGTAGATCATATCCAACGGCAAATAGTGCTCGGATTTGCCATCTTTGTACCATCGGATTGGCTTCATCCAACGACCAACTTTCAAAGTTATTCACACACTATATAGGGGTATAGATATATAGATGTTTGGTTTGCAGCCTAAGGTTGCCACGCCTAAGCTTAGGCGTGACACAATATCTGATGTAGGGTGGAACCCTAATTCGTTGATCTTTCACGTTTGGAGGGGATCCTACGGAGAACACGATGAACACGGGGAAGAACGGAGAGAAATCACAAGGGGAAACACTCAAGAACAAGTCCAAATCACACATCCACTAGACAATCAAACACACAAGATCACAAGGTACATGAACAACAAAGGGAAAGATACAAGGTAAGGTTCATCTCCAAGAGGAGGTCTTGATGATATCCTAGATGGATCTTCCCTAAAGAGGGGTCTTGAATCCGCAGGGGGATCTTCTCCTAGATGGAGGTCTTGGCCTCCAATGGAGTAGTGGTCTCTCTCTCTCAAGAGTAGAGATAGGTAGGAGCAAAGCTCACTTAAGAATGAGCTATCACTTTGCTAACCCTAGAAAGGAGGTGGAGGAGGTCTATTTATAGCCCAAGGGGCGAAGGGGGTACACGGGCCTTGGCCCAAGTCACGCACGCAGGCGGGGTCCGGATGATCCGGATGGTGGCCCGGATGATCCGGGTGTCGGGGGTCCGGATGATCCGGGCGACCGTCCGGATGATCCGGCTTCGTCGGGCAGCTTCTGTTGTCTTCGAGCCGATTATCCGGATGATCCGGAGGGCGACCCGGATGATCCGGCTGAGCCCGGATGATCCGGACGGCGGTCCGGACGTCCGGCCTGGCTCCTGCAGCCGCTCCGTCTTCTTCTCCTTTCTTCCGTCTTCTCTTCCACGCTTCCCTCGCGGATGGTGCAGTCGTTCCTTGCGCTTGCACTCCTCCTTGACATCCGTGAAGCTCCGACAATACCTATGCATGCACACGTAAGGAGTGTCAAGTAGTATACCATCCTCGAGAGTGTCAAGTGAGCACGTGTAAAGGAGATGATTCACCTTTGTGTATGTAAAATAGATGTCGCATGCGTCACTTGCCAAATGGGCTCTTGACGTGGTGATGTCCGTAGGATGCTCCGCATCATCCCCTCCCCCTTGGGAAAGATCCGACCTTGAATCAAGATCCAAATCACCATGGGAAAGAGATGATGTCGTCGTGTAGAAGTGGACGATCACCAAGCATTCGTCATCTTGTAGTTCCAAATGGGCACTCTCCAATGTCGCACCGTCTTGTGATTCCTTCAAAAGTAGCAAAGATAACAAGCACTTGGAAAAACAAATGTGGTTGTCGTAAGAGCAAAACCAAGCATTCAAGAGGTGATTCACCCAACAAGTGTTGTCATCAAGCATAGCATATGGTTTGACAAAGAAGTGTGGCATGGCATTTGAGCATGTAAATTGAGCACAATCAAGTATATCATGGTCACAAGCATGCAAATGGGAGGTCAAGATGCAAATATATGTGATAAGTGAACAAGCATCTACCTCAAGGTCATAGCAAGCATGCATAAAGATCTCAATGAACGGTCTATGGTAGGCATAAGAGTCATTCACAACACCAAATATAGTGAAATGTCTAAACACATGGGGCAAGTGCAAGACAATCCAAGCATAACGTGCATAGGGTGTAGTGAAGATATCGTGGCACTCAACACAATGGAAAGAGCAATTGTTCATCATGTGTGAGGCAATCAAGTCAAGCATGTGATAAGCAAAGGGACATGGCATATGTGAAGAACTAGATGCAACACACAAGGCATATATGTCATCAACCCAAGAAAGCAAGTAGTGGAACATGGGTGATGCAATATAGCGAGCATTCATAGCTATCAAATCAAGCAAGCTAGTAGTGCGAAGATGCAACATACTAGGAGGAATCATGGCAAACATGTCATTGGTGCAAATAGTGGGCATGAATAATTCACAAGTCATAGCACAAGCATGAAAGCAAGATATGAGTACAATATCATGAATGTATTGGCGAGAGGCCATATGTGAATAGCAATGGGTCATCATGACTCTCCCAACACAACAAGCATCAATAGAATGGGGCACATGATAAACATGGCAAAAGCAACAAGGATCTCCACCAAGCATGCAAATACACATAGGAATATCATAAAGGAGAATCATGGGTAGATGCAAACAAGGGTCACAATTGCATGGCAAAGGCATAGAAGTAAGCATAGCATGCAAAGTGAACACGGTAAAATGAGCATAATGTGAGAAGTGGTGAATGGCCCATAGGCGTGTGAGAGCCAAGTAGAGGAGTTGCGCATAGTCCTTGCGCGAAGGGGACGGTGGTAAAGACAATCCACGTGATCCCAATTCATCGTTTCTCTCAAGAGCTCATTTTGTCAACTTGTGGGATTGCGAGGTTGACAAGTATTCATGGTTACCTACACAAAAGAGACACAATCCAAAGAAATTGTGCGCGTGGTAAATGTACACATCATCCGTCATGATGTGTATGTGCACGTGTGAGTTAGCACAAGATAAGCAATGCTCAAAGATATTTGATGCATGGTATAAGAACATGTCATCCATCATGAAAGAATAGTTGTTATGTATGACACGATGGGGACACAAATTGAGCAAACAAGTATATGGCACATCAAAAGCATGTTTATTCATTGGGAGCATATGGTGCACACAAGTATTGGGATCATGCAATGGATGGGATGGGTCAAAATCTCCTAAGATGCATGAGGAAACTATGGGGGTCTCCTCATGAGCAATATCGGAAACATCACATGGGGAAAATGGACAACATCCAAAACAATGCATATCCGAAGCTAGGTGGTCATGGCATGGCATATGAGATAAATGATGCAAAGGAAGCATATCAATATCATCACAAGAGAAACAAATGCCAATAACCCTGGGCTTGTCATCTATGCCATATGTGCAAATTGGGTTTATTTTAATGGCATATGCATAGTCACTATGAAGAGATTGCAAATAAGACATATGGTTGATCTCATGCATAGCATATGACAAGTCAAGCGGATTATCAAACATGATGTGACCTAAAGAATTGTCACAAGAAATCCTATGTAACATGGCATCACAACTAATAGACTCCACAATAGAATCATCATACTCATCATAAATGGGCAAATCATCGCATGGGGAAATCATACTAGCATGAAGCATGGCAATAGGTGGATCAACATCATGGAAGAAATCGATGTCAAGAATGTCCACTAGTGGGACTAGAGCATCACCTTCACCTATGTTACCTTTGTCATTCCACTCAAGTGGTGTAGGTGAGGTGGGAAAGACCAAATTGTGGTCATCATCATCATCTTGATGGAACCATGTGGGCGGTGCATCATAATCCACCATGGCCATCGTCTTGTCCAAAGGGAGGACAAAGTCGTTGAGGATCGGCGCGTCATCATAAATGGGACCTAGAACCAAACGAGAAAACACAATAGAGGTAGAGGTCAAGTTGTTAGAAATGAAAATGGCCTCACGAGACCTATCAACTATCTCACTCTCTCTATGTGGTGGTTCACTCACTCCCTCAAAATAGGTGCACTCAAACTCATGTATGGTGGAGTCACTCATCTCACTCAAGTGGTGGGGGTTGTGGCTCTCCTCACATGGGAATTGTGGCAACTCATCATATATGGGGCTAGTGGTGAAGTCACTCTCACTCTCAATATGGCGGCACAAGTCATTCAAGTCATCATACGTCGCCGTGGTCGAAGGGAAAGTCCCATGCTCAACCATCTCGTCGTGGTCGCCGTGGATGAAGGCCGAAGATGGCACATCATCACTCTCGCCTCCTAAGATGGAAGCATCATCCTTGCTCGCCACCTTGTCGCTCGCCTCCAAAGCTTGGTTCTTGAAGGTCTCCGTAGTCGAACTCGTCGCCGCACCATCTTGAAAAAGAGTCGAAGTACACTCGGCATCATCAATGCCACAAAGAGGGATGGCGGTGAAGTCACACTTGGGAGCATCGTCTTGGAACTCGTCGGGCTTGGACATCTTGGTGGTACTAGCCTCATGCTTGTCGTGGAGCTTGGTCGCCGTGAAGTTTGCTTGGGGTGGAGAAGCCTTGGCCTTCATGAGTTCTTGTTCCGCCTTGAGAGCACCAATGTAGTAGTCGTCGACGGACTTGTAGTTCTCGAGGAAGATGGCCTTGGAGATGTCGTTGTGCAATCCCATCATGAAGTGGAACTTCATCGAAATGGGGTCGTCCACGCCGGCTCGTCGCAAGGCAATCATCATCTCCTTGAAGTACTTGTCAATGGACTTGGATCCTTGGGTGGTGTTCTCCAATTGGCGTCGAAGTTGTTCCGTGTAGGTTGGAGGCACAAACTCTCGCCGTAAAGCAATCTTCGTCTTGGGCCAACTCATCTCGTAGCTCTCCGAAGGTGTGTGAAGCCACCATGTCGAGGCGTAGTCGTGGAAGTTTCTTGTGGCGCACTTCACTTGATCTTCAGGACGAACTTGATGTAGCTTGAGGTAGTCGTCCATCAAACGCTCCCACTCGAGGTACTCCTCAGGTTCTTGAGTCCCATAGAAAGGAATCGCGTGGTCGATGTCGAGGTCATAGTAGCTCGTGGAAGTCGTGGACTTGAGCTTGGGGAGCTTCTCTTGAGCGTAGTCTTGGGGTTCTTGTTGGCGAAGATGCCGTATGTCCGTAGGCGAAGATGACTTGAAGTCGCTTGGCGAAGATGCCAAGGGAGATGGTGAAGTCATTGAGTGGTTGTTGATGTAGAGCTCTTGACCTTCACGTTCTTGTTGGTGATGGTGTCGATGCCGATGTGATCTTGCCGGAGGTGGTAGCTCAGAAGGATGTGCTCTTGAGCGTCTTCTCGAAGATGAGGAAGATCGCTTGTAGGACTTGATGAGGGCCTTGATCTCCTCCATGCGCTTGTCCATCTTGGCGTCGTAGTTGTTGTTCATGGCATCGAACTCGTCGTTGTTGTTGTAGACCGAAGATGAAATGCCTTGCCTATCCATCACAAGACTCGAGTAGAGGTGAGTAGGAAATGAGATAAACAATACCAAGCTACCTTTTCCCAAAGTTGAGGATGTATCCCGTGTCACTCAATGTGAGATGAAAGAATAGTGGAATTGGTACCGGACTTGTTCACTCACACCTACAAGTAAAGGCTTATGGTAGAGCTCGGTGAGGATAGTGGCACAAAAATTTGATGCAAAATGTTAGCAAGAGTCAATAATGTTGAAAAAGATTCACAAATTCGCAAGCGAAACAAGTAGACCAATAGCAATATGTGGCTCACGGAAACACACACGGATAGATAAATGGGGTCGTGCAACCAAGGAATGAGCACAAAATGTGGAATCCACGGAAAACGCTCGTGTTGCACAACTCAAGAGAGACGCTAGCACGATTGCTCAATAGGCGGATACGACACTTGTGCACAACCTATAGATGCGAAATGGATAAACTTCTATCCCAAGTATGCTATGTATGTATGGTTCCCGGTGTTTCTCTCAAGCATGATATCATATGATGTAGATTTTGGTATAGCTCTTATGTGCAATGGGGTATGATGCTATGGCACTTGCTCACAAGCTCTTTGCTCTCTTTTTGCTTAAAAGCTTTTTCTCTCTTTTTTTATGGCCACTTTTGCACAATGCACAAACCAAGATAGCAATTGTGTATATGCGGGAACAAACTTGAGGCACAATGGATGATATGATACCAAGATGATATGGTATGTATGCAATGGATGGTGTAGACCACTAATGTGCACAAGTCACATTGCCGGCAATACTCAAATGGCTAGTCTCGATAGGCAAGTAACGCAAAATGGGCTAGGGGTTAACAATGCAATTGCAAGGGAATATACAAAGGTGTCGTCGAGGTTACCGTCCTTTGCGATGATGAGTGGCGGTGTTCTTGGTGTAGATACCAAGATGATGGAGACTCGTCCCTAAGTAGCCGAAACACCTTAGGAAACGGAAAAACCGCAAACTCAAAATCTCAAATGACAAATGTCAAATGGTGGTAGCGGAAAGCGGTGGTGGTGTTGCACTAGGCAATGCGGAAGTGGAATTATGGGCTATACACGAGTCGGAGTTGAAGTTGCCGTCCCTAAGTAGCCGAAACACCTTAGGAGACACAAGCCACAACTCGACCAAGCTCAAACAACAATTGGGTTAGGTTGGGTTGTCGGAAGTGTATGGTGGGAAAGTTATGTGGAAGTGGTGGTGGAGGTGGTTGATGAAGAAGCAACCATCCCTAAGTAGCCGAAACACCTTAGGAGACTCTAATCACAACTCAAACAACCACATATGCAATGGGGAACAAAATGGGTTAGGTTGCGGAAGTCGGTGGTGCTAATGCGGATGATATGGTGGAGGGCCTAGGCAAATTTGCCTCATTTCAGAAAATATGATGGATTCAAATGATGTTGGTGGTATTTTTGTGGGATGGGGGATGTCAATAGCTTCAAAACAAGCTAAAGAACGTCAAAATCGGAATTCGGATGAATTAGTTATGGACAAAACAAAAATCAGCCGAAGTCAGTTTCAGGGATAGCCGGACATCCGGGAGGAGGTCCGGATGATCTGGGCTAGGTCCGGATGATCCGGGTGCATAGCCGGATGATCCGGGTTCGTCAGCGCCGGTTCGGGAAATTAGGCGTGTGGGTTATCCGGACGTCCGGGAGAGGGTCCAGCTGATCCGGGCGGTGTCCGGATGATCCGGGAGATGGTCCGGATGATCCGGGCAGGTCAAACTGGTCGGGATTTCCTCTCGGGGACGAATTTTTGGGCGGAAATTGGGGATTTTGGGGGCAAAATTTGATGGATTTCGTGGATGGAAGGTGGGGAAACTTGGGGGAAAGCTAGATCCACTTGAAACCAAGCAAATCCATGGATCAAAATCAACAAAACATCATCAAACCAACAAATCACAAAAAAATTTGGGGCTATTTTTGGTGGGGATTTTCGGATTTTAGGACGAAAACAACAAAATCAAGCTAGAAATCACGGGGTAGGGGCTCCAAAAACGTGATCAACCTGGCTCATGATACCATACGATGTAGGATGGAACCCTAATTCGTCGATCTTTCACGTTTGGAGGGGATCCTACGGAGAACACGATGAACACGGGGAAGAATGGAGAGAAATCACAAGGGGAAACACTCAAGAACAAGTCCAAATCACACATCCACTAGACAATCAAACACACAAGATCACAAGGTACATGAACAACAAAGGGAAAGATACAAGGTAAGGTTCATCTCCAAGAGGAGGTCTTGATGATATCCTAGATGGATCTTCCCTAAAGAGGGGTCTTGAATCCGCAGGGGGATCTTCTCCTAGATGGAGGTCTTGGCCTCCAATGGAGTAGTGGTCTCTCTCTCTCAAGAGTAGAGATAGGTAGGAGCAAAGCTCACTTAAGAATGAGCTATCACTTTGCTAACCCTAGAAAGGAGGTGGAGGAGGTCTATTTATAGCCCAAGGGGCGAAGGGGTAAGTGAGGGGCGAAGGGGGTACACGGGCCTCGGCCCAAGTCACGCACGCAGGCGGGGTCCGGATGATCCGGATGGTGGCCCGGATGATCCGGGTGTCGGGGGTCCGGATGATCTGGGCGACCGTTCGGATGATCCGGCTTCGTCGGGTAGCTTCTGTTGTCTTCGAGCCGATTATCCGGATGATCCGGAGGGCGACCCGGATGATCCGACTGAGCCCGGATGATCCGGACGGCGGTCCGGACGTCCGGCCTGGCTCCTGCAGCCGCTCCGTCTTCTTCTCCTTTCTTCTGTCTTCTCTTCCACGCTTCCCTCGCGGATGGTGTAGTCGTTCCTTGGCGCTTGCACTCCTCCTTGACATTCGTGAAGCTCCGACAATACCTATGCATGCACACGTAAGGAGTGTCAAGTAGTATACCATCCTCGAGAGTGTCAAGTGAGCACGTGTAAAGGAGATGATTCACCTTTGTGTATGTGAAGTAGATGTCGCACGCGTCACTTGCCAAATGGGCTCTTGACATGGTGATGTCCGTAGGATGCTCCGCATCAATATCTTAGGCATGTGTTTGGTTCATTGCTACACTTGTGGCTTGCCACACTTTTCTAGCTACATGGTCCACATGTCATAGACTCAACTTCTTGCCAAATCTTGCCACACTTGTGGTGCCCATTTTGTTAGCCACATTTTTTGTGGCAGACACAGGGGTTGTTTGGTTTTAGGCCTAGCAATGCCACACTTTATCATATAATGTTGCCAACCTTGCCTAAGGTTAGGGGCTGTTTGGTTAGTAGGGCTGTTTGAATTGTGACTATCTTTGCCATATATTGCCACATGATTTTTGCCACACTTGCCACACTTGCCCTAGTTGAGTTGCTTTGGGCCTGTTTGGTTTGCAGCCTAAGGTTGCCATGCCTAAGCTTAGGCATGCCACAATATCTTAGGCATGTGTTTGGTTCATTGTCACACTTGTGGCTTGCCATACTTTTCTAGTTACATGGTCCACATGTCATAGACTCAACTTCTTGCCATATCTTGCCACACTTGTGGTGGCCATTTTGTTAGCCACACTTTTTGTGGCAGCCACACTTTGCCTAAGCTTAGTTGTGGCAAAGTTGGTCATGAACCAAACAGACCCTTTGTTAGCCACACTTTGGCTTGCCTAAGGGAATCTATGACATGTGGGGCTCACTTCTCATAAAAAAAATCTTTTCCTTAGGTGTGGCTAGAACCAAACACCTACCTAACTTGGTCAAACTTGCCTAAGGTTAGTTGTGGCAAAGTGTGGCAAGGTGTGGCTAGGAACCAAACAGCCACTAAGATTGCCAAAAGATTGCCACGTAAGGTTAGGCAAGTTTGATTAACTTAGGTGAGTGTTTAGTTCAAGCCACACCTTAGGCAAGCCACACTAAGGCCCCACATGACATACACACAAAAAAATGTGGCAAGATTCCCTTAGGCTTGCAACCTTGGCTCTCATTTTGAAGAACTAATAACTTTGCCTAAGCTTAGTTGTGGCAAAGTTAGTCATGAATTAAGTTCAACCATGGAGTCTTCTAGATTATACATGTGGCAGAATCTGGTGGATGATATCCAACGGCCAGTAGTGCTTGGATTTTCCATCTTTGTACCGTCGGATTGGCTTCATCCAACGACCAACTTTCAAAGTTTTTCACACACTATATAGGGGGTATAGATATAGATGTGTCGGTCCGTTGCAATGGATGCAAAGTATATCTATTTAGTGGAGTGCACTCTAAACCCATTATCTATTTATTTTTCTCTAACCTTTCGTAGCCATGCAACCAAGCCACATAAGCTTCATGGGTGCCCCCCAAATCATATTATTCATACTATGTTGATTGAAAAAAAGATAAATCACCCAAAACAAGATCTTCCCGTTGTTGTTCCTACGATGTTGTGTCGTGCACGTACCTACTAGTTGTATAGTGGTAGTACTAGTAATATAGTATTAGGAGTACAAACTTGGTACTAGTAGGAGTAGTACTAGTACGGAATGCTCCTACTCTATCAACGAGCCCCATCTGACACCAAATTTCTTGGCTTCCGTGCTACTGCTAGATCTTCCCCTCGTTTCTGTTTTCCAACCTTGCGGTGGGCGGGGTGCAGTTTGCCAATAGTCGGTTTGCTCAAAGGCGGTCCCACATGAAAGTGAAAATGCTAGGCAACACGCCTTCCCTAAGCTATGTGTCGTGCCGGACGGGCCGTGGAGTACTCCCGATTCCTGGGCGTGTGGGGGTGCAACGCAAACGCGGCAAGCCTTTTCCTTTTACTAGCAATGTGTCTGTGTGTTGCGACGGATCCAAAGTAGTAGAATAGTAGTATTTGTTCACAAATTTGGAAGAAATCACTCTTGTTTTGATATACTCCTAATATATTACTCCCTCCGTACCTAAATATTTGTCTTTTTAGAGATTTCAAATGGACTATCACATATGGATTATATAGACATATTCTAGTGTTTCTAGCAAGATGCCCGCGCGTTGCACGAAGTTGATGGAAAAGGTAAGCACAACTTATAAATTGACGGATGGAGTACTAGTTACAGTGATGCATATAGTTAAGCAAAGGGATCTCACATGTCGGTATTGACTGGAACGAGAATGCAACAGCACAATAAGAATTAAGGCCATGATGATGCGATCGCAGTGGTGGCTACAGAAGGCAAGAAGAAAGATGGATCCATGAACGTACGACCTCCTCCTCCTTAACTTAGTGCGCCGAGCCACCGACCGGCGGCTAAGGAGCGGCGGATTTTGTGGTGAGGTCGAGGTGCTTCTCAGCAAAGGCATCCAAGGCTTCCGGCCGGTTGAGGAAGGCCAACGTCATAGCGTCCTCTCTGGCCTTGTAGATACCTATGTACACGATTTGCTCATACACGTGGATGTGTAGGTCGACGAATTCTTGCAGGGCGAGGTGCCTCGCAGCGAGCGCGACCTCCAGGTGGACATTCTTCATGGCATCGGCGGGCAGTCGCAAGGCCACTAGTGCTTGAAAGAGGTTCCGGCCATGGAGGCCGATTAGGGTGGCAGGTAATGAGGAGCCTGGGCGCGCGGGCTGGAGGAGTACGGCGATGTCGTCCGCGAACTTCTTAAGGACGGTGGACTTGTTGCTGGTGGCAACGATCATCTGGTCCAACTGAGAGTTGTAGTTGGCGTCGACGGCGGCCATCCACCAGCCAGTCTCCAACACTGTCTGGAGACGATCCTCGGCGCCATGCCGCAGGCCGGCGTCGTGGACCATCTGGCACAGCCGCTGGCCACTCACGTGCATCGCCGCCATGGGTCTGGAGTGAGCTCTTTTGAGCTTAGTGTAGGTTCTTAGGCAAATTCTTAGGTGCGTACGATGTGGTAGATGCATTGGAATGGAGGGTGCCTTTATATGAGGGCAATGAGGGCAAACTGCATTGCATTCACATCGGGCAGCCTCTTTTCCCGGACCTCCTCCCATTACTTCCCTCATGCATTAATTGAAGGAGGATGCATTGGCCATTCAACATTTCGGGAACCGCTACTCCCTCCCTCGTCTGCATTAAAGCTGTATCGGGAACTGCGCCGCCCGCTGTCAAATCGAATACTCCCTCCGTCTAGGTGAGTATTAAGTCATCTTACAAAAACCAAATGGTAAACACATAGGCGTGGTGCATTAACTCTCACGTGGTTTCTTATTTTTTTTACATAAATAGAGGAATCAACCAATAAGAGATGTGGGGCTTGTATGCTTTTAATGACTTGAGACTATCAAACATGACATGCAATGGTCAGTTCATTGCACGCAATGATATTAATAAGGGAGTACCTAGAACGCATCTAGATGAGATATAATTTGGTCTCATTCACATTGAAAACAAGAACAAATACAACCCACGTTAGCACACACGCATCTTATAGCATCACATCCAATGGCTATAAAAGATGAATGAGACCAAATTATATCTCATCTAGATGAGTTCTAGCAAAATTGTATTAATAATACTTAGTATCATATATTAGTATCATGTAGCACTTTATTTACTGCCATGTATGACACATAGTACTCAACTCTCTCTCCTTCTTCATTTAATTCTATGACACCTCATCAAAGTTGCCTAGTTCGCATGCATGATATAGCTATGATACTACCGTTACAACAAGCCTTAGCAAATAAACATTAAGTTCTCTCATTTTCCTCTCCACCTTGGTCACCTAGATGGAGGGAGTATACTGCGTGGGCTTTTCCTACGCGATAGGCGGGGTAGTTCCGCCTAGTCGGTTCGACAGAGACGCGAGAAGATGAGGGAGTAGGCTGCTGCAAATGTAGGGATGTGTGATTTGACAGTGAGTTACTGCTGGACAGGTGGGGCCCTGTGATTTGACTTGCCATTATCATACTAACTGTGGCGCTATGACTGGCGTGAGTCTCCTGATTCCTGACCACCTCCATATAGGTGCCTCTCCCAATGCTCCACCATGTAGTAGAGGCTGGCTCTTGCATGAGAGCCCACGTCTCCACTTTTTCCTTGCCTCTCTTTCCTCCACATATGCAAAAATGCCATGTAAAGCGCACTATTGTACTTACTTGCTCCTACAGGTGCTAAGCTTGCCACATAGGCATAAAGTCTGATGTGGCAAGTTAATCAAGGAGAGAGACTAGTTTGGTGACCCAAGGAAGAAATGGTGCTAAGCGCATGTACCTAGGTGAAAAGACAATTTTGAGTCTATAGCTAATTAAATGAAGCAAACTTAGCAACAAAAAACTAATAAGCACACCATTTCATTGGAAGAGGTCACTCCTTGGCAAATGCAATAAATACTAGTACTCCCTATGTCCCATAATATAAGAACGTATTTGGCACTACACTAGTGTCAAAAACGTTCTTATATTATGGGACGGAGGGAGTACGAAGAAAGAGATAGAGAGAAGTAAAAAAAATACACTTATAGCCAACCTTATAGCTAACCTTGTCGTAGTATGAGTGACTAAGTGATGACTATGTATGACATGCCAACATCAGATAGCCTAACGCACCGTGTTCTCCAAGGGCGCAACCGCGGGAGTGACGCGACGGTCGTGGTAGGTGCGACCATGATACCAGCTGCTGGCAGCCCTTGGATCTGAGATCAAACGGTCGCATGCTAAGTTGCTGAAAATTTGCAGAATAACCCTCCAAGATAGGATATTCACCCATAGGTCTAGAATCACGCCATGCAACTATTCGATCTCAGATCCAAGGGCTCTCGGACGCCCGTATCATGGAAGAATGGAAAGCCACTACCCTGCCGTTTGCACGCTGGCAGTTCGCTCCTACTCGTCCCCGCACGTCCTTTAATACTATGGTGGTTCGCTCCTAGTCCTCCCGTCCTTTCACATTACGGCAGTTTCACTAAGCCTAACCCTCCTCCCAAATCCATGGCGTCCCAAATCTCCATGATCGGCGGTGAGTACAAGGTTAGAACCATCACCGGCGATGAGTTCGACGTCATCTACACCCGTTCTTCTAGGATGGTGAAAGGATACCTTTCTCGCTTCAGATGCATGTTCAAAAACTCAGATGATGAGTGGGTCGCCGGGCTAGATGTTGAGTACACCACAGTCCTGGGACGAGAGAAGGATCTAAAGGACAAAGAGAGTAAGAAGCCCGCCGTGATCCAGGTTTGCGTGCATGACTTATGCTTGGTCTACCACATATGCCATGCCGACGTTGAATGCCTGGATTTTAAGAACTTCCTCAAGAGCAACCTAGTCAAATTCGTTATTGTAGACTTTATAAAGAACAAAGAAGTCCTGGGTCAGATAGGCCTCGTTGTAGGCAACCCCTTCGACCTCCAGAGTAATGGGCTGGTGTCCTCTCGTCAACCTTCAATGTTGGCCCTGACAAGAGCCATGGTTCATCCTTCGTACCGTAAACTGGAGAAACCTCCATACACGTTTCATCATTATGCATGGCAGCGAAATGTACTAGATATAGACCACATCCACTACACTGCAATGGATGGCTACCTTTGTTTCAATATCTACAAGGGTTGGATGAAGAGCAAGAGCCAAGTGTGCGGTTCAAGCAAAGAAGTATCGGCCAAGAGGAAGAGGGACAAGGACGATGTGGAGGACGTGGACGAGGACTCCAAGTAGGGTGGCAGTGCCGTTGCTCATGGTGGTGCTAATGCAGTGTTTATCGGAGTAGTTGCAAAGTTTAATTTCAGGTGTGCTTAGTTTAATTTGAGGGGTGTGTTGTGCTGAGCCCCCAGCAGAACTATGTTATGTTTCTTCTCATTACTTTAACTCTTCAATACGTACATACTAGTATTTCTTACATTTCGTCTTTTAGTTGGTATAGTACTACCACTCGTTTCTTCACATTATATACGTACAATATATATGGCCAACATCATATACCCAGCAGTATAGTTATCAAAGAATTTTAGGGTTCTTAGTTTTGTCAAAGAATTCCAGGGTGCTTAGTTTTATTTGAGGGGTGGGTTGTGCACTTGTGCTGGACACCATTATTGTGACGAGCCTTTTTAATAGTACTATATGCATAATTTGGCGACAAGCGCTCTCTATATGTACCACCTTTTTTTTAATTTCAAGTTTTGCTCCATGGCGCAATCCATCGATACTACTATTGTACAAAAGTGGAGTATATACATTTTTTAAAAGGCTAGAGGGCGGGGCAGTCTAGCTCGGTCGGTTTCACAAGAGGCGAGGGCCTTTGTGATTTGACAGCTCATTAGTGCTATCAAATCGAATAGTACTGTGCCGCCCGCTGCATGCCTGGCGCCTCCCTTAAACCCCTCCGTTAAACCCGCATGCAAACCGAGAATCCTACTCCGGCCACACGTCTGTTCATGAGCGGGCCGGAATTAAACGCAACACCGTCCGAGGTCCTCCCGTCCGCCCTGAGTTTAAATGAGGCCACACACCGGCCAAGCTCCTACCGTCCGTCCTCTATTTACATGAGGCCAGACAAACAGCGGGCAAGAATCGCACCCCTCCGCCGCTCCCCCATCTCCTCCTTCACCATTTTCTCCACTCTTCCGATGGCTTGCGAGGAGCCGTTCTCCAGCATATTACCCGGCTGGGTGGCCCACTGAGCCCTCCAGATACGGGTGAGGCCGCTCGGTGCTTCACCAACCTCGCTTGGCCCGACGGAGCCAGTTGCCACCCCAAGCAGGCGCGTGGTTCAGCAACTCGCCGCTCCAGTTCAGCTCGATGAGGAGTGGCAAGTTGCTCCACGCCGGCACAGCGGCGAGCACACCGGTACAGGTGTCATCGCTGTCGCGTCGTACCGCGCTACCAGTGTCTGCGGTGGACGCTCCTCCCGTGTCTGTGGGCGCGCCTCCCGTGTCTGTGGCAGCGCCATGCAGGCAGAGAGAAGCCGGGTACGTGGAGAGCGACGAGTCGGTGGCCAGCTTCTCTGTGTCCGTCTGAGGAAATTTGCCTGCTGCCATTGGAGATGCTCTTATGCTGGAAATAATAGAGTGACATCCAATCCATTTGAGTTAATTGCATGTATGATTGTCCCTCTATAGAAAGTTAATTGCATGTACAGTGTACATGTGACTTGCAGGGTGGCTACAGCTTCGTACAGAAAGTTAAAAGGAAACAAGTCCATCCTTAATCTTATATTCTAAGTACTCTGTGGGTTCCAGTGTCAGTACAGTAGCAAAAGAAGTATATATTAAATAAGTAATATATAATATAAAAATCTAAAGTTAAAAGACAGAATTTGAACTCATGTCATCGCGTTGCGAGCATCCGGCGCTAACCAGCCCAGCACATTTTTGTTATAGACCATGCTGGAGATATATCTCCATGTCTATTCTTATACTCCATTCGTTCCTAAATATTTTTTTTTGAGATTTCAAATGGACTACCACATACGGATGTGTATGTAGACATATTTTAGAGTGTAGATTCACTCATTTTGCTCCGTATGTCTTTCCAGGAAGGGGTCAGATTTGTCCTTGATTTATTTATGAGGTATCCAGATGGCACTACACCGCCAAGAAAAGAGGGTAACATAAAAATTATGGACTACTTTTTTGATTATGTTGGTAAGGTCCGGTCATAGTCACTTGTTGAAATCTCTAAAAGGACAAATACTCCCTCCGTCCGGAAATACTTGTCATCAAAATGGATAAAAGGAAATGTATCTAGATGTATTTTAGTTTTAGATACATCTCTTTTTATCCATTTTGATGACAAGTATTTTCGGACGGAGGGAGTATTTAGGAATGGAGGGAGTAGAAAACATAGTTGGTGATGATGGTGTGCATGCCATCCTGCAATATAGGCCGTCGGATTTGTATCTAACGGATAGGAAAGAAACTATGGCAATTTTGCAAAAATATACCCACACACCTCTCCACGTTTGCAAATAAGGCCTTCCCTCGTTCAGCCTTTTCTCTCACAAGATAAACTAGTCATACAAATGCATCTTGATGTTCCGTGCAATGCACGGGCAGCTAGCTAGTTTCTTTTAAAATAGTTGCTGCAATAATTTGGTTGAAGTGATATATTTTATGTCTGCCCCGAATGATTTCAGATTCACTAGTAGTAACAAAGAAAAGGTTGCCTTGTTAATTAGCAGAAAACAGGGTGAAAACTATCACATGAGACCGGTAAAAACAAGGCACACTGGGTTCAGCGTCATCGTCACTACAGTTGTGCGCGTGCGAGAAGTCTACATATTGAGGGGGCTACCGAGCGAGGCACCGAGACACAATGTTTGAGAGAGAAACCAATTGACAGATTATGCTCAGATCGAGTTGTCACCCTTCTGTTGTCATTGTTGTGGGGAGGGAGAGAAAGACGTATCGAGAGCGTGCGCGGTAGGCACAGAGGCACAACTAGAGTGTGTGTGTGTGTTTGGAAGAGGAGTAGATAGATTATTATCAAGATCGATGTGCCACCCTACTCCTTCAGTGCCGGGTAGTGTGTGTGTGTGTGTGTGTATGTTTGAGAGAGAAGCCAGTCGATAGATTAGTGTCAAGATCGAGGTGTCACCCTCTCCTTCGGTGTTGGGAAGTGTGGGTGTGTGGGTGTGGGTGTGTGGGGGGGCAGTGACACTCACATATCTCTACTCCTATAAAAACAGAGTTGGTGATGATGGTGTTCCTGCCATCCTGCAATATAGGCCATCCGATTTATATCCGACGGATAGGAAGGAAACTATGGCAATTTTTGAAAAAGATACCCACACCCCTCTCCGCATTTGCAAATAAGGCATTCCCTCGTTCATCCTTTTCTCCCACAAGATAAACTTCTCATACAAATGCATCTTGATGTTCCGTGCAACGCATGGGCATCTTGCTAGTAGGGAGAAGCAGTTTGTATGACACATATCTAGCTATATTAAGGGATAGGTAGATAGCATTTGTGCGAGGCATACTTAAAGCCTCACAAAGATAAACAAATGGTGCATGTGCATGCAAGTGTTGGAAAAATAAAGCGAGAAACAATGTGTGTGTGTGCGCGCGCGCGCGCGCGCGTGTGTGTGTGTGTGTGTGTGTGTGTGTGTGTGTGTGTGTGTGTGTGTGTGTGTTTGTGTGTGTGTGTGTGAGAGAGAGAGAGAGAGAGAGAAATCTCAAAACAAAAGGTGCTCTGTTGGAATCCCATTGTATGTATTCATATGGTTCCGGAACTCGAGTTAACCTTAGGCATATGTGTGAGAGACATTATTATACTTTGAGACATTAGTAGCTGTGGGTGGGCGGAATTAAAGGGGTGGGGGTGTTGGACAGAGAGAGTGTGTGTGTTTCTGTGTGAGAGACTTGTAGGACGGGGTAGAAAGACGAATTTAACCCTCATGGAGGGAGAGAAATACACGAAGTGCGCGTGTGTGATTCTGATGCCCACAAGGAAATGAGATATGTATGCGTGTGAGAGATATTGCACAATTCAATCACCTATCACTATCTAGTGATCGTGGACGTGCATCGCTTGAACATAAGTCAATATCTACTTCGTATCGTGGCCAAAGGTACAATATCGATTCAACGCTATAAAGATTGGACACTCACATATCACATTTTTTTATATTTAAATAAACATTTTCAGTTGTGCATGCCAAAGTTACAGTGATGTTTCTTCAAACAACCAATGTAGCTATCATGTACATGCACCATTGTTACTCTTGCATTCAAATTCATTAGTCTTGGATGATTTAAGTTTCTATTTTGAAGTAATATATGTAATATTCATATATGAATTCAACGGGTACGCAATTTATGAAATGGAGGCTATGTAATCATATGAGGTAACACTTTTAAGTAGAGGACTACAATATCCATTTCTTTTTGTGCGCCTCTACACTAACACGTCAATGCATTATGTTTAAAGTAAATAACCAATGGCACTAAATTATCTATTTACACGAGAAATACATAGGCTGAGCGTTTGATCCCTTTTTTGTGAACACGCCACTACACCCGTACGATTGGTCACGCCCATGTGAACGTCCAAGTTATCAGCTCATCATCCCGAGTTATTGTCTTTTTTTCTAGGGTGGACTTCACACCGGTTATTAACTGCTGACGCGTGCCCCGTGTACACAGTCTAGCATGACCTTCCCGCTAGCATGGTCCAAAATTAGTTGAAACTGGATACGAACGATCCCGCAGGCGGCAAAATCTCCCACCTCCTTCTAAAATTTCCGCCACCTTAGTCATTAGCATGCGAAATTCCCCTTTTGTCCTTGGTGCACGGAGACCAACAGTTACAATACCGCCCTCATCTACATGATAGGTCGGGGCTGCTTTGGTAACTTCCTATTCCCCCCACTGCACGGCACCCCCATTTCCTCTCCCCCTCTCGCAAAAACGACTAACTCCACAGCACCAGAGCATCTTACATCATGCCGTCCGTACTTCATCGCCTCCCCTCCCCTCTCGAAACCCTAGACTGCTCATCCACCGGCGTTCCATAGCCCATTCACTGCTAGCAGCGTCCACCTCGCCGGATCTGCTTCTACGGCCGCATCTACCCCACCCACCTCCCCTAGAAACAAGTAGACTGCTCATCCACCACTGTACCACAGCCCATTCAGTGCCGGCCTTGTCCACGGCGCCGGATCTGCTTCGCCGGTACTCTCGTCAACCGCCACGCATCTGCAGTGGCTCATTCGTACTCCCCACCAGAGACGCTTCGTCCACACCCCCCGGAGCCGCCCCACCGACGCCCCCGTCGACGGCCTCTGATCCTCTTTGCCGACACCTTCCTCAACCCTACCGGAGCCGCTTCACCGACACCTTCCTCAACCCTATCGGAGCCGCTTCGCCAACACCATCGTCAACCCTACCGGAGTAGCTTCGCCTATACCATTCTCAACCCTACCGGGGCCGCTTTGCCAACTCACAAGTCCACGGCCTCAGATCTGCTTCCTCGCACCCTCATCCAACCTACCGGAGCAGCTTCTGACGCCCCGTCCACGGTTGCAGATATTCATCGTCGACACCATCCTTAACCCAACCACCAGAGCAGCTTCTGACGCCCCGTCCACGGCCGCAGATCCGCATCGTCAACACCATCCTTAACCCAACCACCGGAGCAGCTTCTGACGCCCCATCCACGGCAGATCCGTGTCGTCGACACCATCCTTAACCCAACCACCGGAGCAGCTTCACCTATGCACTCGTCCACGGCCACAGATCCGCTTTGCCCACACCATAGTCCACCCTACCGGAGCCGCTCCACAAACACCCTACTCGATGGTTCTAGATCTCCTTACCAGACCCTGACAGCCAGCGCAACGTCATCACCCTTGACGTTTCTAACCTGATTCCCATCGTCTGGAGAGATGCCAAGCACCCGCCACGGCCTAGGTACTTGTCACCTTTAAACCCGTCCAGCATCACCTGCCCGATGTACTTCAAATATACTAACCGGTTGCTGTTACCTGTTATGCAGCTGGCAAAAACTACAAGGACGATGTTTCTTCTGGATCTAACAGCTTGGCCAACCAAGATCCTGGACTGAGGCATTGCTATGATCTTGTAAGTGCGTCTCTCTCTCTCTTGTATTGTTCTGTGCCTGCCAGCGTGCTTTGCTAGGATTTTCGACCAGTAATCCCTTTGTGCAGACAATGATTTGTACTACTGGCTGCTAAATTAGATATGTAGATGTCATACATGATACTACCTCGTACCTCCTGTCTTTCTAGAGATTCCACTATAGGCTACATACGGAGCAAAATGAGTGAATCTACACTCGAAAATGCATCTATATACATCTGTATGTGGTCCATACTGGAATCTCTACAAAGACATATATTTAGGAACAGGGGCAGTACATTACACAAAATCGTAGGTGGCATGTAGGAATTCCAGTGCACTACATTAGGCTCCCTTAGAGTGCCTGCTAGTCCAACATACAGAGTCATAGCTAGTTTATGGTACGCACACAATAGTTAATTGGTGCTTTAAATGTGCGCAAGGGATATGCAATGTAGTATCATGTAGAGATGTTTGAAATTAGCCGTGTCAACTTGCAGATAAGGTTACACAATGAAAAAGTACAAGATGTATGTGGCAATTTCATGGAACATCGCAAAAAAAGGAGAGGCAGCGGTGAGCCTATACTGTGTGCTATGGTACATCACTCCTCCATTGCAATCATCGTGACATGTTATTTGTATGTCAGTTCTATTAGCCAAGTTTCTTACGGACAGTTATTACGAGTTACCCTAAGAAATAAGCGCCTGTGAATATAAGCTCCATGTAATAAGCCAACCAGTTCTTTTCATTGCATTTTCAGCTTATCTTTGGTATGATCAGTGGAAAGTCTAGATTGCATTATATTTTTTTCATTTTGCTTCCCATATGAAAATTAATTTGACTTGCAAACATCACAAATTGAACCCAGTGCAATTATTAATATGATAGGAAAACAGACCATCACTATTTGCTAAAAATGCAAATACAAAGATACCATCTACTTGGCACAATCTACTTTGGTCAATGTTTTCCTTAGAGATCCCATTGCCTAATTTAAACGAAGAACGCATGACCCACATTTAAATGAAGAACAATTATTTATTGAAATTCGATGGTCCAAGTGGCTAGTTATTATCATATAGTAGCACTACCTGAAAGCATCATATAGCAGCAACAGCAGCTCATAGCAACTCATCATACAGCAGCAGTAGTCTGCAATTCATCATATACCAGCAGCAGCTCATAGCAATTCATCATATAGCAGCAGCAGGAGCAGCTCATAGCAATTCATCATATAGCAGCAGCAGGAGCAGCTCATAGCAATTCATCATATATCAACAGCAGGAGCAGCTCATAGCAATTCATCATATAGCATCAGCAGGAGTAGCTTATAGCAACTCATCATATAGCAGCAGTAGCAGCAGTAGCTCATAGAAATTCATCATATAGCAGCACCAACAGCTCATAGCAATTCATCATATAGCAGCAGCAGCTCATAGCAATTCATCATATAGCAGTAGCAGGAGCAGCTCATAGAAATGCATCATATAGCAGCAGCAGAAGCAGCTCATAGCAATTCATCGTATAGTGGATCAGAATGAAAATCTGGCAAAAAATCAGAGGAGATCCTCACCTTGTTGGATCAGCTCATCCTTCAATAGCACCTCAAGGACATGGCCTGGGCGGAGGGGAGGGGGAATAAGGTGCCTTCTGCCGCTGTCGGTGTCAAAACCGGCGGATCTTGGGTAGGGGGTCCCGAACTGTGCGTCTAGGCGGATGGTATCAGGAGACAAGGGACACGATGTTTTTACCCAGGTTCGGGCCCTCTCGATGGAGGTAAAACCCTACTCCTTCTTGATTGATATTGATGATATGGGTAGTACAAGAGTGGATCTACCACGAGATCAAGGAGGCTAAACCCTAGAAGCTAGCCTATGGTATGATTGTTGTATTGGTTGTTCGTCCTACGGACTAAAATCCTCCGGTTTATATAGACACCGGAGAGGGCTAGGGTTACACAGAGTCGGTTACAATGGTAGGAGATCTACATATCCGTATTGCCAAGCTTGCCTTCCACGCCAAGGAAAGTCCCATCCGGACACGGGACGAAGTCTTCAATCTTGTATCTTCATAGTCTTGGAGTCCGGCCGATGATGATAGTCCGGCTATCCGGACACCCCCTAGTCTAGGACTCCCTCAGTAGCCCCTGAACCAGGCTTCAATGACGATGAGTCCGGTGCACATATTGTCTTCGGCATTGCAAGGCGGGTTCCTCCTCTGCATAATTCATAGAAGATTGTGAACACCAGGATAGTGTCCGGCTCTGCAAAATAAATTCCACATACCACCGTAGAGAGAATAATATGTACACAAGTTCAATCTGCTGACGTATTTTGTGGCGTGACATTGCACCACTACCAAGCCTTTACTTGAATTGTTTTTATTATACCACCTCAGCGCGTTTAGCGAAGCGGTTTCCTTGGCACGTCTTGTCGAAGCAGAGATCGTGTTCCCCTTATTCCGGGATTCCCATCAATACGGACGTGGGTAACCCAACCGCGCCATTGATTGTGGCACTTGGGAGATAAGCGAGTTTTACCAGGCTGATGGGGACGCATAGTCTTCGTCCGCCCATATATAAGGGGATAAGGATCCGCCTTTTTTACCTATGCCTTCTTCCTCCTTTGCTTATCCATCTCCGTGCACTCGAGCTCCAGCGCCCAAGTCCGCACATCTCGCCTCAACCTTCTCCAGCCATGTCCGGAGCGGGAGGCAAGTGGATGGCCTCCTCCGTTACGGAGGGGCACATCGAGAAGCTGCGCGGCGCCGGATACCTATCCAGCGACATCGTGCACCGGCTGCCCGACGAGGGGCAGCTCATCCCCACCCCCAGGCCCCATGAGAGGGTCGTATTCCTTCCCCACTTCCTCCGCGGACTGGGCTTCCCACTTCACCCCTTTGTCCGGGGGCTCATGTACTACTATGGCCTGGATTTCCACGATCTGGCGCCAAACTTTATCCTCAATATCTCGGCGTTCATCATTGTGTGTGAGGCCTTCCTCTGCATCCAGCCCCACTTCGGCTTGTGGCTAAAGACCTTCAATGTCAAGCCGAAGGTGGTGAAGGGCGTCCAAGCGGAGTGCGGAGGCGCCATGGTGGGCAAAATGCCCAACGTCACTTGGCTCGAGGGTGCCTTTGTGGAATCCGTCAAGGGGTGGCAATCGGGGTGGTTCTACATCACCGAGCCGCGTGACCCTAAATGGGCGGCGGCCCCCGAGTTCAGATCTGGTACCCCTATGCAGCTCACCTCCTGGAAAGAGAAGGGCTTGCTATGGGGTAGTTCGGAGGAGCTGACCGGACTCCAGTCCTGTCTCCAGACCCTGGTGAACAAGAAGCTTAAACTTGTCAACGTGATCCAGGTCATGCTCGTCCGCCGGATTCTCCCCTGCCAGCAATGGGCCTTCAATTTGTGGGAGTTCAATCCGGCACAGCACCGGACCTTGAGCGGGCTCTTCGACACGACGTACGAAGGTGCCTAGAGGGTGTTGTTCAAGGGCGGAGAAGCCCCTGCATCCGCGACCGAAGATCGCGGATTCAGCACGCAGCGCCCGGTCGGCGAGGTAAGCTATGTTATCCTTTATGGGACACTCATTTCTTTCATAGTTTGACTCTATGTGGGATCTAAAATTCCCACTGCCTTTAACAGGACTGGCAGAAGACGTCTGGACAGGTTAACTGTCCGGCTCCCCTTCCAGAAGATCCAATGGACACCCGTTTGACAGGGCTGCTGGTTCTGGCACTTTACGTGGTGCCGGAGAAGAAGGCCAAGAAGAAGGCCATGGGAACCCGAAGGAGTTCCCGGTGCCAGGTGATATCGAACTCGTCGTCCGATGGCTTCGAGGCGGACTCCTCCCCCGAAGATGAGGAGGAGAGAGAGGCCGAAGGGTCCAAGAAGGGAAGGACCCTTCCTCCGGACTGCTCCGCCAATGCCGGCGATGGCGACGAGGAGTGGCCCTCAAGGGCCAAGCCCCTAGAAAGATCGTAAGTATCCGGATTCCTGAATGATTTATAATTTCTCTTTGTGCCACGTAGTGTCCTCCTAATGCCGCATACAACCTGTAGTCCAGCCGAGGACGATCTTCCCGCTTCCTCGAGCGGGTCCTTGGCTCCGTCGGATGTGGATTCCACTCCGACTGCCTCCACCCCTCGTGACGCTGATGACGCCGAGGTGGGATCCCAGGAGGGGACCCACCAGGAGGGGGAGGCTCCGGAGGTGCCACAGGGAAACCTCCCGGACTTTGAACCGGACTCCGCACCGGAACTCGCAGTGGTTCCGGAGTCCGGCAGGCGGCCCCTTCGTCCAACCGGAGGCGCCGGATAACTTGTTGGAGGCGCTCAACGGCGCTTCCATCGAGGAAGAACACCGCACTATCATGAGTGCGGTGATTCAGAAGGTTCAGCTCGCCAAGTGCGGGCTGGCCGAAGCCTGCAGCAGCCTTCTAACAGGCTTTGAGGTAAGAAATCTAAGATATGTAATATAATATCGCATAGACAGTAGCCCCTGATGCTCGGTTCGGTGTTTGGAAGGAAAAGCCGGACTGAGGATCTAAAAAGATATACGTAGGAGTTCTAAAAATTATGTCAATATGGGATTGCAGGCTGCGCTGCTGACCTCCGCCGCACTGACTGCGGAGGTCGATGCTTTGAAGCAGAACCTCGAGCGGTCCGAGAACGAGCTCGGCCTTGCCAAGAAGCAGCTCGAGGACAAAGAAGGTGAGTAACAACGTATTAAATTTGTACCTTACAGAAAAGGATTTTGGTTGTAAGAGAAATAACAGGGATAAGTGGGCACTGCATGGGCCACGAACGAGGTGGCGACCCTGAAGGAGGCCGTGTCCGCGGCCGAGCACAATGCGGCCGCGGAACGAGCTGAGCGAGAGAAGCAGGAGGCGCGGGTGGCGGAGGTGCAGCAAGAGCTCCAGGTTCTCGTGGAAAAGCATGAGAGCTTGGAGCGCTACTCGAAGACTCGAGAGTCTGAGCTTGCCTCCGCTCTTGAGAGTGCCAAAGCTGCTAAGGCCGAAGCCCATAAGGCCCTCCAGGAGATTGGGGCGGTGAAGAAAATAGCGGCGGGTAATGCATTTTTCATGCAAAGCAAGCATGTGAATGTGAATTACCTGTTACTTACCTGAATTCGGAGCTCTCCAGGAGCGTTTGAAGATCTGCCTCGCAGCGTGTCCGATGCTGCCGCATTCTACCGGGCCGAGGAGGGGAGCTCGACGGAGAAGGTCTTCTGGTCTCAGTATGCTGAGGCCGGACATACGGTGCCCCTTAGCGACCAGCTGAAGCAGCTGGTCGAGCTCCACAAGGTTGCCGAACAGGCCATGAAGGGCCTCATAGTTCGGCTGTGGCCCGGGGAGGCCATGCCTGGGAGCTACTTCTGCCTGGTACGGCGGCTGGTGGATGCGTGTCCCTGGGTGGAAGTCGTCAAGCGCTCCGCCTACATTGAAGGTGCCCGTCGGGCCCTTGCCCGTGCAAAAGTGCACTGGGGCAGGATGGATGCTGAGAAGCTTCTAACAGACGCGCCACCGGCGGGCAAGGAGTATCGCATGCCCGAAATGTATTATAAGAGGGTCCTGAAGGGTGCCCACAAGATTGCGAATGAGTGCTCCAAATATGTAATATTTGAGTAGACTTGCAATGTGTTATCCTGTGCGCTGAAAAGTTTGTTCATATGCGCTAAGCAACGCTTATTAATTTAAAATATTACCTTCTGTGCGGCCGTTTATCAGATGGCAAGTCATCGGCTTCAGCCCCCATGCCACGAGTGCTGGGGTGTTTGGGATAAACTTGAGCGCTCTTGTTCCCATTTTTGGGTCCATCTAGGGAGGCGCTCAACACGATGAACAAGGCAATCGGACTTATAATGCTTGAACACTCTCACTTAGCCATAGAATTCTATAATTTTAAATTTCGGCGAAACCCCTAGTGTTCGGAAGACCGAGTTCGGCGCGCTATCCACGCGTGGGCCGGACAAAGCCGGTTCCTCGCTCTAAGCGGCATAAGTCTTTAGGGACTCAAAAAGACCTCTCGAACAGCGACCAGCTCTCGCCTTATCATGACGGTCAGTTTTAGCTTTCTCCACTGAGGCGCTCGCCCAGCTCAACCGGGGCGCAATCGCAGTGGCTCTCCCAGTGCTACCTTAGCCGATAGAACGGAACGTAAGGTACCAAAACATGGGAGCCGGGCAAACCCAACTATTGACCCAATACATGATTCGGAGCCGATGCATATAGTGCTATAAGTTCGGGGTGCCGCACTTGTGAAAGTGTTCGGACTTATCACACCATAATGTGGGGAACATAAGCCCCTGGTGTATTCGGCCGTACCAAAGTGTACGGATGCACAATGTCATAAATGAACATATATGTAAGAAAGGAATGCAATTATAAGCGAAAAGTGATGCATTGTTTATTCAAGGAATTCTGCCATGAGTGCAGAACGATACAAATAGTGCGGTAAGCAAGGGATTGGACTATTAAACATGTTCCCCTCCAAGGGTAGGCTGCGGAATGGTGTATTAAACAGATTTAATGCTCATAATGGACACCACCTGAGTGTTCGTCGTAGCCTTTGTCCTTCCCTGGCTGTTGCATCGTGAGTTCGGCAGGTCCACTGCCGGACAGGGCCTCTGGTGAACGGAGTCCTGTGGATAAAAAAGAAAAAAGAAAAAGAGCGACACACTTGGGAGCCCCTGGTGTGGTTGAGCCGCACTCTGGGCCTGTCGTGGTCGTGCCCCTCCCCCTATGCCCATGGTATCTCCAGAGCGTAATGACGTACGCGAAGGACTAGTCTTGCAATCATGCAAGGGCTGGGGTTGGGGCCGCATTGCTATGCGTGCTCGGAACGTGCCAGGTGGTCTTGATGTATGTTGCTCCGGGCGAGTTTGGCCATGTCCGGTCGTTTAACGGCCGGACTCGAAAATTGCCTTAAGAGGTTGCTCTGTACTTCTCCCGCGAGAGCCGCTGTGTGTTCCTCCGTTCGGGGGGAGCGTTCAGTGTTTCCATTGACCGTGATGACTCGACGAGGGCCTGGCATATTGAGCTTGAGGTATGCATAATGCGGCACCGCATTGAACTTTGCAAACGTGGTCCGTCCGAGCAGAGCATGATAGCCGCTGCGGAACGGGACTATATCGAAGATTAACTCCTCGCTTCGGAAGTTATCCGGGGATCCGAAGACCACTTCCAGTGTAACCGAGCCTGTACAATTGGCCTCTACACCCGGTATGACGCCTTTGAAGGTCGTCTTTGTAGGTTTAATCCTTGAGGGGTCTATGCCCATCTTGCGCACTGTATCCTGATAAAGCAGGTTCAGGCTGCTGCCGACGTCCATCAAGACTCTAGTGAGGTGAAATCCATCGACGATTGGGTCTAAAACCAATGCGGCAAATCCACCATGGCGGATACTGGTGGGGTGGTCCCTTCGATCGAAAGTGATCGGGCAAGAGGACCATGGATTGAACTTCGGGGCGACTGGCTCCATCGCATATACATCCCTAAGTGCACGCTTCCGCTCCCTCTTGGGTATGTGGGTTGCGTATATCATGTTTATCGTCCGCACCTGTGGGGGGAAACCCTTTTGTCCTCTACTGTTCGGCGGCCGGGTCTCTTCCTCGTCATCGCTATGCAGCCCCTTGTCATTGTTTTCGGCAATTAACTTGCCTGCCTACTTAAATACCCAACAATCCCTGTTGGTGTGATTGGCTGGCTTTTCGGGGGTGCCGTGTATCTGGCACGAGCGGTTGAGTATTCGGTCCAAATTGGACGGGCCCGGAGTAGTTCTTTTGAATGGCTTTTTCCGCTGACCGGGTCTGGAGCCTCTGAATCCGGCGTTGACTGCCGTATCCTCATTGTTATCGCCGTTAACGTGGCGTTTGTTTTTGTTGCGACGCGACCTGCCATTGCGGTCCTTGTTGTCCGGACTGCCAGAATTTTTGCTGAGGTTGTTACTGCGGGCTAGCCAGCTGTCCTCCCCCGCACAGAAGCGGGTCATGAGTGATGTGAGGGCTGCCATGGATTTCGGCTTTTCCTGTCCTAGGTGCCGGGCCAGCCACTCATCGCGGATGTTATGTTTGAAGGCTGCGAGGGCCTCTGCATCCGGACAGTCGATGATTTGAGTTTTCTTTGTTAAGAACCATGTCCAGAACTGTCTGGCCGATTTGTCTGGCTACTGAATTATGTGTCTTAGGTCATCGGCGTCTGCTGGTCGCACATATGTGCCCTGGAAGTTGTCGAGGAATGCGGCTTCCAAGTCCTCCCAACACCCAATTGACTCTGCTGGCAAGCTGTTAAGCCAATGCCGAGCTGGTCCTTTAAGCTTCAGTGGGAGATATTTGATGGCGTGGAGATCGTCACCACGGGCCGTATGGATGTGAAGAAGATAGTCTTCGATCCAAACCGCGGGGTCTGTTGTGCCATCATAGGATTCAATGTTCATGGGTTTAAACCCTTCAGGGATTTGATGATCCATTACTTCATCTGTGAAGCATAGTGGGTGTGCGGCGCCTCTATATTGGGCAATATCACGAGTAGCTCAAGCGAGATTTGTCTACTGTGTTCGGCCCGGCCGGAGTTGCTGTATCCGGCGTGACGGTAGTCGTCGTGCATCGTGGGATGCCCACGTGATCCGTAGATCGATCTTGATTTTCTTGCCTTGTCCTCCAATATGTCTCGCAAGTCCGGCGCATTCCCCCGTGGCTTCGTACTTTTAGAGCGGTGCCGGGCTACGGTCCTGATGGAGGGCCTAGATGCCTCTCTGTCGTGGCCACGAGGTGGTCGGTCTGCCGTATTGTGCGCTGGTGATGAGGGTTTATATGCCTCCTCCTCTAATCGGGGGAGCAACTTGCGTTTTGGGTAGCTTTTGGAGGGGCGTTTGAGTTCATGCTCTTCGGCCGCGAGGGCTTCGGTCCATCTGTCGGCCAGCAGGTCTTGATCAGCTCGAAGCTATTGCTGCTTTTTCTTTAGGCTGTTTGCCGTGGCCATGAGCCTGCGTTTTAAACGCTCTTGTTCGACGGGATCCTCAGGCACAACGAATTCGTCGTCGTTGAGGCTTGCCTCGTCTCCGGAGGGAGGCATGTAATTATCATCCTCTGCCGCTCTCTCTTGAGGGCTGGCTTCTCCGTCCTCCTGCGCTGAATCTTGCTGGAGGGATTATCTTCGGCACTCTCTGGGGTGTTATTATCTCTGGTGTCGGAATCTCCATTCTTGCTATGGTGGGATTTAGAGTGGCGCCGCTGACGTCGGCGCTTGGGCTGTTTCTTAGAGGAATCTGCCTCCGCTGCTTCTTCGCCGTTCCCATCCTTTGGGATGTCCACCATATATATGTCGTATGACGAGGTGGTCTTCCAGTGCCCCGTAGGCGCTGGTTCTTGGTCATCTCCGGCATCGTCGTCCATACCGTCGATGTCTTCGGAGTCGTAGTCTAGCATGTCGGTTAGATCGTCGACAGTGGCTACAAAGTGGGTGGTGGGTGGGTTTTGAATTTCTTCGTCGTCCGCATCCCAACCATCCTGACTGCAGTCCGGCCAGGGCTCTCCTGATAATGAGAGATACTTTAGCAAATTCAGGATGTCGCCAAAGGGTTAGTGCTGAAAGATGTCCGCAGCGGTGAACTCCATGATCGGCGCCCAATCGGATTTGATTGGTAGGGGCACAGGAGGTTCGGAGTCTGGCGAGGAGCCCGGCACCTCGGAGTCACGAGTTTTACAAGGGACAAGGTCAGTATTCGGCTCCATCGCCATAGAGATTGCAGCCCCCGAGGCGGTGTCCAGCCACCTGTCCTCGATCTGCGCGGTCAGCTCCGAACTATGGATCGTGGCGGACTCATGTGCGGCCTCCAGGGTACTGTCCGGTGGCAGAGCTAAATCATGCCCATCGTGACAGCGCGGCGCGCTCGGCTGTGGCTCGAATCCATCGAAGATCAAGTCTCCGCAGATGTCAGCCCTGAAGTTTAGGCTTCCAAATCTGACCTCATGGCCAGGGGCGTAGCTTTCGATCTGCTCCAGATGGCCAAGTGAATTGGCCTGCAGTGCAAAGCCGCCGAACACGAAGATCTGTCCGGGGAGAAAAGTCTCACTCTGGACTGCGTTGTTGTTGATTGAAGTAGCCATCAAGCCTATCGGTGACGACACAGAGGAACTCTCAATGAAAGCACCAATGTCGGTGTCAAAACCGGCGGATCTCGGGTAGGGGGTCCCGAACTGTGCGTCTAGGCGGATGGTAACAGGAGACAAGGGACACGATGTTTTTACCTAGGTTCGGGCCCTCTCGATGGAGGTAAAACCCTACTCCTGCTTGATTGATATTGATGATATGGGTAGTACAAGAGTGGATCTACCACGAGATCAAGGAGGCTAAACCCTAGAAGCTAGCCTATGGTATGACTGTTGTAATGGTTGTTCGTCCTAGGGACTAAAACCCTCCGGTTTATATAGACACTGGAGAGGGCTAGGGTTACACAGAGTCGGTTACAATGGTAGCAGATCTACATATCCGTATTGCCAAGCTTGCCTTCCACGCCAAGGAAAGTCCCATCTGGACATGGGACGAAGTCTTCAATCTTGTATCTTCATAGTCTTGGAGTCCGGCCGATGATGATAGTCCGGCTATCCGGACACCCCCTAGTCCAGGACTCCCTCAGCCACAGTGTGGCATCAGCCGTAGTTGTGCAGCGCCCGCCGGAGTAGTGCATTGGACGAACCACAATGGAGCAGCTGCTGGAGACCATGAGAATGAGGGGCAGCGCCAAAGGAAGGAGCAGCCAGGGAGATTTTCCCCTACCCACCGGCCATGTAGCCTAGCTGGACATAGCATCGTCGAGGACTAGGCTAGATGGGACCAGTGGCGACGGCTCGCTGGAGGAACCCTAGTGCTGCAGGAAGGGGATCGAGGTAGAGGGAAAGGGGAGAGGAGATGCAAGCGGGCAGGGCAATGAACGCTTGCGTGTTTGTTTTACTTGAGGGTCAGGTGTGACACGGGCGTCAGCAGTTGCATTTTGAGTGTAATATAGGCAGATAACAGAGTCATTTCACTATTCCCCTTCCCTTCCATTTTTAGTGAGGTTCTACCCGAAACACCCCCCCCCCCCCCCAAAGCAAAATTAGTTAAGCCCAAGCCCATAACTCAAAAATGACTTCTTTACATCTTTTATGGCTTATTTTGACAATAAGCCCTGAAAAGGCGGAATCGAACTAGCCCTTAACTTGCAATTCAATTGTGTGTGCAATGATGAATCACTCCTGCCTGCTATAGTGTACATTCAGGCATGATCATACATGGCATAACCTAATACATGTGCATTCCACTGTAGAATCTGGAATATGCAATGTTTATGTTAGTTCATACGTTGCACATAATGTTTAAATGCCCCTTAAATCTGGTCAGTCAAGTGATGGTCTTTAAGCCTCCTTCTTTGCTTCTTTTCTTGATATGTAAGATTTTCTCACACATCTGTTCAATTGCTTGTTTGCATCAGCCAGCCATACTAGGACTGTTTGCTTTGATTACTTGTTGTTCTTGACCTAACACTCTAACAGAGCTTGTCAACTATTTAAACACTAAGGGTTGCTGTAGTGGGGCCTTGTCTAACTCATAGGTGACATAAAGGTTTGGCTGTACACTAAAGTAGGCTCTCTAAGAGTACCTGGAGATCCATTTCAAAGGTATGCCTAGTTTTTACATAGTACAGACATAGTAAATGCTCATTTCATTGTGTGCAAGTGCAAGAGATGCGGCATGTTTCATTATGTGGTGGTGTTTTGTTATAATCTCATCATTTTGTGTTCACAGACTGGAAAGTATGCATATTTATCTTCCAAGGAGACGAGTAACTAGTTTGTGTCACCTTGCAGAGGGGGTGCAATGAAGATAAGATTGAGGATTTCCAAGTACAAGATGTTAGGAAGGAGCCTTGCAAGAGAAGTAGGAGCTGCGCTGAGCCTCTTCAACCTATTATGGTAAGTCACTGTATGCAACTCAACAGTTCAATTCCTTGTTTGTTTCAGGCATAGTTAATTTTCTCTTTTCAATTGCTTTATTTGTCCTCAGTTAATGAGATGCCCAAAGAATCATGCCTGATGTTGGGTACTTGTATAACTATTAGTTGACATAATTAAAGGCCTTACCATTTAATTACTCTGCCAAGTGTGCCTGAAGCTTTGAAGTCTATTAACCAACTATTATTGCATGAGGCTCACAATCTAGTTTATACTAGGCTAATGATTGCATAGTTTTGCCTGTTGTAGTATGTTTGTATGAAACCGTCTGCTATTCATTATGCTCCCTAAGACTTTAATTGAGCTACAGAATGGCAACCTGGTTGCTTACTTATACGCAACATGTTGTCTAAATTTGTAACTTGTCTATGTTTTCGATTGGGCCCCAACATCATGCTCCTCCGGTGAGCTAAGAGGGATTTCTGTATGCAGGCTGCATAGACTATCTTTTTTATAATTTTTAAAATATCACCTGCTTATGCTTCATGACGTGTAACATTATTGTTAGTCCTATTTTTCCATGTAGTACAAAATAGTGTCTTCCTCGCTTCACTGTTGTAACTATATTTTTGCCCTAGTCATGTGTACTTACAGAAACATTTTAGGATGAAGTGACATCAACACAAAGATCTGCGAGCAGTGCGGCATGGCCGTTACCGAATGATTATGGATTGGAATTAGAATGTGTTGATGTTCTCGAGCATCAACTAGAGGTGGCAAGATAACGTGTACATGATTGTCAACGTATAATCAACAAGTTGAGACTCGACATGCAGGTATTAGATGCAGGAGTCAAAAAAATGAAACAAGACACTGAGGTAACCATGAAGGAATTGGAGATTTTGCAGACTGAAATTTGTGCTATCTGAATCCGGCCAATCCTATTTGCTGAAGAGATTATAGTTCAAATGGAGTTAAGTTCATGCGCATCCATGATGTATGAGCTGTATTTGCCTAGTGTATGTAATTTGCTGTTTGTGTATGCTTGATTATCACCTGTGCTGAACCATAATGCCCAGTGGGTATAATCGGCTGTAATTTCTTTATTGTATAGTGTAGGATTATTCTACGTTTCTATGCCTTGGTCTCTTTGTTGTATAGTGTATGTTTTTTAGAGGTGATAGTATTGAGTAGGATAATTCTTTGAATATGCTATACCGTTCAAACAGGGGCCAACTCACCCAAACGTTGTAGTGACCATGGCCCTCCACGGGCCATACGATCCATGGGCCATGTACGGGTCATCGGATCCATGGCCTTCAATGGGTCGTCGGATCCATGGGCCTTCAATGGGCCGTCGGATCCATGGGCCTTCTATGTCTCGTAGGATCCATGGGCCTTCTACGTCTCGTAGGATCCATGGGCCTTCTACATCTCGTAGGATCCATGGGCCTTGTAAGGGCCGACTCATTTATGGGTCTTGTATGGGCCTTTAATGGGTCGTAGACAGGCTAGAGTGGAAATCATACGTTTTATGGGCTGACCATAACGGGCCATTAATAGGTCGTATTTGGTGATGCTATGAAAATGGCCCAACAGATTAACGGTCCACAAACGGGCCGACTGTAACGACGGGCTGAATTTGGCCCACAAGCAGAAAATGACATTAACGGGCCATAAGTAACCGAATGCTGCAAATGATCCCAAGAATAAATGTGCGCTCAGAAGGCCGAAAGATAACTTGGGCTGGAAACGGCCCAACAGAATAACAGACCGTTAATGGGTATAAAGTGATACACTGTTCATTACAGGCCAGTTTTACCACAGGCTGTTAATGGGTGTAAAGTGATACATTGTTCATTACGGGCCAGTTTCACCACGGGCCGTTCATGGGCCAAGAGTTACAAAGGGCCTCATATGGGCCGAAAGACGTCATGGGCCATACATGGGCCAGAAGTGAAAATGGGCTGGAATCATATTGGATGGCCCAGATGACGCTACTAGGCCTAATTCGAATAGGGCGTAACGGGCCTTGGGTTAGCGGGCTGTAAATGGGCTATATGCAAACAGGCCGTTAACAGGCTTTCCATGGGCCGGCCCGCCACCTTTTGACCAAGTCAAACGGGCTGGCCTTTTCACAGGAATGGGCCTCTGTTGGGCTGTGCCACGTGTCGACGTATCATAGGCGTCTTCTGTCCAATGAGTGGATGACATCTGTCCCAACGATGAGTCGACATGTGTTTCCTCCAGCCAATGATGATTTTACACGTGGAAAATCCCCATTGGTCGGGGCTGTTAACGGGTTATCGGATCCAAAACCCGACTCGATAGCTTAACGGCGTTCCGTTACGGTGGATGCCACGTGTCGGTCACCCTTGACGAAAGCACTTCTGTGACGCGCGATTTATCGTCATGGAAGTGGACACCTCTTTGATGATAATTTTGGTAATGTCATGGAACACTTCTACGACAGCACAGGTATGACAATCTTGATTCTGTCATAAAATCGTCATGGATGTACATGCATGACAAAAAACGCGACCTACTGTGACAAACACGTATCATCACAGAAGTGTATTTTTTTGTAGTGTGAGAGCAATAAGCGCCAGCAGCAATATATTCGGCCTCAGCCATAGAGAGAGATACACAATTCTACTTCCTTGATGACCAACATACCAATGATCTACCGAGGAAATGGCATGTCCCCGAAGTAGATTTCCTGTCAACCAACTCACCTATGTAATCTGAGTCTGAATATCCAACGATATCAAACTGTGCTGCCTTAGGATACCATAAACCTAAGGTGGGGGTGTGATCCAAATATCTCAGAATACGCTTGTCCTCTTGGTGATGCGATTCTTTCAGTGCAGCTTCATAGCAGGCACACATGCAAACACTCAACATAATATCAGGTCTGGATGCACATAGGTAAAGAAGAGAACCAATCATCAAACGATAAGCCTTTTGATCATAATCCTTACAGTACACATCTGCGTCCACCTTACCATTCGTGGGCATTGGTGTTTGGTAGCCCTTCATTTTGGAATCTTGCATTTTGAACTTCTTCAGGCAATCTCTCAGATATTTCTCCTAAGATATGAAAATTCATTTGCCTGTTGACGTATTTGAACTCCGAGAAAGAACTTAAGTTCACCCATCATAGACATTTGATATTCCTCGAACATCATTTAACCGAACTCTAAGCTGCAAGCATTGTTAGTATAACCGAAGATAATATCATCCACATAGATTTGACATACGAATAGATCATTATCAATAGCACGAGCAAAAAATGTGGGATTAGTGGATCCTGGCTTGAACCATTTGCCGAGAAAAAACTTCTTCAAGGTGTCATACCAAGCTCGAGGGCCTCGCTTCAGCCCATACAAAGCCTTTTTCAACCTGAAAACTTTGTTAGGAAACTCAAGGTGTTCAGAGCCAAGTGGTTGTCTAGCATATACTTCCTCATCAATTTCACCGTTGAGGAAAGCACTTTTCACATCCATTTGGTAAAGCAAGATATCATTGTAATTTGCATAAGTGAGAAGAATATGAATTGCCTTAAGGCGTATAAAAGGAGCATATGTTTCCCCTAAATCAATAACTTCAACCTATGTGTACCCTTGAGCAACAAGATGTGCTTTGTTTCTCACCACAATGCCATTTCCATCTTGCTTATTGCGAAATATCCATTTTGTGCCGATGATATTGTGCTTCTTGGGATTCGGTTTGTCAACCAATTCCCACACATCATTTAGTTCGAATTGCACCAACTCCTCTTGCATAGCATTCATCCAATATGGATCATTCATGGCTTCTTCATAGTTGGTAGGTTCTGCCAATGAGACAAAGGAGAACTGCCACAGTAGTAGCCAAATGATTGCGTGAACGAGTTGTGGGTCGATAACCTGGATTCTCGAGTTTTGAGAATTAATGAAGGATCAACTCAATTTGCCACTCGAGGGTGAGGATTTTCATCTTGACGATCATTATCATTTTCATCAGCATCAGCATTTGCATCGTCATTTCCTTTAGGACTACCATTTTGATCAGCATTTGTATTCGGAGGGGCATTTTCTTCTGCAGTGGCTTGACGAGTTCTGCTCTGAGTCATGTGACCATCATCATCAGAGGACTTAGGTGCATTTTCTTCAATTGGCTTGACGCTCCCAATAGCCATTTGCCGAATAACATCAGAAATAGGTGGTTCATCTATCACATTTGGCAGGTGCTCCTTTTGGGAGCCATTAGATTCATCAAACTGCACATTTACCGTTTCCATAACTTTCTTGTGGTGAGAGTTATAGACACGATAGGTATGCGAGTTTGAGCCATAACCAAGAAGAAAACCTTCGTGTGCCTTAGGTGCAAACTTGGAAGCATGATTCATATCATGAATGTAACAAGGTGCACCAAAAACACGCAAATAAGAGACATTCGGTATCTTGTTAGTGATAAGCTCATATGAAGTTTTTTTGAGGAACTTGTGAAGATAAACACGATTGATAACATGGCAAGCAGTGTTAATAGCATCAGCCGAGAAGCGAATGGGAGTTTTATACTCACTGAGCATTGTTTTCGCCATTTCGATGAGATTTCTATTCTTTCGTTCAACAACTCCATTCTATTGGGGAGTGTAAGCAGCAGATAACTCATGAGTGATACCATTTTCATCGAGAAATTCATTGATATGAGTATTTTTGAACTCAATGCCATTGTCACTTCTGACATGCTTAATTCGCAACTCATATTCATTTTGGGCCTTCCTTGCGAATCTTTTGAAGATATCTTGGGTGCAGGTCTTGTCTTCAAGAAAGAATACCCATGTATAACGAGAGAAATCATCAACAATAACCAGGCCATAATGACTGCCACCAAAACTTGCATAGTTTTGAGGACCGAATAAATCCATATGAAGAATTTCCAGAGGTCTTGTGGTGGTCATAACTGTATTTTATGAATGATGCTTCTTGGCCAATTTACCAGCCTCACATGTAGCACAAAGACGATGTTTGTCAAATTTTACATTAGGAAAGCCATCAAGATGATTTTTCTTCACTAGAGTCTGCAAATTTCTCATACCTGCATGACCAAGCATTCGTTGCCACAGCCAACCTTCGGTTGCTTTTGCAAGAAAGCAAGTTTAGACTGAGGGACCCTTATAGAGATCCACAATATAGAGGTCACCTTTTCTAATTCCCTCAAAAACGAAGGAATTGTTAGAGGTCATGAAGAAATGCAATTGGATATGGAAAATAGAACTAGCATGCCTAGATCACATAGCTTTCCAACAGACATAAGATTGAATCCAAGAGACTGAACAAGTAAAACATCGTCAATGGATTATTCTTTGGATATAGCAATCTTACCTAGCCCAATTACCTTTCCTTTGTTGTTGTCGCCAAAAGTGATATACTTCAAAGGTGAAGCTGTTAAGTTGGGGTCAACATACAACGACTTTTCTCCGGTCATATGACTAGTGCATCCACTATCCATTATCCATTCGGTACACCCAGAGACATAGTCCTGTACAAGAATTAGGCTTTCTTAACCACCCACATCTTTGCAGGTGGCTTTAAACAGTAGGGCGAGAAGAATATGATTTCTTTCGATAGACATAGTTGTTTTTTGAGGAAGTGTGAGCATAATGGAAAGAGTAAGCATTGAAATTCCTTCTAGATGAATGAGTATAGTGATTGTATGAAGTATTCATATACTCATTCTGTTGAACCTTTTCACGAGCATTTTGAGCCCACATGGTTAGTGACATGGTAACAGGTAATGCAGCGATAGATTTCTTGTGCACCCATATGGGTTTCTTTGGGGGGGCCATTCCTGCTATTTGGTCCAATATAGCGAGTAACAACCTCACCATATTGGTTTTTGAACAGCTTATAGTTGTCCAGAGAATCATCATCACGATATTCAGACATGGAAGAGTTATATCCTGAAAGCAAAGCTAGATCGAGTGTTTTGCTCTTGGCAGGCACCCAATACCTTCCTTCCTGGGATTTTTGTGAAGAATGGCTTTCTTAATAACTTCACAAAGGGTTTGATGCCCTTGGAGAGACTTGAACATTCCTGTCTGAAGAAGATCATTCAACCTAGCATTTTCATCAGAAACAGAACCATTTCCCTCAACAGAGGGGTTAGTATTCTCAGATGATTCAACATTTGATTCAGCATAGGTTCATTCAAGGCATTTTAAGCAAGGTGGAACAAACACTTCAGGTTTCTCTTTAAGTTGTTGGGTGAGAAGAGAATTTTCTCTGGTCAAATCCTCATGAGCCTCTCTCGGCGCCTCGAGTTCCTGTTTCCTTTTTAGGTAGTCATAGGTCAATCTTTCGTGGTCGGCCGAGAGAAAATCATGACGATTTGACAGTTCTTCCATTCGTGACTAGAAAGTAGAATACTCTTTGGTCAATGACTGATTTTTCTCCATCTCCTCAACCAACAACCCTTCGAATTTTCTGAGGATTTTCTCAATTTTCTCAAGAGAGTATTGTTGAATATTTGTGATTTTCATCAATTTAGCATGGTCATCCTCATCAGAAGAATATTGATCGATGGAGTGAACCTTGTGATGTTTGGAGGATACCTTTTCCTTCGAAGCTTTGGCCATGAAGTAGTAGGTAGCAGATTCATCATTGTTTAATGGATTCCCGAAGAAGTTTGTCGCAGGGGATGAAGCATATGCTATGCCAGCCATACCAGAGTCGGAATCCTCATCGGATTCATCAGCTTCTTCGGAGTCTAGCGATTCTTCTTCATCAGAATCCATTTCCTTGTTGATGTATGTCTTGGCCTTGCGAGAGTTATTCTTGCGGTTGGAGGAGGACTTGGAAGGATTCCTTGAGGAAGATCTTGGCGAAGATTTTGAGGTGGACTTCTCCTTCTTCTTAAAAAACTTCTTCGTTTTCTTCTCATCGTCGGAGTCATATTTCTTGTTCTTGCTTTTGCCTCAATAGTTGCCGGAATCATATCTTCCACTAGCACGGATTTCAGCTTCCTAGAGAGAGCAGTCCAAAATAAAATGTCCAGGCTTTTTGCACTTGAAACAGGTATATTCTCCACTAAGTTTTGATGAAGATTTTGAACCGCCAGAGTTGCTTAAACCTTTCTTCCGGGACTGGCTCTTCCTGTGAAGTAGTTGGAATCTTTCCGTGATTAGTGCAAGATTTTTCCTGAGCTTATCAGGGTCATCTAAATCTTCTTCGGCATTTCCATCGGAGGAGGAATCAGCCACAGCCTTGAGAGCATGATTTTTTCCACGGACTTGATCCATAGAGATCTCTTTTCTCTTATTCTTGTTCCTCGTGAGTGTTCAGTCTTTCCACGATATCAGCAGAGTCGAGGGTTTTGAAATCAACACATTCATGAATCATCAAGACAAGAGTGTCGAATGAACTGTCAAGTGATCGGAGCAGTTTCTTCACAACTTCATGGTCAGTGATGTCTTTGACGATGAGACCTTGAAGCTCATTTGCTATGTCACTCAGACAATCGAAGGTTTGCTAACATCTTTCATTTCTAATGCGCTTCAACTGATTGAACTTTGCTTGAAGAGTATCAATCTGAGCTTCTTTCTGAGTTGAAACACCTTCATTTATCTTCTCGAGGACGTCCCACAAATCCTTCACAGTTTCATACTGGCGATACCGAATAAATTGTGCACGAGAGAGATGGCCACCAATTTCATCTTTGGCTTGAGCATCCATCTGAATGAGTTTCTTCTCCTCGTGTAACGCCCCGGATTCGATGCGCCAGGTGTTTGCCAGTTATTCGCCGTCATTGCCTTGTCATTTGCTTGCGTGTTGCACTTTGCCATGTCATCATATGCATTTCATATCATGTCATCATGTGCATTTCATTTTGCATACATGTTCGTCTCATGCATCCGAGCATTTTCCCCGTTGTCCGTTTTGCAATCCGGCACTCCTATGTCCTCCGGCGTTCCACTTTCGCCTCTTTTCATGTGAGGGTGTTAAATGTTCTCGGAATGGGATGCAACTTGTCGGGCGGTCTTATTATAGTGTAGACAGGCCGCCTGTCAAATTTCGTCATATTCGGAGTTCGTTTGACTGCCCAACCGTTAAATATATAACCGCGATATAGTCGGTATATTCGTCGGACGTTTCGGTCTCTGAAACTGCGGCCGGGCCTCTCTCTCTCTTCTCTGCTTCAGCCCCTGGCCTTTCTAGCACATCCCTCCTAGGCCCAGCCTACCCCCCCTCACGTCCGGAACCGTCCGATCAAGATCGGAGGCTCCGAAAACCCCCCCTTAGCACCCTCTAACCCTAACCCCTACCTTTTTAAACCCCTCCTCCTTCCATTTTGGGCAGCCTACCCCTTCCCTAACCCCAGCCGCAGCCAATCCCCCCCTCCTCGGGATCTCCGCCGCCTCCTCCTCAAAATTCCGCCGCCGGCCACCTCCTCAGCGCCACGTGGCGCCATGCCACTGGTCGCGCCGCCGCAGCCGCCGGCCGCAGCCAACCGGGGGCTGCCGCGTCGCCCGCGCCCCCCTGGCCACCTCCCGCGGCCCTGCAGGTCCAGGCGCAGCCCGCCCGAGCCCGAGCCGCGTCGCCCCGGCCCGCAGGCGCCCGCACCGCGCCGCCGTCTCGTCTGGATCAGGAGGAGCCCGATCCCGAGCTCCTCTGCGCCGCCGCCTCCGCGCCAAGTCCGTCGCCGGCGCCCGGCGCATCGCCCCGGCCTCCTCCTCCCTCTGCCTCGTCGTGCCTCCCCCGCAGGTCGCTTCCCTGTCGCCCCTCTTCCTCTACTTCCTCTCTTCATGACCCAGCTCTCTCTCCCACAGCGCCTCGCGCCGCCGCCCGTCGCCGTAGCTCGTCGCCAGCCCCTCCTCCCGCCAGATCCGGCCGGAATGGATCCGCCGCGGCCGGATCTGCCGCCCCCGCTGCTGGATCGGACCCCTCCACGCTTCTCCCGTCGCCGGAGTAGCCATCCACCGCCGCCGCCATGACCCTGCTCGGGACAAGCAGAGGAGCTGCTCGTCCCACGCGCACCGCGCCCGCGTGGGCCTCCGCAGCGCCTCAGGCCCAGCGCGCCAGGCCCAGCCAAGCTGGCCTGCTTCGGCCTCCTCCGCGGCCTGCCCTCAGCCTCCTCAGTGACGGGCTGAAGCCCAGTGGTGAACAGCCCACTAAGACCCGCCCCGTGCACGCTATAGCTTTCCCCCGCTCGTTCTGTTTTTTTTTCAAAAAAACTGCTAAGTCCCCGGAAACTCATAAAATCTTGCATACTTTGACTTGTTGTATCTCTGCATCCGTAGCTCCATTTCGTGCGTGGAATATGTCAAATTCTTCGCCTCGACGAGTACTTCATTTCATTCCATTGCATCATTTTCATTTGAGCTCATCTTGATGCTCGAAATGTTGTTGGAAGAGTGTATGTTGCTGTTAATCTGCTGAAACTGTTATAACTTGCTATTTTATCATTTTTGCCATGATTGATGTGTGCATCCTATGAGCATGAGCCCTACATGAATGTTGATCTATGCCATGCCATCTTTCCAGAGGTGGTATCCATGTATTTTTGTGAGTTGTGTGCTGAGTGTATCAAGCTTGCTAAGTAGGGTAGTTGATGTTGCTGTTTTCCTGACAGATTCTTTTATATTTTGTTGCTATGTAAACATGCTTCTACTAATCATTCTATGCATAATCTTGTAACGCCATCGATGCGGCTATATCTCCCACGTGTCGAAGCACGACTTAGAGGCATAACCGCATTGAAAGCAATGTCGCAAGTGAGGTAATCTTCACACAACCCATGTAATACATAAGGGAAAGAGATACATAGTTGGCTTACAATCGCCACTTCACACAAATACATGAATAAAGCATTACATCATCCAGATACGATCAAGGTCCGACTACGGAACCAAAATAAAAGAAGAACCCCAAATGCGACAAAGGTCCCCGATCGACCCCAACTGGGCTCCACTACTGATCAACTAGATCGAAACAACACAAAGGGCAAGATCTTCAACGAGCTCCTCCTTGAGCTTGGTTGCGTCACCTGCTCGGTAACATAGGCACCTGCAAACTGGTTTGGCAGTATCTGGTGAGCCACGAGGACTCAGCAATCCCATTACCATGGGTATCAAGACTAGCAAAGCATAATGGGAAAGGAAGGGGTAAAGTGGTGAGGTTGCAGCAGCGGCTAAGCATATATGGTGGCTAACCAACGCAAATGAGATCGAGAAGAGAATCAAGCGGAACGGTCGTCAACTAGCAATGATCAAGAGGTGATCTTGAACACCTACTTACGTCAATCATAACACAGAAACCGTGTTCACTTCCCGGACTCCGCCGAGAAGAGACCATCACGGCTACACACGCGGTTGATGCGTTTTAATTCGGATCAAGTGTCAAGTTGTCTACAACCGGACATTAACAAATTCCCATCTGCCACATAACCGCGGGCACGGCTCTCGAAAGTTTATACCCTGCAGGGGTGTCCCAACTTAGCCCATGACAAGCTCTCGCGATAATCGAAGGAATAGACCTTCACCCGAGACACTCCGATCAGACTCGGTATCCCGGTACATCAAGACATTTCGACAATGGTAAAACAAGACCAGCAAGACCTCCCGGCGTGCCGACATCCTGATAGTAGCCGCGCGTATCTCGTCTCAGGCCACGACCGGATGAGCAGTACGTACAACTAGAACCAGCCCTCAAGTTTCCCCGAGGTGGCGCTGCAAGTGGCTCTAGTTTGGACCAACACTTAGACAAGCATTGGCCCGGGGGGGTCTGAATAAAGATGACCCTTGGGTTAATTACTCCCAAGGGAAATATAGGTGGTGGTGAGGCAAATGGTAAAAGTCAATGTTGGGCCTTGCTGGACAAGTTTTATTCAAAGCGAACTGTCAGGGGGGTCCCATAAATCACCCGACCGCGTTAGGAACGCAAAATCCAGGAACATAACACCGGTATGACGGAAACTAGGGCGGCAAGAGTGGAACAAAACACTAGGCATAAGGCCGAGCCTTCCACCCTTTACCAAGTATATAGATGCATTAATAATATAAGAGATATTGTGATATCCCAACATAAACCCTGTCCACCATGGAGAAATCTTCAACTTCACCTGCAACTAACAATGCTATAAGAGGGGCTGACCAAAAGCGGTAACATAGCCAATCAATGGTTTGCTAGGAATGGTGTCAAAGGTTAGAGGTTTGACATGGCAATTTGGGAGGCTGACAAGCAAATGGTAGGCATCGTAGCATTGGCATAGCAAAAGAGCGAGCATCTAGCAAGCAAAGATAGTAGTGATTTTGAGGGTATGATCATCTTGCCTGAAATCCCGCAAGGAAGAAGAACGATTCCATGAAGAAGACAAACGAACGTAGTCGAACGAATCCTCACAACTCCGGAACGGAACCGAAGCTATCGAGAGAAGCAACCCGGAAAGAAACAAACAACATGGTAAACACACAAGCATAACCATGGCATGATGCACAAACAAGTATGATGCATGTCCGGTTTAATGAGGCATGGCATGGCAAAGTGCAACAAACAATACTACAAGTTAAGTGGAGCTCAATATGCAACGAGTTGCATATTGACAGAACACCACATCAATTATTTAGTTCGATCTCGTTTATGCTACTCATCATTATTAAATGTTGTTAAACATGGCAAGAGATGAAGCATAATTAAACTACATATTTAAGCAAGTTTAAATGAGGCCGGAACAACAAACAACAATTCCGGAAAATCCTCATATGCAAATTATGAATTTGGTACTGTTCTGCCCTAGAACATATTTTAAAGTTGTTAAACAGGAAAATAAAGTGCACCATGTTAAACTAGGCATTTTTCCACCCCATTTACGTATAAAGTTTAGCAAATTCCGAGTTACGGTTATTTAGTTATGAAATAAATAATTTCAACATGGCATTTAGCAAAATAAATGCAAACAACAATTTTAAGCATTTTAAATGTTGTAATCATGATGCGAATGACATGAACAAGTTTTATGCAATTTTATGAAAATGTTGACAAGAGCATATTATGAAGCATTTGGTCACCATGGCGGAACAAAAGGGGTGCCACGGCAACGAATCCGAAAATGGTGACACGGCAACATATCGGTTCCGGTACTTCGATTGAGATGTCGGTGCGAAAGGGAAAATGACGAGAGTGTGACGTGCAAGGATGGTGGGGTGATCCCGGATACCGGGTTCCCACGAGTCGACGGCATGGCAAAAGAGGGGCATCGCAACCGAAAATTCGATCACGGTGCAAACACGAGCATCTCATACATCACACAACATTCGTTCACGGGCGACAACTCGGTAGTTATACCTTTCGAGGGAGCACTTTCGGAGCGGTTCGAGATCGTCGAGGGAAGTAGACGTTCTCGTTATGTAGTGGAAGTAGTTGTACACGGCGTCTTGTCAAAATCACGGCGGTGGTAGTGGTACACATGTCGTAGAGGAACTTGGTCTTGCGAAGAGGTACTTGACGGTAGTTGTTCTCGGTTCGTCAGTATAGGTACTTGGCGATTTCTCCGGTTCGGTGCTCGTATAGGCGTCGGGCGTCGAGGGACTTGGGGAGGTCGATCCGGGCCGGATCCGGGGCTGGCGAGGTCCGTCTCTGGCAAAGCAGAGGCCAAGAATTGAAATAATAAAGGGAATTGGGATTTTGCAAGTGTGTTATGGTGATTCCAAAGAATGGATTATTTAATAGTAGCTCCACTAATATCGGGAGGATATATTATAAAGAGAACTCACCATGTGAATTCCCTCAATTTAAATGGACCGAAGATCCATACGATTTATTTAGTTGAGTAAGAAAAGAAAAGGCATGATGGCATGATGCAATGCAAAAGATGCAAAGAGATGAGATGCAAGACAATGAACAACAATGCAAAACGAAAACAAAACCCAACCACGAAGGAAAAATCGTATCGCATCTCCGGAAAAGGCAAGAGTTGAAGTTACGAATATGGAAAGTTGCATCCGGGGCGTTACAACACTCCACCACTACGAGAGGATCTCCTCCCGAGATCTAGGATGGCACCGGAGGGAAAACGGAAGAGGAAGAGAAGAGGTAAAACTAAGTTGCTTCTTCGGCAAACGAGTGAAACCACGGACCTTGAGAGGTTGAGCAATTTAAAAGAAAGAGTACGACAGAGATGAACGAGATTGCAAACAATCCGTTAGAAAAAGGAACAAGGAACATTATGGGAACTTGAAGGTTGCAAAGACATGAATCAAGAGTTTATTGGACAGGATAGAATTCAAAACCACTGCGGTTAAAACAAGATGGGAGAAGAAGAATTCGGGCAGCACTCCGGTTGAAAGAAGAAGGAAAACTTGATAAGATGAAAAGCACTTGAAGAGATGACAGAACACTCCGGTTAAATGGAAAAGCACGAAAAACATGATCCTCACAATTCGAGATGATGAGTGAAAAGAGCAACATCACAATGCCTCCGGAAGAACGAAAAGAAGATAGATCTTTGGAATAAAAGAACGGGGAAGAAAATGCGAACTTCTGCCACGAATGAGCTTGGAAAGCACCCTTTCAAGAAGATTAGAACGGAGTTGTTGGAAAATCAACAACGAAAAGCACAAGCTTGTTGTGGGCTTATGGCAAACATCTCAAAATGATGAGGTGACAACCAGCCACTAACGGAAACAATTGATTGCTTGAGATCAACGAAGAGATGCAAAACTGCTTTCGCCGAGAGGATAGGAGAGAACTTGGATCATTGATAAGCACCACAATACAACATTCCTTAGGGAAAGCTTTAGGTGAAATCTATACCAAGATAACTCCAAAGAAGAGATTGATGGATTTAAAATACCTCATTCTTGACAACATGAATCACGAAGGGAAATTGTCAGGAGTGACATAACACCATCTCAAAAGATAAGGTAGAAAAAATTGCACTTTAAAATGCAAGATGAAGAATACTTGAGCTCCTCAAAACAAAACATGTGTTGAGCACCATGTTTATTTTTGAGTATAGCTTGGGGGGTCATACTTCGAGAGAAATCTTGATGAACAATTGAAGAATGAAAGGAAACCTTGACGAAGCACCATGTAGACCCTCCATGAAGAACTCCGGTTAGAAAAGGATGATAAAAGAAAGGGAAGTTGAAAACACATGGTGAAGCCTTGCGATGATTTAGATGGAGCTTCGCGACGAGATAAAGCGTAAAACTTAGAACTCCGGAAGAAAGATGAACAACAAGAAGCCAAGAATTTATTACTCCTGAACAAACTCCGAAGGAAAGGATTAATCACTTGGATGAAACAAGAATAAGAATTATGTAATGCATATCCTTCACCAATTTAAATTGATGACAAGCAACGGATTTGACATACTACTTATTCTCGTAGAAAGGATTAAGAGAGATATAGCGCAAACTTGAGAAGGTATTGGTGGAACCACCAATAGGATTTGGAAACAACGAATGAATTAACTGATAACGAAAGAGGTGAAATCTTGAACGAACCACCGTAAGAGTTGAAAATGGAAGCAGCAAAGGCACAATTCACCGGGAAGAATTGCAAAATGAATGAAGATACTTGAGGGTATTTAGATACATGAGAACGAAGAGATCATGAACTGATTAGAGGATATTTGAATGATTCACCGGAAGAATTCGAGAACGAGAGCTGAACGCTGAGAATTAAGAATTATGACATGATGGCCTTCGTAGGAATAAAATGGAAAGAACTCACGAAATGCTTCGGATGGGTGAAAAGAATTCTCACAATCGAAAACAATTATGAGAGGATGGCAACAAGCTAGCACCATGAATCTTCAAGAGAATGGACCAAGATTTAAGAGAAATCCTTCTTTGGTCTTCAAATGATGAGAATGACAACGAGAAACACCACCAAGAATTATTGAGGCACACCGGAAGAATCAAAAGCGAAGAGGTTGAGCCAACTATGAAAAGAATTTGAAAGATCTTGGAGAAAAGCATTTGACTGATGATAATTCATTCTTACGTCAAACTCTGAAAAAGAATTTGGAATGGCTCCGGAATAATTAGAAGAGTCAGGTAAGATCCTGGGAAAAGACCTGTGGGTTAGGGCCCACTCAAAAGAACACTGTTGAAAAGATTTAAAAGAGATGTTGCACCGGTTGAATTAAATGACTTGAATGAGATACCAATCTCGAAATAATTTGGAGGGATTGAGAATGGAAAGACGGGCCTTCTGAGATATATTCAACACTCGAGAACGAAGGAATAGCGAGAAGTGAGCGATTGAGAGGTGCACCGGCATTAAAAAGCATTTGAAACAAGGAAAGGGATATGATGAATATCAAAAACTTGATATGGATCCACCAGAGAAGAAACAACAATGGAGGATGATGAACTTGAAGCTGTTGAGCATCTTCATGGGAAATCACCGGATAAGAACATTGAAAGAAAAAGAATGAAGATACTTCACATGAATAAATGGATACTTGATTAAGAAATCTGTGTCCTTGAAGAAAAAGGGTGGGAGGGCGGGAAAACAAAGGCAACTTGGGACGGATGAAACAAACACCGTTGAGAAAACTTAGATTTGATCTTGCAGATGGGGAGAATGATGGGATCATCTCGAAGAGAAGCGCACCGGTTGGAAAAGGATTAACATGACAACCTCAATGATCAAAAAGGATTAGTATTCACATAGCAATATGAGAACACCGTTTAGGAAAGGTATGGATTCAACATTTGACATCGAAGCAACTCGAATACCACAAATAACACAAAACAAAGGATTTGGCTTGCAGAATAAGCCGGAACAAACATATGATAGAGATTTACCCAATCCCATATCATGCATCTTTCGAAAAGATATTCTAGGAGCTACTTGAATTCCCACCTATAAAACTCCCGAAACTTTCTGGTTATGCAATCTGGTGTTGGGGATACAGGGGAAGCAATATATCTCACCCAAACTAACAATACCTACATCCAGCTGTATCCATCCGTCAACACATAACCAAGAAACCTTCGGAAATCGTGTACCTCAACCTTCGAAAAGCATCCATTATACAAGTCATGGCAATACTCCCGTACTCACCTCAGTAATGGGTTATCGGGGTTATCTCACCAACAACTGCATAAAAGAGATTTTCGATGTCGGCGTACTAAACTCAGGTATTCCAGAACTGCAACGCTAAAATTATGACGACAACACCTCAGAGCTCAACTCCCCGGGACACCTCCACTAAAAAAACCCCTGCTGACGGGAGGCACCAAGACAATGTTGTCATCATAAAACCATCGGAACGATTCTAAGATACCCGCGTGATCCTAAAAAAAAATTAGTGAAATTTGAGAAGAGAAGAGTCAAAACTCTACGTCAGGATACCTCACCAGAGCGACGAAGGGACTGGGGAGTAAAAAGAATTCCTAACTCTCCGATATATATAATCCTAAATGACTCAAAACATTTTTCTAGACACAACTCGGCCGCTAAAAACGATCAAGCAGTGGGGCTCCTAAGGTCAGGGATGGCTCTGATACCAACTTGTAACGCCCTCGATGCGGCTATATCTCCCACGTGTCGAAGCACGACTTAGAGGCATAACCGCATTAAAAGCAATGTCGCAAGTGAGGTAATCTTCACACAACCCATGTAATACATAAGGGAAAGAGATACATAGTTGGCTTACAATCGCCACTTCACACAAATACATGAATAAAGCATTACATCATCCAGATACAATCAAGGTCCGACTACAGAACCAAAATAAAAGAAGAACCCCAAATGCGACAAAGGTCCCCGATCGACCCCAACTGGGCTCCACTACTGATCAACTAGATCGAAACAACACAAAGGGCAAGATCTTCAACGAGCTCCTCCTTGAGCTTGGTTGCGTCACCTGCTCGGTAACATAGGCACCTGCAAACTGGTTTGGAAGTATCTGGTGAGCCACGAGGACTCAGCAATCCCATTACCATGGGTATCAAGACTAGCAAAGCTTAATGGGAAAGGAAGGGGTAAAGTGGTGAGGTTGCAGCAGCGGCTAAGCATATATGGTGGCTAACCAACGCAAATGAGAGCGAGAAGAGAATCAAGCAGAACGGTCGTCAACTAGCAATGATCAAGAGGTGTTCCTGAACACCTACTTATGTCAATCATAACACAGAAACCGTGTTCACTTCCCGGACTCCACCGAGAAGAGACCATCACGGCTACACACGCGGTTGATGCGTTTTAATTCGGATCAAGTGTCAAGTTGTCTACAACCGGACATTAACAAATTCCCATCTGCCACATAACCGCGGGCACGGCTCTCGAAAGTTTATACCCTGCAGGGGTGTCCCAACTTAGCCCATGACAAGCTCTCGCGATCATCGAAGGAATAGACCTTCACCCGAGACACTCCGATCAGACTCGGTATCCCGGTACATCAAGACATTTCGACAATGGTAAAACAAGACCAGCAAGACCTCCCGGTGTGCCGACATCCTGATAGTAGCAGCGCGTATCTCGTCTCAGGCCACGACCGGATGAGCAGTACGTACAACTAGAACCAGCCCTCAAGTTTCCCCGAGGAGGCGCTGCAAGTGGCTCTAGTTTGGACCAACACTTAGACAAGCATTGGCCCGGGGGGGCTGAATAAAGATGACCCTTGGGTTAATTACTCCCAAGGGAAATATAGGTGGTGGTGAGGCAAATGGTAAAAGTCAATGTTGGGCCTTGCTGGACAAGTTTTATTCAAAGCGAACTGTCAGGGAGGTCCCATAAATCACCCGACCGCGTTAGGAACGCAAAATCCGGGAACATAACACCGGTATGACGGAAACTAGGGCGGCAAGAGTGGAACAAAACACTAGGCATAAGGCCGAGCCTTCAACCGTTTACCAAGTATATAGATGCATTAATAATATAAGAGATATTGTGATATCCCAACATAAACCCTGTCCACCATGGAGAAATCTTCAACTTCACCTGCAACTAACAATGCTATAAGAAGGGCTGAGCAAAAGCGGTAACATAGCCAATCAATGGTTTGCTAGGAATGGTGTCAAAGGTTAGAGGTTTGACATGGCAATTTGGGAGGCTGACAAGCAAATGGTAGGTATCGTAGCACTGGCATAGCAAAAGAGCGAGCATCTAGCAAGCAAAGATAGTAGTGATTTCGAGGGTATGATCATCTTGCCTGAAATCCCGCAAGGAAGAAGAACGATTCCATGAAGAAGACAAACGAACGTAGTCGAACGAATCCTCACAACTCCGGAACGGAACCGAAGCTATCGAGAGAAGCAACCCGGAAAGAAACAAACAACATGGTAAACACACAAGGATAACCATGGCATGATGCACAAACAAGTATGATGCATGTCCGGTTTAATGAGGCATGGCATGGCAAAGTGCAACAAACAATACTACAAGTTAAGTGGAGCTCAATATGCAACGAGTTGCATATTGACAGAACACCACATCAATTATTTAGTTCGATCTCGTTTATGCTACTCATCATTATTAAATGTTGTTAAACATGGAAAGAGATGAAGCATAATTAAACTACATATTTAAGCAAGTTTAAATGAGGCCGGAACAACAAACAACAATTCCAAAAAATCCTCATATGCAAATTATGAATTTGGTACTGTTCTGCCCTAGAACATATTTTAAAGTTGTTAAACAGGAAAATAAAGTGCACCATGTTAAACTAGGCATTTTTCCACCCCATTTACGTATAAAGTTTATTAAATTCCGAGTTACGGTTATTTAGTTATGAAATAAATCATTTCAACATGGCATTTAGCAAAATAAATGCAAACAACAATTTTAAGCATTTTAAATGTTGTAATCATGATGCGAATGACATGAACAAGTTTTATGCAATTTTATGAAAATGTTGACAAGAGCATATTATGAAGCATTTGGTCACCATGGCGGAACAAAAGGGGTGCCACGGCAACGAATCCAAAAATGGTGCCACGGCAACATATCGGTTTCGGTACTTCGATTGAGATGTCGGTGCGAAAGGGAAAATGACGAGAGTGTGACGTGCAAGGATGGTGGGGTGATCCCGGATACCGGGTTCCCATGAGTCTACGGCATGGCAAATGAGGGGCATCGCAACCGACAATTCGATCACGGTGCAAACACGAGCATCTCATACATCACACAACATTCGTTCACGGGCGATGACTCGGTAGTTATACCTTTCGAGGGAGCACTTTCGGAGCGGTTCGAGATCGTCGAGGGAAGTAGACGTTCTCGTTATGTAGTGGAAGTAGTTGTACACGGCGTCTTGTCAAAATCACGGCGGTGGTAGTGGTACACATGTCGTAGAGGAACTTGGTCTTGCGAAGAGGTACTTGACGGTAGTTGTTCTCGGTTCGTCAGTATAGGTACTTGGAGATTTCTCCGGTTCGGTGCTCATATAGGCGTCGGGCGTCGAGGGACTTGGGGAGGTCGATCCGGGCCGGATCCGGGGCTGGCGAGGTCCGTCTCTGGCAAAGCAGAGGCCAAGAATTGAAATAATAAAGGGCATTGGGATTTTGCAAGTGTGTTATGGTGATTCCAAAGAATGGATTATTTAATAATAGCTCCACTAATATCGGGAGGATATATTATAAAGAGAACTCACCATGTGAATTCCCTCAATTTAAATGGACCGAAGATCCATACGATTTATTTAGTTGAGTAAGAAAAGAAAAGGCATGATGGCATGATGCAATGCAAAAGATGCAAAGAGATGAGATGCATGACAATGAACAACAATGCAAAACGAAAACAAAACCCAACCACGAAGGAAAAATCGTATCGCATCTCCGGAAAAGGCAAGAGTTGAAGTTACGAATATGGAATGTTGCATCCGGGGCGTTACAAATCTGGAGATGCTCTATAAACATGTTTTGATCTACATGTCTTGCTCTATCCATTCATGCCCTTGGTTGCAATTATAGCCTGCTGGAACATGTTGTAATATTGCTCTAAAGTTGCTTGAAAATGTTGCTGTCAACCTGTTAACATGAAGTTCAATGTTTCCATGATTGTTTCCTAGTGATCCATGCACCCTATGAACTTGTTCTTGCCATGCTTAGCTTCAAAAACATGCCTTCTTATTGTTGGTTGCCTTGCCATGCCATGTATTGCTCTGTGGTGAGTGGTTCAAGCTCACGAACATGCCTACTTATTGTTGTTCCTGCCATGTATGAATCTGTTATATAACTTGCCATGTTTACATGGGTGCCATCATATTTTCTGATCCTTTTTGGCTCATGGTCAGTAAGGGACTTTTGATCTATGCAATTAGTAGATTCATGCCATGCCTTTGTTTGCCATGATATGCTCCTGTAACATGTTGTTTGATAGCTCTAAACATTGCAACCTGATGTTGTTTCTGCTAAAGCCTAAAACTGTTATTATTTGCAATATCTCCATGTCCTTTTGAGCATGTTCTAGTTGTTTCTGGAGATAGCTCAGTGTTCATGTTTTGTTGTGCTTTACCAGTACTTCATGCGCATGCCTTTTGTTCTTATGTTGGGGTGCTGTAGCATATTGTTTTGATGCTTGCAATATGCCTAGTTGCTGTTTTGGACAGATTGTTGTTATGACTTGTATAGTGTGTGTGTGTGTGTGTTGAACCGTTGCTCCGATTTGAGTGTGCTCTATATGAAACTTGCTTGATTTTGCATGTAGTTTCATATTATCATGTTGCATCCTTGTTTTGAGGTGTTTGCTTGATGTTTGTATGCATTTTGCATCAATGCCATGTTTAACTTGTTTTGCTCATATCTTCTAGGCCGTAGCTCCAAATCTAATGAACTTTATATGTAACTTGAGTAGAATCTCGTGTAGATCATCTTGGTGCATCTTAACTTGCTGTTTAACAACTTGAACATAAGGTTTATTCAGATCTGGACCAATTTCGAAATATGCATATGAGGACTTACCGGATTTGTTATATGTTGTTTCCGACCTTATTTAAACTTGCTTTGATGTGTTGTTCTTGTTTGCATCATCTCTTGCCATGAGTAGCTTCATGTAGCTTTGTCATGCATCATGCTTGTTGTGCATCATGTCTTGTTCATGTGTGGTGTGTTTACTATGTTGTGTGCTTCTTCTCGATAGTTTCCGTTTTGTTGCGATCGTGAGGATGCGTTCGTCTACATGTGTTTCGTCTTCGTGGCTTCATCTTCTTCATGGACTCGTTCTTCTTCCTTGCGGGATTTCAGGCAAGATGACTGCTACCCTGGATCTCACTACTATCATTGCTATGCTAGTTGCTTCGTTCTATCGCTATGCTGTGCTACCTATTACATGTTTATCAAGCCATCCCAAATTGCCATGAACCTCTAACCTTTGACACCATTCCTAGAAAACCATTGATTGGCTATGTTACCGCTTTTGCTCAGCCCCTCTTATAGCGTTGCTAGTAGCAGGTGAAGTTGAAGATTTCTCCATGGTGGACAGGATTTTGGTTGGGATATCACAATATCTCTTATATTATTAATGCATCTATATACTTGGTAAAGGGTGGAAGGCTCGGCCTTATGCCTGGTGTTTTGTTCCACTCTTGCCGCCCTAGTTTCCGTCATACCGGTGTTATGTTCCCGGATTTTGCGTTCCTAACGCGGTCGGGTGATTTATGGGACCCCCCTGACAGTTCGCTTTGAATAAAACTTGTCCAGCAAGGCCCAACATTGGTTTTACCATTTGCCTCACCACCACCTATATTTCCCTTGGGAGTAATTAACCCAAGGGTCATCTTTATTATAGCCCCCCCCCCCCCGGGCCAATGCTTGTCTAAGTGTTGGTCCAAACCAGAGCCACTTGCGGTGCCGCCCCTAGGCAACTTGGGGTATCGTCGGTTGCCGTACGTAGTGTTCATCCGGTCGTGGCCTGAGACGAGATACGCGCGGCTACTATCAGGATGTCGGCACGCCGGGAGGTCTTGCTGGTCTTGTTTTACCATTGTCGAAATGTCTTGTAAACCGGGATTCCGAGACTGATCGGGTCTTCCTGGGAGAAGGTCTATTCCTTCGTTGATCGCGAGAGCTTGTCATGGGCTAAGTTGGGACACCCCTGCAGGGTATAAACTTTCGAGAGCCGTGCCCGCGGTTATGTGGCAGATGGGAATTTGTTAATGTCCGGTTGTAGATAACTTGACACCAGATCCGAATTAAAACGCATCAACCGCGTGTGTAGCCGTGATGGTCTCTTTTCGGCGGAGTCCGGGAAGTGAACACGGTTTCTGTGTTATGTTTGACATAAGTAGGTGTTCAAGATCACCTCTTGATCATTGCTAGCTTCACGACCGTTCCGCTTGTTTCTCTTCTCGCTCTCATTTGCGTATGTTAGCCACCATATAAGCTTAGTCGCTGCTGCAATCTCACCACTTTACCCCTTCCTTTCCCATTAAGCTTTGCTAGTCTTGATACGCATGGTAATGGGATTGCTGAGTCCTCGTGGCTCACAGATTACTACAACAACAGTTGCAGGTACAGGTTATGCGATGATCATGACGTGAGAGCGATGCTTGCTTGCGTTGAGTCTTCTTCTGCTTCTTCGATCAGGGGATAGGTTCCAGGTCGGCAGCCTGGGCTAGCAGGGTGGATATTGTTTGAGTTTCTGTTTATGATTCATCCGTAGTCGGATGTTGTTCTTGTATGTTGTATTGTTGTATTCATGTGGCATTGTATGCCTTATGTATGTATCCCCATCTATTATGTAATGTTGATGTAATGATATCCACCTTGCAAAAGCGTCTCAATATGCGGGTCTATCCTTGGTGGGACCTTCGAGTTCCTTTTGGATAGGGTCGCATATTGCGCGTGGCAAGTTGGTATCAGAGCCTCGACCGACCTTAGGAGCCCCCTTGATTGATCGTGTAGTTTGGCCGTTGTTGAGTCTAGAAGAAAACTATTTTCGGAGTCTAGTTATATCGGAGAGTAGGAATTCTTTTTACTCCTCTGCCCCTTCGTCGCTCTGGTGAGGAATCTTGACGTAGGTGTTTTGAACTACACCTCTTCCCTTTCAAATTTTTCTTTAGGATCACGTGGTTAGTTTTCGTTCGTTGTCCTTCCTCTTTTATCTGGTGCAACTCTCATCAAGTCGACTCAAACCTCTTTGTCTTTCGCGAGATCAACCCTCGGTTCTTTTCTATCGTCGTTCTTTCCCTGTCCGAAGTTGTCTTTGTTTTTCCCGCCCACCCTCCCTTCTTCTTTTCCGAACCAGAGTCCCTAATCGAGTATCCATCCTACTCGTGCGAAATATTTGCTTTCTTTTCTCAATGATTTCAACCGGTGTTTTTCCCTTCAAGTTATTCATCGATTTCTCGTTCCAAGTTGGCTTTGTTTTCCCGCCCTCCCACCCTCTTCTTCCCGGAGTTTGAGTCTCTTTCGACCATCAATTTCATTCGTGCGGAGTCTCTTCAGTCTTCTCTCAATTATTTCAACCGGTGAGTTCTCGTCTCGTTCGTCATTCTTCATCTCTTTTCTTTTCCGGTGGATTCAATTTAAGTTTTTCGGTGGTGATTATATTCTTTTCCTCAGCTCAAGTGTTTTCCCTGCTCGTTCGTCTCTCGCCAGTTTATCCTTCCGGAGTGTTCAAGATATCTCAGGAGAGTTGTCTGTGTTCCAATTAATTCGAGGTTGCCACCTCATTCAAATATTTCAATTGTTCCGGTGCATCATCTATCTGCTCAACATCCCTTTCCAACGGTGTTATCACTTCAGTGGGCCCTAACCCACAGGTCTTTTCCCAGGATCTTACCTGACTCTTCTAATTCCGCAGAGTTATTCTCAATTCTTTTCAAGTGTGACGTAAGAATGAATTTCATCAGTCACATGCCTTCTCCAAGATCGTTTTCAAATTCTTTCATTGTTGGCTCAACCCCTCTGCTTTTCTTTCTCCCGGAGTACCTCAGTAATTTCGGTGGTGTTTCTCGTCGTCATTCTCAACTTTGAAGATCGAGGAAGAGTTTCTCTAAATATTGCCCGTCCTCTCAAAGATTCGTGGTTCTAGCTTCATGCTATCCTCTTGAATTATTCCATTTGTCAGATATTCTTTTCATCCATCCAGAGCATTTCAGGAGTTGCTTTCTCTCTCGATCATCCGGAGGCCATCATTCCAGTTATCGTTCTCTAATTATCCCGGTGTTTCATTCAAGTGTTCTTTAATCAATTCGTTATCTCTTCCTTCTTGTGCACCTAAATCCCCTCAAGCATATTGGTTCTTCTAATTCTTCCTGGTGATTCATTCTCTTTCACCAGTCTTTTTCGAATTCTTACGGTGGTTCGTTCAAGATTTATTTCCATTCTTTCCACATATATTCATTCGTTCTTTTCAAATCCTACCGGTGGTTCATTGAGACTTTCTCAGTTTTGCGCCATATTTCCCTTCTCAATCCTTTTCAAGAAGAATAAGTAGTATGCAAAATCCATTGCTTGTCATCAATTTAATTTGATGAAGGATAAGCATACAATAAATCTTATTCTTATTTCCTCCAAGCGAATAACCCCTTCCTTCGGAGTTTGTTCTTGATGAATAAATTCTAGTTCCAAGTGTTTTTCATCTTTTCCGAAGTTCAATTTCCTCGGCCATTTCGTCGGAACCTTCATCTAAATCATCGCAAGGCTCATCTTATTCTTTCTTCCTTCATTCCTATCTCATCATCCTTTTGTTACCGGAGTTCTTCACGGTGGATCGTCATGATTTAATTCATTCTTCAAGAGTTCATCAAGTATCATTCCATCCTCTCAAGTTCTTGTTCTAATCCTTCCTTTTCAGCCGGAGTGCTGCCTAAATCCTTTCAGTCTTATTCGTTTCTTTTCTCATTCTAACAACTCCGGTTAGAACGAGTGGTGTCATAGTCTATCTGATTCCATGAGCTTTTAACTCTCGTCATTCTCGTCGTTCCTCTCTTCTTCTCGAGTGCTCTCGATTCTTTGCTCCTTCTCCTGAGTTCTTGTTTCACCTCATCCCTTTTCCTTTCCGTCTCGGTCCTAAGATCTCGGGACGAGATCTCTTGTTAGTGGAGGAGTGTTGTAACGCCCCGGATTCGATGCGCCAGGTGTCCGCCAGTTATTCGCCGTCATTGCCTTGTCATTTGCTTGCGTGTTGCACTTTGCCATGTCATCATATGCATTTCATATCATGTCATCATGTGCATTTCATTTTGCATACATGTTCGTCTCATGCATCCGAGCATTTTCCCCGTTGTCCGTTTTGCAATTCGGCACTCCTATGTCCTCCGGCGTTCCGCTTTCGCCTCTTTTCATGTGCGGGTGTTAAATGTTCTCGGAATGGGATGGAACTTGTCAGGCGGTCTTATTATAGTGTAGACAGGCCGCCTGTCAAATTTCGTCATATTCGGAGTTCGTTTGACTGCCCAACCGTTAAATATATAACCGCGATATAGTCGGTATATTCGTCGGACGTTTCGGTCTCCGAAACTGCGGCCGGGCCTTTCTCTATCTTCTCTGCTTCAGCCCCTAGCCTTTCTAGCACATCCCTCCTAGGCCCAGCCTACCCCCCCCCCCCCCCCCCTCACGTCTGGAACCGTCCGATCAAGATCGGAGGCTCCGAAAACCCCCCCTTAGCACCCTCTAACCCTAACCCCTACCTTTTTAAACCCCTCCTCCTTCCATTTTGGGCAGCCTACCCCTTCCCTAACCCCAGCCGCAGCCAATCCCCCCCCCTCCTCGGGATCTCCGCCGCCTCCTCCTCAAAATTCCGCCGCTGGCCACCTCCTCAGTGCCATGTGGCGCCATGCCACTGGTCACGCAGCCGCAGCCGCCGGCCGCAGCCAACCGGGGGCTGCCACGTCGCCCACGCCCCCCCTGGCCACCTCCCGCGGCCCTGCAGGCCCAGGCGCAGCCCGCCCGGGCCCGAGCCGCGTCGCCCAGGCCCGCAGGCGCCCGCACCGCGCCGCCGTCTCGTCTGGATCGGGAGGAGCCCGATCCCGAGCTCCTCTGCGCCGCCGCCTCCGCGCCAAGTCCGTCGCCGGCGCCCGGCGCATCGCCCCGGCCTCCTCCTCCCTCTGCCTCGCCGTGCCTCCCCCGCAGGTCGCTTCCCTGTCGCCCCTCTTCCTCTACTTCCTCTCTTCCTGACCCAGCTCTCTCTCCCGAAGTGCCTCGCGCCGCCGCTTGTCGCCGTAGCTCATCGCCGGCCCCTCCTCCCGCCAGATCCGTCCTGAATGGATCCGCCGCGACCGGATCTGCCGCCCCCGCTGCTGGATCGGACCCCTCCGCGCTTCTCCCGTCGCCGGAGTAGCCCTCCACTGCCGCCGCCATGACCCTGCTCAGGACGAGCAGAGGAGCTGCTCGTCCCGCGCCCACCGCGCCCGCTTGGGCCTCCGCAACGCCTCAGGCCCAGCGCGCCAGGCCTAGCCAAGCCGGCCTGCTTCGGCCTCCTCCGCGGCCTACCCTCAGCCTCCTCACCGACAGGCTGAAGCCCAGTGGTGAGCAGCCCACTAAGACCCGCCCCGTGCACGTTATAGCTTTCCCCCGCCCGTTCTGTTTTTTTTTCAAAAAAACTGCTAAGTCCCCAGAAACTCATAAAATCTTGCATACTTTGACCTATTGTATCTCTGCATCCTTTCGCTCCATTTCGTGCGTGGAATATGTCAAATTGTTCGCCTCGACGAGTACTTCATTTCATTCCATTGCATCATTTTCATTTGAGCTCATCTTCATGCCCGAAATGTTGTTGGAAGAGTGTATGTTGCTGTTAATCTGCTGAAACCGTTATAACTTGCTATTTTATTTGCCATGATTGATGTGTGCATCCTATGAGCATGAGCCCTACATGAATGTTGATCTATGCCATGCCATCTTTCCAGAGGTGGTATCCATGTATTTTTGTGAGTTGTGTGCTGAGTGTATCAAGCTTGCTAAGTAGGGTAGTTGATGTTGCTGTTTTCCTGACAGATTCTTTTATATTTTGTTGCTATGTAAACATGCTTCTACTAATCATTCTATGCATAATCTGGAGATGCTCTATAAACATGTTTTGATCTACATGTCTTGCTCTATCCATTTATGCCCTTGGTTGCAATTATAGCCTGCTGGAACATGTTGTAATCTTGCTCTTAAGTTGCTTGAAAATGTTGTTGTCAACCTGTTAACATGAAGTTCAATGTTTCCATGATTGTTTCCTAGTGATCCATGCACCCTATGAACTTGCTCTTGCCATGCTTAGCTTCATAAACATGCCTTATTACTGTTGGTTGCCTTGCCATTCCATGTATTGCTCTGTGGTGAGTGGTTCAAGCTCACGAACATGCCTACTTATTGTTGTTCCTGCCATGTATGAATCTGTTATATAACTTGCCATGTTTACATGGGTGCCATCATATTTTCTGATCCTTTTTGGCTCATGGTCAGTAAGGGACTTTTGATCTATGCAATTAGTAGATTCATGCCATGCCTTTGTTTGCCATGATATGTTCCTGTAACATGTTGTTTGATAGCTCTAAACATTGCAACCTGATGTTGTTTCTGCTAAAGCCTGAAACTGTTATTATTTGCAATATCTCCATGTCCTTTTGAGCATGTTCTAGTTGTTTCTGGAGATAGCTCAATGTTCATGTTTTGTTGTGCTTTACCAGTACTTCATGCCCATGCCTTTTGTTCTTATGTTGGGGTGCTGTAGCATATTGTTTTGATGCTTGCAATATGCCTAGTTGCTGTTTTGGACAGATTGTTGTTATGACTTGTATAGTGTGTGTGTGTGTTGAACCGTTGCTCCGTTTTGAGTGTGCTCTATATGAAACTTGCTTGATTTTGCATGTAGTTTCATATTATCATGTTGCATCCTTGTTTTGAGGTGTTTGCTTGATGTTTGTATGCATTTTGCATCAATGCCATGTTTAACTTGTTTTGCTCATATCTTCTAGGCCGTAGCTCCAAATCTAATGAACTTTATATGTAACTTGAGTAGAATCTCGTGTAGATCATCTTGGTGCATCTTAACTTGCTGTTTAACAACTTGAACATAAGGTTTATTCAGATCTGGACCAATTTCGAAATATGCATATGAGGACTTACCGGATTTGTTATATGTTGTTTCCGACCTCATTTAAACTTGCTTTGATGTGTTGTTCTTGTTTGCATCATCTCTTGCCATGAGTAGCTTCATGTAGCTTTGTCATGCATCATGCTTGTTGTGCATCATGTCTTGTTCATGTGTAGTGTGTTTACTATGTTGTGTGCTTCTTCTCGATAGTTCCCGTTTCGTTGCGATCGTGAGGATGCGTTCATCTACGTGTGGTTCGTCTTCGTGGCTTCATCTTCTTCATGGACTCGTTCTTCTTCCTTGCGGGATTTCAGGCAAGATGACCGCTACCCTGGATCTCACTACTATCATTGCTATGCTAGTTGCTTCATTCTATCGCTATGCTGCGCTACCTATTACCTGTTTATCAAGCCATCCCAAATTGCCATGAACCTCTAACCTTTGACACCATTCCTAGCAAACCATTGATTGGCTATGTTACCGCTTTTGCTCAGCCCCTTTTATAGCGTTGCTAGTTGCAGGTGAAGTTGAAGATTTCTCCATGGTGGACAGGATTTTGGTTGGGATATCACAATATCTCTTATATTATTAATGCATCTATATACTTGGTAAAGGGTGGAAGGCTCGGCCTTATGCCTGGTGTTTTGTTCCACTCTTGCCGCCCTAGTTTCCGTCATACCGGTGTTATGTTCCCGGATTTTGCGTTCCTAACGCAGTCGGGTGATTTATGGGACCCCCCTGACAGTTCGCTTTGAATAAAACTTGTCCAGCAAGGCCCAACATTGGTTTTACCATTTGCCTCACCACCACCTATATTTCCCTTGGGAGTAATTAACCCAAGGGTCATCTTTATTATAGCCCCCCCGGGCCAATGCTTGTCTAAGTGTTGGTCCAAACCAGAGCCACTTGCGGTGCCGCCCCTAGGCAACTTGTGGTATCGTCGGTTGCCGTACGTAGTGTTCATCCGGTCGTGGCCTGAGACGAGATACGCGCGGCTACTATCAGGATGTCGGCATGCCGGGAGGTCTTGCTGGTCTTGTTTTGCCATTGTCGAAATGTCTTGTAAACCGGGATTCCGAGACTGATCGGGTCTTCCTGGGAGAAGGTCTATTCCTTCGTTGATCGCGAGAGCTTGTCATGGGCTAAGTTGGGACACCCCTGCAGGGTATAAACTTTCGAGAGCCGTGCCCGCGGTTATGTAGCAAATGGGAATTTGTTAATGTCCGGTTGTAGATAACTTGACACCAGATCCGAATTAAAACGCATCAACCGCGTGTGTAGCCGTGATGGTCTCTTTTCGGCGGAGTCCGGGAAGTCAACACGGTTTCTGTGTTATGTTTGACGTAAGTAGGTGTTCAGGATCACCTCTTGATCATTGCTAGCTTCACGACCGTTCCGCTTGTTTCTCTTCTCGCTCTCATTTGCGTATGTTAGCCACCATATATGCTGAGTCGCTGCTGCAATCTCACCACTTTACCCCTTCCTTTCCCATTAAGCTTTGCTAGTCTTGATACCCATGGTAATGGGATTGCTGAGTCCTCGTGGCTCACAGATTACTACAACAACTGTTGCAGGTACAGGTTATGCGATGATCATGACGTGAGAGCGATGCTTGCTTGCGTTGAGTCTTCTTCTGCTTCTTCGATCAGGGGATAGGTTCCAGGTCGGCAGCCTGGGCTAGCAGGGTGGATATTGTTTGAGTTTCTGTTTATGATTCATCCGTAGTCGGATGTTGTTCTTGTATGTTGTATTGTTGTATTCATGTGGCATTGTATGCCTTATGTATGTATCCCCATCTATTATGTAATGTTGATGTAATGATATCCACCTTGCAAAAGCGTCTCAATATGCGGGTCTATCCTTGGTGGGACCTTCGAGTTCCTTTTGGATAGGGTCGCATATTGGGCGTGACACCTCGTTAGTGGGGGCTTGACGTATAGCAATTGTGAACCCAAACTGCACCACATTCCACATATCATCATATATTGCTCGGAGATGGATCTTCATCTTCTCCTTCCAGAAGGGATAGTTCATCCCATCGAATATGGGAATCTTGAGATGTGACTTGTAGCTTACTAAAGACATACTTAAAACTCCAAGGTTGTTAGACCAAAATGAGCAGAGTCAAGGAGTACCTTGCTCTGATACCAATTGTAGGAATGAAGTATGTCTTCCAGAGGGGGGAGTGAATGGGAGTTTTAAAATTTCTTCGATAATCTCAAAACTCTCAGAACCCAACAGTGGAACGAATGAAATACAAACTACAGTGAGCTAAAACTAAGTACCGAAAGGAAACAAAACATCCATCGAGGCAAAACACATGAAGGAAAACATATCAAATGTAAACAAGGGTAGAGGAAGTAAATAGTGATGCTCGACGGCGACAGGGTATTTGTTCGACCAGTTCGTCCTTCTGCACAAGGACTTCGTCTGGTTGGAGAGGTTGTGACTTAACACGGAAGATAAACTCTCTTCACCCTATTCTCCTCGACAATTGGTTTGTCAACCAGTGATGATTACTCGTGGTAGATACTTGAGGCGATCTCCAAACCTTTACAGACTTCTTCTTCGAGAACCACAATTACTCTTGGTCTTTGAAGAAATTGACACCTAACCGTCTAGAGAGTTTACAACTCTCAAGAGTAATAGGCGGAGCATACTGGACTTAGATTCGAGTGATGCTGAACCACTATCTAATTCTTCGGCTCTAGGGGTTTTCTCTCAGTGGATTTTAAACTCAAATCGCTAAGATAGGGGGTTGCTCAACAATCTTCTCAGAAACAAACGGAGCAGCCACCGGACAAAGCCGACGCGGGGTGGCTATTTATAGCTGCAGCCTTCCCTGATGAGAAATGACCATTTGGACATGCGGTCCAGCCAATGGCCAACCGGCACGTTTGCAACAGTCGAATTTGGGAGCAACGGTACCATTACTTGAGGAACAAGTAATGCTAACTCCTCGGTCAGAGTCAAATCTGTCGTAGTGAAGAAGATCACAGTCTCTTGCTGGTAAGTATTTGCTCAGAACACAAAGAGATTTCTCTCGCAACTTTCATAGGATTTGGGTTTAGCATCAGAGAATCAAAGTTTCGAACGTTACACCCCTCTTAATAGTATGGTGGTCCTATGACTCAATAAAGAGAAGAAGAACAACGAAATAAATGCTACGTCTTCACTTCGTCTTCAATCTCTTCGGGCATAGTCAATTTCCTTGGACTGACACCGAACCAATTGCTTCTCTTCAGCAACTTTTTAGGGGTCACTCTTGTTATCATAATCTTCGGTGATAGCCTTCGCTACACGGCAGGGAGATTATCTTCGTCGTTTACATCAAACTCCTCGGTATCTCAGGGACTTGTTACTCTATGTGAACTAGCGAACACATAAGTCCGATACTGTGTATGTCAACAAACTCCAAAACATAAGGGGTCTATCATTGCACCAACATAGATCATATCTACATGCCCATTAGTTTGCGAAATATCATCTTTCTTAACTAAGGTGGAACCCAAAGAACTGAGATAACACATCATTGATCTGTCAACCATCATACTAAGAGCATCATGGAAGGATCACGGATAGCCAGAATTTTGTAGCAAAATTTCACCATGCCAACGAGATAAAAAAACGCGAATTCAAGGGAAGCAATGAGAACATCATGTAATATATTGCATGTAATGACAATAGGTCTTATCTAGTGCTCACAGGAAATCTATTAAGTAATAAATCTCATCTATTACAAATATTTTAAGTAATAAATCTAATCTACTACAAAAGATTGTGTGATACCCATATATCTCATGTATTGTAGATCATAATCTGCATCTAAACATAGCACGACTCATGATGCCACTATAGGGTAACGCAGTAGAAAACAAAAAAAATCTGACTGTGTACAAGCTCAGGACCACTATGAAGATGCATTCAAGGTTAAAGCTCATTGTTACCAACTTGGAGCATGGTGGAATAAGAGTTCGTGCAGATCCCTGCAACTACGATTTACATCCTCCCAACCGCGAGATATTTTTTCTCCCTCAAACAAAGATCAAAAGCCCGATATCTCCACCGGGTTGCACTAGTACGGTGTCACAGATCCAGGGCGCTTCACCTTCCAGAACTAATCACCATCGGAGACTAGGAAGCCTTGTGACAGAGCAAAACTATTTCATGGAGGGCGATAAAGAGAAAAGCATATCATTGTGTGTCATGCTCAAGTATGTCTTGGATGGTTGCCCCTCCTCTATTTATAGTGGAGAAGGGGAGGGAAGGGGTGAAAGGAAGCATCCCCAAAGGGGGGACCCTCACCAAAAGTTGCCCCCAATGGGAGCCCCCTCACCAAAACTTGCCACACACACAAAGTTGGGGCTACCCCCAAAGGTCCCCGCCCCCTCTAGACTGCCGCTTGCCAAGGGGGCTGGCCCCAGAGAGGGGTGTCATTTCTATTAGGGCACCACATCATGGCCCCCCAAAGGGACCTCCTTTTCTACCATTGGATGCCACATCATATGGGGTTGCCCCACTTGGGCCAAGCCAAGTGCAAGTCCTTGGGTGCCTCCTGAAAAATTTTGGGAGGTCCCAGAACCCTTCAAAAAAATTCTGCTTGCATTCTGAAACTTTTTCGGCTCATGGTTTTCTCCAAAACATTTAAAACATCTCCAAAATTTTCCACTGACTTTCTCTCAAGCTCCTAACAACCTAGTACTTAGTAGATCGATAACCCGTAAGCGTGTCACCCTATAGGTTCGGTGAAGTATAGACATGACTAGAACTCCTTCCGAGCAATGATCAATGGTGGAACCGTGGACATTCATATTGACTCCCATACCCACATGAATGATATTTGATTGAACCTGTACTTATCATGTGCATTCATTTTGCTTCATGATATGTTACAAAACCCGAGGTGAAATTTATAGGCATCCCCATGAATAAACAATTTGTTCACTATGTCGGTTTCCTTGTTACCGGTTTTTTCTCTTTTCTCGTTCCTGTGTTTCGACATCCATATGATCAAATTGTGTTGTGTCTAGCCAGAAGATGATGGATAATCGTCACATCGAGAGGTACCTAAGAATATCTCTCCATCGTCGAAGGAGTGAATCCCAGTCTTAAGCTATCAAGTACCTTGACACTCTTTTCTAATGCACCCGTAAGTTGTTGTTATGATCACTTTGATACGCGTGACGTTTGAGAAACCCAAAGCACACTGTCTGGTATGGAGGTACTCAATACTCTCATGGTCTAAGGAGTTGTGCATATGTTTACTTTCTCTGTGTTATAAAACAGCAAATCATGACGAAAGGATCTCATAGTATAACAACCAATTGGGTATGAACATGAGTGTTCTTCTAACATTTTATCCTCAAAGTTCCCGACATTTTTAAGCCCGTGATTAGCAAAATGGAACTATCATGCAACACTTGAGCTAGTCTTAGAGGTGTGACTAGGAATCTGTTTTATCGTTTATTATTCCACACATGCACATGGGTTTTCCTTTGAGACTCTTTGATACACAGACTCGAGAACCATTGGAATTATAGCACAGAACGTAAACATAATTACGAACATGGAAATAAATAATACTCCTGTTCGACCTTAGTTCAAAGTTGAGATACTTTTCCCGGTCGCAGGAAGTAACATTTATTATTGCCTCTAGGGCATATTTTATTCATCTCACACCTCCAACTCGTGAGAAGCACTTCGCGAGCGCTTAGCTTGAGGTAGCTTTCACTGTGATCTAAAATGAGGTCAGCCCCCTTGCTCGTAGAGCGATTAGGGCCACGAGAGCCCTCCGCATTCTTCTTCCCATTGAGAAGGCTCTTCATCTTCAGCTAAAAAAATTAAAATTGCCAAAAAGTTATAAGTTTTACATGGGGATCAAATCTACATATCACCTACGAATGATTATACACAAGAACTACACACTCTAACATTCAAAGTGAATGGAAAATCAAACTAATACTAATCTCATCTAGGTTCTTAATATAAATGTAATATGCATGGATCTAATAGAATATACCATTGATACAGAGAGAAACATATCGGAGAGACGCTTTGCCAAATCAAACATACAAAAATGGCAAAGGACACTAGTGGGTATTTGGAGGAGAAGTTTGAGAGAGAAAGAGAGAGATGGGCGCCGGGTTAGGGATGAACTAACCCTTCCCTGCGCTGCCAAATATTTACTGGCAATATTTGATGCGGTGTAAGCACTCGTACGAGTAGGCGCGCTCATAGTGTTGTCTTGTGTGTAGATTTGAATTTAAGGGTTGCAACGTTCCTAGTAAGAGGGTCAGTAAGAGCCGGTCGCTCGTACCGAACCCCGTCTTCTCTCCTGGATATTTTCAAACTTCGGGAGGCTAGAGTGATGTAAGCGCTTGTTCCGCACACCGTCAACTCCCCATGATGGGTTGGCGTCTCAGGAGCCCATTTGTATGACCATGGGTGCGACTGTTTGTGCTCGTCCTCAACACCGTCGTCTGCTCTTATAGGATCAGAAATCAACTATAGGGGGTGAATAGGAGATTTAAACTTTTCTTCAAAACAAAGTAGATCTCTTAATACATCACATTAGAATAAATAAACTAAGGCAATTCTAAGGAGAGATAAAACTAAGGATGGAATTGACTTAGAGGAAAAACTAATATTCGCTACTACAAGATGTGAGAAGGATAACTAAGTATTTTAGATGAAAAACATGTGGACATACAATCATACTACATTAAGTACAACGGGATGAAAAACAAACGCAAACTGTAGCGACCAGACCTCAAACGGTCAAGTCTCTGTGCATCAGTGCCATCCCTGGATCGGTAATGCTGACACGCACAGTACTCGAGGAATTATAACAGAGTTTCAATCACACACTTATTACATCGTGTCCTCATAAAGAGTATTATTACATAAATAAATCATGGCTAAAGGCCAACTAAACTAAATAACAGTGGAAGGCTTCAAAGGTAAATGAGTCCATCAACTCCAACGGCATAGCTGAGTGCAAAACAACGACCTATCGCACCTTATTCGTCGTCTGAGTAGTCTGCAACATAAGACGTTGCAGCCCGAAACGGGTCAGCACATGGAATATGCTGGCGTAGTTACACTGTAAAGCAATGATAATGCAAGAACTATATCTACATCCAATATTTGGCTGGTGGAGGCTGTAAGTTTCATGATTTTGCATAAAGCTAGTTTTTCCCTACAACTAAGGAATAAATTTATTTAACAACTCCCATGTTGCCCATTATTTGAGAAGGTTCCTCCAACTCACATCCCAATTGAAGGTATCATCATTAACCCATCATCATGATTAATTCAAGTAACGTGATGAGATCACATCAATAGATTCAAGTACTAGATACTCAAGATGTCCATAACCAGGGACACGGCTAACCATGATTAGTTTATACACTCTACAGAGGTTTGCGCACTTTTCCCCACAAGGCTCGACCGCATCCATGATCGGATGATCGAGACATAGCCTTTCTGAAGCATTAACTCTCTACTCCGGGTAGACAGTACCACCTACAACCCTCTACATCTGCTAGTCTACCTCTTCAAGAGCTCACGCAACTTACTCAACTATGCGAGAGCCCATAATGGCTTGTGGCTGCACACGGAAGTTTCTAGCATGAATAATCTTATGATCCCTTTGAGCCTCGGTGGCATTCTATAGGATGATCACACAGGTACTCCGGGACTTCCAAAACAGACAACACTGGGTAATCCAGGTGCCTCAACCAATCCACCGAGATTTGTATTAAAGTTTCCACCTTAATGTTATCCATAATTAAATAACTCTCAAACTTCGATGTGTGAATCATGATCCAATCCCCATTTACGAGCATGGCTAAGCAATAAATAGCATAACATATATTCCTGGGGTGATCAAAAGGTATTAGGTTCCTACCTCAAGCACTACAACCAAAAACACATGTTCCCAATCCTACCAATGCAGAATATTTATGGGGCAGAACTAATGCATAGTAAAAACTAGGTATAAAAGAGTATGATCAAAGTGTAACTTGCCTTGCTGACGATCCGCAAACTCTAGGGATTCGTAGTAACAAGCTTCGCACTCCGGGTAATCTAGCGTAGACAAACAAAAGCATACATAAGCAATCACTAAAATGAAACGCGAGAAAAATCGAGAAAAGATCCAAATCGAACACGAAACAAGCAACGTCTTAAACTAACAAGAGTCAAAACCTAACAGCATTATTAACATATGAATTAGATCTTAACAGGAAGTACATGTGATTAGCTACAATTCTCAAAAAAATCAACTCAAATGGAGCAACGAAACTCAAAAATACGAACGAATCAAGATTGTTTACTAATCTGGACTAAAGTCAAATTTTACCGTACCAAAATCATGTTCAAGTTGATTAACTGGAAAGAGGGCTTTGAAACGAAGATTTAGGTGCTGGTTTCATGTAATTTGGATAATCGAGTAAAAAGTTATACTAGATTGAAAATCGGGGCTGAATCACGATAAAAATAATTACAAATAAATCCCTGAAAAAAGAAATAAAACGAACAGACTAACGAACGAATGTTCGCTATCTGAACCTAACCGGCGAACAACGTTCGTTAAGACGAACGAACGGATGAACGTCCGTTAAATAAAGAAACCGACAAAAACCAAACCGATCTAATAAAAACAGATCTAGGGTTTAAAAAAACCAGGCGGTTTTATACCTAAGCCGGAAAAAAACACGGCGGTGGCTCCGGTGAGTCCGGCGAGGCGGGGCGGCGGCTCTGGGGCGACGACGGTCCTGCGCAGGTGACGGCGGGGTGTGGCGCAGGGCGGCGTGAGGCGGCGCTGGCGGCGGTGCGGGTTGGGGCGGTGGGGTGATGTGGGGCAAGGGCGCGGCGGCGCCGCTATTTATTGGGGGGGCGGGGTGGCGGCTAGCTTGGGAAGGGGGTCGGCCTCGGGAGGCATGTCCCTCCTGGACTCGGGCGGCAACGGCGATGCTCGGGACTCCGGTCCCAAGCCGGAGCGAGAGGCGGCGGCGCGCTGTGGGCCGGCTGGGCCGCTGGCCCAGTTCGGTCCGCGAAACATTTAAAAAAAATTAATGTTGCCCGAAAGGAAAAAATTCTAGTAAATTATAAAAAAATCTAAGAATGCCAAAAACAATTTTCACCGTCTAAATGAAATATTTAGAATAAAGTGAACATTTTTATGACCTAAAAATGCTATTTTCAAAAATGCATATTTTTCTAATTCAAATAAAGTAGCAAATAAAATACTAGAAAAATCATAATTTGATTTTTAAATTCTTTCTCCAATATTTCTCTGAATTTGAAGAAGTCATATTATCTTCTCTCATTTATTTTAATATTGGAAATAATTGGAGAAAAAAATTATAAAACCAAATTGATCCTTTCTTCAAATTTGAAAATAATTCAAATATGAATTTTGGGAAACCTCCAACTCTCTCCGTGCGTCCTTGAGTTGCTTAAGATTTCTAGGATCTCAACCAAAATGCAAGAGTAAATATGATATGCATATGATGATCTATATATAACATCCAAACTAAAAATTGGGATGTTACAAACCTACCCCCCCCCCTTAAGATGAATCTCACCCTCGAGATTCGGGTTCGTCAGCAAAAAGGTTTGGGTGGTCTCTACGAAGGTCTTCCTCTCGCTCCTAGGTAGCTTCCTCCTCGGTATGGTGGCTCCACTGAACTTTGCAAAACTTGATAACCTTGCTGCGAGTGACTCGTCTAGAAAACTCGAGAATCTTGACTGGCTTCTCCTCATAAGTCAAATCACTGTCTAACTGAATTGCTTCCAGTGGCACTGTATCTCTCACAGAATATCGGCCATCTCTGAGTGGCACTTCTTCAACTGGGAAACATGAAACACATCGTGAACTCCTGACAATCCTTCCGACAATTCCAGCTTGTATGCAACTTCTCCCATACGTTCCAAAACTCGGTATGGTCCCACAAAACATGGTGCTAGTTTTTCCTTGACTCCAAAACGCTTAACTCCTCGAAGCGGGGACACACGAAGGTAAAATTTGTCTCTGACTTTGTAAACTGTCTCCTCGCGTTTTGAATCCGCATAACTCTTCTACGTGGACTGGGCTACCTTGAGTCTGTCGTGAATCAACTTAACCTTCTCTTCAGAGTCTTTGATTAAATCTGGCCCGAACAACTGTCGATCTCCAACTTCATCCCACAAAAATGGTGTCCTGCATCTCCTTCCATACAAACCTTCGAAAGGGGCCATCTTCAAAGTGGCTTGATAACTGTTGTTATAAGAGAACTCTAAATATGGCAAATTGTCGTCCCAACTGGATTCATAATCTAGCGCACAAGCTCTCAACATGTCCTCCAGAATCTGATGACTCTCTCAGTCTGTCCATCTGTCTGTGGATGAAAGGTTGTACTGAACTCTAGCCTAGTACCCAAAGTCTCATGCAACTGATTCCAGAACTTTGAGGTAAACTGGGTTCCTCTATCCGATACAATGGTCCTCTGAACTCCATGCAGACATACGATCCTGGTCATGTATATCTTCGCCAACTTAGCACTCGTATAGGTGGTCTTCACCGGGATGAAATGAGCTACTTTCGTCAAATGGTCGACTACAACCCAGATAGACTCATAGCCTGATCGAGTTCTGGGCAATCCAGTGATAAAATCCATGCCAAGCTTATCCCACTTGCATTCGGGTATTGGCAATGGTTGTAGCAATCCAGCTGGCTTTTGATGCTCTGCCTTAATTCTCTGACATACATCGCAAACTGCTACATACTCGGCAATATCCTTCTTCATTCCTGTCCACCAGAATCTTTCCTTCAAATCTAGATACATCTTGGTGTTTCCTAGGTGAATTGAATACAGCGAATCATGGGCCTCCTGCAGAATCAACTTCCTAATCTCGGGGTCATTAGGCACATATACGTGATCCTCAAACCATAAGGTGTCGTGCTCATCCTCACGAAATCCTTTAGCCTTTCCCTTACTCATCCTTTCCTTTATCTCGGCAATCTCCTTGTTAGTCTTCTGGGCTTCGCTGATCTTACTCATCAAAGTGGACTGAACTTCCAATGTTACTACATAACCTCTCGGTACTATCTCCAAATATAGCTCTTAGAGATCATCTGCTAACTCCTTAGGTAATTCTCCGGTCATGAGCGTATTAACATAACTCTTGCGGCTCAGTGCATCTGCTACTACATTGGCCTTTCCGGGATGATAGTGCAGTTTCATATCATAATCCTTAATGAGCTCCAACCATCTCCTCTGCCTGAGGTTCAACTCCTTATGTGTGAAGATATATTTCAAACTCTTATGATCCGTGTATACCTCACAATGGTTTCCAATGAGAAAATGTCTACATGTCTTCAGCGCATGCACTACAGCTGCTAGCTCCAAATCATGTGTGGCAAAATTTAGCTCATGAGGTTTAAGCTGTCGTGAGGCATATGAAATAACTCTTCCCTCCTGCAAAAGCACTGCTCCAAGTCCTCGACGTGAAGCGTCGCAATACACTTGATAATCCTTTCGTTGATCTGGAAGAATCGGCACTGGGGCTGTAACCAACGTTTCTTCAACTCCTGAAAACTGGCTTCACACTCCTCAGTCCATTTAAAATTGGTGTCCTTCTTCAACAAATCTGTCATGGGCTTTGCAATCCTGGAGAAATTCTCAATGAACCTCCAATAATATCCTGCGAGACCAAGAAAACTCCTGATCTCTCCAACTAATGTCGGTGCCACCCATTTAGTCACAGAAACAACCTTGGTAGGGTCTACTGCTATTCCTTCTCCGGATATAACATGTCCGAGAAATCCAACTTCCTTTAACCAAAACTCACACTTGCTGAACTTGGCATACAACTGATGTTCTCTGAGCTTCTCAAGAACCAAATGCAAATGCTCCTTATGCTCCTCTTCATTCTTCGAGTAGACCAATATATCATCAATGAACACCACGACAAACTTATCCAAAAACTCTATAAACACCTTGTTCATCATGTTCATGAAATAGGCAGGCGCGTTAGTCAGACCAAATGACATAACGGTATACTCATATAGCCCGTACCTTGTGGTAAAAGTTGTCTTAGGTATATCCTGCTCTCGAATCTTCAATTGGTGATAACCTGATCGAAGATCTATCTTAGAGAAAACTTTAGCTCCTTGCAACTGGTCAAACAAATCATTGATCATCGGCAAAGGGTATTTGTTCTTGATCGTTACTTCATTCAACGCACGATAATCAACAACCATCCTTAATGATCCATCCTTCTTCTCCACTAGAAGCACTGGGGCTCCCCAAGGTGACAAACTTGGTCGAATGTAACCCTTATCTAGTAACTCCTTAATTTGCTTCTTAATTTCTTCCAAATCCTGTGCGGGCATCCGATATGGTCTCTTTGATATTGTCCCGTTGCCTGGCAATAGCTCAATCAAAAACTCAATGCCTCGATCCGGTGGCATGCCTGGCAACTCTTCCAGAAATACGTCGGGGTAATCCTTCACCACTGGTACTTCTTCCTGTACAACTCCTGATAAGGAATTTACTTGAGTCCTCTTCGGCACATGCCGGGATACATACTTGATCCTTCTTCCTTCTGGGGTGGTAACGAATATCGACTTACTAGCACAATCAATGTTTCCTCCATACTTCGACAACCAATCCATGCCTAATATTACATCCAATCCTTGTGACTCCAGAATTATTAGGTCCGAGGGAAACACATAGTTACCAATCCTTAAAGGTAACCGATCACACCATAGGCTAGCCATATACTCTGCTCCTGGTGGACTTACTAACATGGGTGACCTAAGGGCTTGGGTTGGCAGGTTATACTTATCCACAAATCCCCTTAATATGTATGAATGCGATGCACCAGTATAAAAAAGAACGAGTGTGGTAAATGCATTAATCAAAAACTTACCGACAACTGCGTTGGGTTGATCCTCAATCTCCTCCACGCTGATGTGGTTCACCTAACCTTTGGTGAAGGGGTTGGGCTTCTTGGCAGAACTCCCATTGCCATTTCCATTCTTTGCTTCAGGACATTCGTTGGCATAATGTCCGGTCTTCTGGCACTTGAAACAGGTAATGTGGCTCAGATCCCTCTTGGTTGGTGTAGAAGGGTTGGAACGGTTCTGGCTGCTGCTTCCTCCATTCCTGGTGCCACTATGGTTGTGCAAACTTGCTCCGTTGTGCGTGTGTCCTCCATGGTTATGGCCTCCATGTTTGTGGGTATGTCTTCCCGAGTACAGGAAATAGCGGGGCTTCTGCTGAGCTCCTGAAGTGTACCTCCCTTGTCCATACTTCCTATTGTGATTATCAATCTGTTGCTGCTTGCCTTGAATCATAAGAGCCCTGTCTACCAACTCCTGGTAGTTGTTGAATGTTGCCACCATCAACTGCATGCTCATCTCATCATTCAGTCCTTCCAGAAACTTCTCCTACTTAGCGGCATCTATAGCTACGTCATCAGGGGCATAGCGTGCTAACTTACTAAACTCATCCACATACTGACCCACTGTGCGTCCTCCTTGGCGCAAGTTGCGAAACTCACGCTTCTTCATGCTCATAGCTCCAGCTGAAACATGGGCAGTGCGAAAAGCCTGTTGAAACTGATCCCATGTAACAGTGTCAATGGGGTAAGTGGCTATAAAATTCTCCCACCATGATGCTACGGGTCCATCAAGATGATGTGCGATAAAACGCACTCTCTCCGCATCTGTGCATCCTGTAGTGGTTAGCTCTCTTCCAATCTTGCGGAGCCAATCATCTGCAACAATCGGCTCGGTGCTAGTAGAGAACACCGGCGGATTCAACCTTAGGAAACGGGCTAAGTGATCAACAGGTGGTGGTGGTGGTGGGTTGTTGTTGTTGTTGTTGTTGTTGCCTTGGTTCTGATTCTGGACTAAAAGTTGCATCAGGGTATTCTACTGCTGGATCAACTGAGTGAGCTCCGGTGGGAAGGCAAATCCATTGTCATGTCTTGGAGGCATCTGATGGGTTTATAAGGGGTGAGAAAACAGAATAGAATTGGGATCTAAGAGAGATTCACTACCCATAATGCTCATGAGACAAACACAATCAATTTCACTTCAATCAATAGCACACAAGATTACAAAAAGCGGTCTAACCTATAACTACTAACTCGATCATTGCAACTACTTGGAGGGAAAATACTACTAATTACAATGGTGGTCGCCTTGAAATTTTCATCAGAAGAAGACTCCATAATATCTGCTCTAGCTTCATCAACGTAGTCATCTGTGCTATCAGGGTCGGAGTCGGTGTCGTCAAGGATGATGTAGTCTCCTGGTTGGTTGTCCTTCTTTGGCGCGGGGTCTCCCATGAATACTCCTAGCTTCCTTGTCAAGTCGTCATTCTTTTCCACCAATATAGCAATCTCCTCCTCGTATCCATCGCGTGTAGACTTGATCTCCTCTTCCAGCTCGTTGTTCCTCCTCACCAGTTTCTTGATCTTCTTCATGTGGATAATTTGTTGATTCTCCTGTCAATGAATATGATCTCCCATCTCTTGAATTTAAGCTACAATTGATCCATCTCTCCTAGTACGAATCATCTCCCATTTGTCATCTCGGTGGCCACATATCTGGTAGACGGTATTCTCCAGCTCCTTGTAATACACCTCACATATGTGTCCAAATGTGATATGCGTGGCCATGCTCTTTCCAATACTCCAGCTTGGTGCATCTAGGTAGAAATCAATAGGCTCCGTTGTTGGCCCAAAGGTCCTCCCAGGTATCCAGACTTTGATCTTCCAACGCTCCTCTTCCGGTATAGATGTGGAGAAAGTCCCCGTGAAGCTTGGTAATCCGATGTTCAGATACTTAGTGACTTCCTTCAAGTGCTTTCCGAAAGGGGTATCGTCATCTGGCTGAGTGAACTTGTTCCTGGGATCCGCCATCTATAGAGTAGAAAGAGAGGAGAATTAGAAATGAGTAGGGAAGAGAAATCATGTGGCTCATTCTAGTGGTCGCGTCCTACAGTCAGCGTGTGCTCTGATACCATCTTGTAGTGACCAGACCTCAAACGGTCAAGTCTCTGTGCATCAGTGTCATCCCTGGATCGGTAATGCTGACACGCACAGTACTCGAGGAATTATAACAGAGTTTCAATCACACACTTATTACATCGAGTCCTCATAAAGAGTATTATTACATAAATAAATCATGGCTGGAGGCCGTCTAAACTAAATAACAGCGGAAGGCTTCAAAGGTAAATTAGTCCATCAACTCCAACGGCATAGCTGAGTGCAAAACAGCGACCTATCGCACCTTATTCGTCCTCTGAGTAGTCTGCAACATAAGACGTTGCAGCCCGAAACGGGTCAGCACATGGAATATGCTGGCATAGTTACACTGTAAAGCAATGATAATGCAAGAACTATATCTACATGCAACATTTGGCTGGTGGAGGCTGTAAGTTTCATGATTTTGCATAAAGCTAGTTTTTCCCTACAACAAAGGAATAAATTTATTTAACTACTCCCATGTTGCCCATTATTTGAGAAGGTTCAGCCAACTCAAATCCCAATTAAAAGTATCATCATTAACCCATCATCATGATCAATTAAAGTAACATGATGAGATCACATCAATAGATTCAAGTACTAGATACTCAAGATGTCCATAACTGGGGACACGGCTAACCATGATTAGTTTATACACTCTGCAGAGGTTTGCGCACTTTTACCCACAAGACTCGACCACATCCATGATCGGATGATCGAGACATAGCCTTTTTGAACCATTAACTCTCTACTCCGGGTAGACAGTACCACCTACAACCCTCTACATCTGCTAGTCTACCTCTTCAAGAGCTCAAGCAACTAACTCAACTATACCAGAGCCCATAATGGCTTGTGGCTGCACACGGAAGTTTTTAGCATGAATAATCTTATGATCCCTTTGAGCCTGGGTGGTATTTCATAGGATAATCACACGGGTACTCCGGGATTTCCAAATCAGACAACACTGGGTAATCCAGGTGCCTCAACCAATCCACCGAGATTTGTATTAAAGTTTCCACCTTAATGTTATCCATAATTAAATAACTCTCAAACTTCCATGTGTGAATCACGATCCAATCCCCATCTACGAGCATGGCTAAGCAATAAATAGCATAACCTATATTCCCGGGGTGATCAAAAGGTATTAGGTTCCTACCTCAAGCACTACAACGAAAACCACATGTTCCCAATCCTACCAATGCAGAATATTTATGGGGCAGAACTAATGCATAGTAAAAATTGGGTATAAAAGAGTATGATCAAAGTGTAACTTGCCTGGTGACGATCTGCAAACTCTAGGGATTCGTAGTAACAAGCTAAGCACTCTGGGTAATCTAGCATAGACAAACAATAGCACACATAAGCAATCACTCAAACGAAACATGAGAAAACTCGAAAAAGACCAAATCAAACACGAAACAAGCAATGGCTTAAACTAACAAGAGTATAAACCTAACAGCATTATTAACATGTGAATTAGATCTTAACAGGAAGTACATGTGATTAGCTACAATTCGCAAAAAAAAATCAACTCAAACGAAGCAACGAAACTCAAAAATACGAACGAAACAAGATCGTTTACTAATCTGGACTAAAGTCAAATTTTACAGTACCAAAATCATGTTCAAGTAGATTAACTGGAAAGAGGGCTTCGGAACGAAGATTTAGGTGTCGGTTTCATCTAATTTGGATACTCGAGTAAAAAGTTATACTAGATTAAAAATCAGGGCTGAATCACGATAAAAATAATCGCAGATAAATGCATGAAAAAAGAAATAAAACGAACAGACTAACGAACAAACTTTCACTGTCTGAACCTAACCGGCTAACAACGTTCTTTAAGACGAACGAACGGATGAACTTCCGTTAAATAAATAAACCAATGAAAAGCCGAACCGATCTAATAAAAAACAGATCTAGGGTTTATAAAAAAACCGGGCGGTTTTATACCTAAACCAAAAAAACACGACAGTCAACGACGGCAGCTCCGGCGACGCGGGGCGGCGGCTCCGGGGCCACGGCGGCGCGGCACGGGCGTTGGCGAGGTGCGGCGCGGGACGGCGTGAGGCAGCGGTGACAGCGGCGGCGCTGGCGGCGGTGAAGTTTGCGGCAGGGGGGGCGGGCGATGTGGGGGCAAGGGGGAGACGACGGCGCTATTTATTGGGGGGGCGGGGTGGCGGCTGGCTTGGGGAGGGGACCGGCCTCGGGAGGTGTGTGTTGGGGAACGTAGCAGAAATTCAAAATTTTCCTACGAGTCACCAAAATCTATCTATGGAGAGACTAGCAACGAGGGAAGGAAGAGTGCATCTACATACCCTTGTAGATCGCCAAGCGGAAGCGTTCAAGAGAACGGGGTTGAAAGAGTCGTACTCGTCGTGATCCAAATCACCGGAGATCCTAGTGCCGAACGGACGGCACCTCCGCGTTCAACACATGTACAGCCCGGTGACGTCTCCCATGCCTTGATCCAGCAAGGAGAGAGGGAGGGGTTGAGGAAGACTCCGTCCAGCAGTAGCACGATGGCGTGGTGGTGGTGGAGGAGCGTGGCAATCCTGCAGGGCTTCGCCAAGCACCGCGAGAGAGGAGGAGCACTTGGGAGAGGGGGAGGGCTGCGCCAGGGGCAAGGGTGAAGCTCCCATGCGCCTCCCCACTATATATAGGGGTGGAGGGGGCTGGTTTCTTGCCCTCCAAGTCCATTGGGGCGTTGGCAAAGGTGGGAGGAAAGAAATCCCATCATTTCCTTCCCCACCGATTGCTATCCCCCCTTTTTAGGGATCTTGATCTTATCCCTTTGGTATATGATCTTATTCCTTCTAAGGGGGGGTCTTGGTGCGCCTTGACCAGGGGTGTGGGGCCTTTCCCCCACTACCCACGTTCATGTGGGTCCCCCATGCAGGTGGGCCCCACTCCGGAACCTTCTAGAACCTTCCCGGTACAATACCAAAAAATCCCAAACATTTTCCGGTGGCCAAAATAGGACTTCCCATATATAAATCTTTACCTCCGGACCATTCCGGAACTCCTCGTGACATCCGGGATCTCATCCGGGACTCCGAACAACATTCGCTAACCACATACAAACTTCCTTTATAACCCTAGCGTCATCGAACCTTAAGTGTGTAGACCCTACGGGTTCGGGAGACATGTAGACATGACCGAGACGTTCTCCGGTCAATAACCAACAGCGGGATCTGGATACCCATGTTGGCTCCCACATGTTCCACGATGATCTCATTGGATGAACCATGATGTCAAGGACTCAATTAATCCCGTATACAATTCCCTTTGTCTAACGGTATTGTACTTGCCCGAGATTCGATCGTCGGTATACCGATACCTTGTTCAATCTCGTTACCGGCAAGTCTCTTTACTCGTTCCGTAACACATCATCCCGTGATCAACCCCTTGGTCACATTGTGCACATTATGATGATTTCCTACCGAGTGGGCCCAGAGATACCTCTCCGTTTACACGGAGTGACAAATCCCAGTCTCGATTCGTGCCAACCCAACAGATACTTTCGGAGATACCTGTAGTGCACCTTTATAGCCACCCAGTTACGTTGTGACATTTGGTACACCCAAAGGATTCCTACGGTATCCGGGAGTTGCACAATCTCATGGTCTAAGGAAAAGATACTTGACATTAGAAAAGCTTTAGCATACGAACTACACGATCTCTGTGCTAGGCTTAGGATTGGGTCTTGTCCATCACATCATTCTCCTAATGATGTGATCCCGTTATCAATGACATCCAATGTCCATGGTCAGGAAACCGTAACCATCTATTGATCAACGAGCTAGTCTACTAGAGGCTTACTAGGGACATGGTGTTGTCTATGTATCCACACATGTATTTGAGTTTCCTATCAATACAATTATAGCATGGATAATAAACGATTATCGTGAACAAGGAAATATAATAATAACTATATTATTATTGCCTCTAGGGCATATTTCCAACAGTCTCCCACTTGCACTAGAGTCAATAATCTAGTTCACATCGCCATGTGATTAACACTCACAGGTCACATCGCCATGTGACCAACATCAAAAGAGTTTACTAGTGTCACTAAACTAGTTCACATCATCATGTGATTAAGACTCAATGAGTTCTGGGGTTTGATCATGTTTTTCTTGTGAGAGAGGTTTTAGTCAATGGGTCTGAACCTTTCAGATCCATGTGTGCTTTGCAAATTTCTAGGTCATATTGTAAACGCTGCTTCCACGCTCCACTTGGAGCTATTCCAAATGGTTGCTCCACTATACGTATCCGGTTTGCTAGTCAGAGTCACTCGGATAGGTGTTAAAGCTTGCACCGACATAACCCTTTCGCCGAACTCTTTATCACCTCCATAATCGAGAAACATGTCCTTATTTACTCCAAGGACAATTTTGACCGCTGTCCAATGATCCATTCCTAGATCATTCTTGTACCCCTTGACTGACTCATGGCAAGGCACACTTCCGGTGCGGTACACAGCATAGCATACTATAGAGTCTACGTCTGAAACATAGGGGACGACCTTCGTCCTTTCTCTCTTTTCTGCCATGGTCGAGCTTTAAGTCTTGACTTCATACCTTACATCTCAGGCAAGAACGCCTTCTTTGACCGATCCATCTTGAACACCTTCAAGATCATGTCAAGGTATATGCTCATTTGAAAGTACCATTAAGCGATTTTTGATCTATCCTCATAGATCTTGATGCTCAATGTTCAAGTAGCTTAAACCAGGTTTTCACTTGAAAAACACTTTTCAAATAACCCTATATGCTTTAAAGAAAATTCTACATCATTTCTGATCAACAGTATGTCAACAACATATACTCATCAGAAATTCTATAGTGCTCCCACTCACTTCTTTGGAAATACAAGTTTCTCATAAATTTGTATAAACCCAAAATCTTTGATCATCTTATCAAAGTACATATTCCAACTCCAAGATGCTTACTCCAGTCCTTAGAAGGATCGCTGGAGCTAGCATACCTTTTAGCATCCTTAGGATCAACAAAACCTTTCTGATTGTATCACATACAACCTTTCCTTACGAAAACTGGTAAGGAAACTCGTTTTTGACATCCATCTGCCAGATTTCATAAATGCAGCTAATGCCAACATGATTCCGACGGACTTAAGCATCGCTACGGATGAGAAATCTCATCGTAGTCAACTCCTTGAACTTGTGAAAAACTCCTTATCACAAGTCGAGCTTCATAGACGGTGACATTACCGTCCACGTCTGTCTTCTTCTTAAAGATCCATTTATCTCAATGGCTTGCCGATCATCGGGCAAGTCCACCAAAGTCCATGCTTTGTTTTGATAAATGGATCCTATCTTGGCTTTCATGGCTTCTAACCATTTGTCAGAATTTGGGCCCACCATCGCTTCTCCATAGCTCATAGGTTCATTGTTGTCTAACAACATGACCTGCAAGACAGGATTACTGTACCACTCTAAAGTAGTATGCATCCTTGTCACCCTACGAGGTACGGTAGTGACTTGATCCAAAAACTTCATGATCACTATCATAAGCTTCTACTTCAATTGGTGTAGGCGCCACAGGAACAACTTCATGTGCCCTGCTACATACTTGTTGAAGTGACGGTTCAATAACCTCATCAAGTCTCCACCATCCTCCCACTCAATTTTCGAGACAAACTTTTCCTCGAGAAAGGACCCGATTCAAGAAACAATCCCTATTGCTTTCGGATCTAAATTAGGAGGTATACCCAACTGTTTTGGGTGTCCTATGAAGATGCATTTTATCAGCTTTGGGTTCGAGCTTATCAACCTAAAACTTTTTCACATAAGCGTCGCAGCCCCAAACTTTTAAGAAACGACAACTTAGGTTTCTCCAAACCACAGTTCAAATGGTGTCGTCTCAACGGAATTACGTGGTGCCCCATTAAAGTGAGTGCGGTTGTCTCTAATGCCTAACCCATGCACGATAGTGGTAATTCGATAAGAGACATCATGGTACGCACCATATCCAATAGGGTGCAACTATAATGTTCGGACACACCATCACACTATGGTGTTCCAGGCGGTATTAATTGTGAAACAATTTCCACAATGTCTTAATTGCGTGCCAAAGCTCGTAACTCAGATACTCATCTCTATGATCATATCATAGACATTTTATCCTCTTGTCACGATGATCTTCAACTTCACTCTGAAATTACTTGAACCATTCAATAATTCAGACATTTGTTTCATCAAGTAAATATACTCAACATCTACTCGAATCATCTGTGAAGTAAGAACATAACGATATTCACTGCATGCCTCAGCACTCATTGGACTGCACACATCAAAATGTGTTACTTCCAACAAGTTGCTATCTTGTTCCATCTTACTGAAACCGAGGCTTTGCAGTCATCTCGCCCATGTGGTATGATTTGCATATCTCAAGTGATTCAAAATCAAGTGAGTCCAAACGATCCATCTGCATGGAGTTTCTTCATGCGTATACACCAATAGACATGGTTCGCATGTCTCAAACTTTTCAAAAAACGAGTGAGTCCAAAGATCCATCAATATGGAGCTTCTTCATGCGTTTTATACCAATATGACTTACATGGCTGCACCACAAGTAAGTGGTACTATCATTACTATCTTATATCTTTTGGCATGAAAATGTGTATCACTACAATTGAGATTCAATAAACCATTCGTTTCAGGTGCAAGACCATTGAAGGTATTATTCAAATAAATAGAGTAACCATTATTCTCCTTAAATGAATAACCGTATTGCGACAGACATAATCCAATCATGTCTATGCTCAACGCAAACACCAAATGACAATTATTCAGGTTTAATACTAATCTTGAGGGTAGAGGGAGCGTGTGATGTTTGATCATATCAAACTTGGAAACACTTCCAACACATATCGTCAGCTCACCTTTAGCTAGTCTTCGTTTATTCCGTAGCTCTTTTATTTTGAGTTACTAACACTTAGTAACCGAACCGGTATCTAATACCCTGGTGCTACTAGGAGTACCAGTAAAGTACACATTAACATAATGTATATCCAATATACTTCTATCGACCTTGCCAGCCTTCTCATCTACCAAGTATCTAGGGTAATCCTGCTCCAGTGGTTGTTCCCCTTATTACAGAAGCACTCAGTCTCGGGTTTAGGTTCAACCTTGGGTTTCTTCACTGGAGCAGCAGCTGATTTGCCGTTTCATGAAGTATCTCTTCTTGCCCTTGCCCTTCTTGAAACTAGTGGTTTCACCAACCATCAACAATTGATGCTCCTTCTTGATTTCTACTTTCGCGGTGTCAAACATCGTGAATACCTCAAGGATCATCATATCTATCCCTGATATGTTATAGTTCATCACGAAGCTCTAGCAGCTTGGTGGCAATGACTTTGGAGAAACATCACTATCTCATCTGGAAGATCAACTCCCACTTGATTCAAGTGATTGTTGCACTCAGACAATCTAAGCACAAGCTCAACGATTGAGCTTTTCCCCCTTAGTTTGCAAGCTAAGAAAATCGTCGGAGGTCTCATACCTCTTGACGTGGGCACGAGCCTGAAATCCCAATTTCAGCCCTCGAAACATCTCATATGTTCCGTGACGTTTCGAAAAACGTCTTTGGTGCCTCAACTCTAAACCGTTTAACTGAACTATCACGTAGTTATCAAAACGTGTATGTCCGATGTTCGCAACATCCACAGACGACGTTTGGGGTTCAGCACACTGAGCGGTGCATTAAGGACATAAGCTTTCTATTGTCCGCAAAATCGCTACTGTCAACTTTCAACTATATTTTCTCTAGGAACATATCTAAACAGTGGAACTAAAGCGCGAGCTTACGACATAATTTGCAAAGATCTTTTGACTATGTTCAGGATAATTAAGTTCATCTTATGAACTCCCACTCAGATAGACATCCCTCTGGTCATCTAAGTGATTACATGATCCGAGTCAACTAGGCTGTGTCCGATCATCACGTGAGACGGACTAGTCATCATCGGTGAACATCTTCATGTTGATCGTATCTACTATACGACTCATGATCGACCTTTCGGTCTCTATGTTCCGAGGCCATGTCTGTACATGCTAGGCTCGTCAAGTTAACCCTAAGTGTTTCGCGTGTGTAAATCTGTCTTACACCCGTTGTATGTGAACGTAAGAATCCATCACACCCGATCATCACGTGGTGCTTAGAAGCGACGAACTTTAGCAACGGTGCACAGTTAGGGGAGAACACTTCTTGAAATTTTTGTAAGGGATCATCTTATTTACTATCGTCGTTCTAAGTAAACAAGATGCATAAACATGATAAACATCACATGCAATCAAATAGTGACATGATATGGCCAATATCATTTTGCTCCTTTTGATCTCCATCTTCGGGGCTCCATGATCATCATCGTCACCAGCATGACACCATGATCTCCATCATCGTATCTTCATGAAGTTGTCTCGCCAACTATTACTTCTACTACTATGGCTACCGGTTAGCAATAAAGTAAAGTAATTACATGGCGTTGTTCAATGACACGCAGGTCATACAATAAATAAAGACAACTCCTATGGCTCCTGTCGGTTGTCATACTCATCGACATGCAAGTCATGATTCCTATTACAAGAACATGATCAATCTCATACATCACATATCATTCATCACATTCTTCTTGGCCATATCACATCGCATGGCATACCCTGCAAAAACAAGTTAGACGTCCTCTAATTGTTGTTGCATGTTTTACGTGGCTGCTATGGGTTTCTAGCAAGAACGTTTCTTACCTACGCAAAACCACAACGTGATATGCCAATTGCTATTTACCCTTCATAAGGACCCTTTTCATCGAATCCGTTCCGACTAAAGTGGGAGAGACTGGCACCCGCTAGCCACCTTATGCACCAAGTGCATGTCAATCGGTGGAACCTGTCTCACGTAAGAGTACGTGTAAGGTCGGTCCGCGCCACTTCATCCCACAATACCGTCGAAACAAGATTGGACTAGTAATGGTAAGCATATTGAACAAAATCAATGCCCACAACTACTTTGTGTTCTACTCGTGCAAAGAATCTACGCAATAGACCTAGCTCATGATGCCACTGTTGGGGAACATAGCAGAAATTCAAAATTTTCCTACGAGTCACCAAGATCTATCTATGGAGAGACTAGCAATGAGGGGAAGAAGAGTGCATCTACATACCCTTGTAGATCGCTAAGCGGAAGCGTTCAAGAGAACGGGGTTGAAGGAGTCGTACTCGTCGTGATCCAACTCACCGGAGATCCTAGTGCCGAGCGGACGGCACCTCCACGTTCAACACATGTACAGCCCGGTGACGTCTCCCATGCCTTGATCTAGCAAGGAGAGAGGGAGAGGTTGAGGAAGACTCCCTCCAGCAGTAGCACGACGGCGTGGTGGTGGTGGAGGAGCGTGGCAATCCTGCAGGGCTTCGCCAAGCACCGCGAGAGAGGAGGAGCACTTGGGAGAGGGGGAGGGCTGCGCCAGGGGCAAGGGTGAAGCTCCCATGCGCGTCCCCACTATATATAGGGGTGGAGGGGGCTGGTTTCTTGCCCTCCAAGTCCATTGGGGCATTGGCAAAGATGGGAGGAAAGAAATCCCATCATTTCCTTCCCCACCGATTGCTATCCCCCCTTTTTAGGGATCTTGATCTTATCCCTTTGGTATATGATCTTATTCCTTCTAAGGGGGGATCTTGGTGCACCTTGACCAGGGGTGTGGGGCCTTGCCCCCACTACCCACGTTCATGTGGGTCCCCCCATGCAGGTGGGCCCCACTCCGGAACCTTCTAGAACCTTCCCGGTACAATACCGAAAAATCGCAAACATTTTCCGGTGGCCAAAATAGGACTTCCCATATATAAATCTTTACCTCCGGACCATTCCGGAACTCCTCGTGACGTCCGGGATCTCATCCGGGACTCCAAACAACATTCGGTAACCACATACAAACTTCCTTTATAACTCTAGCGTCATCGAACGTTAAGTGTGTAGACCCTACGGGTTCGGGAGACATGTAGACATGACCAAGACGTTCTCCAGTCAATAACCAACAGCGGGATCTGGATACTCATGTTGGCTCCCACATGTTCCACGATGATCTCATCGGATGAACCACGATGTCAAGGACTCAATTAATCCCGTATATAATTCCCTTTGTCTAACGGTATTGTACTTGCCCGAGATTCGATCGTCGGTATACCGATACCTTGTTCAATCTCGTTACCGGCAAGTCTCTTTACTCGTTCCGTAACACATCATCCCGTGATCAACCCCTTGGTCACATTGTGCACATTATGATGATGTCCTACCGAGTGGGCCCAGAGATACCTCTCCGTTTACACGGAGTGACAAATCCCAGTCTCGATTCGTGCCAACCCAACAGATACTTTCGGAGATACCTGTAGTGCACCTTTATAGCCACCCAGTTACGTTGTGACGTTTGGTACACCCAAAGCATTCCTACGGTATCCGGGAGTTGCACAATCTCATGGTCTAAGGAAAAGATACTTGACATTAGAAAAGCTTTAGCATACGAACTACACGATCTCTGTGCTAGGCTTAGGATTGGGTCTTGTCCATCACATCATTCTCCTAATGATGTGATCTCGTTATCAATGACATCCAATGTCCATGGTCAGGAAACCGTAACCATCTATTGATCAACGAGCTAGTCTACTAGAGGCTTACTAGGGACATGGTGTTGTCTATGTATCCACACATGTATCTGAGTTTCCTATCAATACAATTATAGCATGGATAATAAACGATTATCATGAACAAGGAAATATAATAATAACTAATTTATTATTTCCTCTAGGGCATATTTCCAACAGTGTGTCCCTCCCGGACTCGGGTGGCGGCGGCGATGCTCGGGACTATGGTCCAAGCCGGAGCGGGAGGCGGCGGCGCGCTGTGGGCCGGCTGGGCCGCTGGCCCAGTTCGGTCCGCGAAACATTTTTTTAATAAATAATTTCACCCAAAAGAAATAAATCCTAATAAATTATAAAAAAATCCTAAAAATGCCAAAAACAATTTTCACCATCTAAATGAAATATTTAGAACAAAGTGAACATTTTTCTGGCCTAAAATTGCTATTTTGAAAAATGCATATTTTTCTAATTCAAATAAAGTAGCAAATAAAGTACCAGAAAAATCATAATTTGATTTTAAAATTATTTCTGCAATATTTCTCTGAATTTGAAGAAGTCGTATTATCTTCTCTCATTTATTTTAATATTGGAAATAATTGGAGAGAAAAATTATAAAACCAAATTGATCCTTTCTTCAAATTTGAAAATAATTCAAATATGAATTTTGTGAAACCTCCAACTCTCTCCATGGGTCCTTGAATTGCTTAAGATTTCTAGGATCTCAACCAAAATGCAAAGAGTAAATATGATATGCATATGATGATCTATGTATAACATCCAAATTGAAAATTGGGAGGTTACACAAACATGGTAACAAACGCAGAGGGAAATGTTGTTTGGTTACAAAGAACTGAACACAGCACACTCACAATAGAGGAATAACTCAATAGAATGAAAGATGGAAAATAATTCAAGAATAAAAGGAACCAGTGTTCCTTGACGGCGACAAGTGATTTGTGCGACTAGTTCACACTTCTGCCAAAGTGCTACGTCTAGTTGGAGGGACTTGTGATTGAATACAAGAGCAAATCTCACTTCGTCCTATTATTCTCAACATGGAGTTCCTCGAACTTCAATTGATTACTCTTCATAGATTCTCAAAGGCAATCTCCAAGCCTTCACAGACTTTGTCCTCGGCAAACCACGATCACTCTTGGTTGCTCTAACCGGTACCTAAACGTCTAGTTAGTGTGCAGCTCACAAGAGTAATAGGTCACACATTTTGTCTCAAATTAGTTCTTTGTGATTCTCAACCACTTAACTAAATTTGGGCTATGGGTATTCTCTCAGTTAAATCTCTCAACAGAGGGGTTGCTCAAACAAACTCTTATCAAATCAAACAGAGCAGACAACTGATGAAGTTAGGCTGGGTGGCTATTTATAGCTGGAGAAATCCCGAGGTGTCAAATTACCAATAGGGGCCTGCACCACTCGAGGGTCAACCAACACCTTTCCAATGGTCGGAATTCAAACTCACGTGACAAATTTACTTGAGGAACAAGTTAAGATGACTCAACTTCCCATGATTTTCTTTCACAGTCCAGAAAAAAACCTTGTCTCTGACTTAAAGGAAAAATGTGCTCACGAAGATATTTCTCTCGGCATCACTCGGAGATAGGTTTATGATTGAGAATTTAACAAAGACCTAAATCATAACTAACTTGGACCCCCTCTTAATAGCAAGGTTTGCCCTATGACTCAGATGAAAGAAATGAAACTAAGAGAAAGAATTACATCATCTCACACTCTTCATTCTTCTCTTACCATTAGGATCTTTTGGAACTTTTCTATCCACTTTTCTAGGAAGGGATAATGTACCCTGGTTTTTCTCGATGGTTGCTCGAACAACATACTGAACCAATTGCTCTCAACAATAATTTTAGGGGTTGTCTTTGACATAGAATCTTCACAGCAACATACTCTTCAATAGCTCAACAATATTCTCTAAAGTTGTGACAATCTTCTCTAGAATGATGGAATTCTTCTCAGAAGTTTTAGCAAACTTCTCAATAACTCTAGGGACTATTTTTCAAAACACATTAGTCCCTCAACTCTTTTGTCCAATAATCTCCAAAACACTACAAGGGGCACAAGATTGATGACAATCTCCCCCTTTTTGGATGATTATTGACAACACCAACTAAAGCTTCATTACAGGAATAATTGAATTGTAACATGCGGAATGCAAATCTCTAAGATATAAAAAAGATCCCATTAAAGATATGCATAATTGAAAAAATTCTTTGAATTGTAAATGCATATGAAAGAATAAATTTGCGGAGATTATTTTCTACTCCCTCCGTCCCAAAATAAGTGTCTCAACTTTGTACTAACTTTAGTACAAAGTTGTACTAAGGTCAAGATACTTATTTTGGGACGGAGGGATTATATTTTAGAAGGAAATGGAATGTATTGTAGTAGATAAGTACGAGGAATAACATAATGCATCCACAATTGTGATCTCTGAGATAATTTCCACCTTTAAGTTAGACAGAAAATAATGTAGTAGGAGGGATAATTAACCATTACAACACAATATCAGAGTATCACAAAGAGAGTTATTACAACACAATAGGTGGCAAATGAAGTCCAAGTATTGCAGTACTCGAGGAGTAGACACCATGAACATAACCCATGACTACTAACTCCTGGTCTTCTCCCCCTTTTGTCAAGAAGTGTCAAAAAGGTGTTGAAGCACACGAGGGATTCTACTCGCGCAAGCCAAAACCACCCAAAGATGGAGAACCGGTCTTCTTGGAAAAATTGCTTGAAGATGATGATGATTTTGAACTTCTCGTTGAAGAATCAGCTTCGTTGCTGGATGATGACGCTGGTGATGAAGTTTCTTCTTCGGTGTCTGTATCATCTACGTGCTCATCAAGTTGTTCTTCAGGAATGATTGCTTCAATTGGCCCTACAAGATGATCTTCACGAGCAATATCTTTCGCTAGCTTGAATGTAGGAGATGTAGTTTGATATGCCTCCAACGTATCTATAATTTGTGAAGTATTCATGCTATATATGGTTTTGGTGCACTTTCATATTATTGTTATTGGACAAACATATTAATCCAATGTCAAAGGCCAGTCTCTGTTTGCTAGTGTTTTGGGGCTTTTTAGGAAATTTTCAAGACGAAAAGTATGAAATATTTACCAACCTTGTGGGACCTATCAAATCACGATTTTCTTTGGGTGGCTTGGAACGAAGTTTGCGAACCAAACTATTTTTTATGGAATTTTCCCGATAATAAAACTACAAGAATCAATTGCGATCGCTAAGGGACTCAGAATTCACATGCCCAAAAAAGTGCTCCACCAAACCAAGATCCAATCTAGGCGCTCTAGTCCCCCAGAGGACATGAACACCAAGGACCAAATAGGGAATCCTCTCCCCCCTCTCTTCCGGTGGCGTCGGAGCACCAAAGGGGGAACCATAATCTCCTTCAACTCCTTTCGTCTTCATCAACATCTCCATCACCTTCCTTCCTCTCTATTTAGTGTGTCACTCTCTAGAAACTTGTGTAATCCCCTACTTGAATATGGTGATGGATGCTATTAATTATTATATGATGATTTCTTGCATCTTCTATATGCCTGGGTAGATTCCGTTTGTCCTATGAGTTAATTGGTGAACTGCCATGGTTGGTTTGAGTTGCATGTTGTTATGTTGATGTCCTTTGGTGCCCGTCATATGACCGCGTGTGTGGATCACACCTTAGGGTTAGTAGTATGTTGATAGGACTATGCATACGATAGCTGGATTGACAAAATTACCTCGCCACACCATAGAAATTGATGCATATGAGATGAAGGGGACCAATATATCTTAATGCTACCGATGGTTTACCTTAATAGACGTGTTAGTATGTACGGATGCTTGTTAATAGTTTCAATCATAAGTATGTATGATTGGAAGTACAGATAGTATGTTAGCCGAGGCCTCTCCCACATATAAAACTACAATGATGACGTTTGATCTAGTAACTTAGCCAATTGCCTAGGGACAATTACGTACCACATACCACCACCTTTGCACACTCGCTATCCTTTACTTTCTCGTTCTTTTACAAAACAACAGCTAATTTCTATTTCCAGGTTCTTTATTATCTTGCAAAGCCATCCTTTCGTACCCGCAAAGTACTTCTAGTTTTACTTCCTAGGTAAAGCAAATACTTGGTGTACGTAGGCTTGTATCAGTGGCAGATGGGACCTGAGAGAATACGAATCTACCTTTAGCTCGTTGTGGGTTTGACACTCCATACTTACCACCTTCATCATTGGAAAGTGCTACTACAATTCCTTGCACTTGGGGATGATCATAGCTTCAATATCATCGAGAATAATTTCATCTCCAAGAATCACTAAATCAGTTGTGCTTGATTTCTCTGGAAGTGGAGGAGTTCTTCTTCTCTTATATTCATCATTTTCAGAAGACACATCCATGAATTCATGTTTATCATGAATTCTGCTTTCTTGAGCTATTTCTCGGAGTAGAATTTTCTAAGCAAATTCCAAGAGTGACACTTATCCACTTTTACAAACAGACTCACAAGCCTTGATACGTTGGCAACATAATTTATCTCGGTGGCAAACTATTGTTTCTCTTTTCGATCTTGCTTGAGATGCTTCACAAGCAATTGTTGAGTCCGAAGACTAATCACAAGATGCGATGGAGTTGCAGACTTCTTTGACACGACATTTTTCTCCTTTTCTCGAACACGAGGAGAAAGTCACCCAATGATGGCTTTGCCCTTTCCATATTCTTTCAGAACTTTAATAGTATCTCAAACTAGAAGTAGGAATTTCTTCAGAATGAGACGAAAAATATATTCCCGGCCGAGATCAATGCCGAGAGCTAACTGTATCCATGTAGGATAAGGCTTTGGAGCTAGAGGTACTTCATCTCAATCCAGCAATATTCACCTAAACAGATCTTCAACATCGAAGGGAGTGTTGCAGGCCAGAGCATGGAGAGTATTCCTGAGGACACCGAGAACTTTACCGTTACTATTTGCTCCGATGGTTGGACAGAGAGATTCGCAGAGGATGCAATAGAACGTTTTGCAGTTAAATTGCAGAGCATTGGCTTCTGGATCTCTTGGCACGGCTTCGCCAACCTTAACAATGTCCATTAGCAGGTTGTAGTTGTTCATTGGTAACGGCGTGAGCAACATGCATGCGCGTTTCTATGTCGTTACTCTTGAATCGAGGGGAATTGAAACATTCTAAGAAATTTGCGAGTGTGTTTGATCCTCCGGTCTTCAGTCATCCATTCCATAACCCAAGTATTAACATCCATTTTTTCCAGAAACATATAGGGTGACGTAGAACTGTTATATTAACTCTCGGTTCCATCCAGGACCGAAAGAGAGGATATTTGTAAGCTGAAGATCCTCGAGGGGATTTAGCACTTCCTTGAAGCAATCCAGCTTCTGCATCATTTGGGTGGTCAAAGAGATTCATGCTCAGAAATTCGGCCATGTAGCACATCACCTTCGAGTAATAAATGCCTTGTTCTGAAGTCCAAAAACGAGGAGAAGCAGAAGTGTGATCTTCATCGTATATACTTTTCTTGAAGAAAGCAAGCTTTTTCTTGTGCTGAGCTAAATAAATGACAATAACAATATATAGGGTTGTCACACTTGGGATGTTACATAAACCGTTAGCTACACGGTAAAATCGGCGTACATCATTCAGTTTGAGGGATGCGCACGGTCTGCTTGGGCTGAGTTCGTATGGAAAACCGATGCTCCGGGCAAATGCAAACTCTTTGCATGGTTGGCATTGCTTGGGCGCTGCAACACGGCCGATGTGCTCGCGAAGAAGGGTTGGCCTCACAATCCAGCTTGCACCTTATGTAATGGGCCAATGGAGGACGCTGTACACCTGCTAGCCTCATGCTCCTTCTCCGTCCAGATATGCCAAGACATCATTGCTCGCTGCAGCCTGCATCTAAGCCTCGCTCCCTCGGCCGGCACAACCTCCCTTGTGCGATGGGTGGAGCAGACCAATGGCATTGTTCCTGCAGCAACGAAGAAGCATTGGAGCGCCCTAGTCCAGCTTGTGTGCTGGTCAATATGGAACGAACACAACGCCAGAATCTTCAGAAACCAACCCTCGCCGCCGCGGACAGTGGTGGAACGAATGATCGAGGAGGCAGGTGTTTGGCAAAGTGCGGGTTGGTGCAAGGCCAACTCACCGCTCAACAGACCCAGGGAACCCGACCCAGGGAACCCGACTAAGAAAGCCACAGTAGATGTAGTGACGATGGCATGTCCAACAGCTTGTTGTCTGTAAATCCGCTGTAATCTAACTCTCTAACCCCCCCCCCCCCCCCCCCCCAAAGTTTCAATGAAAAGCTGCTCCATCAGCATTTTCGTTAAAAAAAATACATAAACCGTTAGCACCACGCAAGGTGTAAGCAGCAATCTGCACCTCCAGTTTCTCCTGTTATATGTGAACACGCCTAGACCATACAATTTGGTTTGGAGTGTCTGAAATATTTGGAACTTTTGTTGGGTTGGCTATGTGCATCCTGATTTCGTACCACACATGGTGAACGACTGAATGTCAATTTGGCCTGGATCTTTGGTAACGGAATCCATTTTCCAAAAAATACAGACGACATCAAGGATATTTTAACTGTTATTAAGAATACACTACTCAACAAGCAACTCTGAACAAGTAAATGTTAACATGAAAAAAAAGCAGCAATGCAGAAAAAGTTTTTAACTATTGTTTCATTACATATATGATTATTATTTACAAGTAACACGTACAGATTTTGGACCTAAACAAGGCACCCTTAGCTACACTCAATAGAACTCACCAATGTCGGAAAATAGAATCTAAGATATTGCGTACAGATGGTACATTGAAAGCAACGTGTTCCTTGAGGATGAGCAGATGCCTTCTGAGTTCTGGCTTTGTGCTTTTATACAGAAAAATACATTTCCTTTGAGGTGACTGTTAAGAAGCAGGGTTCTGTTGTGCTCGCATCACCATTTCTTCAGTCGTGGTGCCTATGATTTCATTGGCACGCTTCAACGGAGCACATAAGATTCTACCAATCGAATCCTGAGGAGCACAAATTGCTTGTAAGCATGAAGATACTACCTTGGAACTGACTGTAGGTTGGATGATATTTGCTCAGCTAATGACTGTCAACCAGAATGGTGAAAAGCTATGTTATGTAACAAGCTAGCAGGAGCTAAACAGGAAGCAGAGACAACCATGGGACATGCACCATTTGTAATATATATTTTCTTCAAAGCACTAATTCAAATGCAAATTCTGATGGATGGTAGATCTTACATCATGTTTTGAATATACTAGTGTGCCAATATTTATTCTTCTATGCCATACTAAATATTGGAAGCTACATGTTTCTTTCTCCATCACATGAATAACATAGGACAAGACGATGGTGAAATTGCAAAAAACAATTGGTGAAATTGCAAAAAAAAAATGGTGAAATTAACTTAACATGGTCCAAACTCCAAAAGTAGATGCCGCTCTAATTTTTTACTTCTCATGTTTGAATCACCAAAAAAGAACATCTAACGGGCAATAACAGCAAAGGGGTCAAACCACTATCACCATTTTCTTCAACCAGATAAGCTCATAATGTTATGGCGCTGCTAGGAGGGCGCGAGAGGGCCGGCCGGGGGCCTTTTTGCCCACAGCCGGGCAAGAGTGAAGGGATTTTCTTTTTAATTCTTGCTTGATTAGATTGATACATCTCCTCTCTTTATATAGAGAGGTTTACTTGACTCCCAAGCAAGACTTACTTGACCCCTAAGCAAGCGACCCTTATCTCTAATTAACCCAAAGACTAATGGGCCCATTAGGCCCATTACGTACTCTAACACTACACCCCACCTGGACATGCAGCTTGTCCTCGAGCTGCAGCCTAACCAACTTATAACCATGACTCGACCAACACAAACCTAACACCTAAAAACAAGCCTTTTACATCTCGGCTTGTGTTATTACTCTCAACCTGAAATAGACTGGGACGCTTTATTTTGGACGTGCATGTGTACAGCCACCTGGATCCCATGGATACCACCTGGACAAAAGGAGTGCATGTGTATGGCTGTTGGTCTGCACTGCACAGGGAAGAGTGGAGGGCTTGCGATGGAGAATGTCGAGGAGGGGTGCGCCCCCCCCCCCCCCCCCCCCCAACCGCCGATGTCGCAGACTTTGAGGTCGCTGCCCACGGGGAAAACAGCATGCCCGCCGCCCGTGGGGGAAACCGCATGCCCAAGATCCCCGACGCAGCGGACGAGATCGAGGTCCTTTGCGCAGCGAAGGGCAACTTGGAGGAGCGGCAACTGCAGACCACGAATCTCCCGCACACGCCGACGCGCTAGGAGGCCGCGCGCAGCAGCCTGCAGCCTCACCGCCGCCGACACGTGGCGGGTAGCGATCCAAGAGGGAAGCGGTGACGGCGACAGCGGGGACTTGATCTGCTGGATGTGGACGCCCTGGGATGGCGGCGGCGCTGATGGGAACGAGTTCGTCGCACTCCCGTCGTAGGGCATCCCATACTGGGCGGCGGAGCTGACCGGCGGTGGCTGCTGCAACTGCAGCGGCTGCTGCAGTGCCGCGCTGGGCAGCAGCAGCGGCTGCTGCGACGGAGCGCCGGGCGCGGCGGAGGCCGCCAGGAGCGGCGGCTGCCACTGCAGCCAGGGTCGGGCAAGAGGGAAGGGGGTTAGGTCCCGCAGCACCCCGGACACCTCATCCCAGGTGAGGACGGCAGGGACGGGCGCGACGGAGGACCCCGGCGCGGGCAGGAGCGGGACGACGGTCGTGGTGGTCGCCGGAGGCGACAAGGTGACCGGCAGCGGAAGAGACGGGCTTGGCGGCGGTGAAGACATGATCGAACCAAAGCTAGCTGATACCAAATTGTTATGGCGCTGCTAGAAGGAGGGCGCGAGAGGGCCGGTCGGGGGCCTTTTTGCCCACGGCCGGGCAAGAGGGAAGAGATTTCCTTCTTAATTCTTGCTTGATTAGATTGATACATCTCCTCTCTTTATATAGAGAGGTTTACTTGACTCCCAAGCAAGACTTACTTGACCCCTAAGCAAGCGACCCTTATCTCTAATTAACCCTAAGACTAATGGGCCCATTAGGCCCATTACGTACTCTAACACATAATAACCTTCTTTTTCAACAAAAATCCTTGCATAACTGCTGGTAATCAACTAGAGACCACATTCCATGAGAGTGGTTCTCACATGCAACCTACAAGTTCTATTTTCAAACAGACATGCAACCACTTTTACGGCAAACCTGACTAGCTTTTACCTGCCACACAGACCCATCAGCTGTACTGCTGGAGCTGATCCAAACTTCCAACTTTCGACACAAGTATAGAGGTTATTACTGTAGATTTTTTTGGATCAGAATGAAACTGTTCAAAAGATTTACCCGATGAACAATGCCAAGCTTCTCTAACTTCTTTACAGCATCATGAACATAAAAATTGCACTCGGCGCCAAACTCCTCTTTAATTAGCTCCTCACAATGCAAATCGAGATCCTGGAAAGAACAGCACAACAATAAAATACTGTATAAGGTTCATAAGTCCTCGTTAATGGTCACTCCCCAAGAAAAAAAAAAGCATATGAACGAACAGCAACCCAGAAATTTCTTCGTTGCAATATCTTGTACAAAGAGTGATATTTCGTTAAAATTATTGGGCAACTAATATGTGATCAAGTAAATACTTTATTTATATACAAGAACTAACATCTGCGATGGCCAAACAACAAATAACACCTACATATAACAATGCACATGGAACACATTTCTGTTCTAACAATGCATGATGGAGTAATGGAAAATTTTGACATAATAATTACCAAAAACAACAAAATGGAGATAAATGCTACAAGAGATACCCAAAATAGAGGAAGTGATATCGCATAAACTACTTCGCCCTGCTTACTTGTATAGTTGCCTTCCCTTGCTCCATTAAAATATAGTAAGAAATTATGACCTCCTTAACCTATGTGGAAAGACGACGGATATCAATACACAGCACATAGATATAGGTAAAACTTGTATTGCAAGACAAGTTTTTATTTGCTCCATACTTCTTGCTGTATCACATCATCACATAAGTGTAGAAGTGTTCCTTTCCCACTATCAAGTTGTTTGTCATACATTGATTTTGTAATCAAATTCTGATATAGTGTCATATTCTGCTGAAACCTGTATCACAAAATACAAATCCATCACATACAACCAATGATAAATATAATAAGATCATATTTAATCTAGGATATCAAAATAAATCTACAAACAAACGTTAGTGAGCTAAGCTTATTTAGCTCGAATTGGAAACTGGTTACATCACAACGTAAGTTGAAGTTGCCTAAAACCGAAACAAAGAACATCAATCAAGAACTTACTGTTGGAATTGTTGGGCTTTTAGCCCATTTATTATTTCCAATAATTCCTGAAAATCTCAGGCCCATATGGCTCATTCATGCATGGCAAGGGGAGTGTGGAACTCTTCTTCCACCGCACCGTATGTGTTATTCTCCCTTCTGTTAGGGATTGTGTTTAGTCTACTACTAGTAGCAATCGAAATGGATATGATGTTCGTCCGTTATGTACCCGGTTGCATGACTAGTTACATCAATCTGTTATTTGATTCCATTATCATCTCTACTATGATTATCATGTTTTATCTACCTTTTTCAGGATTAAACTTAATGGAAAACTGCTCAATTATTCAACACGTACGTGAAGTAGATCTTAGCACAATAGCCAATCACCCCAGACATGATTGCAATGACAACCCATACATCAGCCTTCGGCATTTCAAGAGAACCAACAAGAGTGACCTGCGAGTAACAAGCAGTTGTATAGTAAAGTATTGAAATAAATGCATCCAGAGAGAACCAGATGGTAGGAACATACCAAACCTATAACAGCAGAAATAAGAAACTTGACCCAATCCATTGGTGTTAAAGTGGGATTCTTCTTCTCTGGCTACAAAATATGGTCCAATTTCAGGTCCTCAATAACAACCACCAAGACAGTGAAGCAATTAAACAGATGTTGAATACATATGGATCTTACCAGAACAATTTCCATATCAGCCATTGGAATATTTTTGAAATGCTTTACAAATATTCCACGACTAGGCTTAGCCTTCATGCCAGCCTGCCTGTACATATAATATATCACTAAATCACCACTGGAAGCATAAGAATCTTTCATGAATATGCAGGTCGGATGAAAAGATACCTGTACACTACAATCATCCTATCAAATGTAGGTTCTTGAATTGTCATCTTACTCATCAGGTTTTTTATGCTGTCAAGAAAAACATACCGCTTCTTAAGATTACATTTGATTGTAGTCTTATAAAACTTTAATGATAAAACTATGAGCAACCTTAGCTCAATTTTTTCTAGCCGAATGCGTTCGACAAATAGCTCTTGTTCTTCTGTGTCTTCAATAATTTCATCGGTCTTTTTGATGTCGTTTCTTGACTTCGACTGTGGATTCTTAGAGAACAACCTATCAATCCTAAGGAATTACAATAACTTTGCAATCAGGATTAGCCTGGGTTAAAGAGTTCAAAAAAAAGGGCAGCCCGGTGCATGTAGTTCCCGCTTGCGCAGGGTCCGACCACTTTGGGTCTATTGTACGCAGCCTTTCCCTACATTTCTGCAAGAGGCTGCTTACAGGACTTGAACCCGTGACCTCATGGTCATAAGGCAGCAGCTTTACCACTGCGCCAAGGCTCCCCTTCATTAAAGAGTTCAAAGATGTTCAAATAAACTCGATACCTGGTAACCCTTTGCAATGATCTCCAAACTCGGGATATGAGTACATCCACTTTCTCCATGACAAAGTAATCAGTTGTACGGTCGATCCCAACGCCACGACGGAAGATAACATACTACAAAGAAGCCAATACGGAATATAATTGTTCAAATATATAGCCCATCTTTTCCAACCTAACCAAGCTTTTGGGTGAACTGATTGGTGTGCAAATCAACATGGTACCAGATCCAGCCAACATGTCTCAAGTTCATGTCCCAGCCAATGGTGTATGAATAGAAAATAGTTGGGGCCTACATCGATCTCACGTCTAAGGTATGGTGACCCTGAGTGGGGGTGTTGAATATATGGCCCACGTTTCCCTAATAGCTCGATCGTTTGGGTGAACTGATTGGTGCATACAATTCAATAATGAGAAGAAAAATTAAGAGTTTTGGCACCCCAAAAGATTGGTATCCAAGGATTTTCCACCCCATGCGTCACTGACATGTAGCACCTCTGCCCACATGTCAGGATATGGAGTAGCAAATCCTCAGAATATTCCTATTACAATATGAGACCCCAACATTAGCAAAAAGGAGTAATTTATTACCCTCATTAGATATGCAAAAGTAAGAAAGAATATACATCGTGAAATGAGAACACACCTTTATCACACACTAGTAATCATAACTTCCTTATATTAAAACCGTAATACATGGCATCAAGGGAAAGTGGTAAGTCAGTTAAAAAGACATGAAGATTACCTTATCAGCAAATGTAGGCAGATTATCATGTGGGTGTTCTTTAAAGTATGTTGTCAACAACTTCTTGTCCAGCTACATTTGAAGAGAAAATTTTCAGTGCAGTGGACATGTACTTTTCTAATGCTAACTTGAAAAGCTTATAATTTTTTGAACCTTAGATTCATCAACTTTGATGGGGAGGTACAAAAGATATTTTCCAGACTGTGCGACATCATACTCTTCATCAGATAACAACTTGAAGTTGCTCTTTTCCATTATCTGCTCGATACAGTAGATCCAAATGGTTACAACTTTAAGCTATTGCATAAACTAAATAGTTAATGTTACAAAATCATTGTTACTATGATGTCAATTAGGCGTGTCACATCATCAGATTACCATTTGGTTCTCTTTTCTAGTTCAAATAATGGAAGTTAATATGTCAGCCTACTATCAACGCAATTTTCTTTTCAAGCTTTACCGAGGAAACCCAGAAAGTCAAACTAATTTCAAGCCCAAAATAACACAAAAAGGATATGGAACAATTTTTCCAATAACAGAAGCTGGAGACAATTGATAAAACCATACATTTCGATGCAAAATTAAGCAAACAAAGTACCGACAAAAAGTAAGAAGTTCTAGCAACAGGACACGCCAAGATTATTTTGTAAACTATTATGGGATTGCCTAGCTAGTTTTTGATGGAAAAACAGCAGCGAGGCCACAAATGCCTGATATTCAGACTTCACATCTCATGAATGGTTTTGTCTGCATAATATTAATGTCACCTCAGTGTTTACTTGCATTCACATGTTATTCTTAAATAGGCATTTGAAATAACATTTCACTCAGTTTTTTTGTTTGTTGTGATGATTGAATAAAAGAACACATACAAAACCAAGGGAGGTCTTCATGTGTCAGGACAGGATATATATGTAACGTATTGCAGCCAACCTGGAAAAGATATGTCATGAAATTGAATTCAAGAGTATCGATCTCCTCGGGTGTCAGATTCTGCTGTTCCAGCCTCTTCTCACCATTAACAGGGTCAAATAGCGAGTACAGTTGCTGCATCGAGAAGTGCACACTGAGACACAAGAATCTGGGCATGTTATATTTGAATCCCAACAATTGGAACAATCAAAAAGAGCCCACCATTAAATCATCGAACTGGAGGAGATACCAAGCCCTGATGGTGTACTCCACCTTCTTGCACAGCTTTAGGAACTCATTGCGATCCACCTCATGCTCTGAGCATATATTAGAAGAAATGGAATGATTAAGGGCAAACCTCCAGTGTCGATATCTTTTCATCTAATCCACTAAACAATAGAAAGAACGCTTGCAGCACAATCAATACAATAAGATCTTCAGATTGGTAAAATATGTGCCGAATATTATGTGTACGAGGTTACAGCTGGACTTGTAATTAGCGGAGTGTTAGGTGTTTGTGTCAGACACGTGTAACCCGGGCCTATTATATAAAGGCACCGCGAGGTAGCCCAATGTGAGAGCCTGACTTAATAGGAATGATAGACTACTCATATCAACAAGGAATTCCTTCTTTTCCGGGAGCCCATTCGAAAAGAACTCCAAAGTTAAGTATGCTTGGCTTGGAGTAATTCTAGGATGGGTGACCGACCGGGAAGCTGGTCCCGGGTGCGCATGAGTGAGGGCGAAGTGTGTACGAAAGACTAGTGTTGGTCTGTGGGGCCAGTCTAGATCCCGCGCAACAGCCAGGAACCGGTGGGTTGTGGCCGGGGCGTTACACCAAATAGGCTAGACACAAGTTGTTAGGCTAGACAGAGATCATGAGAGGGAAGGTCCGGACGCCCGTAGCAGGGGTGGCCGGACCAGCCGTGGTGGATGGTCGAATACCTGTCTGATAGTCTTGGTGTGCTTGTCATCGACTCTACTATGTTGTTTTAGTACATGGGGAGGAGTGCATGTAGTCATGCCCCGGGGATGTACCCATGTCAGTGAACCTCGTTAACAAATCTTGGTGTCGTTTCATTGCGCATGTGTCACTGCTTGACCTCGACGGATCGACATGCGCCTTCAATTATTCTAACAAGTGGTATCATGAGCTAGGTTACAAGGCATTATTCAGTTTGATCTAGAGGCGATAACCATTCGTTCCAAGCTATCACTGGTGGCGGATCAAGTCGTGTGTAGTGATCGATGGTTGGGAGACTGTGGGTCTGAATTGTTGTGACAGAAGCAGTTTGAAGCAACGGTGCATGAATCGTCGTATTCAAGAGGAAATCGGCGAGATTGGATCCAGGCCAGCAATAGGCGGCAGAGCACGCAAAAACTACGCGGATTCTCATACGCAGATGCCACATGCAAGCGGCTCATGCGAGGTAGCATCCGCCAGGCAAGGCCCATCGGCAGGGCCGGGCGCAACATGGAGTAGCCTAAGGCCCGTGGCCTATGCGGCTGCATCAGGGGCAAGGCCGAAGGGGGCCCAAAGTGCTTCCTGTGCATGTGTTGCCCAAGGCAGGGCTAGAGGGGAGCAACTAATTGGAGGGCACAGTAACTCCTGGTGCATGGAAGCGCTCCAATGGCTCCATGTGGTGCGCCCAAATGTCGCCAAGTGTCGCATGTGGGGCGCTTCCCCCATCGGGGCGGTTTTTGGGGGGGTTAGGTTTTTCTTTGGTTTTTTTCCTGTTTCTCAGGTTTTTCAGTTTTTGTCTGTCATGAGCATAGAGCACAAGTGTGCTGTCAGATGGACCCCGCCTTTTCCCTCGTCGGCGATCATCGGAGAGGTGGGAGAGGAGAGCACACACAAGAAAGAGTGTATTTTCTTTTTGCCTTGTCGGAGAAGAGAGAACACACCAGATTTTTGTTTCTTCCCTTTTACTCTTCAATTACAGAGAAACGGCTCTACAGCCGATGCGAAATTCACTTGGCGATTCTTGGGACTCGTGCCATCCCACAAGTCAGATCATGTGCACGTGGGCTACACCATCATCCCCTAAACCAGCCGCCCTACAATGTCGTGCCATCCCACGACCAGGCAAGCTTGAATTGATCAGTGAAGTGACCTAATCAACTAGCTAGCTGCAGACCACGGCAGTGAGTGCAAAAACGCTGCCATGGCACTACGCCGCCGCCAAGGAAGAACAGGGTTCCGGAGGTGCTCTTCCGCGTGTCCACGTCGCCGCCCAAATCACTGTCGCTGTATCCAACGAGCCGAGGCGTGCTGTTTCCCTTGGTGTATCTGCAGCCAAGGTGAATTGTGCCGGCGAACGTACCATAGAATGTGTTTGACGGTGGTGAGATGTCCTTCCATTGGCGCCTCCATGAACCGAGAGACATAGCCGACGGAGAAAGTCAGATCTGGACGCGTGTGGACCGGGTACCGCAGGCTGCCAGCGATGTTGCGGTACTGCGCGCGTCAACCGCCGGCGCCGTGGCTTTCTCTGGACAGCTTGAAGCGCGGCTCCATCGGCATGTGGCACGGCTTGCACCCAGCCATGCCGCTCTTCTCGAGCAGCTTGCGGGCATACGCACTCTGGGCGATGAAAATGCCGCTTGAGCTCTGCTGCACCTCGATTCCAAGATAGAAGCTCGGCAAGCCCAAGTCTGACATCTTAACAGACTCTACATCCCGCGCTTGAACTTGGCAATCTCATCGGCATCAGATCCGTGATCACCAAGTCGTCGATGTATACACCGACGACGAGACGCGATGTCGCCATGCCCCGTGCATACACGGCATGCTCAGACGCGCAGCGTGTGAAGCCCAGCTCTCAAAGGCATGTGCCTAGCTTGGTGTTCCACGTGTTGAGATGTAGATAACATATGTGTATTTCTTGTACAACAAGCCCTCCTCCTTCCATGTATAGTCGAGGACGTGGCTACCCTTTGTACTTATATATACGTGCATATTGCACCCGATCAATACATTGTGAGTTGCATAATTCTCTACATGGTATCAGACTTAGTCCGATCCACCCTTCCCTAGCGCGCCGCGTTGCCTTCCCGCCGCCACCGCTTCCCTACGCCCGCGTCGCCGACACCCTCGCCGCCGCCGTAGCTCCTCCTCGCGATCCTCTAGCGCGTCGCGTCGCCTCCCAGCCGCCGCCGCTCCCCTACGCCCGCGTCGCCGAACCCTCGCCGCCGCCGTAGCTCTCCCTGCCGCCGCTCCTCTTGCAAAACCCTCCCACGCTGCCGCTCGCGTCGCCGAACTCTTGCCGCTAGCCGCCCTCAACCCAAACCCTAACACCCTCGCTATCCGCTGCCATCTACCCAAACCCGCCCCGGCCGCCGCCTAACCCTAGCCGCACCTAAAACCCTAGCCATGTCGGGTTCCAACCTCCTCTCCGATCGGTCCGCCGCCTCCACCCCTCCCGTGGTGAAGCCGCCGAACCCCTTCGACTCTTCCTCCGGCTCCTCCACCGCCACCCTTCCCGATCCCGCCTACATCTGTGATGTTCCCATCAAACGTCGCGTCCCGGTGATCCTCTCCCACAAAGAGGCGAACTTCTATGCTTGGAAGACATACTTCAATCTCCTCTTTCGTGAGTACAATCTGCAGGACCACATCGACGGCACCGCCAACCTCTTCGTCCTCAACCGCGACGCCGACTGGCTGGCGATCAACGCCACCATCATCCGGTGGCTCTTTCTCACCGTGTCCAAAGACATCTTCCACACTGTCGTTTGTGACAGGGACGATGCATGCACGGTGTGGAACAAGATCGTCGGTCTCTTCACCGACAACAAGCTCCAACGGATCGTCTTCCTGCAGCAGGAGTTCTTCGGGTGTCATCAAAACGACTCCTCCGTCGACGACTGATGCATGCGTCTCAAGACCCTCTCCGACGAGCTCAATGACATCGGCTTCAAGGTGGGCGATGAGTTGCTCCTCTCCACCCTCACCGCCGGCCTCAATGAGGATCTCGGCAACGCTGCCTCCAACCTCACACTCATGGCGAACCCTACCTACGAGCGGGCGGTGGCTTATCTTCGTCTTGAGGAACGCCGGTTGAAGCATCTTCGCTCCCGTGCCGTTCACACCGCCTTCGCCGCCGGCTACTCGCGCGGTGGCCCTCCGCCCTCGGGTGCTCCCCCCGGCTTCCCCGCGCCGTTCCAGGCGCCCCGGCCACCGACTGCTTCAGCGCCAAACGGCGCCTACGGCGTCCCGTACCAGCAGCAGCCACCGGCCCCTGGTGCTCCTGCGGCTCTTCCTCAACACTTGCCGCAGCAGCAGCAGCAACAGCAGCCGCGCCCGCGATGCCGTGGCCGCGGTAAAGGACAACAGCAGCAGCAGCAGCCGCGCGCCGAGCCCGTCCACCAGCAGCAGCAGCCGACGCCGCCTTGGGGGGGTGGCCACAACCCCTGGACTGGGGTTGTGCACGCCTACACTATGCCCGTGCCCCGCCCCCCCCCCCCCCCCGCTCCAAGCCTCCTCGGTCCCGGTCCCTCCGGGCATCAGGCCTTCTTCGCCGGTCAGCAAACCGGCCCGGTCGCTCCATCAACCTACTACGCTACTGCTCCAGTTGGCTATGGCGGGCCAACCGCTAGCAATGGCGTGACCGGCTACTCGGGCTACCCTGCGTCGGCTTCTTATGATCCGGCTCTGCTTGCTGCTCTTCATCAACAGCCTCCGACCGGGGCTTACTCCGGCGGTGGTGACTGGTTCATGGACACCGGTGCATCTTCGCACATGGCCGCTTACCCGGGTAACCTCTCCTCCGTGTCTCCTATCCACACTTCTTCTCGTATCATTGTCGGTAATGGTGCTGGTCTTCCTATCACTCATATTGGTTCCACAAGTTTTCCTTCCAACTCTAGGCCACTTTATCTCAATAATGTTCTTGTGTCTCCCGAGCTTATTCAGAATCTAGTTTGTGTTCGTAAACTTTCTCGTGATAACTCCGTCACTGTGGAATTTGACGAAGTTGGTTTTTCTGTTAAGGACGCCCTCACCCGGATGGTTCTTCACCGCTGTGACAGTCCCGGCGATACATACTCCGTCCAGCCTCCATCATCTTCACCTGCTGGACCAGTTGCACTTTCCGCCGGCGTTGATCTCTGGCACGCACGTCTCGGTCATCCTAGCTCCACCGCTCTTCGTCATATTATTAGGGATTTTTCTTTTACATGTAATAAAACGGATGCGCACTCTTGTCACGCATGCCGTCTGGGCAAACATGTTCGCCTTCCCTTTAGTACTTCATCCACAGTTGCGTCGTTACCTTTCGAGTTAATCCATAGTGATGTTTGGACCTCTCCTGTTGCTAGTAACACTGGTTTTTCATATTATCTTGTTATCTTGGATGACTTTTCTCATTTTGTGTGGACCTTTCCATTACGTAAGAAGTCCGATGTTGCTGCCACTCTCACGGCTTTCTACTCTTATGTAGCCACACAATTCGGTCGTCCCATTCTAGCTTTGCAAACTGACAACGGGAAAGAATTCGACAACACTACCATCCGCAACCTTCTCTCCACACATGGCACTGTTTTCCGTCTTACCTGTCCATACACCTCACAGCAGAATGGTTGGGCCGAACGCATCCTTCGCACTCTCAACGACTGCGTCCGCACTCTCCTTTTCGATGCCTACATGCCACCCCGCTTCTGGCCTGATGCTCTCGCTACTGCCACTCTCCTCATAAACCTTCGTCCATGTCGTACCCGGTGGAACTTCACACCTCACCACCTCCTCTTCGGGTCTCCTCCTTCATACGACGGTCTTCGTATATTTGGTTGTCTCTGTTACCCTAGTATTGTCGCCACCACTCCTCATAAACTTGCTCCTCGTTCCCTTCCGTGTGTCTTCCTTGGTTACCCGGCTAACACCAAAGGCTATAGATGCTATGACCCGGTTTCCCACCGTGTCATCACATCCCGGCATGTTTATTTCGACGAGTTGTCTTTTCCTTTTAAACAGGAACAGCAGGAGGCTTCTTCATCGGCGCCCGGTCCCTCCTTGGCCGACCCTGTCCGCCCTGGTTTAACCACCCGGCGTAGGGCGCCCCCTGGACGTGCGGCGCTTCGGCTCCTGCCCGCCGCTTCGTCAGCCGCGTCGGCCTCCGAGCCGGCCTCCCAGCCGGCCTCCGCGCCAGCCTCCGCGCCGGCCTCCGAGCCGGCCTCCTCCGCGCCGGCCTCCGAGCCGGCCTCCGCGCCGGCCTCCGAGCCAGCTTCCGCGCCGGCCTCTCCGGCTGCTTCATCGCCGGGCTTCGCGCCGACCTCTTCGCCGGCCACTGGGTCGGCTCGCTCGCAGGAGTCGCCCTCCTCTGTCCCGGCTTCTTCACAGCCGGGCGCGTCGCCGGCATCTTCACCACCAGGCTCGGCGCCTTCTCCGGTAGCGGCTGCTGTGCCACCGCCTGCTGGCCCTGTCACGCGGTCGCGGCTCGGCGTCCATCGGCCCAGCACTCGCTACCCACCGGACGTGTACACCTGCGTCGCTTCGACTTCTTCGTCGCCATCACCAGTGCCGACCTCCGCCCGTTCCGCGCTTCGTGACCCCATGTGGTTCGCCGCGATGAAGGAGGAGTTTGATGCATTGCAACGCAATCACACCTGGCAGCTCGTTCCCCGTCCTCCTCAGGCCAACGTCATTACCGGGAAGTGGGTGTTCAAACACAAGTTTCATCCGGATGGTACTCTCGACCGACACAAGGCTCGTTGGGTCGTTCGTGGTTTTCGTCAACGAGCAGGTGTTGACTTCACCGACACCTTCACCCCGGTTGTCAAACCCGGCACGATTCGGACTGTTCTTCAGCTCGCGGTCTCTCGCTCATGGCCTGTGCACCAGATGGATGTTTCGAATGCTTTTCTTCATGGTCACCTTGAGGAACAGGTGTTCTGTCAGCAGCCGACTGGATTTGTTGATGAGTCTTCTCCGGATCATGTGTGCTTGCTCTCTCGGTCTTTGTACGGCCTTAAGCAAGCTCCTCGCGCCTGGTACCAGCGCATCACAGCCTTCCTCACTCAGCTTGGCTTCCGCTCCACTCGCTCCGATGCTTCACTGTTTGTCTACCACCAGGGTGATGCTACTGCCTACCTTCTGCTCTATGTTGACGACATCATCTTGACAGCATGCTCGCCTGCTCTTCTTCAACAACTCACTGATCGTCTTCGTGCTGAGTTTGCCATTAAGGATCTCGGTCCTCTGCACTATTTTCTCGGGATCGAGGTTATTCGTCGAGCAGATGGTTTCTTTCTTCATTAGCGGAAGTATGCCCATGAGCTACTGGATCGTGCCGGGATGCTTAACTGCAAACCGGCTGCCACACCTGTTGATACGAAGGCCAAGCTCTCCGCCACAGATGGTTCTCCTGCTTCAGATGCTCCCTTCTACAGGTCGATTGTTGGTGCTCTTCAGTACCTCACTCTTACTCGTCCGGAGCTCCAGTACGCCGTGCAGCAGGTTTGCCTCCATATGCATGCTCCCCGTGATGCTCACTGGACCGCGGTCAAGCGCATTCTGCGCTACATCCGTGGCACCTTGGATCTTGGATTGTCACTTCAGGCTTCATCCTCTTTGGACATGACGACTTATTCTGACGCCGATTGGGCCGGCTGCCCTGACACGCGCCGCTCGACCTCTGGTTATTGCGTCTATCTTGGACCATCTCTCATCTCCTGGTCGTCCAAGCGGCAGCCTGTTGTCTCCCGCTCCAGTGCTGAAGCAGAGTACCGCGCCGTTGCCAACGTCATCGCCGAGTGTTCCTGGCTTCGTCAGCTGTTGCATGAGCTTTTGTCTCCGGTTGACAAGGCTACGATTGTCTACTGTGACAATGTTTCTGCGGTCTACCTCTCCGCCAACCCGGTTCATCATCGACGCACCAAGCACATTGAGATTGATATCCACTTTGTTCGGGAACAGGTCGCTTTGGGTCATGTGCGCGTGCTACATGTACCTACGTCCCAACAGTTTGCTGACATCATGACCAAGGGCTTGTCTACTGCGTCTTTCGAGGAGTTCCGATCCAGTCTTTGCGTCGACCATGGTGCCGCTTCGACTGCGGGGGGGTGTTGAGATGTAGATAACATATGTGTATTTTTTGTACAACAAGCCCTCCTCCTTCCATGTATAGTCGAGGACGTGGCTACCCTTTGTACTTATATATACGTGCATATTGCACCCGATCAATACATTGTGAGTTGCATAATTCTCTACACCACGCCTTGGGCGCCTACCTGAGCCGTACAGGGCCTTGTCCAGACGCAGCACCAGATGCTCTTCGCCGGCAACGACAAAGCCCGGCGGCTGCTGCACATACACTTCTTCCTCGAGCTCGCCGTTCAGAAAGGCAAACTTCACGTCCATGTGATGCACGGCCCAGCCAGCATTTGCCGCGAGCGCCAGCAGCAGACGTACAGACTCGAGGCGAGCCACGGGCGCGAAGACCTCGTCGTAGTCGATGTCGTGTTGCTGGACGTACCCCTTGGTAACCAGACATCCTTGTGCTTCAGCCCCTCTCACTGCGTCTTTCTTGATCTTGAAGACCCATTCCAGGCCGATCGTGCAGTGGCCGGGAGGAAACGCAGCGAGGTGCCACGTCTGCCTCCTGCTCCGCCTCAGTGAACGACGCCAGCTCCTCGGCTGCCAGGAAGTGCTGAGTGCAGCTCCTCAACGGGCTCTGCAGCGGCACCGGCGTCCAGCACGTTCTGTACCGTGCAAAAACGGTGCTCACGCCTTGCGTCATCCATGGCGGCTGGTAATTCAGAGAAGCTCGAGGGTGGCGAGGTGAATTCCACCGCCGATGGGCCTGTGGACGGCGGCGTTCGCGGTGCTAGTGTTGCGACCGACGGTTTTCACGGTGGGGTCGTGGCCAGCGATGATGCATCTTCACTATTGGGCGATCCAGATGAGCTGCCTAGCAGGTGTTTGACCATGAACGTGTCACTGCTCCTGAAGGTGTTCACGGCGTCCTCCTTGGTGCTCCGGTCCCAACGCACGCTCTCCTCGAAGACGCATGGTGATCTGGACGCGTCGTGTGGCCGGATCATAGGCCCTGTAGCCCTTGGTCCACTGCTCCTAGCCGATGAAGATCATTGGTCGGCTGCAGTCGTCCAACTTCTTCAGTCCAGGGCGCGTGTCCTTGACGTGCACGACGCAGCCGAAAGTGCACAAGAAATGCACGATTGGCTAGCGCCCGTGTCAGGCTTCAAACGCCGTCTTGCCGTCCACGCTTTTCGTCGGGTAGTGGTTCAGCAAAAACACCGCCATCGTGATCACCTCGCCCGGAAACTCGTCGGGAACGCGCTTTGCCTTCAGCAAGCTCCGGGCCATGCCCACCACCATTCCTAGGGATGCAAATTTGGAACCTTTAGGGTACCCTCTGGCCCTACTTAGTTTAACAAAATGAATTAAAGTTCAAAAAATGAAGTGATTCTGAAAATTTTGTTCGTTTGGTTTGAACTAAAGAGGGTCAGAGGGTACCCTCAAGGTTCCAAATTTGCACGTCTAACCGTGCCACTGCACTGCTCTACCACACTTTTGTTACGGTGAGTACAGCGTGGTGAGATGCCTGCCGACAGCCATCTCGATGTAGTACGCCGTGAAAGAGCCCGACGTGAATTTGCCACCGCGGTCCATCTACGACACTTTCAGTTTGCGGCCAGATTCAGACTCCGTGATTGCTTGCACAAGCTTGATCGCCGCTGCCGCTTCATCCTTTGACGCGAGGAACACGACCCACATGAACCGCGTTGTGTCGTCCACCAGCAGGAGGAAGTACTTCTTCCCGCTCAACATCGCCGATGCGATGGGGCCGCACAGGTCATCGCGCACCAGCTCGAGATGATCCTACGCACGATATTTCGCCTGCTGCGTGAACAACGACCGCCGATGCTTGCTAGCCAAGCACGTGTCGCAGAGCTGGTATGCCTGGTCGGCCAGCGGCAGCCCGTGCACCATCTCCTGCCATGCCAGCTTGCGTAGAGCATCGAAATTCAGGTGCCCATGGCACGCGTGCCACGTCCACGCCGATGCGTGCTGCAAGAAGCACTAGCTATTCTATTTGAAGAGAGATTGTGTACAACCGATTTGGCACGCGATTTACCTTGTTGAAGAGATGACGTTGGCGACCACGGCCGTGCAGCACGCCATCCTCAATCAGAGCCTGACAGCCACTCTCATCGAGCTGGCCCAGGTTGATGATGTGCGAGTGAAGGCAGGGAATGTAGTACACCCCCATGATCGTGCGGTGTTTGCCGGTCTTGTAAGTGAGAAGGATAGTGCCGCGGCCGTAGACGTTGACGACGGAGCCATCGTCGAACTTGACCGTCCTGCCCACGGCAGTGTCAAGCACGGCGAACACCGTCCGATCGCCCGTATGTGGTTTGACGCACCTGTGTCCAAGTACTAGACCAGACGTCATCGCCGCCGCGGCCCTCGCGCGAGAGATGAACTTGGGCAGTTTCATCGACGAAGTGGACAGGGTCGGCGGGCGTCCCGTCGGTGGCAGGTTCGGTGAGGCCGCACACTTGGGCCATGAGCAAACCTTGCTCCTCGTTGTCGCCGCTGGCTTGTGCGAGATAAACCTCCTTGCAAATCCGCTTCTTGCACTCCCCAGCCCAGTGTCCTACCTTTTTGTAGTAGTGGCACATGTCCTTGGACTTATCGCCACGGCTACCGCCACGGTCACCGCCACCGGTAGTGCACCCGCTGCGGCCACGTCCATGGCTTTTTCCGCGGCCACGACAACGACTACTGTTGCCAGATGAGCCGTCGTCGTCCCGCAGTTTCATGCGCACGAACCACTCCTTTGTGAGGAGCAGCTTACGGCTGCTATCGCCGGTGGCTGGTGTTGAGTCCAGTTCGTACCGCTCCTCGGCAGCCTTCAGCCGCCCGATAAGCTCCTCGAGCGCCAGGGTGTTGAGGTCGACCAACGTCTCGATCGCGCAGGCCATCTGGGAGTAGGCCCTGGGTACGACAGAAAGGATTTTCGAACGACGACACTCCCTGATCTTGTCACCGAGCAGCTCAAGTTCAGTAACAAGGCAGGAGAGGCACATACCAAAATCATCAATGCTTTCGCCATCATTGAAGTTGATCGCCTCGTATTGACAATGGAGCGAGCCGAGCCGCATCGTCTTGATTGTGCCCCAGGCGTCCTTGGCCGCGGCCTTCACAGCGAGAGTGGACACCATCTCCGGCGGCACTGATCCCAGCAGGCACTCCATTGTCCTATGATCTGTCTCGAACTATGTGGTCCCGTCGTTGACAGCGACCCAAAGCTGGTGCGCCTCCAGCATGACTTGCATCAGGAGGGCCCAGTCGGCATAGTTGGTGCGCGTGAGCATCAGCCACACGTCGCCGGTGTCGTGCATGATGCGCTGGTGAACCACCATGGTGCCACCACCGCTGTTCTCCGTCTCGGTCCCGCTCTTCTTCGGGCTGCTAGGTCCCGTCATCTTCACAGGCGGTCAAGCGACAAGGCTCTGACACCAAATGTCAGATGGACCCCGTTGTTTGCCTCGCAGCAAGGCAAACGGCGGGGCCTGTCTGACATGTGCTTCTACGTAAAGCACAATAGTGCTTCACCCCCGCGGGGAGCACAGTTGTGCTTCCTCGGGAAGCACAGTTTAGTTTGCATTGGGAGCATATTTTAGTTCACACTGGAAGCACAAGTTGCTACTACCTAGAATCACATATTTTCCCAAAAAAATCATTGAAACCTATCAACATGGGATCCGGTTTCAAAGATCTTGACGCGAGAAACGCAACGGTGAAAACGATTCATGATTTGGACGCGCGCTTCAAGAGATAAATCATTTTGAAAAAATGAATCTACGAAGAAAAGCACAAACAGTCAACCTCCCCTCCTCACGCGTGACAAAAACCCACCAAAACTCTGGTTGCAACAAGTGGCGCACATGCGCTGCGCCACTTGTCCCCATCAGTGGAAATGGGGTAACCTTTGCAAGGGGTACACCTTAATTAGTGATTTCGTGGCTAGAGCATGCGTGAGGTAGCCGAGTCTAGCGTGGGGACTCGTGGCGCATGTGAGCCTGTCTAAAGGCCAAGGCTGGTGTGAAGGGCGTGCAAGATGTGAATATACACGACAAGCCGGAAGAGGCAGGAGGCACGGGATTTGCTGGGGGTGGGGGACGAGCCAATACATTGCATTAACCAGGACCAGAGAATAAAGGAACGAAGTTTATGATGGCCAAGTGTTGTGTACGTGGAGTTGTTTGCCCTCCTTTTCTACACAAAGGCTAGGTTACAAGGGATTTTATATTGTCCCTCTTTGCTTGGAGATGGCAGCGTGTAGGTACTGTTCGGTTGCAGCCAGATGGAAATGAAGACCCAGGAGTCGCGGGTCCAGTACAGATCGATGTAAGTTGGTATGTTGGGTTAATGCATATATATTGATCTAATAGCTACGTAAATTAACCTGTTACATGGATCAGGGGATTGGTATTTTCTCCGGATCAACCACGAAGCTAGATGTTGTTGATGTGTGCCTAAAAGTGATAATGTTTGACGAAACCGAGAACTTCCGATAGTGATGGATATGAATGGAAAATATGTGTCACATTATGTGTTTTGCATGACTTCACTTAGACTACTGAAGGCCATTATCTGAGCCATCAAAAAAATTCCATCCATGGTCACCAAGCGTCTCCACCGCAGCCACCACGACACTCAATGCTACCGTCATGCCCCCGCTAGCTGCCATTGCCTCGCACCATGCTAAACGCCTCCTTGGACACCACCGTGCTTCAACGAGGACCGGCTCCGCCGCCGCTCGGCGGCACTCTCCCGCGGCCTAGGGTTTGCACCAAACTGCACCCCGTACCGCTCTCGGAGGTGTTGCGGCGCCGCGCCATGGAGGGTAGAAGGTGGGCTCGGGAGCTCTAACGAAGCCGCCCACCATTTTATAGCCGCTCGGGCTGAACAATGGGAGGAAACGAGAGGAAGAACCCGACAGGTTACTGCCTCCTCAAGGACACCCCACTCCCCGCGTGGTTGCTGACAACTGACGCTGCCGGTCAGACGACTCTCGAAGGAACCCTAGGGGTCCTCCCGTATGGCCGGGGAAGACGATTCCAGACCTTTTGATCGGGGCGCAAGGTAAGATCCGGCCGGCCAGCGCCCAACCGAACAGCTACAGAGCCTTGTCGGCTACATGGCTGGGGAAAACGATTCCAAACCTTCAAATCAAGGCGCTAGGTAGGATCGTGGCCGACCACGTGTCCGCACCCAACCGAACAGTTATCGAGCCGTGTTGGCCTCAAATGGGCCTGCCTAAGATCTGCCTCTGGTAAATGGACCCATTAACGATAGCTTTAGTTACTTTTTTTTCATGATACATGATTTCGCGCAGAGGGAGGCGTCTTAGGCAGCGGAAAGTGCTCGGAATTGGACAGGGATTTTTGGAGAATTATTTTGGAATAAATAAGGATTTTTGAAGCGAAAACTACATAGGGGGGCCACCAGGCCGCCACACGGCCAGGTGGCGCGGCCACCCCCAGGCGCGCCACCTACCCATGTGGGGCCCTTGGCCATGGCCTAAACCTGATTCCAGCACTATAAATTCCCATATGTCACAGAAAATACTCAAAGCGTTTTACAATACGGAGCCGCCGCCACCTCCTGTTCTTCATCGGGAGCCATGATCTAAAGTCTGTTTCTGACTTCGAAGAGAGGTATCCGTCACCGTCGTCATCACCAACCTTTCTCCATCAACAATTTCATGATGCTCACATCTATGTGTGAGTAATCTTCTGTAAGCATATTGAGGTAGATGAGATTTGGATGAGATTTCATGTAATTGGTGTCAGATTTGTTTGAGCTTGATCCCTAGTATCCACTATGTTCTGAGATTGATGTTGCTATGACTTTGCTATGCTTAATGTTTGTCACTAGGGCCCGAATGCCATGATTTCAGATCTGAACCTATTATGTTTTCATGAATATATTTGTGTTCATGATCATATCTGCAAGTTCTACGCATCTGTTATCATTCTAAACCCTAGACCTCAAAATGACAACAACTGGGATACTCTATGGGGATGAGTTTAATTTGAGGATTACATGTAGTCCCTCCATTCCTTAATGTAGTGCCCCCGCGCTTTTCGAGATTTAACTTTTGACCATAAATTTAACCAACATGGGTGACTGCGGCGGGAGCAAAAATTATACCATTTAATTCATATTCGAAAGAAGTTTTCAATGGTATAATTTTTGCTCCCGCCGCAGTTTTCCACGTTGGTTAAATTTATGGTCAAACTTAAATCTCGGAAAACGCGGGCACACTACATTATGGAATAGAGGGAGTATTCCCTAAGTGTTAAAGTTTTGCTCCGGTTCTCTGTTAAAAGGAGCGCCTTACTTACCCTTAGTTTCCATTAGGACCCCGCTGCCACAGGAGGGTAGGACAAAAGATGTTATGCAAGTTCTTATCGCAAGCGCGTATGACTATATATGGAATACATGTCTACATATCATTAATGAATTGGAGCTAGTTTTTTATCGCTCTAGGTTATGACCGTTGCATACTGAATCTCATCCCCGCAACCCATCACTTACTCGATGCCTATGCTTTCTCTGCTATTGTCTCCGTTATATTCACTATTGTTCGGCATTGCTACTATTCCGCAAACTTGTGTTTTGCTACTGTTACTATCACTACTATTATCATATTACTGTGCTACTAACAAATTGCCGCAGACAAGTTATCTCTCCAAGTGTGGTTGAATTGACAACTCAACTGCTAAAGCTTATAAATACTATTTAGCTCCCCTTGTGTTGAATCAATAAATTTGGATTGAAATACTTCCCTCGAAGATTGTTGCGATCCCCTATACTTGTGGGTCATCAGGGCTACAACGTAAGGATCCAGAGAGTCGAAAGACTATTTTAGCGGGAAAAGCGAGGGACATTGTTCGGGCTGGAATCCAGTTGTCCAGGCGATACGTGAAACTCGGCATTGATGCTGATGATCGGTGGTTCTCTGCAGTGGGGGTTGAGTTGGTGTGGGTTCACGACCTAGCAGTGGCAGAGCTACGTTGGGGCCAACTGCTCTGGCCCACCCTGCCTAGCTGAAACATTGCCCAACTAGCCAGTCAAGTGGCCTGGTCCATCTCTTTTGTATGCTTTCTTCTTCAGGTGGGCCCTCCCAAGGAATCCACTGTAGATCCGCCAGTGTGCGACCTAGTATACTTGATCGGGAAAGAGGAGGCTCGACACAGTGATGCGACCAGGCGTGCAGTAAGCACGGGACATGGTGACAGACCAAGGCACTGATGGTCAAACATGTGGTCAGACAAAGTGTGTAGAGGGAGATGAAGAAGTGTTGGCAAGTCCCAAGTTTAAGTTGGTGACTAGGTCTATCAGTACGGGAAGATGGACCGGAGTTGACCATGTAGAATCTGAGAAACTGATGGAAAGTCTAAAATTGTTAAAAGCTTGAAAGTACATGGTGTATATTTTGTGGTGTTCAATGCACATGGCAAAGTGTAATGAAGAATGCAGAGGCGGGCGGAGTGCTATAGTTGCGGGACATATAAAGACTATCCGATGAAAGGGACGAGACAACTACGAGTTTGACTCGAGATGACTAAAGGCCAACAGAAAATTCCTTCAAAGTTCATACAAGCACTCAACAAAAGCGAGGATGGTGGTTCAAAATTTTCTATGGGTGGCATCCAATATGTGAGTTGTTCACTTTCACACAAAAGTGCAGACCGGTGCATGTAGCTCCCGCTTGCACAGGGTCCGGGGAAGGGTCCGACCACTTTGGGTCTATCATATGCAGTCTTTCGATACATTTCTGCAAGAGGCTATTTCCAGGACTCTGAACCCGTGACCTCATGGTCACAAGGCAACAGCTTTAGCACTGCGCCGCCGCCAAGGCACCCCTTTAGGGGAAAAGCTATTAGGATGACGACGATACAACGGTGTTATCGGATGTGGTGACTTTATGGTCGATGAGTGATGATGTCGGACAAAAGTGCAGGAAATATGGAACACAAAAATAGGAGTGCAGCTAGGACTTAGTTGTTGCAGGAGCATTAATTGTGTTGAAGGAAAAACAGGGACTACAGTTGTAGGTGGAGTTATGTGAAGTCAAGGAAGTAGCAGCGGAGTTCAAGCTTAAATGCTCAAGTCCAAGGTACATGGAGATTCACGCATGGTGGCCTCAGATGGCGAGGACACATTCGCCAAGATGGAGTGTTAAAATATGTGTGAAATATTATGTGTAGAGTTAGATACAATTGAACTTGTAATTAGCAAAGGGTTTTAATCGGACACGTATAACCCAGATCTATTATATAAAGTCACCGGCCGTGGTGGGTGGTCGAAGGCGTGCTTGTCGTCGATTGTACTATGTTGATTTAGTATATGGGCAGGTACATCCTTAGTCATGTCCCGGGATGTAGCCATGTTGATAAATCTGTAGCCATGTTGACAAACCTCTTTAACAAATATCGGTGTTGTTTATTGTGCTTGCGTTACTGCTTGTCCTTGACAGATTGAGGCGCGCCTCTAATACGGAGTAGATAGTAACTAGAAACCTCTATGAGCGAGCTACTCATTTGTAATTTTGTACTGTATATGTCCAGCCAGTGTTGAGTATTATGTTTAGTTAGGATATATGAGATAGATTAGGATATGTTTCGGCTTGTCTTGTACTCCAAGTTGATCATGTACTCCTATATATATGCCCACAGGGCTCAACCAATACAACAACTATTTCACCAAACCCCTCTCTCCCTTCTAACATGGTATCAACCTAACCGATCCAAACCCTAGCCACCGCCGTCGCTTCCGCTCCGCGCCGCCCCCAGGACGGTCAATCTCCATGATCGCCGCCGGGGGCCGCGCCGCCCGTACTAGGGTTCGTCCGCTGGTCGAGTTGACCAGCTGCCCTAGAGAGTGTTAGAGTATGTAATGGGCCTAATGAACCCGTTAGTCTTATGGTTAATTAGAGATAAGGGTCGCTTGCTTAGGGGTCAAGTAAGCCTTGCTTGGGAGTCAAGTAAACCTCTCTATATAAAGAGAGGAGATGTATCAATCTAATCAAGCAAGAATTAAGAAGGAAATCCCTTCCCTCTTGCCCGGCCGCGGGCAAAAAGGCCCCCGGCCGGACCTCTTGCGCCCTCCTTCTAGTAGCGCCATAACAATTTGGTATCAGATAGCTCAGTTCCAATCATGTCTTCGCCGCCGCCCACCCCGTCGCTTCCGCTGCCGACCGTCACCACCGCGCCGTTGCCCTCCCCGTCCGCGCTGCTGGTCGCATCCTCCGGCGCCGCCACCGCACCACCGGCCGCCGCCTACACCCCGGAGGAGATCACCGAGGTCCTCAACGACCTCGTCACAGCCGTCCATGGGATCCGGCTGTACCTGGCCAGCCCCTACGGGCCGCCGCCGCACCTGCCGCCGACTGTCGCCATCGGGCCGCCGGCCCTGCCGTGGTACTCGCCGCATCCAGGGGCCTCCGCGGCGTTCGCTGGGATGCTGCAGCTGCCGCCGCCCCATAGTGGCCGACGCCGGCTCCCGCCGCGCCTCCAGCGCCCATCGCCGCCCCCGCGCCGCCGTGGCTGCCGTGGCAGCCGCCGCACCAGGCGGCCTTCGCCGCGCTCGTCGGGCCACTGCAGCAGCCGCTGCAGCTGCCATCCATCGCCACCACCGCCCAACCCTGGCTGCCGTGGCAGCCGCCGCTCCTGGCGGCCTCCGCCGTGCCCGGCGCTCCGCCGCAGCAGCCGCTGCCGCTGCCCGGTGCGCCACCGCAGCAGCCGCTGCAGCTGCAGCAGTCACCGCCGGTCAGCTCCGGACCCGCATCGACCGCGCCGGCTGGAGTCCCGCTCCACCAAGTCCAGTCCCCGCCGTTACCGTCATCGCTTCCTTCTTGGATCACTACCCGCCACGTGTCAGCGGCGGCGAGGCTGCAGGCTGCTGCGCGCGGCCTCCTAGCGCGTCGGCGTGTGCGGGAGATGCGTGGTCTACAGGTGCCGCTCCTCCAAGTTGCCCTTCGCTGCACAGAGGACCTCGATCTCATCCGTTGGATCGGGGATCTTGGGCATGCGGTTTCCCCCAAGGGCGGCGGGCCTACTGTTTTCCCCGCGGACAGCGACCTCAAAGTCTGCGACATTGGCGGCTGGGGGGCGCACCCCTCCTCGTCATTCTCCATCGCAAGCCCTCCACTCTTCCCTGTGTGGTGCAGACCAACAGCCGTCCGGCAGGGAGAAGGCACGGTATCACCGACAACAGCGCACCGCGTAGCACCACTGCATTCCGCCACCGGCCGCCGCGAGGGCGCCTCTGCTGGTCACTCTTGCGACCACTTCCAGGTGGTCATACACATGCACTCCTTTTGTCCAGGTGGTGTCCATGGGATCCAGGTGGTTGTACACGTGCACGTCCAACGTGCAGATGGTGTCCACTTTTGGTTAAGGGGTCCAAAATAAAGCGTCCTAGTCCATTTCAGCTTGAGAATAATAAAACAAGCCGAGATATAAAAGGATTATTTTTAGGTGTTAGGTTTGTGTTGCGCCGAGTCATGGTTATAAGTTGGTTAGGCTGCAGCTCGAGGACAAGTTGCATATCCAGGTGGGGTGTAGTGTTAGAGTACGTAATGGGCCTAATTAACCCGTTAGTCTTAGGGTTAATTAGAGATAAGGGTCACTTGCTTAGGGGTCAAGTAAGCCTTGCTTGGGAGTCAAGTAAACCTCTCTATATAAAGAGAGGAGATGTATCAATCTAATCAAGCAAGAATTAAGAAGGAAATCCCTTCCCTCTTGCCCAGCCGTGGGCAAAAAGGCCCCCGGCCGGCCCTCTTGCGCCCTCCTTCTAGCAGCGCCAAAACAGAGAGTCTTTTTCCCGATCTCTTGATCCGGGTTTTTCTCTCTCGCCGGTCGTTTTGATCGGCGTTTCTTTTTGCTTTTCCGATCTAAGATCGGTTTGCGTCGCCCGTCGCCGCCGTCGACTCTCGTGCGCCTCTACTTCAACATTCAGATTGGTTGCTGTACAACGGCGCCCCATCGCACGGCCTAGCTTCACACATGCAGCGGCATCTGCTCTCGCGCGATGTATGCTGCTGGCCGGCGCCGGTCGTCCCGCGCAGCGTGGACACACACGCTCCCGGCGTGGCCATGTTTTGCCTACACGCGCGCATACGTTGGTGTGGCCAGCCGCTGGCTCACCGTGCCATGATGCTTCGTCCGCAGTCTGCATCCAGGAGCCATGATGCGTGCAATGCTCCTGTGCATGTACATGTGGTCGTATGCATGTCCCGATCTGCATAGCCGCCGCATAACAGGGCTTTCTGAAGATTGTCAAGTACGCGCATCCCTCCGATTGAGTAACGGGCTGCCGCTGCGCTCGCCCGTCGGGCCGCAGCGCCGCCGCCCCGTGGTTTTCCCCGTGGCTACGCGCCGCCGCTGCGTCGTCCCTTCGGGCCGTAGTGCCGCGACACGTGATCCCCGCCGCCGCCCTGAGGTTGTTCCCGTGATTGCACCAACTCGCATGCTGCCGCTGCGTCGCCCCTTCGAGCCGTAGTGCCGCAGCCCGCGGTCAACCACCGCATCGAGGCCGTCTGTTTCAGGCCGTCCCCGAGGCTGCACCGGCCCTCGCGCTGCCGCTGCGTCGCCCCGTCGGGCCGTAGCGAGCGTGGCACGCGATCCCTGCAACTGCCCTGAGGTCTTCCCCGCCGTCGCCCCGACCTGCTTGCCGCCGTTGCGTCGCCCCTTCGGGCCGTAACGCTGCAGCCCGCGGTCCACCGCCGTCCATGCGCGTTGACTTTCACGTGATATGGGCCGCGCCGCCTCCGTTAGCGCGGGAACGTCATCGTCCGCGCCGGTCTTCGTCACGCTGTCGGGTTCATTATCGCCTACTTTGAGCACCGCCGTCGCGCTCCTTCTCTAGCCGCCACCACCTCCTAAGGCCACCGCCGCCGCTGCTCTTCTTCCGCAGCTCCACGGCGACTACCTCGACACCGGCGACCCCCGACTCGACACCGACGACGGCGTTCTTCGCACGGCTACCTCGACTATGGCTACACCACCTACGCTCTCGGCTAACTCGACAAACAGCACAAAGGGCTACCTTCTTACTTGAGCAACCTCGTCGGTTTCCACTCCAGCCACGACTCCGCGATGCATCGACCGTTACGACTGTGGGGGGTGTCCGTCCGCTTCCCTTCGGATTCTTCTCCAATCTCACCGTCTGCATCGCTACCGTTGTGACTGCGGGGGATGTTGAGTAATATGTTTAGTTAGGATATATGAGATAGACTAGGATATGTTCCGGCTTGTGTTGTACTCCAAGTTGACCATGTACTCCTATATATATGCCCACGAGGCTCGAGCAATACAACAACTATTTCACCAAACCCCTCTCTCCCTTCTAACAGTCAGGTATGGTAATGAAGAACATATTTTAGGAGCCAGAGCTTGTTGACTGCGGCACCAACCTAATCGGTAAACTATTTATCTTATCTTACTGCATTTTACGTCAAAGAAGAGAAGTGCAACGAACAAACCAGACAAGCGAGATACAGAGACGGGCCTGCTGGAGACGGAAGGCGAGGGAGGTGGTGACCCAATTAATTCGCAATCGCTTAGAGCGTGACGATGTAGTACCTATTAGCGAGTGGATACTTACCGATGAGGTCGGCGAGCTTCATTACTAGTTTGGGCTTGATGATGGGGATCACCGCCTCCCTCTCCATCCGCACCACCTCCCTCGCCACCCCGTCCATCCTCACGTCCAGACCTCTGCCCCCAATCACCGACCCCGTCTCCGCCTCCTGATTCTTATGCTTCTCCTCCGCTGCCGACGCCATCACGCAAGCAGCGGCAGCAGAGGGTTCGGGCTAATCGTAATCCGGCGACGAGCAGAAGCGGCTGTGGAAAAGAGAGCTCAGGGGGGTTTGGGAATGCGATGGGAAAGGGGAGTGGTTGCCAATGCAATTGCTAGGCGCACCCAGTCGCTGTATGGTCCACGTCATTGTGTGTGCGAATAAACAGAGGAGGCGTGATGCGCCACGCGGTGGACCTTGCTAAATCATTGGGCCTCGGTGTGCACGTGGCGAAAACAACGTTTGTCGGAGTGCGATTGGGGCAAGCTATTATTTTGGAAAGTGTTTACACCCGGCGCACCGGCCGAGTCTTCCGCCGGTCGCGCGCGGGCCACGCGATCCAGCTGGATTGAACGATCAGGGAGACGCGATTCAAGGAATTTTTTAGGCCCACCACCCCTCCTATCTTATCTCCTCCGGAAACAAATGGGGTCCACTCATTTGCTACAGTGCATCGCCTCCTACCTCGAGAAGCGCTCCTGCAAGTGGCTCCACCGCGTGATTTTTTTTCAATCTCCTCACCACGATGCACAAAATCTCCCGCAACGGAGGTGCTTGGACCATGTCGGAGGCGCCGCAACAGAGATGTTGGGACCGTGCCAGGGGCGCCGTGCCAAGCCGTGCCGATGAGTCTCCATGGATGACCATTGGTGAAGGTTGCGATGCCAGTGAGCGGATAACGATGCTGGAACTAGCATTTTGTTTTGCTTCAACCGGCCAAATCCAAAGCTGGAACCACTGTTGTTTTTTGCTGCAACCAATAAGCGAGTTGGAAACACAGCTGATTTTTGCTACAACTAGATCATTTTTTTGCTACAACCGGTGTCGCTATTTGCTACAATCTTCGGCGTGTAGTTTTGTGGCCCATGACAACAAACAGCTGCAACCGGGAGATGAGGAAAGTTGCAACCCACGCTGCGAAAAGCTACAACCGGCAACAAAAACAGCTACTACTGTCAGAGTGACGTGCTGCAACCAACGACCGGCGACGGCAGATGCAAAAAAGCTTCAAACGATGTGCGAAAAAGCTTCAACTGGCAAAGGAGTATGCTTCAAGCATAGAACAGCTTTAAATGGGTGTGGAAGAAAAACTTTGAACCGTGAAAAAAGCTTCAACCGGCAAGGAAAAAGCTTCAATTTTGCAACCGTCGTTGTTTTTAGCTACTACGGTGATGTTTTTTGCTACATTCATTCAATGTCGTTTACTGGTGGCTGTCGTTCGCGCAATCATGTGCTTCCAACAAATGATGCTGCAACCGTAGTCTTGTTTTGCTACTACCGGCGCAGTGTTTTGCTACATCCATCAAGTAGAAGATGCGACCTCGCGACGGTGGCGAGGGCGTTTTTGCTGCAACCGTATTTGGTTGTTGCTGCTACCGGCAGACTTTTTTGCTACATCCATCAAGAAGGAGCTGCGACCTAGCGACGGCGGTGACGGTGTTTTTGCTGCAACCGTTGTCAGGTTTTGCTATGACTGGATAAGTTTTTTGCTACATCCGTTCAATGGCGTGATTGGCTGGTGGGGAGTCGTCGACGCAATTCTGTTCAGCGAGCATCAACGGCGAGGGGCGGCGGCGGAGCTACAACCGGAGCCGATGAGAGCTGCAACCGCAGGTGCAGCTATTGCATGGGTCGAGGCAGCGACGAGGAGGATCGGCGAGGGTGGGAACCAACGACGAGGACGGACGGCGAGGGTGCGGATCGGCGACGAGGAAGGCCACCGGAGGGGAGATGAGGCACTGGAGGGGAGCTGCGCGAGACAGCGGAGATGCGAGGATCTGCACGAGCGTGAGATGCGCGAGGAGGGAGAAGATCGGGGACGAATCGTTTTTCTTCCGCTAGATCGAACGGCCAGAACAAGTGGCATCCTGCGGCTAGGGTGCGACCGGCCCAAACTCTAGGCCGGTGCGCCGGCGTAGATTACTCCCCTATTATTTTTCTTAAAAAAATACGCCGATAATGCCCGCACGTGTGACATACTAACCATCCAGCCACACATCGTGTGTGGCTTGAGCAGAAGGCAGCCCACACAGGCTGTTTGTGGGCAAACATTAGAATTGCCCACACGTGTGGGCGCAGCTACTTTATGCCACACGCACAAGTATTACTCGTCTCCACCCCGCGCATGTGGCACGAAGCAAAAATGCTCACACGTCTTGGCGCAACTATGTTAGGTACCCGCGGGATAACGATTTAGTTGCCTTCCGGGATGGCAGGTGTAGTTATCCAGGATGGCAAATGTAGTTGTAAAAGCATGACAACTCTATCTGTTTTGTTTAATTATAATTGCCATATCTAATTTAAGGTAGTTGCTGCGTGTAATCAAACCATTGTTGCCATGTGTGATTAACTACTTGCCACAGTAGTTGCGATGTGTGTTTACCTAGTTGCCACGTATGGTCCAACCATAGTTGTCATCTATGGTTAATCACAATTGTTATGTGTGTTTATCTTGTTGCCGCGTACGCGCAACTGCAGTTGTCGTCTAGCAACGAATCATAGTTGACATGTATGTTTACCTAGTTGCCACGTACACGTAACTGCAGTTGACATCTAACAATGTACAAGTGTCGTGTGGGCAAAAAGTAGTTCGCTCACAAACGCATGGAGTAGGTGTTGCCTGTGTGGACAAAAACTAGTCCGCCCACACAGGACAGCTGGCAAACCGCGTGCTGCGGGGCGTGTGGGCGAATTCTCCAACGCCTACACACCAGCCCCGTCCTACGTGGCACACAAATTCTGCCTTAATGTCTCAAGATTCGTGCAAACTAAACTGGATGATGATCCAAGCGTGTGGGCGGGTTGCAAAACTGCCACACATGTGGGCGTTAGTATTTTCAAAAAAACTAGTATTTTTCTTTGCTTTTAGGCGGCGCTAGGCGCAGGCCGGTCCTGTTCCTGCTGCACAATAAGGTCAACTCCAACGTGCTACCCTATCCTGTCCATCCGCGTCCGTTTGAGGGTAAACGCACAAAGCAGGTTTTTCAACGGCGGCCGCAAACAGATCCTCGTCTGTTTTATGTCCGTTTTCGATCCATTGCCGGCCCAAATTTAAGCCGAGTATGCGCCAGAATGGACGCGCGGACGCGAGCGGCGCGTGCCCTTGTCATACCCTGGCCCGCTGGTTGGGGAGAAAGACCCTCTTTTCTTGTTCTACCTCTCTCCACGCCCCGACACTGCCGCCGCTGCCACCCTCCGTGGCCGCGTCGTCTTCAAGGGCGGAGACAGGGTGCGAGCAGGGGTCAGACACCCATCGCTTCGCCCCCCTATGGATTTACAGCAACACTGTGCGTACAAATTGACAGCCCACATATAATTAGCACTAATTAGGGATTGAGCCCAATAGATTTACATGGCCCAACGAAAAGCGAAGACCAATTTGACCATCTAGCGATGTACATACGTACGAGGCCCTAGGCCATCTGGATTGGACGAGGGTACAGCGAAGACCAATTTGACCATCTAGCGATGTACATACCTACGAGGCCCTAGGCCATCTGGATTGGACGAGGGTATAAGGATGATTTCTATCTTCTCTTCATTCCCATCTAGTGAAAAGATAATCTTCTCTTAGTTCCCTAGCGCCGCCGCCGGTCCACGAAGAAAGGAAAACTGCCGCGTGAATTCGATCGCTGGTTCGTTGCAGTCTGAAACCTGAAGGCATATACACCACCTGAAGCCTAAAAGATAGTCTAATGCAACTATCTCTTCTCAATTTCAGTGGCCCTTCGAGAATGATGGTTGCGACTTGTCGTGATGGATTTCATACTGACTGGACTGTTAACGCTCTTGAAGCAACACTCTGCCGTCCTGCGGCATCTGGGCATCTTATTGTTGTTCGTTAATTAAGCCTACTCATCTTGACCTAATTAAGGTATAGTTGTATACAATCTCTACTTTTTAGATTGATTACTGGTTACTACATTTACATTTTTTGATAAGACATGCACAATTTACTTACGTAAAGATCATATATTTATCAAAAGAGGCAAGATTAATAACTAATCACCCCTTTTTATTGACTATTTTCCCTGCAATAACAAAGAAATCATGAGCCTTATTTATACATTCTTCATGTTATCTTCATTTTCATTCTACCTTCTGTTCAAAATCCACTGTACTCAGGAGACTATGTATATTATCTAGAATAATCTATCATGTCTCCTTCGCCCCCCCCCCCCCCCCCCTATATCCAAATCCCGGCTCCGCCCCTGGTCGTCTTCCACAAGGGCCGTCCCAACCAGCACCGCGCCATGCCATAGTTGTCTCCGCACCGGCTTTTCGGAAAGCATTTGGGCAGCGTTCTGCTTGTTGCCGGTGGGAGAGAATCTATGGCCGTCGTCCACAACCTCTTTCGGTCGGCCGTTCGGTGACACGGGGCGCCCTTCAGCACCACCGACCCCAAAACCTTGCTTTGCTGTCTGCGAGGGTAGCAGCGCGTGCACTATCCGGCCGCTTCCCCAACACGACCGCAAGGCGCTTGACGGATTGCTCACAAGATACAATGGATAGTGGTGATGAGTTTTTCTTTCACAACTTCATTTGCTCATCGGATGATTTATCCTTGGATGATGAAGAGCTGGTGGCTGCGTTGCTCGTACATGAACACATTACTAGGAAGCGGCCTCGATACAGGGGATCAATCCCCAACCATGCTTCGGCCTTGGACCGCAACAGGGAGAAAGGCCACACCCTTCTCTATGCCGATTACTTTAAGGATGTTGCACTCTTTAGGCCACATTAATTTCATCGCCGGGCATGTGTTCAATCGTATTCGCGAGGGAGTGGTCGCTCATGACCCATACTTTGAGTGCAAAGAGGATGCCCTAGGCAAGCTTTGGTTTCTCTTCATACCAGAAATGCACTGGGGCTATCCGTATGCTTGCATATGGAATTCCTGGTGATCTTGTGGATGAGTATGTTCGTATGAGTGAGTCCACATGTCTCCTCTCATTGTATAGTTTTTGCATGGCCGTGGTGGAAGTGTTCGGCCCGGAGTACCTCAGAGAGCCAAATGTCGTTGATACGGATTAGTTGTTGGCGATCAATGCCGAGAGGGGCTTTCCGGGCATGTTTGGTAGTATAGATTGTATGCACTAGAAGTGGAAGAACTGTCCATTTGCTTGGCAGGGGCAGTACAAGGGGCATGTGAAAGGTGCCATTGTTATACTTGAAGCTGTGGCTTCACAAGATCTCTGGATATGACATTCTTTCTTCGGCATGGCTGGTTCTCAGAATGATATTAGTGTTCTTCAGTGGTCTCCGGTGTTTGCAAGGCTTGCGGAAGGGCACTCTCCGGAGGTCAACTTTGAGGTCATTGGCCACCACAAGCAAAAATGCCCGTGCGTTGCAACGGGTATAAAATAAATCTGAGTGTTCAGGTGATATCAAAGAGTTTACCTGTCACGGTGAATAATAAGATTTTTCAATTAAATTGTTGTAAGACTTGTATGGATCCACTTTATGAAGATCTTATTGTTGGAAATATGCCCTAGAGGCAATAATAAAAGTATTATTATATTTCCTTGTTCATGATAATTGTCTTTTATTCATGCTATAACTGTATTATCCGGAAATCGTAATACACGTGTGAATACATAGACCATAATATGTCCCTAGTAAGCCTCTAGTTGACTAGCTCGTTGCGATCAACAGATAGTCATGGTTTCCTGTCTATGGACATTGGATGTCGTTGATAACGGGATCACATCATTAGGAGAATGATGTGATGGACAAGACCCAATCCTAAGCATAGCACAAAGATCGTGTAGTTCATTTGCTAGAGCTTTTCCAATGTCAAGTATCTCTTCCTTAGACCATGAGATCGTGTAACTCCCGGATTCCGTAGGAGTGCTTTGGGTGTATCAAACATCACAACGTAACTGGGTGACTATAAAGGTGCACTACAGGTATCTCCGAAAGTGTCTGTTGGGTTGACACGGATCGAGACTGGGATTTGTCACTCCGTGTAAACGGAGAGGTATCTCTGGGCCCACTCGGTAGGACATCATCATAATGTGCACAATATGACCAAGGGGTTGATCACGGGATGATGTGTTACGGAACGAGTAAAGAGACTTGCCGGTAACGAGATTGAACAAGGTATCGGTATACCGACGATCGAATCTCGGGCAAGTATAATACCGCTAGACAAAGGGAATTGTATACGGGATCGATTGAGTCCTTGACATCGTGGTTCATCCGATGAGATCATCGTGGAACATGTGGGAGCCAACATGGGTATCCAGATCCCGCTGTTGGTTATTGACCGGAGAACATCTCGGTCATGTCTACATGTCTCCCGAACCCGTAGGGTCTACAGACTTAAGGTTCGATGACGCTAGGGTTATAAAGGAAGTTTGTTTGTGGTTACCGAATGTTGTTCGGAGTCCCGGATGAGATCCCGGACGTCACGAGGAGTTCCGGAATGGTCCGGAGGTAAAGATTTATATATGGGAAGTCCTATTTTGGCCACCGGAAAATGTTCGGGATTTTTCGGTATTGTACCGGGAAGGTTCTAGAAGGTTCTGGAGTGGGGCCCACCTGCATGGGGGGACCCACATGAACATGGGTAGTGGGGGCAAGGCCCAACACCCCTGGTCAAGGCGCACCAAGATCCCCCCTTAGAACGAATAAGATCATATGCCGAAGGGATAAGATCAATATCCCTAAAAAGGGGGGATAACAATCGGTGGGGAAGGAAATGATGGGATTTCTTTCCTCCCACCTTGGCCAACGCCCCAATGGACTTGGAGGGCAAGAAACCAGCCCCTCCACCCCTATATATAGTGGGGAGGCGCATGGGAGCTTCACACGAAGTTCTGGCGCAGCCCCCCCTCTCCCAAGTACTCCTCCTCTCCCGCGGTGCTTGGTGAAGCCCTGCAGGATAGCCACGCTCCTCCATCACCACCACGCCACTGTGCTGCTGCTGGATGGAGTCTTCCTCAACCTCTTCCTCTCTCCTTGCTGGATCAAGGCGTGGGAGACGTCACCGGGCTGTACGTGTGTTGAACGCGGAGGTGCCGTCCGTTCGGCACTAGGATCTCCGGTGATTTGGATCACGACGAGTACGACTCCTTCAACCCCGTTCTCTTGAACGCTTCCGCTTAGCGATCTACAAGGGTATGTAGATGCACTCTCCTTCCCCTCGTTGCTGGTTTCTCCATAGATAGATCTTGGTGACACGTAGGAAAATTTTCAATTTCTGCTACGTTCCCCCACAGTGGTATCAGAGCTAGGTCTATTGCGTAGATTCTTTGCACGAGTAGAACACAAAGTAGTTGTGGGCGTTGATTTTGTTCAATATGCTTACCGTTACTAGTCCAATCTTGTTTCGACAGTATTGTGGGATGAAGCGGCCCGGACCGACCTTACACATACTCTTACGTGAGACAGGTTCCACCGATTGACATGCACTTGGTGCATAAGGTGGCTAGCGGGTGCCAGTCTCTCCCACTTTAATCGGAACGGATTCGATGAAAAGGGTCCTTATGAAGGGTAAATAGCAATTGGCATATCACGTTGTGGTTTTGCGTAGGTAAGAAACGTTCTTGCTAGAAACCCATAGCAGCCACGTAAAACATGCAACAACAATTAGAGGACGTCTAACTTGTTTTTGCAGGGTATGCTATGTGATGTGATATGGCCAAGAAGAATGTGATATGTGATGTATGAGATTGATCATGTTCTTGTAATAGGAATCACGACTTGCATGTCGATGAGTATGACAACCGGCAGGAGCCATAGGAGTTGTCTTAATTTATTGTATGACCTGCGTGTCATTGAACAACGCCATGTAATTACTTTACTTTATTGCTAACCGGTAGCCATAGTAGTAGAAGTAATAGTTGGCGAGACAACTTCATGAAGACACGATGATGGAGATCATGGTGTCACGCCGGTGACGATGATGATCATGGAGCCCCGAAGATGGAGATCAAAAGGAGCAAAATGATATTGGCCATATCATGTCACTATTTGATTGCATGTGATGTTTATCATGTTTATGCATCTTGTTTACTTAGAACGACGGTAGTAAATAAGATGATCCCTTACAAAAATTTCAAGAAGTGTTCTCCCCTAACTGTGCACCGTTGCTAAAGTTCGTCGCTTCTAAGCACCACGTGATGATCGGGTGTGATGGATTCTTACGTTCACATACAACGGGTGTAAGACAGATTTACACACACGAAACACTTAGGGTTAACTTGACGAGCCTAGCATGTACAGACATGGCCTCGGAACACGGAGACCGAAAGGTCGAGCATGAGTCGTATAGTAGATACGATCAACATGAAGATGTTCACCGATGATGACTAGTCCGTCTCACGTGATGATCGGACACGACCTAGTTGACTCGGATCATGTAATCAGTTAGATGACCAGAGGGATGTCTATCTGAGTGGGAGTTCATAAGATGAACTTAATTATCCTGAACATAGTCAAAAGATCTTTGCAAATTATGTCGTAAGCTCGCGCTTTAGTTCCACTGTTTAGATATGTTCCTAGAGAAAATATAGTTGAAAGTTGACAATAGCGATTATGCAGACAGTAGAAAGCTTATGTCCTTAATGCACCGCTCAGTGTGCTGAACCCCAAACGTCGTTTGTGGATGTTGCGAACATCAGACATACACGTTTTGATAACTACGTGATAGTTCAGTTAAACGGTTTAGAGTTGAGGCACCAAAGACGTTTTCGAAACGTCGCGAAACATATGAGATGTTTCGAGGGCTGAAATTGGGATTTCAGGCTCATGCCCACGTCAAGAGGTATGAGACCTCCATCGATATTCTTAGCCTGCAAACTAAGGGAGAAAAGCTCAATCGTTGAGCTCGTGCTCAGATTGTCTGAGTGCAACAATCACTTGAATCGAGTGGGAGTTGATCTTACAGATGAGATAGTGATGTTTCTCCAAAGTCATTGCCACCAAGCTGCTAGAGCTTCGTGATGAACTATAACATATCAGGGATAGATATGATGATCCTTGAGGTATTCACGATGTTTGACACCGCGAAAGTAGAAATCAAGAAGGAGCATCAATTGTTGATGGTTGGTGAAACCACTAGTTTCAAGAAGGGCAAGGGCAAGAAGGGATACTTCATGAAATGGCAAATCAGCTGCTGCTCCAGTGAAGAAACCCAAGGTTGAACCCAAACCCGAGACTAAGTGCTTCTGTGATAAGGGGAATGGTCACTAGAGCGGAATTACCCTAGATACTTGGTAGATGAGAAGGCTGGCAAGGTCGATAGAAGTATATTGGATATACATTATGTTAATGTGTACTTTACTAGTACTCCCAGTAGCACCAGGGTATTAGATACCGGTTCGGTTGCTAAGTGTTAGTAACTCGAAATAAAAGCTACGGAGTAAACGGAGACTAGCTAAAGGTGAGCTGATGATATGTATTGGAAGTGTTTCCAAGGTTGATGTGATCAAGCATCGCACGGTCCCTCTACCATCGAGATTTGGTGTTTGCGTTGAGCATAGACATGATTGGATTATGTCTATCGCAATACGGTTATTCATTTAAGGAGAATAATGGTTACTCTATTTATTTGAATAATACCTTCAATGGTCTTGCACCTAAAGGAATGGTTTATTGAATCTCGATCGTAGCGATACACATTTTCATGCCAAAAAGATATAAGATAGTAATGATAGTACCACTTACTTGTGGCACTGCCATGTAAGTCATATTGGTGTAAAACGCATTAAGAAGCTCCATGTTGATGGATCTTTGGACTCACTCGTTTTTGAAAAGTTTGAGACATGCGAACCATGTCTATTGGTGTATACGCATGAAGAAAGTCCATGCAGATGGATCATTTGGACTCACTTGATTTTGAATCACTTGAGATATGCAAATCATACCACATGGGCAAGATGACTAATAAAAAGCCTCGTTTTTCAGTAAAATGGAACAAGATAGCAACTTGTTGGAAGTAACACATTTTGATGTGTGCAGTCCAATGAGTGCTGAGGCATGCAGTGAATATCGTTATGTTCTTACTTCACAGATGATTCGAACAGATGTAGAGTATATTTACTTGATGAAACACAAGTCTGAATTATTGAATGGTTCAAGTAATTTCAGAGTGAAGTTAAAGATCATCGTGACAAGAGGATGAAATGTCTATGATATGATCATAGAGATGAGTATCTGAGTTACGAGCTTTGGCACACAATTAAGACATTGTGGAAATTGTTTCACAATTAACACCGCCTGGAACACCATAGTGTGATGGTGTGTCCGAACATCATAGTTGCACCCTATTGGATATGGTGCGTACCATGATGTCTCTTATCGAATTACCACTATCGTTTATGGGTTAGGCATTAGAGACAACCACATTCACTTTAAATAGGGCACCACGTAATTCCGTTGAGATGACACCGTATGAACTATGGTTTAGAGAAACCTAAGCTGTCATTTCTTAAAGGTTTGGGGCTGCGACGCTTATGTGAAAAAGTTTCAGGTTGATAAGCTCGAACCCAAAGCGGATAAAATGCATCTTCATAGGACACCCAAAACAGTTTGGTATACCTCCTAATTTAGATCCGAAAGCAATAGGGATTGTTTCTTGAATCGGGTCCTTTCTCGAGGAAAAGTTTTTCTCGAAAAGTTGAGTGGGAGGATGGTGGAGACTTGATATGGTTATTGAACCGTCACTACAACTAGTGTGTAGCAGGGCACAGGAAGTTGTTCCTGTGGCACCTACACCAATTGAAGTAGAAGCTTATGATAATGATCATGAAACTTCGGATCAAGTCACTACCCTACCTTGTAGGGTGACAAGGATGCGTACTGCTTCAGAGTGGTACAGTAATCTTGTCTTGAAGGTCATGTTGCTAGACAACAATGAACCTACGACCTATGGAGAAGCAATGGTGGGCCCAAATTCCGACAAATGGTTAGAAGCCATGAAATCCGAGATAGGATCCATGTATCAGAACAAAGCATGGACTTTGGTGGACTTGCCCGATGATCGGCAAGCCATTGAGATAAATGGATCTTTAAGAAGAAGACGGACGTGGACGGTAATGTCACCGTCTATGAAGCTCGACTTGTGGCGAAGAGTTTTTCACAAGTTCAAGGAGTTGACTACGATGAGATTTTCTCATCCGTAGCGATGCTTAAGTCCGTCGGAATCATGTTAGCATTACCTGCATTTATTAAATCTGGCAGATGGATGTCAAAACGAGTTTCCTTACTAGTTTTCGTAAGGAAAGGTTGTATGTGATACAATCCGAAAGTTTTTGTCGATCCTAAGGATGCTAAAAGGTATGCTGGCTCCAGTGATCCTTCTAAGGACTGGAGTAGCATCTCGGAGTTGGAATGTACGTTTTGATGAGATGATCAAAGATTTTGGGTTTATACAAAAGTTTATGAGAAACTTGTATTTCCAAAGAAGTGAGTGGGAGCACTATAGAATTTCTGATGAGTATATGTTGTTGACATATTGTTGATCAGAAATGATGTAGAATTTCTGGAAAGCATATAGGGTTATTTGAAAGGTGTTTTTCAATAGAAAACCTGGAATAAGCTGCTTGAACTTTGAGCATCAAGATCTATGAGGATAGATCAAAAACCGCTTGATAGTACTTTCAAATGAGCACATACCTTGACATGATCTTGAAGGTGTTCAAGATGGATCCGTCAAAGAAGGAGTTCTTGCCTGAAATGTAAGGTATGAAGTTAAGACTTAAAAGCTCGACCATGGCAGAAAAGAGAGAAAGGACGAAGGTCGTCCCCTATGTTTCAGACGTAGGCTCTATAGTATGCTATGCTGTGTACCGCACCGGAAGTGTGCCTTGCCATGAGTCAGTCAAGGGGTACAAGAATGATCCAGGAATGGATCATTGGACAACGGTCAAAATTGTCCTTGGAGTAAATAAGGACATGTTTCTCGATTATGGAGGTGATAAAGAGTTCGGCGTAAAGGGTTACATCGATGCAAGCTTTAACACCTATTCGAGTGACTCTGAGTAGCAAACCGGATACGTATAGTGGAGAGACCATTTGGAATAGCTCCAAGTGGAGCCTGGAAGCAACATTACAATATGACCTAGAGATTTGCGAAGTACATACGGATCTGAATGTTGCAGACCCGTTGACTAAAACCTCGCTCACAAGCAAAACATGATCAAACCCCAGAACTCATTGAGTCTTAATCACATGGTGATGTGAACTAGTTTAATGACACTAGTAAACTCTTTGGATGTTGGTCACATGGCGATGTGACCTGTGAGTGTTAATCACATGGCGATGTGAACTAGATTATTGACTCTAGTGCAAGTGGGAGACTATTGGAAATATGCCCTAGAGGCAATAATAAAAGTATTATTATATTTCCTTGTTCATGATAATTGTCTTTTATTCATGCTATAACTGTATTATCCGGAAATCGTAATACACGTGTGAATACATAGACCACAATATGTCCCTAGTAAGCCTCTAGTTGACTAGCTCGTTGTGATCAACAGATAGTCATGGTTTCCTGGCTATGGACATTGGATGTCGTTGATAACGGGATCACATCATTAGGAGAATGATGTGATGGACAAGACCCAATCCTAAGCATAGCACAAAGATCGTGTAGTTCGTTCGCTTGAGCTTTTCCAATGTCAAGTATCTCTTCCTTAGACCATGAGATCGTGTAACTCTCGGATACCGTAGGAGTGCTTTGGGTGTATCAAACGTCACAACGTAACTGGGTGACTATAAAGGTGCACTACAGGTATCTCCGAAAGTGTCTGTTGGGTTGACACGGATCGAGACTGGGATTTGTCACTCCGTGTAAACGGAGAGGTATCTCTGGGCCCACTCGGTAGGACATCATCATAATGTGCACAATGTGACCAAGGGGTTGATCACGGGATGATGTGTTACGGAACGAGTAAAGAGACTTGCCGGTAATGAGATTGAACAAGGTATCGGTATACCGACGATTGAATCTCGGGCAAGTATAATACTGCTAGACAAAGGGAATTGTATACAGGATCGATTGAGCAAAACATGGGTATCCAGGATCGATTGAGCAAAACATGGTTCATCCAATGAGATCATCGTGGAACATGTGGGAGCCAACATGGGTATCCAGATCCCGCTGTTGGTTATTGACCGGAGAACGTCTCGGTCATGTCTACATGTCTCCCGAACCCGTAGGGTCTACACACTTAAGGTTCGATGACGCTAGGGTTATAAAGGAAGTTTGTATGTGGTTACCGAATGTTGTTCGGAGTCCCGGATGAGATCCCGGACGTCACGAGGAGTTCCGGAATGGTCCGGAGGTAAAGATTTATATATGGGAAGTCCTATTTTGGCCATCGGAAAATGTTCGGGATTTTTCGGTATTGTACCGGGAAGGTTCTAGAAGGTTTCGGAGTGGGTCCCACCTGCATGGGGGGACCCACATGAACGTGGGTAGTGGGGGCAAGGCCCAACACCCCTGGTCAAGGCGCACCAAGATCCCCCCTTAGAAGGAATAAGATCATATCCCGAAGGGATAAGATCAAGATCCCTAAAAAGGGGGGGATAACAATCAGTGGGGAAGGAAATGATGGGATTTCTTTCCTCCCACCTTGGCCAACGCCCCAATGGACTTGGAGGGCAAGAAACCAGCCCCTCCACTCCTATATATAGTGGGGAGGCGCATGGGAGCTTCACACGAAGTTCTGGCGCAGCCCTCCCCCTCTCCCAAGTACTCCTCCTCTCCCGCGGTGCTTGGTGAAGCCCTACAGGCTAGCCACGCTCCTCCATCACCACCACGCCGTTGTGCTGCTGCTGGATGGAGTCTTCCTCAACCTCTTCCTCTCTCCTTGCTGGATCAAGGCGTGGGAGACGTCACCGGGCTGTACGTGTGTTGAACGCGGAGGTGCCGTCCGTTCGGCACTAGGATCTCCGGTGATTTGGATCACGACGAGTACGACTCGTTCAACCCCGTTCTCTTGAACGCTTCTGCTTAGCGATCTACAAGGGTATGTAGATGTACTCTCCTTCCCCTCGTTGCTGGTTTCTCCATAGATAGATCTTGATGACACGTAGGAAAATTTTGAATTTCTGCTACGTTCCCCCACACTTCTTGTATTTCAAAAGCTCGTAATCTTTTTCTCTACCAATATAACCCACTTCTTCAACTCTCTATAAAGAAATTGAATTATGTGTAATAAGTTGTTGTTATTTAACAACCCCGTGTAAAAATAATTAAAAAAATCTAAACATTTATTGATCTGGTAGATCATCAGCTACTCCTTCGATGCCAAAGTAATTGTGCATCATTCACATACCTGTAGCAGTTTCAAATAGATCATATATTAATTCCTATATCTTGCAATCCCTATTAACATTGATTCATATTGTGCTTTCCCACTTCAAAAATATGATGGCGGGGAACTAAAGTATTTACAATGTTTGCCGCTCTTTGTTCTTCATCCCTTCGTCTCTCTGTTCTTCATCCCTTCGTCTCTCCACCCTATCTCACCCATGGCATCCAGATTTGAGGAATGTCTTTATGGATAGCATCATAGCAAGCACCGGTGAGCTTCAAATACCTTCTCCCTTAAGAAATACTATCTTCATGGATAGCAAGCACCGGCGAGCTTCAAATACCCTCCCCCCTTAAGAAATACTCCCTCCATACTCCCTCCGTAAACTAAAGTAGTGATCCAAACGCTCTTATATTAGTTTACGGGGGAGTATTTCTTTCTAATATTTCACTCAATTTTAATTATTATACTCTCTTCGCCCTAAAATAAGTGTCTTAACTTTGTATTAACTATAGTACAAAGTTATACTAAAATTATAACATGTATTTTGAAAAAAAGGCGTATAAATAATGTAACAACAAATATCATCAAATAAATACAAACAACAGCAAGTAATAATCGTTGCTCTTGCGAAAAATAAAAATTTGTAATTGATGCTAGACGCATGCATCCAGTAGCTTCCAGCCGGTACAAGATCAATTTCATTTGGTTTCATTAAAGAAAAGCACCGAGCGGCCAGCGCCACTCCTTCCCATCCATCTGCCGATCTGCCTGCCTTATCCACATCGCCACTCCTGTTTCTCACTCAGCGCTGCTGCTCCTCCTCTTCTCCGGCCACTATCTCCCAGTGCTGCTCCTCCTTCTCTGCTACATGTGTTGCGCCGACGATGCACTCCACTCTCCTGGAGTGCATGCGGCCGTGGTGGTTGGCTAGAGCCAGGGCATCAACCCTTATCGGCGAGGAACCCAGAGGCGCCATGGGTGGCGCCATGGAAGCTCCTCTGCCGTGGGTCTGATCTGGCCGTCCCGCCCAAGTATCGGCCCGCTCCGGATACGGCCAGAAGCCTTGCCTCCGACCTGATTCGGACGGCCCCGCCCACAGCCTCCGCCACTTGTGGCATGCCCCCCAGAGGTCCGGCCGATCCCGCGCCGCTTATCCTCGCTTCGCCCTCTGCTCGCGGCTCGCATTGACCCCCTCGCCCCGGCCTGCTCCAGGCCACCAACCGGAGCCTATCCACGAAGTCCAGCCGGCCCTCCTCCCGGGCGCGCTCCTCGGCCGTTGCCGCATGCTCCACCAGTAGCTTCGTGATGAGCCCGTCGAACTGGCGGTGCACCCGACGCAGCTTGTGTGCTGTCCCTGCAGGTCTAGCCATGACAGTGCCGGCACGGAGTCGCTGATGTTGAACTGCCCCGTGCCGGTCAGGAGCGACACGGTCATCTCCGTAGCTACTGGACTCGTCCTCGTTCCCAACCACAGCGCGTGCGCCGGTGTGGCCCCCTTTCTTCCTTTGCTCCGAAGTTTATTTCTCCTCTGAAGAAATTTGTTCCGTTCCCTTCTCCTCTGGAGGAAGTTCGTTTGGTTCCCTTTGCTTGAGGGTGGGCTCGGCGACGAGAGCCGGTGGCGGCGGCGCGCGCCGGATGGGCGCTGGCCAACGGTGGCGGCGCGCGGCGGATGGATGGGAAGCAAGGTCGTGGGTTGTTCGGGTGTTTTTTTCTTTTATGTTGCCCGAATCGGTTCAAGTTGACTGGACAATAGGATTGCGGGTTAATTATCAATAAAGTCAGGGTGTTTTTTTATAAAAGTGGATGACGGACCACCAGAAGCAGTATCTTCTTTATTAGTAGGGAAAGATTACAACAAGGGATATTACCTAGCTGATGGCATCTATCCTCAGTGGTCCACTCTTGTGAAGATCATACCCAATCCGCAAGGAGAGAAGAGACAGAGGTTTGCCCAAATGCAAGAGAGTGCTAGGAAGGATGTGGACCGTGCTTTCGGTGTGCTTCAGTCTCAGTGGGGTATAGTTTGTAGCCCTGCATTGATATGGAGCACGAAGAAGCTTTGGGATGTGATGATTGCTTGTGTGATCATGCACAACATGCTCGTGGAGGATGAGCGTGATGATAGCATCTACGACCAAAAGTTTGATTTCCAGGGTGAAAATGTTGAGCCTGAGCATGCACCTCCTGAAACCTTTGAACAGTTTGTCGAGTTTCATCGGGAATTGCGTGATTGGCATACTCATGTCCAGCTCCAGGATGACTTGGTTGAGCACGTGTGGACTCACATTGTGTAGGATCGAAAGTATGTCTAGAGGGGGGGGGGGTGATTAGACTACTTGACCAAATAAAAACTTATCCTTTTCCCAATTTTAGTCTTTGGCAGATTTTAGCTAACTTAGCACAAGTCAAGCAATCTTAACACAATTCAAGCAAGCATGCAAAGAGTATATGAGCAGCGGAAAGTAAAGTATGCAACTTGCAAGAATGTAAAGGGAAGGGTTTGAGAATTCAAACGCAATTGGAGACACGGATGTTTTTGTCGTGGTTCCGATAGGTGGTGCTATCGTACATCCACGTTGATGGAGACTTCAACCCACGAATGGTAACAGTTGCGCGAGTCCACGGAGGGCTCCACCCATGAAGGGTCCACGAAGAAGCAACCTTGTCTATCCCACCATGGCCGTCGCCCACGAAGGACTTGCCTCACTAGCAGTAGATCTTCACGAAGTAGGCGATCTCCTTGCCCTTACAAACTCCTTGGTTCAACTCCACAATCTTGTCGGAGGCTCCCAAGTGACACCTAGCCAATCTAGGAGACACCACTCTCCAAGAAGTAAAAAATGGTGTGTTGATGATGAACTCCTTGCTCTTGTGCTTCAAATGATAATCTCCCCAACACTCAACTCTCTCACACAAGATTTGGATTTGGTGGAAAGAAGATTTGAGTGGAAAGCAACTTGGGAAAGGCTAGAGATCAAGATTCATATGGTAGGAATGGAATATCTTGGTCTCAACACAAGTGTAGGTGGTTCTCTCTCAGAAAATGTAAGTTGGAAGTGTAGGTTCGTTCTGATGGCTCTCTTCACGAATGAAGAGTGGGTGGAGGGGTATATATAGCCTCCACACAAAAACTAACCGTTACACACAACTTGCCAATCTTGGTGGGACCGAATTGAGAAACTCGGTCGGACCGATTCAGCAAATAATGTGACCGTTAGGATTTTCGGTGGGACCGACACGCAACTCGGTAGGACCGATATGGTTAGGGTTAGGGCATAACGTAATCTCGGTGAGACCGATTACACAAACTCGGTGGGATCGATTTTGGTAATAAGCTAACCAGAGAGTTGGTCAGGTAAACTCGGTGGGACGGGTTCGCTCATTTCGGTGGGACCGAAATGTTATGAAAGGGGGTACCGATCGCTCATCTCGGTGGTACCAAAACGTTACAAAGGGAAACAGAGAGATTACAATCCCATCTCGATGAGACCGAGATCCCTATCGGTTTGACCGATTTGCCTAGGGTTTGTGACAGTGGCTATGACATCTGAACTCGGTGGCGCCGGATAGAAAGAATCGGTAGGGCCGAGTTTGACTATTGGTTTAGGTCATATGTGGATGTGGGAAAGTAGTTGAGGGTTTTGGAGCATATCACTAAGCACTATGAAGCAAGAACCTCATTAAGCAACACCTCATCCCTCCTTGATAGTATTGACTTTTCCTATAGACTCAATGTGATCTTGGATCACTAAAATATAAAATGTAGAGTCTTGATCTTGGAGCTTGAGCCAATCCTTTTATCCTTAGTATTTTGAGGGGTCCACTTTTCTCATCCATGCCATGCCATTCATTGAGCTTTTCCTGAAATATTTATCTTGGAATAATGTTAGCTCAATGAGCTATATGTTGTTAAGAATTACTAAAACCACCTAGGGATAGTTGCACTTTCAATCTCCCCCTTTTTGGTAATTGATGACAACATATAGATCAAAGCTTCGACAAATGATAATAAGAGTGAAGGACATTGTCGCTTTGAGAAGTATGTGATAAGCAAGAGCTCCCCCTAAATTTGTGCATAGATTAAGATTTGCTTTGGACTGCAAATGCACAAAAAGTTAGGCTCATTGGTTACTCTTCCATGTCACATACATCTTGGTGGAGCGCTCAAAATGATAATAATTGAATACATGCACTCATCACCAAGCAAAGTGAATGATCATATAGGGATAAAAGGATAATGTCATCCAACAAGCATTAATGTAGCATATGATCAAACACATGATCATCCAAGTATCACGCAGACATAAGGTATCTCAAACAAGCAAAAGCAAACAAAGTTCAACCACCAAAACAAGAGAGAATAAAAGCAAACACTCTCTCTCGAAGCCTATGATCTATACATTTTTCTCCCCCTTTGGCAACAAGTTACCAAAAAGTTCATAGAAAATGCATAGCACTAAATCGTTGCTCAGGCTTGGTCTTCAGGTGGTGGTGTAGAGATGGCTCCTTGGACGAAGACTTCAGTAGATGTGGATGGAGCTAGTGGAGTAGGTGCTGGAGCTGGTTGCACTGAGGCTGTAGCTGGTGCAGATGAAGTTGCTCTTGTGTCTGTCACTGGCACTGCAGCTGATCTCTGAGCTCTAGGCACTTTGGCAAACGCCTCAGTGGTTGTCTTGCCCTTCCTCTCCTGCATATCATCCTGGAGTTGCTCAACAACAGACTGGATCTCAGTTACCTTCACATCCAAGTCATAGAACTTCTGCTCCATGATCCTCTCTAGGCTCTCCTGGTTTTGAGTTAGGGTGGCCAACCCCTTCTCAATCCTTAGAGTGGATGCAATCAAGTAGCCAAGCTGATCTTGCTTGCTCTTCAGGAAGTACTTAGATGCCTCATCCATTGTTGGCATCTTGGCAGCCTTCTCAGTCCTTGCTTTCTCCTTTGCTTGTGCTTGCACAGAAGATGGTTCATCTTCATCCATAACCACTTGGTTGTCCTCAAAATCTGGATAGATAGGCACGTGATCCTTGTCCAACAAGTATGTGCTAGTGCCCATCTTGGAGTTAATCAGCTCCTGGATCTGTGGGGCATACCCACAACTTCTCTTTTGGTCAGCAGCTGTCCTCTTGATAGTTTCAACTATAAGGCTCATGACCTTGAACTTTTGTGCCACATCAAATAAGTGTAGCAGATTGATTGCATGGTCTTTGATCATATTGTGATCACCTGACTTGGGAAAAAGAGTGTGCCTGAGGATCCAGTTGATGGTTGGCAGTCCTGACAGAAGGTAATGTACCGATCCAAACTTGTGTGTTTCAACAGCAGCATCTGGGATCTCCTTGTACATATGTGCCATAGTGTTGTGATCCATCTTGTTCTTGGCATAGACATCCAAGTCATCCTCTTTCTCCTTAGGTGCATTGATCAGATTAGCCCATTCTTCAATTGATGATTGGTACCTAGTACCTTCAGACATCCATACTATCCTGCCATCTGGATAGAAGTGTGATGTGGAGTAGAATTGCATTATTAGCTCATCATTCCACTTTGTGAGCTTCTGCCCAACAAAGTCTGCCACTCCACAAGCACTGAAGCTGTCATACACACCAGGATAGTGTTCTTCATTCTCCTTGATATATTTCCAGTTCACCCATCTCATGTCACACACTATTGGCTTCTGTCCAGCAGCACTGTCTCATAGAAATCCTGTTGTTCCTTTGTATGGAACCTGTAGTCCACAGCAGTTCTCCTCCTGACTGCATAAGGATCAGTCAACCTCCACTGTCTGAGGCATGCATCCTTTCTCAGCTTCATGTTCTCAGCTACAGGATGAGCATCATTATGATCTGGAATTTTAGGCTTCAATTTTCTCAAGACATGCTCTTCATCATCTTCCTCTTCAGCAACAGCTTCAGGCACTGGGGCCTTGTTCTTCTCAGCAGCTGAAATGTTCCTGGTATTCCTCTTAGGTGCATTCTTGGGCTTGGAAGTAGCCTTGGGTGCTTCTTTGGGCTTTGATGAAGCAGCCCCTGACCTAATGGCATCACCCATAAGCTTCTAAGCTTTAGGTGCTGGTGCAGCAACCTCTTCTTCTTCCTCTTCCATCATGGAAGGCTTTCCAACAACCCTGGCCATAGTCTTCTTGACCCTTTCCTTCCTCTTCTTCTTAGTCACTTCTGGCTTTTGGGATCAGATTTCTCAGTTTCTTTAGTGGATCCTCTGACCTTCAGCATAGGAGTCCTTTTGGCTGGAATTTTCCTGTTTTGTCCAGGCTTAGTGGTTGCAGCTGAGCCATATTCTTTCTTGAGCACCTTCTTCTTGGAAGTGGCCTCATCCTCAATAGCCACATAGTCTTCATCCTTAGATTTCCAGGTTCTCTTCTTTCTAGCCCTGGTGGCAGCTTTGGGTAAGTTGCTTGGGGTGCTCCTGCTGCCATCATCATAGCTGCTAGAGGGACTAGTGCCCTCACTCATGTGAACCTGCTCCTCTTCCCTGTTCTGGCTGTCACTTTGATCAGACATATTGCAAACACTGACAGCAGACCCTGTGAATAGATATAGATGAGATAGAGTGGATGAGCATCACAAAATACAGAGGTTTTTGCAAAAGAATGAGTCAAAAACTTAGTTTTAGTTTTCCACAGAAAGCATTTCGGATCTACCGATTTGTAAACTCGGTGATACCGAAGCAGCTTTTGGAACCTAAACTAGTGAACTCGGTCAGACTGAGTCACAGTTCGGTGGCACCGAGACTGTTAGGGTTTCACAAAGTCCTGAACTCGGTCACACCGATTTGCAATTCTCGGTCAGACCGGGAATTACATGTGCAATGGCCTTAGCCGAATCGGTGGTACCGAGTTCTACAGCTCGGTTGGTCCGAGATGGTTTCAGCGGAAACCTAACCCTAAATTTTCAATCTAAACCTAATCTACGGAGTGTTTTGACTAGATAAGATAGTTTCAATCGTGGCAAGATTCATGGCGAACGCAATGTGCTAGGAATCAGATAGGAATAGCACAGTGATCAAGTCCATACCCTAGTTCGGCGATGGACTTGCTACGGCGGCAACGGCGGAGATGATTCCCGTTGACGGTGGCAGAGACCAGCGGCAAGAGGCAGCTGGCGATGAGGAGGACGATCCGGAGACCCTGGAGGCAGAGCGGGCTGAGCGCGGGCGAAAGAGTTCGGAGAAAATTTCCAAAGTTTTGCCCGTGGGTATATATATCCCGACCCTGTCAGTGTGGCCGAGTGGAACAACTCGGTGGCACGGAGATGCATAACTGCTAGCAGTTGCAGCAACTCGGTGTGACCGAAAAGTTCAAATCGGTTGCACCGAGATTGAAAACCTAGATCGACTTAGTGATCTGGTATGACCGAAATGGAAGAATCGGTCAGACCGAAACACACAAAGAAGTTTTGGAAGTTTAAGTCTATGACGAATCGGGGACTCCGAGTGCTCCTCACACAGAGTGGTTCGAATATGACTTGATCAAATTTTGTGATGTAGCATGAATAGAGTTTGAGACAAGAAAAGCATAGATAGCTAGAGAAGGTTCTTAGGCATTCTTGTCCATCCACTTGGCAAAAGAAAAAGAAACCAATCAATCAAAACAACAAGTGGATGTCCTCGAATGAGTAAAATATGCTACCAACATGCTCACACAATAAAATGGCAAATGAAATATGTGGCAAAGCATGCACAACCAATTTTACCATCTATCAAGCAATTGGCGATGACTAGGTCATCTATATATGAGTATATTGACTTAGGAGTCAAATGAGAACATTTGATCATAGGTCATACTCATCATTTAAGCTCAAGTGGGGTTACCACTTTTACATAATGCATTGATGTGTTCACACCATTAGAGTTGCTTTAACTCAATTCTTAGAGTAAAGCCCCCCTAGATGTGAGATCCCCCCTTAGAGGGATGAACTAACCTTGGGTTTTGTCGATGACGACTTCATGTAGGTGTTGAAGATGTGGATGCTCAATGTTGATGTAGATCATTCGGAGCAATCCTTTGGAGTGAGTGGCACTTTCAATACCTACACGGGTTAGTCCCACAAGGAACAAACAAGGATATCCATAGACATAGAGTGATGCACACACAAGATGATGTCTATGAAAGCTTTAGGTTACGTTGTCCCTTGTCTTACCAACAAGAGGGTTTGTGACTCCTTGAACTAGTGCAAGATGTGGAAGTTGATTGCACTTGTTATTACCAAAATGATATGAGTGAAATATGTTGGCGGAGTCACCCTCGAGAACTCTCTAGTTCTTCTTCTTTGGGATCCACACCATGTTGATGGGAATCCTTGGAGTTGTAGTCATACTTGATGAAGTAGAGCTTGATGTAGTCTTGGGAACCCACTTGACCAAGGCCTTGGGAGCTTCTTCAAATGCATCAATCTCCTCTTGAAGCTCATCCTTGCCTTTTTGCTTGTGGTCTTGTGGAGGAAGATCATCTTGAGCTTGTGTCCCTTTGAAGGAAGTAGGATCATACTTCTCTTGTTGAGGAACAAACTTTGTCTTGGGGTATTGATCTTCTTCCCACTCAACTCCATTGGCATTGAACTTTCGTTCAAAACCAACACCTTGGTTCTTCCGGTGCCTTCCTTGCTTGCGTACAATTTCCTCGAATTGCTTACTCTCGGCAAGGATCTTGTAAACACCTTTCTCTATAATTCCCCTCAATAAGCTATTTCCTTGCTAAAGTGTAACTTGGCTAAGAGAATCATTAGTGGAATCAAGAGAACTACTAGAATCAACAACATTGGATTTAGCATGATTATTGTTACTACTAGAGGAAGAATCCTTCTTGTTCTTGTTACTAGACTTGACTTGAGGCATGTAAGTAGATAAGAGTGAACGCTTGGCAATGTAAGAAGAACTTTTCTTACGAAGATCATCATTGATTGCCTTCAAGAACTCATGCTCTTGCTCAAGGTTGAGCTTTTCAAAGCGTAACTTCTCATGAGTCCTTAAAAGTTCTCGATGATCTTCTAAGATAGTTTCATGAGCTAACTTAAGAGTGTTTAGTTCTTTAGTTAGGAGCTCAATCTTCTCCTTATCATCGTCATTCATTTTATCTTGATTAGCATGATTAATTGACGTTTCATCATAGTATTCATCACTAGAGTTGTTAACAAGTAAATCATCATCACCTAACAAGTCATCTTCATCACTATTGAAATCAACATACTCAGGATGTGTTACCTTTGGGCCTTTAGCCATGAAGCATCTTCCAAGTCCTTCATTTGGTGAATCAAATATGTCGTAGGAGTTGGTTGACACAAGTGCTAGACCGGCAACACCTTCATCTTGAGTATATTTGGAGTCGGAGTGATAGCTTCTCTTGGAGTGATTGTCGGAGTCGGAGCGGGATACCCATTCACCAACATGAGTTTGATGTCTTCGTTTTGTGTAGCTCCTTCATGACTTGTCCTTCCTTTCCAAATCCTTGCTTCTCCGGGATGTTCTTCATTCATAACGATCATCTCTACTCCTTCTCTCTCTTGGTGGTGATTCTTCTCTTCTACTTCTCCTCTTAGGTGATTCTTCTCTTCTTTTGTAGGGTGCCGTACACTCATTGGAATAGTGTCCGGGTCTTCCACAATTGTAGCAATTACGCTCTCGACTAGAAGATCTTCTGTCATTATAGGACCTTGACTTGGAGCTTTTCTCTTTGCTTCTCCTCTTGTAGAACTTGTTGAAGTTCTTCACCATTAAGCTCAATTCTTCATTGAAGGTTTGTTTCTCACTTGATGATGTGGGAGCTTCACATGAGGCTTTGTAAGCAACGCTTGACTTGTTGTGGAGCTCCTCCTTATCCTTGAGTTACATCTCATGAGCAACAATTCTTCCAATGACTTCCGTTGGCTTGAGATCTTTGTAATTGGGCATCATTTGGATCAATGCACACACACATATTTTCCGTCCAAAGATCTTAGGATCTTCTTGATGATGAATTTGTCGGTCATCTCTTCACTTCCTAAGCCGGCAATCTCATTTGTGATAAGAGCAAGCCTAGAGTACATTTCAGCGACACCTTCACCATCCTTCATTTTGAACTTGTCAAGTTGACTTTGAAGCACATCCAACTTGGATTCCTGGACGGAGTCGGTACCTTCATGCATATCAATCAAAGTATCCCAAATTTCCTTTGCATTCTCAAGACGGCTAGTTGAATTCTTCGGGGCACAATCCGTTGAAGATGATATCACAAGCTTGAGCGTTGTATTGCAGCATCTTCAACTCTTCCGCGCTAGCTTCATGGTTTGGTTCATTCCCATCAAAGAATTCACCTTGCAAGCCAACACACACAATAGCCCAAACGGCGGGGTTATGTCCAAAAATATGCATTTTCATCTTATGCTTCCAAGTAGCAAAATTAGTACCATCAAAGTAAGGACCTCTACGGTGATAATTTCCATCGCTAGACGCCATACTCTCCTAGGTTGTGAAACCAAGGCTATGACTACCAAAAGCTATGGAAATCAAAGCAAATGGAGACCAAAGCTCTGATACCACTTGTAGGCTCGAAAGTATGTCTAGGGGGGGTGATTAGACTACTAGACCAAATAAAAACTTATCCTTTTCCCAATTTTAGTCTTTGGCAGATATTTTGCTAACTTAGCACAAGTTAAGCAATCTTAACACAATTCAAGCAAGCATGCAAAGAGTATATGAGCAATGGAAAGTAAAGCATGCAACTTGCAAGAATGTAAAGGGAAGGGTTTGGAGAATTCAAACGCAATTGGAGACATGGATGTTTTTGTCGTGGTTCCGATAGAGACTTCAACCCACGAAGGGTAAGGGTTGCGCGAGTCCACGGAGGGCTCCACCCACGAAGGATCCACGAAGAAGCAACCTTGTCTATCCCACCATGGTTGTCGCCCATGAAGGACTTGCCTCACTAGCGGTAGATCTTCACGAAGTAGGCAATCTCCTTTCCCTTACAAACTCCTTGGTTCAACTCCAAAATCTTGTCAGAGGCTCCCAAGGGACACCTGTAACGCCCCGAGACCGACGCTCCAGAAGACTTCCATATATTCCAGGTTTCGCCGTGTGTTTCATTTGTGCCTGCCCTTTTTATTTTTGCATTGCATCATGTCATCATGCCATCATCTCATAAATCTTTTGCAACTCAACTAAATAAATCGTATGGATCTTCGGTCCATTTAAATCGAGGGAATTCACTTGTGATTTCTCTTTATAACATATTAAAGCCTCTCAGTATTATTAGGGAGCTATAATAAAATTATTCCATTTATTTGGAATTGATCATAACACACTTGCAAATAAATCCCAATGCCTTTGTTATCTTAATTCTTGGCCTCCAACTCTGCCCATAAATTCTTTCGTCATTTTCAGGAGCCCCACCGATATCCTCAACATTTTTGGACACTTCTAAAACCTTGTTCTAGTTCAAACCATTTGAATTAAATTCAAATGAGTTTGAATTCAACTTTCGCCCATGCTCACTTTCTATTTTTCTTGGAACAAGCGCATTTTTGCGAGTCCGGGAAAATTATCCCCATGCGCAAATCTTTCCCTAACCCTCTCTTTCTTTTCCTCTCTTTATTTCTTTTCTGATAGAGATTTGTGAGAAAGAGCCCAGCCTAACCAACAAACCAGGCCGGCCCATTTGCCTGGAGGTCCAGCCCACCTAACCCCTTCCTAACCCTAGCCCCGAAGGCCAGCCCAGCCTCTCTCCCTCGACTCCCTCCAGCGCCGCCGCATCGCTCGATCCCATCTCCTTCCTCTCGCTTGAACCCCCCTCCTCTCGATCCCTTTCCCCCTTCGTTCTCCTCCTGGCGCCGCCACTCACAGGGAGAGAGAGGAGCAGAGCCCTCGCGCCGCCCCTCCCCTATGCTTCTCCCGCTGCAAGCTCTGCCACGCCGGCAACCCCTCTGACCGCCTTGCCGCCTTCCCCACACCCCTTCTCCTCCCCGACTTATCCTCGCCCGCCTCCTCATCTACCCGGCGTCGCCTCCTCGCCAGCTCCTTTGCCGGATGTCGCCTCTGTCAGAGCCGGCAGCAACAACAGCTGCACCTTCCCCGATGCCATCTCGTGCTCGCCTTCGACCCGATTCGTCGCCGCCGCCATCCTTTGCGCCTCCACGCGATTCCCCTCACCGCACCTCTCCGAGCAGGAGCTCCGCCTCCCCTGCTCCGCGCCAACCGGTGCCGAGCGCTGCTCCTCCCGGCCTCCTCGCACCCATCAGCCCTGCTAGCGTTGCTTAGCTCCGGCCCCGACCTCCGTCTCGCAACAACAGTGTTGCCTGCTGCTGTTTCGCCCGAGCTGGTGACCCCTCAGGCCGCCGTGTTGCCATTCGCTGGAGATCGCGTCGTCTTCTTGCCTCCTCCTCCGAGCGTGGAATTCGCCAAGTGCCGTCTCCGGGATTCACCAAGTACCATGACTGCAGCCGGTGTGCATTTTTTTGGCAAGTCCGACTACACGGGTACGACTACATCCGAGGTGGATTTCGCCAAGTACCCCTTCGGATCCGCCAAGTTCGACTACATGGTCCGCCAAGTACCTCTACCAACGACCCCGGACATCTACGAAACGAACGTGTACAACTACCGTCGCCGTGTACAACGACTTCCACTACGCCGTGTACGACTACTTCCCATGACGACCCGTGAACGACTACCTCCACTACGGCCCGTGAACGACTACTTCCCTTTACAAAACTCGACCCGTCCCGATTGCTCGCTTCGAAGGTATAACCACCGAGACGACGCCCATGAACGAATGCTTGTATTGTATGAGATGCCCGTGTTTGCACCGTGCCCGTTTGTTTCGTGCACGTTCCTCCTCGTTTGCCATGCCTCGGTATCTCCACCATCTTGCATGACTCGCTCACGCTCACTTCCTTTTGCACCGGTATCTCCGTGAGCTACCGGAACCGGAATGTTGCCGAGGCACCATTTCCGTTTCGCCGCCGTGGCCCCCTTTTGTTCCGCCATGGTGACAAATGCTTCATAACATGCTCATGTCAACGTTTTCATAAAATTGCTTAAAACTTGTATATGTCATCCGCATCATGATAACACCATTTAAAACGCTTAAAATGGTGTTTGCTTTAAACTACTAAGTGACATGGGGACTTTCCGAAATTGTTGTTTGTTGTTTCCGGCCTCATTTAAAATTGCCTAGCTAGGTAGTTTAATTATGCTTCACCACTTGCCATGTTAACCAATATTTAATATTGTTGGGTACATAACCGAGAGAGAACTAAATAATTGATGTGGTGTTTCGTCAATATGCAACTCGTTGCATATTGGGCTCCATTTAACTTGTAGTTTTGTTTGTTGCACTTTGCCATGCCATGCCTCTTTAAACCGGGCATGCATCATACTTGTTTGCGCATCATGCCATGTTTATGTGATGGTTGTTTACTATGTTGTTTGTTTCTTTCCGGGTTGCTTCTCTCGTTAGCTTCGGTTTCGTTCCGGAGTTGTGAGGATTCGTTCGACTACGTCCGTTTGTCTTCTTCATGGAATCGTTCTTCTTCCTTGCGGGATCTCAGTCAAGATGATCATACCCTCGAAATCACTACTATCTTTGCTATGCTAGTTTGCTTGCTCTTTCGCTATGCCAATGCTATGATGCCTACCATTTGCTTGTCAGCCTCCCAAATTGCCATGTCAAACCTCTAACTCACCATGTCCTAGCAAACCGTTGATTGGCTATGTTACCGCTTTGCTCAGCCCCTCTTATAGCGTTGTTAGTTGCAGGTGAAGATTGAAGTTTGTTCCTTGTTGGAACATGGAGATGTTGTTCCTTGTTGGAACATGTTTACTTGTTGGTATATCACAATATATCTTATTTAATTAATGCATCTATATACTTGGTGAAGGGTGGAAGGCTCGGCCTTATGCCTGGTGTTTTGTTCCACTCTTGCCGCCCTAGTTTCCGTCATATCGGTGTTATGTTCCCGGATTTTGCGTTCCTTACGCGGTTGGGCTATAATGGGAAACCCTTGACAGTTCACCTTAAGTAAAGCTCCTCCAACAATGCCCAACATTGGTTTTACCATTTGCACTAACAACCTACCACCTTCCCTTGGGTTCTGCAGACTCAAGGGTCATCTTTATTCTAACCCCCCTGGGCCAGTGCTCCTCTGAGTGTTGGTCCGAACTGAGCTGCCTGCGGGGCCACCTCGGGGAAACTCGAAGTCTGGTTTTACTCGTAGCTACTCTCATCTGAGTGTGCCCTGAGAAAGAGATATGTGCAGCTCCTATCGGGATTTGTCGGCACATTCGGGCGGTGTTGCTGGTTTAGTTTTACCCTGTCGAAATGTCTTGTTGTACCGGGATACCGAGTCTGATCGGAGTGTCTCGGGTGGAGGTCTATTCCTTCGTTGACCGTGAGAGCTTGTCATGGGCTAAGTTGGGACACCCCTGCAGGGATTTGAACTTTCGAGAGCCGTGCCCACGGTTATGTGGCAGATGGGAATTTGTTAATGTCCGGTTGTAGAAAACCCGAAGTTGACCTTAATTAAAATACATCAACCGCGTGTGTAACCATGATGGTCTCTTCTCGGCGGTGTCCGGGAAGAGAACACGATGTTGGAGTTATGTTTGACGTAGGTTGCTCTAGGATCACTTCTTGATCACTACTAGCTTCACGACCGTGCATTGCTTCTCTTCTCGCTCTCTTTTGCGAATGTATCCACCCCATATGCTAGTCGCTTGCTGCAGCTCCACCTCACCACTCTGTCCTACCTATAAGCTTAAATAGTCTTGATCTCACGGGTGCGAGATTGCTGAGTCCCCGTGGCTCATAGATACTTCCAAAACCAGTTTGTAGGTGCCTATGTTACCGAGCAGGTGACGCAACCAAGCTCAAGGAGGAGCTCGATGAAGATCTTGCCCTTTGTGTTGTTTCGTTCTAGTTGATCAGTAGTGGAGCCCAGTTGGGGTCGATCGGGGACCTTTGTCGCATTTGGGGTTCTTCTTTTATTTTGGTTCCGTAGTCGGACCTTGATTGTATCTGGATGATGTAATGCTTTATTCATGTAATTGTGTGAAGTGGCGATTGTAAGCCAACTATGTATCTCTTTCCCTTATGTATTACATGGGTTGTGTGAAGATTACCTCACTTGCGACATTGCTTTCAATGCGGTTATGCCTCTAAGTCGTGCTTCGACATGTGGGAGATATAGCCGCATCGAGGGCGTTACAAGTTGGTAATCAGAGCCTTCCCCGACCTTAGGAGCCCCACTGCTTGATCGTTTTTTAGCGGCCGAGTTGTGTCTAGAAAAATGTTTTGAGTCATTTAGGATTATATATATCGGAGAGTTAGGAATTCTTTTTACTCCCTAGTCTCTTCATCGCTCTGGTAAGGCATCCCGACGTAGAGTTTTGACTCTTCTCTTCTCAAATTTCACTAAATTTTTTTAGGATCACGTGGGTATCTTGGAATCGTTCCGATGGTTTTATGATGAGAACATTGTCTTGGTGCCTCCTGTCAGGGGTTTAGTGGAAGTGTCCCGGGGAGTTGAGCTCTGAGGTGTTGTCGTCATAATTTTATCGTTGCAGTTCTGGAATACCTGAGTTTAGTACGCCGACATCGAAAATCTCTTTTATGCAGTTGTTGGTGAGATAACCCCGATAACCCAGTACTGAGGTGAGTACGGGAGTATTGCCATGACTCGTATAACGGATGCTTTTCGAAGGTTGAGGTAGACAATTTCTGAAGGTTTCTTGGTTATGTGTTGAAGGATGGATACAGCTGGATGTAGGATTTGCTAGTTTTGGGTGAGATATTATGCTTCCCCTGTATCCCCAACACCTGATTGCATAACCGGAAAATTTCGGGAGTTTCATAGGTGGGAATTCAAGTAGCTCTTAGGATATCTTTCTGACGGATGTATGATATGAAATTGGGGTTCGACGTCTAGTGGTCCGCCTATTCACGGTTGGTTTTACAGTGGTCTCGTTGTGTCTTAAAGAGTCCTTGGCTATGCCGACTCGGGGATGCTTCGTATGTCATGTGCACTGCCTTGTACATGATGGTGCTGTACAATCGAGCCCGTGTAGGCCCCACCACAAAAACTTCGGACGAAATCTCTGTCATATGTTTGTTCCGGCTTATTCTGCAAGCCAGTCCTTTGTTTTTGTTTTGAGTTGTGGTATTCGAGTTGCTTCAATGTCAAGTGTTGATTCCATACCTTTCCGAAATGGTGTTCTCATACTCCGATGTGAATACCAATCCTTCTCGACAATCGAGATTGTCATGTCAATCCTTTTCAAACGGCGTGTTTCTCTTCAAGTGGATCCGATCACTTCAACATCAGCAAGACCAATTATCATTTCTTCTCAACGGTGTTTGTTTCATCCGTCTCCAAGTTGCCTTTGTTTTTTCCCGCCCACCCACCCTTTTTCCTCAAGGACTAAGATTTCTTTACCAAGTATCCTTTTATTTTTGTGAAGTTTCTCCATTCTTTTCCGTCAATGTTCTTACCCGGTGGTTCTCAAGAAGATGTTCTACTAGTTCGTCATTCCTCATTCCTTTCTCTTCTCTGGTGGATTCAAGTCAAGTTTTGTTGATCATACCTTTTTCCTCATTTCAATGTCTTCTCATACCGGTGCACCTCATTATCATTCTACTTCTCGCTATTTGTTATTCCGGAGTGCTCAAGATATCTCGAAGATTCGTGTTTCCACTCTGCATTCGTTCAAGCTCTTTCGATATTGGTATCTCATTCAAGTCATTTAATTCAACCCGTGCAACATCTCTTTTAAATCTTTTCAACGGTGTTCTTTTGAGTGGGCCCTAACCCACAGGTCTTTTCCCAGGATCTTACCTGACTCTTCTATTTTCCCAGAGCTATCCTAAATTCTTCTCCAAGTTTGACGTAAGAATGAGTTATCATCAGTCAAATGCTTTTCTCCAAGATCTTTCAAATTCTTTTCATAGTTGGCTCAACCTCTTCGCTTTTGATTCTTCCGGTGTGCCTCAATAATTCTTGGTGGTGTTTCTCGTTGTCATTCTCATCATTTGAAGACCGAAGAAGAGTTTCTCTTTAATCTTGCTCTATTCTCTTCAAGATTCATGGTGCTAGCTTGTTGCCATCCTCTCATAATTGTTTTCGATTGTGAGAATCTTTTTCACCCATCAGGAGATATTCAAGAGTCTTCTCAGTTTTTCATCCGGAGTCCATCAATTCAGGTTTATTCATTCTCAGCTGTCAGTTATCATTCTCCTATCTTGCCGGTGCATCAATCGAATATCCTCTAATCAGTTCTTGATCTCTTTGTTCTCATGTATCTAGTTTGTCTCAAGCACCTTCGTTCATTTGCTAATTCTTACCGGTGATGCACCCCTACTTCGATCATTTTCAATTCTTACGGTGGTTCTTTCAAGGTCTCTCTTCCTTGTTCATCATATCAATTCATTTGTTGTTCCAATCCTACCGGTGGTTCGTTGAAGACCTTCTCAAGTTTTGATATATCTCTTTTAATCCTTTCTACGAGAATAAGTAGTAGGCCAAATCCGTTGATTGTCATCAATTTAATTGGTGAAGGATAAGCATAACATAATTCTTATTCTTGTTCATCCAAGTGATTAATTCTTTATTTCGGAGGCCCTTAAAATTCTTGGTTTCATTTGTTTCATCTTCTCTTTTTCCCGGAGTTCCAAGCTCTAATTATCACGGAGATCCATCTAAATCATTGCAAGGATTCACCTTGTGTTTTCAATTTCTCTTTCTTTTCATTCCTTTTGTTTACCGGAGTTCTTCATGGAGGTTCTACATGATGGTTCATCAAGGATTTAATTCCTTTCTCAAAGTTTTCATCGAGATTCTTTCCTAAGGAGCTTAAGCTTTCTTCATATGGTAATCCGGAGTGCAATTCTTTCTACCATATTTTGGAGGTGGTATTATGTCATTCTTGATAATTTGAGTTCATGTTCCATGATTCACATGTTGTCAAGATTGAGGTATTTTAAATCCATCAATCTCCTTGTTGGAGTTATCTTGTGTCATATTTCACCTAAAGCCTTCCCTAAGGAATGTAGCTATTTGTGGTGTTTATCAATGATCCAATTTTCTCCTTCTCATCTCGGTGAAGAAGTTTTTCATCTCTTTGGTGCTCTCAATCAAATCAATGGGTTCCATTAGTGGCCGGTTGTCACCTCATAGTCTTGAGATGTTTTCCATAAGCCCGCTACAAGCTTATTCGTTTCGTTGTTGGTTTTCCAACAACTCCGTTATAACCTTCTTGGAAGGGTGCTTGGCATTTTCTTCTCCATTCTGTTATTCCAATGATATATCTTCTATTCTTTTGTTTCGGAGGTATTGTAATGTTGCTCTTCTCAACCCATCATCTCGTTTGTCTAAGATCATGTTCTTTTCATGATTGTCCATTTAACCGGAGTGTCGTGTCCTCTGCTCAAGCTCTTTTCATCCTATCAAGTCTTGTATCTGTTTTCAACTGGAGTGCTATAAGAAATTGTTCTTCCTTGTTCCTCTTTTATAACGGGGTGTTTTCAACTTCGTTCATCTCCGTTGTATACTTTCTTTCAATTTATTCAATTTTTCAAGGTCCGTGGTTTCACTCGTTTGTCAAAAGAAGCAACTTAGTTTTACCTCTTCTCTTCCTATTCCGTTTCTCTCCGGTGCCATCCTAGATCTCGGGACGAGATCCTCTTGTAGTGGTGGAGTGTTGTAACGCCCCGAGATCGACGCTCCAGAAGACTTCCATATATTCCGGGTTTCGCCGTGTGTTTCATTTGTGCCTGCCCTTTTTATTTTTGCATTGCATCATGTCATCATGCCATCATCTCATAAATCTTTTGCAACTCAACTAAATAAATCGTATGGATCTTCGGTCCATTTAAATCGAGGGAATTCACTTGTGATTTCTCTTTATAACATATTAAAGCCTCTCAGTATTATTAGGGAGCTATAATAAAATTATTCCATTTATTTGGAATTGATCATAACACACTTGCAAATAAATCCCAATGCCTTTGTTATCTTAATTCTTGGCCTCCAACTCTGCCCATAAATTCTTTCGTCATTTTCAGGAGCCCCACCGATATCCTCAACATTTTTTGACACTTCTAAAACCTTGTTCTAGTTCAAACCATTTGGATTAAATTCAAATGAGTTTGAATTCAACTTTCGCCCATGCTCACTTTCTATTTTTCTTGGAACAAGCGCATTTTTGCGAGTCCGGGAAAATTATCCCCATGCGCAAATCTTTCCCTAACCCTCTCTTTCTTTTCCTCTCTTTATTTCTTTTCTGATAGAGATTTGTGAGAAAGAGCCCAGCCTAACCAACAAACCAGGCCGGCCCATTTGCCTGGAGGTCCAGCCCACCTAACCCCTTCCTAACCCTAGCCCCGAAGGCCAGCCCAGCCTCTCTCCCTCGACTCCCTCCAGCGCCGCCGCATCGCTCGATCCCATCTCCTTCCTCTCGCTCGAACCCCCCTCTTCTCGATCCCTTTTCCCCTTCGTTCTCCTCCTGGCGCCGCCACTCACAGGGAGAGAGAGGAGCAGAGCCCTCGCGCTGCCCCTCCCCTATGCTTCTCCCGCTGCAAGCTCCGCCACGCCGGCGACCCCTCTGACCGCCTTGCCGCCTTCCCCACACCCCTTCTCCTCCCCGACTTATCCTCACCCGCCTCCTCATCTACCCGGCGTCGCCTCCTCGCAAGCTCCTCCGCCGGATGTCGCCTCTGTCAGAGCCGGTAGCAACAACAGCTGCACCTTCCCCGATGCCATCTCGTGCTCGCCTTCGACCCGATTCGTCGCCGCCGCCATCCTTCGCGCCTCCACGCGGTTCCCCTCGCCGCACCTCTCTGAGCAGGAGCTCCGCCTCCCCTGCTCCGCGCCAACCGGTGCCGAGCGCCGCTCCTCCCGGCCTCCTCGCACCCATCCGCCCTGCTAGCGTTGCTTAGCTCCGGCCCCGACCTCCGTCTTGCAACAGCAGTGTTGCCTGCTGCTGTTTCGCCCGTGCTGGTGACCCCTCAGGCCGCCGTGTTGCCATTCGCTGGAGATCGCGTTGTCTTCTTGCCTCCTCTTCCGAGCGTGGAATTCGCCAAGTGCCGTCTCCGGGATTCACCAAGTACCATGACTGCAGCCGGTGTGCATTTTTTTGGCAAGTCCGACTACACGGGTACGACTACATCCGAGGTGGATTTCGCCAAGTACCCTTCGGATGCGCCAAGTTCGACTACATGGTCCGCCAAGTACCTCTACCGACGACCCCGGACATCTAGGAAACGAACGTGTACAACTACCGTCGCTGTGTACAACGGCTTCCACTACGCCGTGTACGACTACTTCCCACGACGACCCGTGAACGACTACCTCCACTACGGCCCGTGAACGACTACTTCCCTCTACGAAACTCGACCCGTCCCGATTGCTCGCTTCGAAGGTATAACCACCGAGACGACGCCCATGAACGAATGCTTGTATTGTATGAGATGCCCATGTTTGCACCGTGCCCGTTTGTTTCGTGCACGTTCCTCCTCGTTTGCCATGCCGTCGACCCGTGGGAACCCGGTAACCGGGAGCACCCCACCATCTTGCATGACTCGCTCACGCTCACTTCCTTTTGCACCGGTATCTTCGTGAGCTACCGGAACTGGAATGTTGCCGTGGCACCATTTCCGTTTCGCCGCCGTGGCCCCCTTTTGTTCCGCCATGGTGACAAATGCTTCATAACATGCTCATGTCAACGTTTTCATAAAATTGCTTAAAACTTGTATATGTCATCCGCATCATGATAACAACATTTAAAACGCTTAAAATGGTGTTTGCTTTAAACTACTAAGTGACATGGGGACTTTCCGGAATTGTTGTTTGTTGTTTCCGGCCTCATTTAAAATTGCCTAGCTAGGTAGTTTAATTATGCTTCACCACTTGCCATGTTAACCAATATTTAATATTGTTGGGTACATAACCGAGAGAGAACTAAATAGTTGATGTGGTGTTTTGTCAATATGCAACTCGTTGCATATTGGGCTCCATTTAACTTGTGGTTTTGTTTGTTGCACTTTGCCATGCCATCCCTCTTTAAACCGGGCATGCATCATACTTGTTTGCGCATCATGCCATGTTTATGTGATGGTTGTTTACTATGTTGTTTATTTCTTTCCGGGTTGCTTCTCTCGTTAGCTTCGGTTTCGTTCCGGAGTTGTGAGGATTCGTTCGACTACGTCCGTTTGTCTTCTTCATGGAATTGTTCTTCTTCCTTGCGGGATCTCAGTCAAGATGATCATACCCTCGAAATCACTACTATCTTTGCTATGCTAGTTTGCTTGCTCTTTCGCTATGCCAATGCTATGATGCCTACCATTTGCTTGTCAGCCTCCCAAATTGCCATGTCAAACCTCTAACTCACCATGTCCTAGCAAACCGTTGATTGGCTATGTTACCGCTTTGCTCAGCCCCTCTTATAGCGTTGTTAGTTGCAGGTGAAGATTGAAGTTTGTTCCTTGTTGGAACATGGAGATGTTGTTCCTTGTTGGAACATGTTTACTTGTTGGTATATCACAATATATCTTATTTAATTAATGCATCTATATACTTGGTAAAGGGTGGAAGGCTCGGCCTTATGCCTGGTGTTTTGTTCCACTCTTGCCGCCCTGGTTTCCATCATATCGGTGTTATGTTCCCGGATTTTGCGTTCCTTACGCGGTTGGGCTATAATGGGAACCCCTTGACAGTTCGCCTTAAGTAAAGCTCCTCCAGCAATGCCCAACATTGGTTTTACCATTTGCACTAACAACCTACCACCTTCCCTTGGGTTCTGCAGACTCAAGGGTCATCTTTATTCTACCCCCCCGGGCCAGTGCTCCTCTGAGTGTTGGTCCGAACTGAGCTGCCTGCGGGGCCACCTCGGGGAAACTCGAAGTCTGGTTTTACTCGTAGCTAGTCTCATCTGAGTGTGCCCTGAGAAAGAGATATGTGCAGCTCCTATCGGGATTTGTCGGCACATTCGGGCGGTGTTGCTGGTTTAGTTTTACCCTGTCGAAATGTCTTGTTGTACCGGGATACCGAGTCTGATCGGAGTGTCTCGGGTGGAGGTCTATTCCTTTGTTGACCGTGAGAGCTTGTCATGGGCTAAGTTGGGACACCCCTGCAGGGATTTGAACTTTCGAGAGCCGTGCCCGCGGTTATGTGGCAGATGGGAATTTGTTAATGTCCGGTTGTAGAAAACACGAAGTTGACCTTAATTAAAATACATCAAACGCGTGTGTAACCATGATGGTCTCTTCTCGGCGGAGTCCGGGAAGAGAACACGGTGTTGGAGTTATGTTTGACGTAGGTTGCTCTAGGATCACTTCTTGATCACTACTAGCTTCACGACCGTGCATTGCTTCTCTTCTCGCTCTCTTTTGCGAATGTAGCCACCCCATATGCTAGTCGCTTGCTGCAGCTCCACCTCACCACTCTGTCCTACCTATAAGCTTAAATAGTTCGCGGGTGCGAGATTGCTGAGTCCCCGTGGCTCATAGATACTTCCAAAACCAGTTTGCAGGTGCCTATGTTACCGAGCAGGTGACGCAACCAAGTTCAAGGAGGAGCTCGATGAAGATCTTGCCCTTTGTGTTGTTTCGTTCTAGTTGATCAGTAGTGGAGCCCAGTTGGGGTCGATCGGGGACCTTTGTCGCATTTGGGGTTCTTCTTTTATTTTGGTTCCGTAGTCGGACCTTGATTGTATCTGGATGATGTAATGCTTTATTCATGTAATTGTGTGAAGTGGCGATTGTAAGCCAACTATGTATCTCTTTCCCTTATGTATTACATGGGTTGTGTGAAGATTACCTCACTTGCGACATTGCTTTCAATGCGGTTATGCCTCTAAGTCGTGCTTCGACACGTGGGAGATATAGCCGCATCGAGGGCGTTACAACACCTAGCCAATCTAGGAGACACCACTCTCCAAGAAGTAACAAATGGTGTGTTAATGATGAACTCCTTGCTCTTGTGCTTCAAATGATAGTCTCCCCAACACTCAACTCTCTCTCACAGGATTTGGATTTGGTGGAAAGAAGATTTGAGTGGAAAGCAACTTGGGGAAGGCTAGAGATCAAGATTCATATGGTAGGAATGGAATATCTTGGTCTCAACACAAGTGTAGGTGGTTCTCTCTCAGAAAATGTAAGTTGGAAGTGTAGGTTCGTTCTGATGGCTCTCTTCACGAATGAAGAGTGGGTGGAGGGGTATATATAGCCTCCACAAAAAACCTAACCGTTGCACACAACTTGACAATCTCGGTGGGACCGAATTGAGAAACTCGGTCGGACCGATTCAGCAAATAATGTGACCGTTAGGATTTTCGGTGGGACCGACATGCAACTCGATAGGACCGATATGGTTAGGCTTAGGGCATAGCGTAATCTCGGTGAGACCGATTACACAAACTCGATGGGACCGAATTTGGTAATAAGCTAACCAGAGAGTTGGTCAGGTAAACTCGGTGGGACCGGTTCGCTCATTTTGGTGGGACCGAAATGTTACGAAAGGGAAACCGAGAGTTTACATTGCAATCTCGATGGGACCGATCGCTCATCTCGGTGGTACCAAAACGTTACGAAGGGAAACAGAGAGATTACAATCCCATCTCGGTGAGACCGAGAGCCCTATCGGTGAGACCGATTTTCCTAGGGTTTGTGGCAGTGGCTATGACATCTGAACTCGGTGGCGCCGGATAGAAAGAATTGGTAGGGCCGAGTTTGACTATTGGTTTAGGTCATATGTGGATGTGGGAAAGTAGTTGAGGGTTTTGGAGCATATCACTAAGCACCATGAAGCAAGAACCTCATTAAGCAACACCTCATCCCTCCTTGATAGTATTGGCTTTTCCTATAGACTCAATGTGATCTTGGATCACTAAAATATAAAATGTAGAGTCTTGATCTTTGAGCTTGAGCCAATCCTTTTATCCTTAGTATTTTGAGTGGTCCACTTTTCTCATCCATGCCATGCCATTCATTGAGCTTTTCCTGAAATATTTATCTTGGAATAATGTTTGCTCAATGAGCTATATGTTGTTAGGAATTACCAAAACCACCTAGGGATAGTTGCACTTTCACATTGGCAACTAGTAGATCTATGAGTTTAATTTCTTGTCATGCAAACAAATTTCGATTGGGTTGTAAGACTATTTGATATTGTTTTCTTGTCATGGAAACAAATTTTGATTGGGTTGTAAGACTATTTCCTTGCTATGTTTGATTTGAACCATTTCATATGCATCATTTTAATTTTAGTGTGCTGGTGAACGGACGAGATGCGACAGAACTGCGGCCGCGCGTTGGGTGCACGGCCGCCGCATCCACAAATTCGGGCGGACAGGCCCAATTGCCACCCCCAAATGGACGAAACGGACATCCGTTTGGGGTCGCGCGTTGGAGTTGGCCTAATGACTTCTTTGAGTCGTATGATTGAGCACGTAGGTCATCTTTTTTCCTTCATTCGTAAAAAGTCACCTTCACAATTCAAGTTGGATACGACCGGGTGATGTTAGAAACTAATTTAGTTTCGCTGAAGCAAGTTGTCTCTTCTGAAGCTTATGATTTATCTGGTTTAGGTGTTGTGTTTAGGGAAATAAAGATCCAGCTAAGGGTTTGTGTGTCCTATGTATGTATTAATTATTGTCCAAAGTCTTGTAATGAGGCTGCGCACACTTTAGCTGCACATGGACGGCTCTATATATGGGGACTTGTGAAATCCGGCTTGGTTAATTTCCAAACTTTGTATCAGATGTTGTAGCTAGCGACTTGTCCTGTGTTATATAATGTAATGCAATGTGTTCTCTCGCCTTAATTATCTCTCCTCGTCTTCCATCTCAGCATCCCGTTGTTGCTAAATCCGCAAGCTCCCACCTGAGCATCATCATCGGGTCACTGACGGAGCTACATGTAGTTATGCAGGGGCCATGCCTCCTCCCCGACTTGGAGACATTGTCCGGAGGTGCTTAATTAGAGAAATATAGTCTTTAGCCCCCTCGGACATTGTTGTATTTTCCTTTCTCTCCTCCAACTTTTTTGTCTAGCTCCGCCACTATGTGGAGTCTCCCATGTTGTCCCCATCTTTGATCGGCTCGCATTGCCATGGCTCGCCAGTAACCCACATAGCACGCTACTTGCAACTTGCAACCCCTTGATGGTCGTCGTCACATGCGTCAGCGGCACACATGTGTTTGTCGTCGGCCCCGCTCGTAGCAGTAGCTGCCCGTTTTTGCAGTAGTGGGCGGTGTGTTCCCCCACCCACCTCACGACCCTTGGCTTGTAGCATATTGCGTCGCTGGCAGTAGCTTTCCACATCTCTAGTTGTAGCATCGGAGCCCTGGTGTGGTTTGCATGTCCATCGATCGCAACCTTTGATTCATGGGATGCAGCTTTCCGCGTCACCATTACAAGCTTCCTGCTCCACTGGTTGTTGCATCGATGGCACGACCTAGTCCTGCATGCCCACTGATTGCAACTTTTGAATCACATGTCACAACTTTTTGCTCGCTGACAGAAGCTTCCTACTACGTGCTGGTTGCAACATCGATGGCATGACATGGTCTTGCGTGCCCGTCGATGGCAGATTTCAATCTACCAGGGTTGCATCTTTGAAAGACGGCAGTGGAAGCTTGTTGCTCCGCTCGTGGCAGCATCGGTGGCCCCGGCATTCTCGTGTGCCTGCCGGTTGCAGCTTTTAATCCTGCCGATTGTAGCTTCCATCTCTACCGGTAGAAGCTTCTTACTTCGCTGGTTACAACACCGGTGACCCAGGCGTGGTTGTGTACCTACCGGTTGAAGCTTTTTGATTCCGCCAGTTGTAGCGTCCAGCTTCACTTGCACGAGTCACATGCTCCCCGCCGCAGTGACCGTCGGTGCTAAAACCGGCAGATCTCGGGTAGGGGGTCCCAAACTTGATGATCTAAGCTAGATGGTGACAGGAAGAGTAGGGGACGGTGTTTTACCCAGGATTCGGGCCCTCTTGACGAGATAAAAACCCTACCTCCTACTTCATATATATTGATTGTGATGGGGCATAAAGTACAGATTGATCTACCTCGAGATCGTATGAATTTGTCTAAGCTCTAAACCTTGCGAATGTGTCTCTACAAACTAAAATCCACGGCTTATATAGACGGGGGTACCTAGCATTTACACATGGTCGGTTACAATATAGGGATAAACATGCCAACTATTCAAATACGCTTAAAGTGTACGCCATGCCTTCAGGAGATCTTCACACTACTAGGGAAAAGCCTAGCAGTAGCGCACGTATTAGGTGTATCAGTAGCGCGGGGCACCGCGCTACTGATATGACGCTACAACTAACATGTATTAGTAGCGCGTGCCGACTCACGCTACTGCTATGCATGGTTAGCAACAACGAGCTTTAGCACAACGCGCTACTGCTAATATCTGCAGCACTTTAATCTAGGGCACGCTACTGGTAAGAGCGCGCTGCTGCTAACTCTACTCCCCTCGCTACTGTTAGTTTTATTAGTTTTTTCTGCATATTTGTTTTGTATTTGAATAGGCTTTATATAATAATCTTTAGCATATCATACACATACAAATGTAACCGTAGCATCAAATCATGTCATCATCATAATCATCATCCAACACAAAGTGGTCTCTCGTCATCATCTCGAAAATAGCAATACAAGTTCTTGCAACTACATCGTCATCCATCTAAACAATGATATACGCGAGAAGAGCTATCACTATGAGTGAGAGCGGAACTATGAAGTACATGAGATCGTATCCCTCTCTCGCACCAGCGTGAACCTAAACTAACTACCGGCTATCACTCGGAAACCGAAAACCAGTACAACTGGGCGTGACACTCCGACCACTCGTCGTATACTCCTGGCGTAGCACTTCTTCGCTCATCGATGATCTATGCACCTGCATCATCACATGAGTCGATGATATGCAACACATATAGTTGAGCAACAGAAAGAGACAGACTTGGCAAAAATAGAAGCAACATATCATACACATAAATAACAAAGTTCAACGTACCCAAAATGCCCTAATTAGAGTGATCTTCGCTAGTCTCGGATGACAGTTTAATTACATCACAAATAAAGTTTCGTCGTGCATAACTCAAATTTCGTCATACAGAAAGTATGGACTGAACGGACACATTTGCATATATCGACAATCACTCAAACATGTCGTGCCATCCATCCAAGTCAGGGAGATAGTCCCCGAGCTTAGTTAAAGGCTTCAGGTCGAGACGCTGAGCGGCTATGCGTGTTCGGACGTCTTCCCATGACATTTGCCCTTCCTCGTAGAACACCCCTATCTTTTCGAGGACCTCCTTCATGATGATTTGGGCAAGTTCACGCTGGATGTGATAGAACTCAGCTCGAAGCCGATGATCCTCGATATCTCCTACGTTCCTTGCCCATTGCAGAATATGGGCATCCCCGGATGTAGGTGACATGCGAAGGTTCTGCTGATTCCGTCTGTACTGCAGCATGTGGTGTAGGACATAGAATCCATCACTAAGTGTAGGACATAGAAATTTCTGCATGACTTTTGCTAAAAAGTGGACAAATCAAGCACCTGAAATTTTCCGGAACGGAAATGAATCAACATTCTTGCAAAACATAGGCCACTCGGCTTCATTCCCTGGAAACAACAAAAGGCCACTTGGGCACAATCAAGGAATTTTCATATATCATGACCACTTCAATATTTCACACTTCAAGAAAATCTACACAAATTTCAAATTATGAACCCTAGAACTCAATTCAAATTATGTCCTACTGCCCTAGTACTTAAGCATCTACAAGTACTAACTAATTAGATGAACCCTAGCTAGCTACTTAAGCATCTACGACTACTTAAGCACCCATTGATGAACCCTAGGAATTATACAACTACTTAAGCATACATTGGGTGTAGAACAACTATATAAGTACTTAAGCAACTACATATACAACCCTATAATATATGTAGTTAACTACTTAATCATATACAAGTTTGTCCTAAAAATAATATTTAGTTAAGTACTTAAGCATATACAAATTTGTCCTAAAAATTCAGTTAACTATTAATTTCATTCATTTAGGTCATTTATTTAACTTCACCTAATTAACCTAGTAAAACCCTACTTCCCTAACTAAAAAACATCGAATTAACGTCTATTAGTACCACTACTGCCCTAACCTAATTTACATGTACTTAGTTACCTAACCTAGTTAGTTAACCAAATTAACATCTACTTAGTTACCTAACCTAATTAACATCTACTTAGTTACCTAACCTACTTCCTGATGTAGGGTAGAACCCTAGATGCCCGATCTTTCACGATTGGAGGGGACCCTACGAAGAACACGAAGAACACGAGGAGGAAAACGAGGGAAACACGAGGGGAAACACAAGAGAAATGACTCAACCAACAAGATATGATCACACATATGCTAGATCCTCAAAACACAAAGAGTGATACACGATTCAAAGTCAACAAAGGACGATACAAAGGGTCTTCTCCGTGAGGAGGTCTTGAAGGGTCTTACCGTGAAGGGATCTTGAATCCGCTTAGGGGATCTTGTCCGAAGAGGTCATGAGCTCCGAGGAGAAGTGACCAAGTGGATGAGCAAAGCTCTATCTCAAATATGAGCTATCACAATGCTAACCCTAGGAAGAGGGCGGAGGAGGTCTATTTATAGTCTTAGTGGACGAAAGGGTAAGTGGCTTCGGCCCAACACGCGGGCGGTCACACAGGCGTCAGACGTCTGACGGTCACCGTTTGTCCGAAGGCTCGCGAGGGTCCGGACATCCGGTGCCGGTCAGGCGTCCGATGTTTCAGCTTTGGTCAGGACTTGTCGGTCGTCCGGTAGGGGTCGGGTCGTCCAGAGGTCTCCATTCTTCAGATGTTTTGGCTCGGGTGTGGTGGTGTCGGTCGTCCGGGCGCTGGGAGGTGTCGGTCGTCCGGTGTTGCTCGGACGTCCGGGTGCTGGAGCATGCGCTGGCTGGTACTTGGCTGGCCGGTCGGAGCCTCCAAGCGTCGGACGTCCGAGAGATGTCGGTCGTTCGATGACTGGGAGTTTCGAGCAGTCCTTCTTCTTGTCCATTGAACTTGGTGTCCTTGCCGTCTTGTTCGTTGGGTGTAGCTGATCCGTGGCTTTCCTCCAAATACCTGATCGCACATAGGGTCTCCGCATGAGGTAGTATCCATGTCTCATAAGTAGAAAGTGGGAGTTCAGAGAGGAGCGAGTTCACCTTATCTTCGATAGCCTTTGCTCGAGCTCTTGTCATTGGTCCATGTGGTGTCATGGGAGATGTACATATGTCCATGGGGATGATCGTGGGATGCTCAGCATCATCTCCCCCCCCCCCTGGGAAAGATCCGACCTCGGATCGAAAGCTTCATCACCATGGTATGGTGAGAGATCTTTGACATTGAAGATGTCGCTCACGTTGTACTTGTTGTGTGGGAGGTCGATCTTGTAAGCGTTGTTGTTGTAGCGTGCTAGCACCTTGAAGGGTCCATCGGCTCATGGTAGAAGTTTGGACCTGCGTTCATTGGGGAAGTGCTCCTTGCGAAGGTGTAGCCACACAAGATCTCCTATGTTGAATATCATGGGTTGCTTGTTGATGTTGAGCTTGGTTGCGAGTTGTTGTACTTGGCGCTCGATGGTGAGCCTTGTATCTTCATGCATCTTCTTGAGGTAGCTTGCTCATGCACTCGTGTCCATGTTGGTGCACTCTTGTAGTGGAAGAGGTAGAATGTCCAATGGGGACAACGGGTTGAAGCCGTAGATGACCTCGAAGGGGGACTTGTCGGTAGTCAAATGTCTTGCGCGGTTGTAGGCGTACTCGATGATGGGTAGGCACTCCTCCCACTTCTTGATGTTCCTCTTGATCAACACACGAAGTAGAGTGGAGAGTGTTTGGTTCGTCACCTCCGTTTGGTTGTTGGTTTGAGGATGGTATGCCGAAGAGAACAAGGTTGTAACGCCCCGGATTCGATGCGCCAGGTGTCCGCCAGTTATTCGCCGTCGTTGCCATGTCATTTGCTTGCGTGTTGCATCTTGCCATGTCATCATATGCATTTCATATCATGTCATCATGTGCATGGCATTGGCATACATGTTCGTCTCATGCATCCGAGCCTTTTCCCCATTGTCCGTTTTGCAATCCGGCGCTCCTATGTCCTCCGGAGTTCCCCTTTTGTCTCCTGTTGTGAGTGGGTGTTAAACGTTCTCGGAATGGACCGACGCTTGCCAAGCGGCCTTGGTATAGCACCGGTAGACCGCCTGTCAAGTTTCGTGCTATTTGGAGTCTGTTCGATACTCCAACGGTTAACCGGGTAACCGCAAAAGCCTCCTTCTCTTTGCAGCCCAACACCCCTTCCAAAGTGGCCCAAAACCCATCTAACTCCCCTCTATGCTCTCGGTCGTTCGATCACAATCGCATGGCCGAAAACCGCTCCTCATTTGGACTCTCCTAGCTCCCTCTATCTATAAATATGTCTTCCTCCCCGAAATCCCGCAGTCCAAACCCTAACCTCCCCTTCCTCCACGCCGCCGGACATGTCCGCCGCCGTCCGGACGCGTCCAGCCGCCGCCCACACCCACTCCCGCGTCGCCACGTGGCAGCCGCCGCCGCCCCGCGCCGCCGGCCCACCTGGGCCCGTGGCTGGCCCGCGCAGTCCCATGACCCCGCCGCCGTTCGGTCCCGCGCCCGAGGAGCCCGCGCCGCCGCCCGCGCCCGCCGGCGCCGCCATCCGCCGTCGCCCTCCGGTCGCCGCCGCCCGGCACCGGCCCGCGCAGCCTGCCCCGCGCCCCTCCGCTCGGTCGCGCCTCCCGCGACGCCGCTCCCCGCCTCGCCGGCGCGCCGCTCCGCCCCAGCCGTCGTCGCCTCCGCCGAGGAGAGCTCCGCCGCCCCGGTCCAGCCGCCCGTCGCCGGTGGCCGCGCCGCGGCCGCAGCGCCTCCCCGTCGCCCTCCGCCTCGACCCGGACCGGATCCGGTGAGATCCGGCCGGAGGAGCCCCGGATCCGCCACCCCGGCTTTGTCCCCGCCCGCTCTCCGGCGATCTTCGAAACCCGTGCTGAGAGGTTGACGTTTCCCCCCTCCAAAATTTGCCTAAGTCCCCAGTGTGTGTAATTTTCATGCCATGTTCATCATGCTGTATCTCTGCATCCGTAGCTCTGTTTCGTGCGTGTAATATGTCAAATTGTTCGCCTCGACGAGTACTTCATTTCATTTCATTGCATCATTTTCATTTGAGCTCATCTTGATTCCCGAAATGCTGTTGGAAGAGTGCATGTTGATGTTAACCTGCTGAAACTGTTATAACTTGCTCATTTGTCATTTTTGCCATGATTGATGTGTGCATCCTATGAGGTTGATGTCTACATGTGTTTTGATCTATGCCATGCCATCTTTCCAGGGTTGTATTCCATGTATTTTTGTGATCAATGTGGTGACTAGCACAAGCATGCAAACTAGACTTCGTGATATTGCTGATTTTAGTCCCTGTTCTGCTGTTATTTTGATGCCATGTAAACTTGATGCTACCGAGAGATTCATGCATATTTTGAGATACTTCAGTAAGGGTGTTTTTAACATATGGTTATGAGCTATCCATTAATACCCTTGTTTGCAATTATGGTGTAGTCTAACATGTCATTTGAGTGCTCTACTTTTACTTCAAAATGTTTCCTGGCAGATTGTTTACATGTTATTCAATATGCCAAGCTTGCTATAGTTGATCCTTGCATGCTATGCACTTGTTCTTGCCTTGGTTGGTTACATAAACATGTCTTCTTGATGATGCTATGCTTATCTTATCATGCAATGACTTGTGATGAGTGAATCGAGCTTGTTAAGTAGTGTACATGATGTTGCTGTTTTGCTAGGCTGAATCTGTTATTTCGTGATGCTATATAAACATGTTGCTACTAATCATGCTATGCATAATCTGGAGATGTTCTATAAATATGTTTTGATCTAAATGTCATCCTCTAACCATCCATGCCTCTGGTTGCATTTATAGCTTGCTGTAGATTGTTCATATCTTGCTCCAAAGTTGCTTGATAATGTTGCTATCAGCCTGTTAACATTAAGTTCACTAGTTCCCATGTGTTTTGCTAGTGTTCCATGCATCCTATGACCTTGGTCTTGCCATGCTTAGCTTCACAAACATGCCTTCTTACTGTTGGTTGCCTTGCCATGCCATATATTGCTCTGTGGGGAGTGGTACAAGCTCACGAACATGCCTACTTATTGTTGTTCCTGCCATGTATGAATCTGTAATATAACTTGCCATGTTTACATGGTGCCATCATATTTTCTGATCCTTTTTTGGCTCATGGTCAGTAAGGGACTTTTGATCTATGCAATTAGTAGATTCACGCCATGCCTTTGTTTGCCATGATATGTTCCTGTAACATGTTGTTTGCTTGCTCTAAACATTGCAACCTGATGTTATTTCTGCCAAGTCTGAAACTGGTATTATTTGCAATCTTCCCATGTCATTTTGAGCATGTTCTAGTTGTTTCTGGAGATAGCTCAGTGTTCATGTTTTGTTGTCCTTTACCTGTACATCATGCCCATGCCTTTTGTTATTATGTTGGGGTGCTGTAGCATGTTGTTTTGATGCTTGCAATATGCCTAGTTGCTGTTATGGACAAATTGTTGTTATGCCTTGTATAGAGTGTATGTGTTGAACCGTTGCTCCGTTTTGAGTGAGCTCTATATGAAACTTGCTTGTTTTTGCATGTAGTTCCATATTATCATGTTGCATCCTTGTTTTGGTGTGTTTTCTTGATGTTTGTATGCATTTTGCATCAATGCCATGCTTAACTTGTTTTGCTCATATCTTCTAGACCGTAGCTCCGAATCTAATGAACTTTGTATGTAACTTGACTAGAATTACGTGTAGATCATCTTGGTGCATCTTAACTTGCTGTTTAACAACTTGAACATAAGGTTTATATAGTTCTGGACCAATTTCGAAATATGCATATGAGGACTTACCGGAATTGTTACATGTTGTTTCCGGCCTCATTTAAACTTGCCTTGATGTGTTGTTCTTGTTTGCATCATCTCTTGCCATGAGTAGCTTCATGTAGACTTTGTCATGCATCATGCTTGTTGTGCATCATGTCTTGTTCATGTGTGGTGTGTTTACCATGTTGTGTGCTTCTTCTCGATAGTTCCCGTTTCGTTGCGATCGTGAGGATGTGTTCGCCTACGTGTGGTTCGTCTTCGTGGCTTCATCTTCTTCATGGAATCGTTCTTCTTCCTTGCGGGATTTCAGGCAACATGACCGCTACCCTGGATCTCACTACTATCATTGCTATGCTAGTTGCTTCGTTCTATCGCTATGCTGCGTTACCTATCATTTGCTCTTCAAGCCTCCCAATTTCCATGAACCTCTAACCTTTGACACCCTTCCTAGCAAACCGTTGTTTGGCTATGTTACCGCTTTTGCTCAGCCCCTCTTATAGCGTTGCTAGTTGCAGGTGAAGTTGAAGATTGCTCCATGGTGGACAGGGTTATGTTGGGATATCACAATATCTCTTATATTATTAATGCATCTATATATTTGGTAAAGGGTGGAATGCTCGGCCTTATGCCTGGTGTTTTGTTCCACTCTTGCCGCCCTAGTTTCCGTCATACCGGTATTATGTTCCCGGATTTTGCGTTCCTTACGCGGTCGGGTGATTTATGGGACCCCCCTGACAGTTCGCTTTGAATAAAACTTGTCCAACAAGGCCCAACCTTGGTTTTACCATTTGCCTCACCACAACCTACATTTCCCTTGGGAGTTGCTCTCTCGAGGGTCATCTTTATTATAGCCCCCCCGGGCCAATGCTTGTCTAAGTGTTGGTCCAAACTAGAGCACCGTGCGTGACCATCCCTTGGCAACTTGGGTTACGTCGGTACCTGTACGCTTAGCTTATCCGGTGTTGCCCTGAGAACGAGATATGTGCAGCTCCTATCGGGATTGTCGGCGCATCGGGCGGTCTTGCTGGTCTTGTTTTACCATTGTCGAAATGTCTTGTAAACTGAGATTCCGAGACTGATCGGGTCTTCCTGGGAGAAGGTCTATTCCTTCTTGATCACGAGAGCTTGTCATGGGCTAAGTTGGGACACCCCTGTAGGGTTTAAACTTTCGAGAGCCGTGCCCGCGATTATGTGGCAGATGGGAATTTGTTAATGTCCGGTTGTAGATAACTTGACACCATATCCGAATTAAAACGCATCAACCGTGTGTGTAGCCGTGATGGTCTCTTCTCGGCGGAGTCCTGGAAGTGAACACGGTCTTTGGGTTATGCTTGACGTAAGTAGGTGTTCAGGATCACCTCTTGATCATTGCTAGCTTCACGACCGTTCCTTTGTTTCTCTTCTCGCTCTCATTTGCGTATGTTAGCCACCATATCATGCTTAGTCGCTGCTGCAACCTCACCATTTTACCCCTTCCTCTCCCATTAAGCTTTGCTAGTCTTGATACCCATGGTAATGGGATAGCTGAGTCCTCGTGGCTCACAGATTACTACAACAACAGTTGCAGGTACAGGTTATGCGATGATCATGACGCGAGAGCGATGTTTACTTGTTTTGGAGTTCTTCTTCTGCTTCTTCTTCGATCAGGGGATAGGTTCCAGGTCGGCAGCCTAGGCTAGCAGGGTGGATATTGTTTGAGTTTCTGTTTATGGTTCATCCGTAGTCGGATGTTGTTCCTGTATGTTGTATTGTGTATTCATGTGACATTGTATGTTTTGGATGTATCCCCACTATTATGTAATGTTGATGTAATGATATCCACCTTGCAAAAGCGTTCCAATATGCGGGTCTATCCTTGGTGGGACCTTCGAGTTCCTTTTGGATAGGGTCGCATATTGGGTGTGACAAGTTGGTATCAGCGCCTCGACCGACCCTAGGAGCCCCCCTTGATTGATCGCGTAGTTTGGCCGTTGTTGAGTCTAGAAGAAAACTGTTTTCGGAGTCTAGTTATATCGGAGAGTAGGAATTCTTTTTACTCCTCTTCCCCTTCGTCGCTCTGGTGAGAAATCTTGACGTAGGTGTTTTGAACTACTCCTCTTCCCCTTCTAATTTTTCTTTAGGATCACGTGGTTAGTTTCGTGAGTTGTCCATCCTCTTTTGTCCGGTGCATCTCTCGTCAAGTCGACTCGAACCTCTTTGTCTTTCGCGAGATCAATCCTCAGTTCTTCCTCCGACATTGTTGTTTTTTTCCTGTCCGAAGTTGTCTTTATTTTTCCCACCCGCCCACCCTTTTTCTCCTCGGAACCGGAGTCCGTAATTGAGTATCCTTCCTACTCGTGTGAAGCCTTTGCATTCTCTCCTCAATGATTTCAACTGGTGTTTTCTCTTCAAGATATTCGTTGGTTCTCCCTTCAAGTTGCCTGTGTTTTTCCCGCCCTCCCACCCTTTTTCTTCCCGGCGTCTGAGTCTCTTTCGACCATCAATTTCATTCGTACGGAGCCCCTTCAGTCTTCCCTCAATTATTTCAACCGGTGAATTCTCGTCTCGTTTGACATTCTTCATATCTTCTCTGGTAGATTCAATTCAAGTTTTTCGGGTTGATCACATTCTTTTCCTTGGATCAAGTGTTTTCCCTGCTCGTTCGCCTCTCCCAGTTTATCCTTCCGGAGTGTTCAAGATATTTCAGGAGATTTGTCTGTGTTCCAATTAATTCGAGGTTGTCACCTCATTCAAATATTTCAATTGTTCCGGTGCTTCTTCGATCTGTTCAACATCCTTTTCTACGGTGTTATCTCTTTAGTGGGCCCTAACCCATAGATCTTTGCCCAGGATCTTACCTGACTCTTCTAATTCCCTGGAGTTATTCTCAAATTCTTTTCAAGTGTGATGTAAGAATGGATTTCATCAGTCAGATGCCTTCCCAAGATCGTTTTCAAATCATTTTCATTGTTGGCTCAACCCCTTCGCTTTTCATTCTCCCGGAGTACCTCAGTAATTTTGGGGATGATTTCTCGTCGTCATTTGAAGACCGAAGAAGAGTTTTCCCTCTAAATCTTGTCCGTTCTCTCGGAGTTTCGTGGTTCTAACTTCATGTTATCCTCGTGAATTATTCCATTTGTCAGATATTCTTTCCTTACCAATCCGGAGTATGTCAGGAGTTGATTTCTGTTTCTTTCACCGGAGGCCATCATTCCAGTTATCTTTCTCTATTTATCCCGGTGCTTCATTCAAGTGTTCTTTAATCAGATCGTGATCTCTTTATTCTTTTGCATCTAAATCCCATCAAGCATATTTGTTCTTCTAATTCTTCCCGGTGATTCATTCTCTTTCGCCAGTCTTTTCCGAATTCTTACGGTGGTTCGTTCAAGATTCTTTTCCTTGATTATCATTTAATCCATTCATTCTTTTCAATACTACCGGTGATTCATGAAGACCTTCTCAAGTTTGAGATATGTAACTTCTCAATCTTTTTCAAGAAGAATAAGTAGTATGCCAAATCCTTTGCTTGTCATCAATTTAATTTGATGAAGGATAAGCATACAATAAATCTTATTCTTATTTCCTCCAAGTGAGTAATCCCTTCCTTTGGAGTTTGTTCTTGATGAATAAATTTTAGTTCCAAGTGTTTTCATCTTTTCTTTTCCAGAGTTCAAATTTTCTCGGCCATTTCGTCGGAGCCTCCATTTAAGTCATCGCAAAGCTCATCTTATTCTTTCATCCTTCAACTCTATCTAATTGTCTTTTGTCACCGGAGTTCTTCATGGTGGTTCTTCATGATTTAATTCATTCTTCAAGGCTTCTTCAGGATTTTGTTGGTGGAGTTCAAGTATCCTTCTTCTTGCATCTCGAAGTGCAATTAATTCTCCGTATTCTTTTGAAGTGGAGTTTTGCATTTCTTCGTTCTTCTCAGCTATCCAATCATTTCCGTTTGTGATCGGTTATCACCTCGTAATTTCGAGATGTTTTCCATAAGTCCACAACAAGCTTATTCTTTCGTTGTTGATTTTCTCAACAACTCCATTCTAACCTTCTTCTAAGGATGCTTTTGAACTCATTCATGGTGGAAGATGTTGTTCTCTCATCCGTTCATTTCATTCCATTGTTTCAATTCTTTCCGGAGGTCTTGTGTCATGTCTTCATCAAGTATCATTCCATCCTCTCAAGTTCGTTCTAATCCTCCCATTTTCAGCCGGAGTGCTACCTAAATTCTTTCAGTCTTATTCGTTTCTTTTCTCATTCTAACCACTCCGGTTAGAATGAGCCGGTTTCATAGTTTATCTAATTCCGTGAGCTTTCGATTCTCGTCATTCTCATCGTTCCTCTCTTCTTCTCAAGTGCTCTCGATTCTTTGCTACTTCTCTTGAGTTCTTGTTTCACCTCATCCCTTTTTCCTTTTGTCTCGGTCCTAAGATCTCGGGACGAGATCTCTTGTTAGTGGAGGAGTGTTGTAACGCCCCGGATTCGATGCGCCAGGTGTCCGCCAGTTATTCGCCGTCGTTACCATGTCATTTGCTTGCGTGTTGCATCTTGCCATGTCATCATATGCATTTCATATCATGTCATCATGTGCATCGCATTGGCATACATGTTCATCTCATGCATCCGAGCCTTTTCCCCGTTGTCCGTTTTGCAATCCGGCGCTCCTATGTCCTGCGGCGTTCCCCTTTTGTCTCCTGTTGTGAGTGGGTGTTAAACGTTCTCGGAATGGACCGAGGCTTGCCAAGCGGACTTGGTATAGCACCGGTAGACCGCCTGTCAAGTTTCGTGCTATTTGGAGTCCGTTTGATACTCCAACGGTTAACCGGGTAACCGCAAAAGCCTCCTTCTCTTTGCAGCCCAACACCCCTTCCAAAGTGGCCCAAAACCCATCTAACCACCCTCTATGCTCTCGTCGTTCGATCATGATCGCGTGGCCGAAAATCGCTCCCCATTTGGACTCTCCTAGCTCCCTCTATCTATAAATATGTCTTCCTCCCGGAAATCCCGCAGTCCAAACCCTAACCTCCCCTTCCTCCGCGCCGCCGGACATGTCCGCCACCGTCCGGACGCGTCCAGCCGCCGCCCACACCCACTCCCGCGCCGCCACGTGGCAGCCGCCGCTGCCCCGCGCCGCCGGCCCGCCCGGGCCCATGGCTGGCCCGCGCAGGCCTGCGACCCCGCCGCCATTTGGTCTCGCGCCCGAGGAGCCCGCGCCGCCGCCCGCGCCCGCCGGCGCCGCCATCCGCCGCCGCCCTCCGGTCACCGCCGCCCGGCACCGGCCCGCGCCACCTGCCCCGCGCCCCTCCGCTCGGCCGCGCCTCCCGCGCCGCCGCTCCCCGCCTCGCCGGCGCGCCGCTCCGCCCCAGCCGCCGTCGCCTCCGCCGAGGAGAGCTCCGCCGCCCCGGTCCGGCCGCCCGTCGCCGGTGGCCGCGCCGCGGCCGCAGCGCCTCCCCGTCGCCCTCCGCCTCGACCCGGACCGAATCCGGCGAGATCCGGCTGGAGGAGCCCCGGATCGGCCTCCCCGGCTTCATCCCCGGCCGCTCTCCGGCGATCTTCGAAACCCGTGCTGAGAGGTTGACTTTCCCCCCCCTCCAAAATTTGCCTAAGTCCCCAGTCTGTATAATTTTCATGCCATGTTCATCGTGCTGTATCTCTGCATCCGTAGCTCCGTTTCGTGCGTGTAATATGTTAAATTGTTCGTCTCGACGAGTACTTCATTTCATTTCATTGCATCATTTTCATTTGAGCACATCTTGATGCCGAAATGCTGTTGGAAGAGTGCATGTTGATGTTAACCTGCTGAAACTGTTATAACTTGCTCATTTGTCATTTTTGCCATGATTGATGTGTGCATCCTATGAGGTTGATGTCTACATGTGTTTTGATCTATGCCATGCCATCTTTCCAGGGGTGCATGCCATGTATTTTTGTGACCAATGTGGTGACTAGCACAAGCATACAAACTAGACTTCGTGATATTGCTGATTTTAGTCCCTGTTCTGCTGTTATTTTGATGCCATGTAAACTTGATGCTACCGAGAGATCCATGCATATTTTGAGACACTTCAGTAAGGGTGTTTTGAACATATGGTTATGAGCTATCCATTAATGCCCTTGTTTGCAATTATGGTGTAGTCTAGCATGTCATTTGAGTGCTCTACTTTTGCTTCAAAATGTTTCCTGGCAGATTGTTTACATGTTATTCAATATGGCCAAGCTTGCTATAGTTGATCCTTGCATGCTATGGACTTGTTCTTGCCGTGGTTGGTTACATAAACATGTCTTCTTGATGATGCTATGCTTATCTTGTCATGCAATGACTTGTGATGAGTGAATCGAGCTTGTTAAGTAGTGTACATGATGTTGCTGTTTTGCTAGGCTGAATCTGTCATTTCATGATGCTATATAAACATGTTGCTACTAATCATTCTATGCATCATCTAGAGATGTTCTATAAACATGTTTTGATCTACATGTCATCCTATAACCATCCATGCCTCTGGTTGCATTTATAGCTTGCTGTAGATTGTTCATATCTTGCTCCAAAGTTGCTTGATAATGTTGCTATTAGCCTGCTAACATTAAGTTCACTAGTTCCCATGTGTTTTGCTAGTGTTCCATGCATCCTATGACCTTGCTCTTGCCATGCTTAGCTTCACAAACATGCCTTCTTACTGTTGGTTGCCTTTCCATGCCATATATTGCTCTGTGGTGAGTGGTACAAGCTCACGAACATGCCTACTTATTGTTGTTCCTGCCATGTATGAATCTGTAATATAACTTGTCTTGTTTACATGGGTGCCATCATATTTTCTGATCCTTTTTGGCTCATGGTCAGTAAGGGACTTTTGATCTATGCAATTAGTAGATTCACGCCATGCCTTTGTTTGCCATGATATGTTCCTGTAACATGTTGTTTGCTTGCTCTAAACATTGCAACCTGATGTTATTTTCTGCCAAGTCTGAAACTGTTATTATTTGCAATCTTCCCATGTCATTTTGACCATGTTCTAGTTGTTTCTGGAGATAGCTCAGTGTTCATGTTTTGTTTTCCTTTACCTATACATCATTCCCATGGCTTTTTGTTATTATGTTGGGGTGCTGTAGCATGTTGTTTTGATTCTTGCAATATGCCTAGTTGCTGTTATGGACAGATTGTTGTTATGCCTTGTAGAGTGTATGTGTTGAACCGTTGCTCCGTTTTGAGTGAGCTCTATATGAAACTTGCTTGTTTTTGCATGTAGTTCCATATTATCATGTTGCATCCTTGTTTTGGTGTGTTTGCTTGATGTTTGTATGCATTTTGCATCAATGCCATGCTTAACTTGTTTTGCTTATATCTTCTAGACCGTAGCTCCGAATCTAATGAACTTTATATGTAACTTGACTAGAATTATGTGTAGATCATCTTGGTGCATCTTAACTTGCTGTTTAACAACTTGAACATAAGGTTTATTTAGTTCTGGACCAATTTCGAAATATGCATATGAGGACTTATCGGAATTGTTACATGTTGTTTCCGGCCTCATTTAAACTTGCCTTGATGTGTTGTTCTTGTTTGCATCATCTCTTGCCATGAGTAGCTTCATGTAGACTTTGTCATGCATCATGCTTGTTGTGCATCATGTCTTGTTCATGTGTGGTGTGTTTACCATGTTGTGTGCTTCTTCTCGATAGTTCCCATTTCGTTGCGATCGTGAGGATGCGTTCGCCTACGTGTGGTTCGTCTTCGTGGCTTCATCTTCTTCATGGAATCATTCTTCTTCCTTGCGGGATTTCAGGCAAGATGACCTCTACCCTGGATCTCACTACTATCATTGCTATGCTAGTTGCTTCGTTCTATCGCTATGCTGCGTTACCTATCATTTGCTCTTCAAGCCTCCCAATTGCCATGAACCTCTAACCTTTGACACCCTTCCTAGCAAACCGTTGTTTGGCTATGTTACCGCTTTTGCTCAGCCCCTCTTATAACGTTGCTAGTTGCAGGTCAAGTTGAAGATTGCTCCATGGTGGACAGGGTTATGTTGGGATATCACAATATCTCTTATATTATTAATGCATCTATATATTTGGTAAAGGTTGGAAGGCTCGGCATTATGCCTGGTGTTTTGTTCCACTCTTGCCGCCCTAGTTTCCGTCATACCGGTATTATGTTCCCGGATTTCGCGTTCCTTACGCGGTCGGGTAATTTATGGGATCCCCCTGACAGTTCGCTTTGAATAAAACTTGTCCAGCAAGGCCCAACCTTGGTTTTACCATTTGCCTCACCACCACCTACTTTTCCCTTGGGAGTCGCTCTCTCGAGGGTCATCTTTATTATAGCCCCCCCGGGCCAATGCTTGTCTAAGTGTTGGTCCAAACTAGAGCACCGTGCGGGACCATCCCTTGGCAACTTGGGTTACGTCGGTACCTATACGCTTAGCTTATCCGGTGTTTCCCTGAGAACGAGATATGTGCAGCTCCTATCGGGATTGTCGGCGCATCGGGCGGTCGTGCTGGTCTTGTTTTACCATTGTCGAAATGTCTTGTAAACCGGGATTCCGAGACTGATCGGGTCTTCCTGGGAGAAGATCTATTCCTTCGTTGATCGTGAGAGCTTGTCATGGGCTAAGTTGGGACACCCCTGTAGGGTTTAAACTTTCGAGAGCCGTGCCCGCGGTTATGTGGCAGATGGGAATTTGTTAATGTCCGGTTGTAGATAACTTCACACCAGATCCGAATTAAAACGCATCAACCGTGTGTGTAGCCGTGGTCTCTTCTCGGCGGAGTCCGGGAAGTGAACACGGTCTTTTGGTTATGCTTGACGTAAGTAGGTTTTCAGGATCACCTCTTGATCATTGCTAGCTTCACGACCGTTCCTTCGTTTCTCTTCTCGCTCTCATTTGCGTATGTTAGCCACCATATCATGCTTAGTCGGTGCTGCAACCTCACCATTTTACCCCCGTCCTTTCCCATTAAGCTTTTCTAGTCTTGATACCCATGGTAATGGGATTGCTGAGTCCTCGTGGCTCATAGATTACTACAACAACAGTTGCAGGTACAGGTTATGCGATGATCATGACACGAGAGCGATGTTTACTTGTTTTGGAGTTCTTCTTCTGCTTCTTCTTCGATCAGGGGATAGGTTCCAGGTCGGCAGCCTGGGCTAGCAGGGTGGATATTGTTTGATTTTCTGTTTATGGTTCATCCGTAGTCAGATGTTGTTCGTGTATGTTGTATTGTGTATTCATGTGACATTGTATGTTTTGGATGTATCCCCACTATTATGTAATGTTGATGTAATGATATCCACCTTGCAAAAGCGTTCCAATATGCGGGTCTATCCTTGGTGGGACCTTCGAGTTCCTTTTGGATAGGGTCGCATATTGGGCGTGACACTTGATTCCGAGCTTGGCGCATAGAGTCTTCCAAAAGTAACTGAAGAACTTGACGTCGCGGTCCGAGACAATCGTCTTTGGCACTCCATGGAGGCGCAAGATTTCCATACAAAAAGATTTGCAATATGTGAAGCATCGTCTATATTGTTGCATGGGATAAAATGAGCCATCTTAGAGAATCGGTCCACAACAACAAACACGGATCCTTTCCATTTTGAGTTCTAGGCAAGCCAAGTACAAAGTCCATGCTAATGTCTTCCCAATGTTTATAAGGAATATGAAGAGGCATGTAAAGACCATGGGATTGAGCTTTTGACTTAGCTTTGCGACATGTAGAGCATCGGTTGGTGAAGTGTGAGACGTCGCGTAACATCTTGGGCCAAAAATAGTTCTTTGAGAGCGTAGCGAATGTATTGTCGCGTCCAAAGTGTCCCATTAGTCCGCCATCATGAGCCTCTTGCAAAAGGAGCAAACGAAGAGAAGACTTGGAGATACAAAGTTTGTTAGCTCACATAAGATAATCATTCTTGATGTAATATCGTTCCCAAGATGTATGCGTCAAACACTTAGCATAAGGAATAGCAAAAGTAGGATCATGCGCATACAAATATTTTATGTGCTCAAAGCCAATGACATTCAATTCAAGTTTAGTGACTAGCATGCATATGTGGGAAAGAGCATCCGCCACTACATTTTCCTTACCTTTGATGTACTTGATGACATAAGGAAATGACTCAATGACTTCACTCCATTTATCATGACGCTTGTTCAACTTAGTTTGACCCTTTAGGTACTTTAGCGTTTCATGATCGGTATGGATGATAAATTCATGAGGGCGAAGATAATGTTCCCATTCACGCAAAACTCGCACTAAAGCATATAGCTCTTTGTCATAGATGGGATAATTGAATTGCGCTCCGGAAAGTTTCTCACCGAAATATGCTATGGGGAGCTTCTCTTGCGTTCACACACCTCCTATGCCATTACCACTAGCATCGCAATGAATCTCAAAAGGTTTGTCAAAGTTGGGTAATGCAAGCACGGGAGCATGAGTAAGGAAATTCTTAAGCTCATCAAATGCGGTATCTTGGGATGGTCCCCAAACAAATGGCGCATTTTTCTTACTCAAAGAATGTAAAGGTGAAGCAATGGTGCTAAAATCCTTCACAAAGCGACGATAGAAACCGGCTAAACCAAGAAAACTACGCACTTGGTGCAAGTTGGATGGTTGGGGCCAAGTTTTAATAGCATTGATCTTAGATTCATCTACATGAACACCCTTAGAAGACACAAGAAAACCCAAGAAAACAAGCTTATCAACACAAAAAGGCATTTGTCCATGTTAGCATAAAGGCGCTCTTTCCTAAGGGTTTGTAACACGGTTCTAAGATGGGTGACATGATCTTTGAGGGATTTGCTAAAGACAAGAATATCATCAAAATAGACCACAACAAATACACCAATATAGGGACAAAGAACAAAGTGCATGACTCGCATGAAAGTACTGGGTGCTTAGGATAAACCCACTTCCATAACTAGACATTCATATAAGCCAAATTTGGTCTTTAATGTGGTTTTCCATTCATCACCTTCTTGGATGCGTATTTGATAGTAGCCACTCTTAAGATCAATCTTAGAGAAAATGGCGGCTCCGCTAAGCTCATCAGGCATATCATCTAAGCATGGAATAGGGTAATGATATCTAACGGTGATAGCATTGATGGGACGGCAATCAGAAACCATGCGATAAGTATCGTCTTTCTTTGGAACAAGAATGACCGGAGCGACACAAGGGCTCAAGCTTTCACGTACTTGATCGTTGTTGATTTGTTGTTGTACTTGCCGTTGGATCTCCTTAGTTTCCTCGGGGTTGACGCGGTAGGGAGCCTTGTTAGGTAGAGGTGCTCCGGGAATGAGGTCGATTCATTGTTCAATACCTCATACTGGAGGTAGACCCGGAGGTAGCTCATTGGGGAAAACATCTTGGAATTCCTGCAAAAGGGAAGACAACACTAAAGGTAGATAGTGAGAGTTGTTAGTTTTTGGTGCCTCGTCCTTGCACACAAGGACATAGTGCATAACACTCGATGGTTTCTCACACACTTCTCTCATCTCACTTTTGGTGGCAAATAGGACTAAGTTTTTCTTGTCGCTCATGATGGAGGCACTCGATTTTGGCTTGTGGCGCTCACTCTCTTTCGGATGGGTCACTCTCTCACTCTTTTCTCCATGATGGGTGGCTTGCTTGTCGGCGATCACTTGACTTGGAGACATAGGTCGTAGCATGTACTCCTTTCCTTTCATATTGAAGCTATAGTGATTGGTACGCCCGTTGTGAATGATGCCGCGGTCAAATTGCCATGGTCGACCAAGAAGGAGGTGGCAAAGGGACATCGGGATGACATCACACTCCAAAGTGTCTTCATATGCTCCAATTTTGAAGGAAGCTTTGACCGTATGCTTGACTTGGATAGTGCCGGAATCTCTTAGGCATTGAACCTTGTAGGGTTGCGGGTGTTTCATCTTGACCAATTGTAGCTTGGAGCATAGTTCTTCACTTGCCAGGTTGTGACAACTCCCTCCATCGATGATGACCTTGACGGACCTTCCATTGATGCTGGCCTTGGTGTGGAAGATGTGGCATCTTTGGTCTTCGTCTTGTTGATGTTGAATAGTCAAGACTTTGGAGACAACGAGAGTGGGGCTCGAATCCTCATCACAAAAGACTTGATCATCTTCATCTTCGTTCACGCGCCGGTGCATTGCCACTTGCTCAAGTGCTTCCATTTCCTCTTCACTCATGGAGTCATAGGTTCTGTCGTCGTTGAGGATCATGGTGCGCTTGTTGGTACACTCAAAGGACTTGTGGCCTCGACCGCCACATGTGAAACACTTGATGGAACTTGTCTTGACAGTCTCATCGGTTGGAGTAGATGATGAAGCGCGCGGCTTGAAGTTTCTTGTAGTAGGAGGACGACTTGAGGTTGTCGAAGTTTTCTTGTAACTCGACTTGTCGCCGTTATTTGTAGATAGCTTGGTTGAGGTAGAAGGTGTTGGAGTCGTTGAAGCTTGGGTGTTGGAGAAGCCGTAGCTCTTCGAAGAGTACTTGGCATACTTGAAGTCATCTTGCACATGACATTCCGCTTTATTAGCTTGATGGACGAGCTCAGTGAGGTTGGAGTAGGGTTGGAAGTCGGCAATCTTCTTGATAGGATGATTGAGGCCATTTAAGAAACGGGCCATAGTTTGCTCATCATCTTTCGTGAAATTGGCTCTGATCATGGCAATCTCCATTTCCTTGTAGTATTCTTCAACGCTCTTTGTTCCTTGCTTGAGGAGTTGGAGTTTCTTGAAGAGGTCATGGTTGTAGTATGTTGACACGAAGCGTGCGTGCATGACATCTTTCATTTCCTCCCATGTGGTGATTGGTGGTTCACCTCTTGCTTCTCGGTGTTCAAGGACTTGTTCCCACCATATGAGCACATAGTCTTGGAACTCAAGGGATGCCATAGCGATCTTCTTCTCTTCCTCACAGTTGTGCAAATGAAAGATCTTGTCGACCTTCAATGCCCATGAAAGGTACTCTTCGGGATCATTGCTTCCTTTGAACTTGGGCATGGTGAACTTGAGCTTGCCATAGCATTGCTCTTCATTGTGTTGGGGTCGAGGGTGATGATGACGCCCTTGACATGGAGGATTGTGAACCTCATTTTGCGCTTGACGTGGAGGATTCCCATATTCATGATGCTCGTGATGAACTTGAGGTTGTGGAGGAGCTTGTCGAGCTTGTGGAGGAGCTTGAGGAACTTGACGATGCTCTCTTTCTTGGTAGTTTTGCTCTTGAATTTCTTCGTGAAGTGCTTCCTCTTGATTTCGCCTATCTCGGTTGCATTTGGCAATGGCTCGACTTGATTCTTGAAGGGCTCGCTACGCCTTAAGAGCTTGTGCTTCACGTTGTTGTTGTTGAAGACGTTGAGCCTCGGCGTCTTGTTCGTCTTGATGTTGTCGCGCTCGCTCTTCCTCTTGGTGACGTTGACATTGTCATTCTTGAGCTTGTGCAAGAGGAGCTTGGTTTTGACTTTGATGATGTGGTTTCTCATCGAATTGCTCTTGTGGATGATTGCCGTGTAGAGGATTGCGAGTTGCTTGACGGTCTTGTCGTCGGTGTGTCGACTCGAGCGGCTCCGTCTTGATTAGGACAAAGTGGTAGAATGGCGGTTCACCAACAAGGCACGAATCTCCTCCATTCTTGCATCGTTATCTTGTTTGTGAGCGTCAAGTTTGTTGTCAAAGTAGTCTCTTGTTCGTTGCTCGGAGAGTCGCAAGTCGGTGGCGAGATTGTCGATGCGGTCGCTCATTGCTTGTTGTTCTTGATGCAAAGCTCGTTGTGCACCGAAGAGGTGGCTCTTCGTGACATAGGATGACATGTCGTCATCTTGCTTGATGAAGAGTGGGTTGGTAGAAGAACTTGGCCTATCCATCATTCCAAGCAAATATGTGAGTGGGAGAAAGAGAAGAACTTATACCAAATGTACCTTGACCGATGTTGAAGATGGATCAATGATCACTCAAATGTGGAACAAGGAAATAGCACAATTGGTACCAATTCTTGTTGGTACTCACACCAACACAAGTAAAAGCTTATGGTGGAGCTCGGTTAGGATGGTGGCACAAAATTTGATGCAATTATTAGTGAGCCTTAATAAAGTTGGAAAAGATTCACAAATTTGCAAATGTAACAAGTAGACCAATAGCGAGATATGGTACACGGAAACACAGACGCAAATAGATAAGTGGGGTCGCGCAACCAAGGAGTGAGCCAAAATGTGGAATCCACGAAAATGCTCTTTTTGCAAAACACTAGAGAGACGCTAGCACGATTGCACAATAGGCAGATACGAAACTTGTGCACAACCTACTAAGCAAAAATTCAATGACTTCTATTCCAAGTATGCTATATGTATGCTATTCCGGTGATATGATCCAAGATGATCGAGTATGATAATCTTAATGTAGTATGATGCTACGGTTCTTGTTTATAAGCTCTTGGCTTATCTTTCCCTTTTTCTTAAAAGCTTGTTTGGCTCTTTCTCTTTTGAGCTCTTTTCTCATGCAAAATTCCACGAACCAAGATAGCAATTGTGTATATGCAATGACAACTTTGTGACACAAAATATGATACCAAGATATGCACCACTATGATATGGTATGTATCCTATGGGGAGTATGATCACTAATGTGCACAAGTCACGTTGCCGGCAATACTCAAAGGCTAGTCTCGATGGGAAAGCAACACAAAATTGGGCTATGGTGGTTATCAATGCAATGGCAAGGAATGTACCATCACGATACCAAGATAAAAGTAGAGGTTACCGTTGAGGTAGTCGTGTGTAAGCAAGAACAGTTGTTGGCGATGACGAGTCCCTAGCGAAGATGAGCGGTGGTCATGTTGATGTCGAACCGTACCTATATAGTCGAAACACAATAGGACACAGGAACCACAACTCAAATTCCCAAAGAACAAAATGGGTCAAAATTTGTCGGAGGGCGAAACGGGTGAGCGATGGTGGTTGCGGAAAGCGGGGGTGGCATGCAAGTGCGTATGTGGAACTGGTAACGGAGTGCGTATGCGGAAGTGTCGGTGGAACGGTGGGGGAAACCGAACTGAAAATATTTAGTTTCATCAGGGATGGTCGGACGACCGATGCTGGTCGGACGTCCGGTGCCTGGTTGATTTCAGGCACGGGATGAACACGGGATTTGGAGATGGGGATGGCAAAAATGGTCAAATCCGAGCGAATTTGTGGATGGAAAAGGTGGAGATAATGGGGGAAAGTTAGATCCACTTGTGGCAAAGCAAATCCATGGATCAAATCCAACAAAACTTCACCACACCAACAAATCACAAAAAAAATTGGGACTATTTTTGGTGGGGATTTTCGGATTAGGATGAAAAACAACAAAATTAAGCTAGAAAACAAAGGGTAGGGGTTCCAAATACGTGATCAACCTGACTCATGATACCAAAGATGATGTTAGGGTAGAACCCTAGATGCCCGATCTTTCACGATTGGAGGGGATCCTACAAAGAACACGAAGAACACGAGGAGGAAAACGAAGGAAACACGAGGGGAAACATTAGAGAAATCACTCAACCAACAAGATATGATCACACATATGCTAGATCCTCGAAACACAAAGGGTGATACACGATTCAAAGTCAACAAAGGACGATACAAAGGTCTTCTCCGTGAGGAGGTCTTGAAGGGTCTTCCCGTGAAGGGGTCTTGAATCCGCTTGGGGGATCTTCTCCAAAGAGGTTGTGAGTTCTGAGGAGAAGTAACCAAGTGGATGAGCAAAGCTCTATCTCAAATATGAGCTATCACAATGCTAAGACTAGAAAGAGGGCGGAGGAGGTCTATTTATAGTCTTAGTGGACAAAAGGGTAGGTGGCTTCGGCCCAACACGCGGGCGGTCACACAGGCGCCGGACGTCCGACGGTCACCGGTCGTCCGAAGGCTCGCGAGGTTCCGGACGTCCGGTGCCGGTCGGGCGTCCGATGTTTCGGCTCTGGTAAGGACTTGTCGGTCGTCCGGTCGGGGTCGGTCGTCTGGAGGTCTCCATTCTTCTGATGTTTTGGCTCGGGTGTGGTGGTGCCGGTCCTTCGGTGTCGCTCGGTCGTCCGGGCGCTGGGAGGTGTCGGTCGTCCGGTGTTGCTTGGACGTCCGGGCGGTGGAGTGTGCGCTGGCTGGTACTTGGCTGGCCTGTCGAAGCCTCTAGGCGTCGGACGTCCGAGAGACGTCGGTCGTCCGATGACTGGGAGTTTCAAGCAGTCCTTCTTCTTGTCCATTGAACTTGGTGTCCTCGCCATCTTGTCCGTTGGGTGTAGCTGATTCGTGGCTTTCCTCCAAATACCTGATCACACATAGGGTCTCCGCATGAGGTAGTAGCCATGTCCCATAAGTAGAAGTGGGAGTTTGGAGAGGAGTGAGTTCACCTTATCTTCGATAGCCTTTGCTCGAGCTCTTATCATTGGTCCACGTGGTGGCGTGGGAGATGTAGATACGTCCATGGGGATGATCGTGGGATGCTCCGCATCACTTCCCTGACTAAAAAATATCTAATTAACAGTACCACTACTGCCCTAACCTAATTAACATCTACTTACCTAACCTAGCTAGTTTACCAAATTAGTTAACTAAACATCTGAAAAACATCCAAGTAACCTAGTTAGTAAACCAAATTAACCTAGCTAGTTCACTTAGTTACCTAACCTAGTTAGTTTACCTAAATAACCTAGCTAGTTCACTTAGTTAACCTAATGAACTAAACTGACCTAAATTAATTAACCTAGAGGGAGGGGTGTGGGGCTTACAGAGAGGATGGATGACGAGGGAGCAAGGGTGGCGAGGAGCGGACAAAGGTGGCAGGGGCGACGAGGGAGCAGGGGAGGCAAGGGAGCAAGGGCTCAGGTGACGGCGACGGCGGCTCTGGCGACGATGGGGAAGGGGCGACGAGGGAGCAGGGGTAGCATGGAGCAGACGAGGATGGCTCCGCGGGCGCGCGGCTCCGGTGGCGGCGATGGCGTGCGGCTTCGGTGGCGGCTCTAGCGGCGACGGAGGCAGGGCAACAAGGGAGCGCAGGGGCGGCGAGGGAGAGGTTGGGGCCTGGCGAGAAGAATGGGGAATTGGGGGAAGGAGGGACGCCCGCGAAGCGGTAAGTCAAACATAATAGTAGCAATTTTACAAAACATGCACTATAGCTACTTAGCTATAACTACTTAGCTATAGCGCTTTTTGCAGAAACACGCTATGGCTATAGATAAGTTAGCTATAGCGTGTGTTGGGAAAACGCGCTATAGCTAAAGTAGCTACATCGCTTTCGTAGAAACGCGCTGCTGCTATTGCTTTCATTTTTTCTCTTTCTTTAGTTTTCCTTTTCTTTTTTCCTTTCCTTTTTTTCCTTTCTTTTCCTTTTGTTAGTTGCAGCACTGTCGCCTTAAAATGCACTGCTACTATTTTGTTAGCAGTAGCACGGTCCTTAGAAGCGCGCTGCTACTATACCAAGCCTGGCAGCAACCATTCTGGTCGTCATAGTAGCAGCGCGTTTTATGGTGAACGCGCTACTGCTATCTTTGTGGTAGTAGCGCGCTGTCCTGGCACACGCTACTGCTACGTACTAGTAGCGCTTCGCTTTAACAAGCGCTACTGATAAATGTCTGTGTATAATCTTTTTCCTAGTAGTGTCATCTTGATTACGGAGAGGGCCAGGGCCAGCATAGCCCATTCATCAATCTTCAGTGGGTCCTCAGCTCGGCCCATAGCTGGCGGACCGACGTGGCAAATACCCCAGAATCCAAGACACCAACAGTAGCCCCTGAACTAGTCTTCAAGCTGAGGATATCAGACATCTTTATTCGGGTTAACTTCATAAGTCTGAGTCTTCGGCTTCATAGGCGAGTTCTATCCTCCACGCCGGCTTCCGATCCCGAGGTCTTGCTCGGCTCTGAGGTCTTCTTGTTCCCTGATCATGACCATGTGTTTCTACGTCTATCAAATAAGAGGGGGTATCTTTTAACAAGTCCTCTTCCTCGGTATACCGTGGTAACTTGTAACAAAACCGAGACACCCTTCCTTACTTAGCCACGGAGGCTTGCTGCGGGAGGCCTCACCAGGTTAAAACCTGGCAGTCCTTTTTAGACGAGAACCGAAACATTGTCGCTAGCGTCCGAACCTGGTCATCCTATCAACAGTTAATGCTGGATGTATTGTGGCCCAAGACGGTTTTCATTGGCATTCCCCATCAATAAAGATATCTGAAAGGATCGATACAGTCGACTAGAGGGGGGGTGAATAAGAGACTACAAATTTCAATCTTTCTTGTCTATTTTAAGGTTTAGCGGATAAATAGGGTTCACTAGATATGCAACTAGGTGAACACAACCTATATGACAAGCAAGATTAAAGCTCAATATTCGAGGCAACAACCTAATTAGCAAGCCAACAAGCATACAAGGCAAAGTAAAGTGCAGGAAAGGATTAACCACAAGTGAGGCGAGGACGCAGATTTTATCCCGAAGTTCACTCTTCCTTGGGGAAGAGCTACTCTCCATTTAGAGCACTGTCCTAGCCAAAGCTTGCGGAACGCCACAAAGGATCACCGTAATCTCGTTCGAGTCACCCCCAACGGATGAGCCTAGAATCACTCGGGGGTGGTCTTGAAGGCGACCACCACACCTTTACAAACTTCTCCGAAGTACCACAAGCAAGGAAGCTCCCGGAGGAACCTCTAATGGCCTAGGAGACCAAGCTCCAAGAGTAACAAGTCAATGGGGAAGAAATATTGCGGGGAATGCGATTTGGTTTGGTCAAGATATAGATCAGGTCTTGCTCTCCCAATCCCCAAAGTTTCAACAAGTTTGGGTGGAGGGATTGAGAGTATTGAGCAAAATGGTGTGTAGAAATGGTGGAGCCCAACAAGAAATTAGGGTTAGAGATGCAGGAGGAAGAAGGGGGCTTTATATAGTGTTCTTGGTGGGGAGGGGATTTCTGCCCGTTGGACCCCGTGCGCACGGGGTAAGTTAGCCCCGTGCGCACAGGGTACCCAACAATAATCACCTCACCCCGTGTGCACGGGAGTCAAAAGACCCCGTGTACACGGGGTACCCAGGAAGTTATGTAGTACCCCAGGGGGTTAGAAACTTTATGTTGCAAACTTTCTGAGTACCACACGCAAGCACACTACAGATTTAGGTGGTAGGTGTGGGTAGGATGGTGTTTATGTTTCGGCAAAGGCATTCCCACACAATACATGCATATCCACATCGACCCCTCTTAATAGTGTGATCTTCCCTACGACTCAAATCGAACCAAAAGAAAAACCTTCGAATCGCCGGTAGACCATTCATTTAATCTTTTTTAATTGGGGAGGGGGGGGGGTCGCACACCTCCATCAAGAATAACTTGGAACCACTATTCTGAGATAAACTTTAGCATCCGATATTAGTTCCTCTAACCATATTATCGTCACACCGAAATATACTTTAAGTGGCACTTGCACTTTCAATCTCCCCATTTTTGGTGCATCGATGACAACATGGTTAGGACATGTCATCATAATATATAACTAAGCAACAATCCATGCGACAATGCTTGATCATAGTAGCTCCCCCTATATGTGTGCCAGCATAAAATATATGCTTGAGTATGCATCAATCACACACATAAGAGGCTCCCCCAAGATTAATATTGTCAAGAGATGAGATCAACATAATAAACCTATAACGGTGCCTAGATCTCATGTAATGGTGTAGTGAGCAAATATCGTGAGACAACATAATAAGCACAATATGATCATAGCATAGGCATATAAGGTTCAAGATAAATAACTAGAGTTTCATGATCTAACACGAGTAGCTCACAACCACACCAAGGAAAGAAAATAAGAGTATATCAAGCCAACTAAAACATCAACAAAGCGAAATAACCATGAGGCTTGAGATCTCAACACACTCTAAATAAAAAACACAATAAAAACACACCAGTTCTCCCCCTTTGTCATCAAGACAAGAAAAGGGGAAAAGGCAACACGAAGACCCACTAGACAAGAGGGGCGCGCTCGAAGCATCATCATCATCATCATCATCAAAAGCCACCCTTCCATCGGCAAGGAACAAGTTGTGGCCTCATTGTCATTGTCCTCAGACCATGGGGCAACCTCCTCACCAGCTGCAGCATGCACTGCCTTCTACCGATGCCTCACGAGCTTGCCCTCGTTGACCTCCTTGACCTAACGACACTGAATGGACTGACACATCTTGAACAGGTTTCTCATGGTCTTGAACAAGGACTTCTTCTCCCCTCTGGTGAAACTAGCCTCATACTCGACCTTCTTGCCCTTACCATGAGGGATCCGGGCAGTGGAGGACATGCCAGGAGTGTATGTGGCTCGATCTTCAGGCCTAGGATTGTGCCCCTTCTTGGGGTCACATATGGAGCAGGAGCAGCAAGGGTCCAGTTGGAGTTGCGCCTGGGAGCTGATGTCTTGTACCGAGAGATGTACTTAGCTGGGCAGATGGACTCAATCAATGCCTAGATGAATGGAGCATAGATCAGGGACTTGTTCTCTTGCACACACAGATGAAGCTCATAGAACATGAAGTCCAGGACATCCACTCTCTTCTTCTGATGCAGGTACACAAATGCATCCAACATGGAACTCCGCATATCGTGAGAATGCCCGGCCTTAGGTGTGAGTTTGTACCTCAGGATATAGCGCATAATATCTGAAATTGCAACTTAACCCCGAGTGGTTTTGGTAATACAAAACAACATATAGCTCATTGAACTAATAGCCATTCAAGTTAACTGTTTCAGAAAGTTCAATGATTGACATGGCATGGACTAGAGATGTGGACCCCTCAAAATGCTAAGGACACATATTGGCAAAAGCTCAAGACTCTTCATTTCCACTTTAGAGATCCAAGATCACATTGAGTCCATAGGAAAAACCAATACTATTAAAAGGGGATGAGGTGTTGCTTGATGGTCTACTTGCTTATAATGGGTAGTGATATGCTCCAAAGTCCTCAACCACTTTCTCAATTCCAAATTTGTCCTAAACCTAAAGTCAAACTCGGTCCCACTGAGTTGATTCATCCGGCGCCACCGAGTTCACTTGACATAGCCATAGCCAGAAACCCTAATCAGTTCGGTCTCACCGATAGGGATCTCGGTCTCACCGAGATGGGATTGCAAACTCTCTGTTTCCCTTCGTAATGTTTCGATCATACCAAAATGAGCGATCGGTCCCAACGAGTTCGCAATGCAAACTCTCTGTTTCCTTTTCGTAATGTTTCGGTCTCACCAAAATGAGCGATCGGTCCCATCGAGTTTGCTTGACCAAGTCTCTGTTTGCTTATTGTTGAAATCGGGCTCACTGAGTTCATGCGATCGGTCTCACCGAGATGAGGTTTTGCCCTAACCCTAGCGCATTGGTCCCACCGAGTTGATCTTGTCGGTCCCAACGAATACCCTAACATTCACATTTTGAACTAGATCGGTCCCACCGATCTCTATTCGGTCTGACCAAGTTTGGTAAATTGTGTGTAACGGTTAGATTTTGTGTGGAGGCTATATATACCCTTCCACCCCCTTCTCCATTTGTGAGGGAGCCATCAGAACGTACACTTCCACTACTCATTTTCTGAGAGAGAACCACCTACTCATGTGTTGAGACCAAGACATTCCAATCCAACCATAAGAATCTTGATCTCTAGCCTTCCCCAAGTTGCTTTCTACTCAAATCATCTTTCCATCATATCCAAATTTGTGACAGAGAGTTGAGTGTTGGGGAGACTATCATTTCAAGCACAAGATCAAGGAGTTCATCATCAACACACCATCTATTACCTTTTGGAGAGTGGTGTCTCCTAGATTGGTTAGGTGTCACTTGGGAGCCTCCGTCAAGATTGTGGAGTTGAACCAAGGAGTTTGTAACGGCAAGGAGATCGCCTACTTCGTGAAGATCTACCCAAGTGAGGCAAGTCCTTCATGGGCGATGGCCATGGTGGGATAGACAAAATTGCTTCTTTGTGGACCTTTTGTGGGCTGAGCCCTTTGTGGACTCGCGCAGCCGTTACCCTTCGTGGGTTGAAGTCTCCATCAACGTGAATGTACGATAGCACCACCTATCAGAACCACGCCAAAAATCTCCGTGTCTACATTGCGTTTTCCCTCTCCAAACCCTTCCCTTTTACCTTCATATGCAATGTTTTACATTCCGCTGCTACACTTAGAATTGCATGTGTAGGTTGATTTCTTGACTTGTGTTAAGTTGCTAAAATCTGACAAGACTTAAAATTGGGAAAAGGCTAGATTTTTATTTGGTCAAGTAGTATAATCACCCCCCCTCTAGACATACTTTCGATCCTACAAGTGGTATCAGAGCTTTGGTCTCCATTTGCCTTGGTTTCCATAGTTTTGGTGATCAGAGCCTTGTTTTACAACCTAGGAGAGTATGGCGTCTAGCAAGGGAAATTACCACTATAGAGGTCCTTACTTTGATGTTACTATTTTTGCTAGTTGGAAGCATAAGATGAAAATGCATATTCTTGGACATAACCCCGCCGTTTGGGCTATTGTGTGTGATTGGTTTGCAAGGTGAATTCTTCGATGGGAGAGAACCAGATCATGAAGCAACTGCGGAAGATTTGAAGATGCTGCAATACAACGCTCAATCTTGTGATATACTCTTCAGCGGATTGTTGAAAGCACAAGTGCTCCCTGGGTGATTTTGGTAATTAATGTCAACATATCTCTTGTTGGACTAATATTTTCATTTAGTATATTTCAGATAAGTTCAACATTGGAGTGGCATGGACAAGAGGATGTGGAACCCCTTCAAGATGCTAAGGACAAATATTGGCAAAAGCTCAAGACTCTAAATTTTCATTTATGTGATCCAAGATCACATAGAGTCCATAGGAAAGCCAATTTAAACCTATAAGGTTGCTAGCCAACTTGCCTCCATGGAGCTCCCTCGATTGGGGCTTCGTTGGTCGTCCGATCTGTCTTCTGGCGCATCTGAGCCGTAGGATCTTCACGTGCGGTTAAACCTAATTTTACCTCGCGGTCGTTTTCGTAGTCCAATGATGAGTGGGCTCACGCCGGGCGCTTGTTGGTTGGGCTGGATTTTTTCATGTGCAGGAGGTTTTTCCCAATCACCTTGCAGCACTCCGCACCCAATCACCCGCATCTTGCCCCACTCGCATCCCATCAGCTAATCCAACCCTAGCTGTCAGGACCCTAGTCCTAAGTCACACCGATCTAGAATGTAACACCTCATATCACTTTGCGGCCTCACGCACGGTATTCCCACGGGTGTCGCCTTACCATGCCCGGGACCGTTTGCGCCTTTTGGCACACGTATATGATAGTGCCGCTAGCATCCATATGACAAAGAACCTGGGCTGACATGGCTAGTCGTGAACCCAAAGTGGCACTAACTTATAGGGACAGACATACATGACCCAACAACGAACGTGTCTGATCAGCGAGTGAATCCGGGCTGTAGCAGCTAGGCTAGCAGGACTCCGGAGAATCCAGGCTGTAGCAGGCTAACAGGACTCTGATAGACATCGCGTGACATTTCCCCGAAGGGACAGACACAGGAACGAAGAAGGACACATGCCGGCCAACCTAAGTGTTCCGGAGCAGTAGCAAGCTACCAGGGCTCAGTGGAAGCACTAGGAGACATTTCCCGGTAAGAGAGGCTACTAAGGATAAACAACTAGATAGTCAGATCCCACAAATAGCAATACACATTACACATACGCATAACATGCAAGTATGTGATGTACAACATGGCATCACAGCATAACTCAACAACTCATATAGATAAGGCTCAAAGAGCCATCATAGCATTTATTACAAACAGGGGTCACATGACCCAACATTCAGAGCATTCAAGCAACAAGCGGAAGCATTACATGTCTGAGTACAGACATCTACAAATGAAAAAGGCTGAAGAGCCTGACTATCTACAACATCCGATCAAGACCGTGGATGAGATACAAGCTACTTGTCGAAGCCCATGAGAACACTAGTAAGACCGAGGTCTCTGCTGCAAAATCATAAATAAAGCAACATGAGTACAAAGGTACTCAGCAAGACTTACATCAGATCCTATCTTACATGCATTTGTATCAAGAAGGTAATGTGGGGTTTAGTTGCAGCAAGCCAGCTTTGACTCAGTGGCTATCCTGTTCTACGACTACGAGAACTTCTTTGAGGTGATATGGCGCACACGAGTCCACTAATCACCACACAATACACTACTATGGATTCATTCCCGTCTCCCTACAAGAAGGCCATCCATACCACTCACACTTGTCTTGAGCATTTTAGAGTAACCACTTCATGTTGTCTATGTACCACGTAAGCATCCAAGAAGTCCATAATCGCGGACCCGGCTATTCGAATAGATCATGTTAACCATACAGGGGTGTACTTCTTCACACATGCTCTCGCCACTTACCGCCATGTACACATCATGTATCTCGGCAACCTTCAAGCGGAAGCCTGGCGAGGGTGTCGACCACGACCTGACTAACCACACAAGACTCTATTCCAGGTCTATCACCTATTCGGGTTCCATCCGCAAGGGAGTCCAGCCGAGGTTTCCATCACGACCCCAAATGATGTGTGCAGGGTTCCCGAGCCCACCATCCGGGTGCCACTCTGTACACCAGGCCACGTGTGCCTAGTCTATCCCAAGCCCACCCTGCCGGGTGCCACTTGGTAGAAAAATAGCACTACCTACAAACACCAGAAACTAGTTGCGACTCCTGGACAGAGATCAAGTTGGTTAATAAGTCGAGTGGGCTTGGAGCGCCCGGAGCCCAATGTGTGGTAGTATCGAGTCATTGGACAACATACATAGAACTCAGTGCTTAAGGATGGTTCTAGTGAGACAACCCACCATGTACTCCTACATGGCCTCTCACCGCTACCTTTACCAAATCGTGTTCACACACTTCACTCTCAGCACCAGAACATATCGTAACACTCCAATTCATTCCCGATGAATCAGACCTGACACAACTCTAAGCAATAGCAGGCATGGCATGGTAGGAACACAACATGGCTCAATCAACTCCTACACATGCTAGTGGGTTTCAACTATTTACTATGGCAATGACAGGTCATGCAGAGGAATGGGTTCAACTACCGTAGCACAAAGTAGCAGATGAATCGTTGTTGTCCTAATGCAATAACTGAGAGCAAGAGCGAGAGAGTAGGTTTGTATCGGAATGAACAAGGGGGTTTGCTTGCCTGGTAGATCAACAGAGGAGGCACTGCTTCATAGACAGGTACTCTCGAGCACTCTCCGGGGCAGGACCTATCGAGAAGGAACGGTGCCAACAATCAAAACACAAGCATATACAACAATATGATGCATGATCATGGCATGTAGATGTGATGCTGTTTGAGCTAATGCAGCTAGCATTCATTTGGTTGAAGTCCATATGAATCAAGAATTCAAATGCAACTCCAAGTTAAGTCTTTTATAAATGCCATTTTAGTGTTTCACTTATACAGTAGGTATAAGTTGGTTTGTCATGCATGAAACTAGTACAGATGGATAGATTGCATTTTTCTGATAATTTTTCATATATAATTTATTTCAATCTGAGCTACGGTTGAATTTCTATGATTTTTTGAAGTTAATAGCATTTTCTGGAATTTTCCTGATTTAATTTAAATCTAGAAAATAAATAACTGCGTCAGCACTACGTCATGCTTGCGTCAACAAGTCAACATCGCTGACTAGGGTCAAACCTGACGTGTGGGGTCCACACGTCAGTGTCTCAGGGTTAAACAGGGGGTTGGATTATCCTAATTACAGGATTAGTGGCGCTAGACCCACTGGTCAGTGTTAGGGGGGGATTAGGTTAGGTGGTGATTAGCTTAAGCTAATCACCTGACGAGCCGGACCCACCTGACAGGCCGACGAGGTCAAAACGGTCAACCCCGCCGGCGTTTAGCCGCCGACGAGGCCCGAGACGACGGAGGGCTCGGGATTGCGTCTCCGGTGACCAAATGGGCCGCGGAGACCATCTCCGAGGAGCTGGTGCTCGCGCGCATCCAGGGGAGCAGACGGGAGGCTGTGGGGGCGGCGGAGGTCACCGGAGCGAAGCTCGTGGCGGCGGCTGGAGCACGGGATAGCGCGGGAGCGGGGCTGCAGCTTGCGTTCGAGCGAACGGAGGGCACATGCGGTAGCTACGTGGCAGCAGGAGCTCGACCACGTGCTCGGGAGCGAGCTGCGGTGGCTATGGACACGGCAGTGACAACACCGGCGGCGAGGATCTATGGCCATGTCGGGGGAAGGGGGCTACGACGCGAGAACGGAGGAACGGGCAGAGGGAAAGGGAGCAGAGGCTCACTGCGGACTCGACGGCGTCGACGGTGAGCTCGGGGAAGGGATGGAGTCAGCGGGGCGGCGAGGCGGATCTCCGGCGTCGGGAGGTTGAAGACGAGCTCAGTGAGGTCGTTCGGGGGCTTCCGGTGCCGCGTGGCTCGGCGGGGAGGGCTAGGGCGACGAGGCGGAGCTCCTGGACGTGTTGGGGAGGCTAGGCAGTGGCTGTGGGCGCCGCGAACGGCGTCGGTGGCGATGGTGGCAATCGGGCACGAGGTGCAGAGCGAGAGGGAGGAGGGGATGAGGACGAGGGAGTGGGCGAGAGGTTCCGGGGTGATGCGTGGCGCTGTCTAGACGCATCGGCGGAGGGACAGGCAGGCAGGGAGGGAGGAGGTGGCGCGGCGGGGTGGTGCGCGCGCGTCGGGCACGCGCCCGTCCTCCTGGCAAGGAGGAAGACGACAGGGGAGGAGGCGGGCTGGGCCAGCTGCTGGGCTGCGGAGGAGCTGGGCCGCAGGTAAGTTTTTCCATTTCCTTTTCTTTTCTATTTTTCTGACATTTGTTTTGATTTAATAATAATAATAAATGATTTTATTTACTTCTGTCAATTTTTGTAGGAACTAGTTGGATTGCTCCAAAACTCCTCACCAATTAACAGAATTTTTGGACATATATTATATATATAACAAATATATATCCAAAGCAATTAATTACTGGATTAATTCCAAATGCCCAAAATAGATACTTATGAGCTCTTAAAAATATTGGTTTGATTTTTATCTCTGTCCAATATTTTCAGAGAGCAACATGAGCATTTTCTTGGACCTTTTTGGAGCAATTCTTATTTGGGTCATTTCCAAAAATGATTATGAGGGTTTCACAAATCCTCATTTCAAATTTAAATGGAATTTAAACATGATGCACAAATGACTAGCTAGCCTTGAGCATACCAGAACTAGGTATGTGACAACTCGCCCCCACTTGAAAGAATCTCGTCCCGAGATTCAGGGGTCGACGGAAAGAAAGTGGGGTACTCTAGTCAAAGACGATCTTCTTGCTCCCAGGTAGCTTCTCTCTCGGAATGGTGAGACCACCGAACCTTGAGAAACTTGATGTTCTGACGACGGGTGACACACTCTGCTTGATCAAGAATGCGAACAAGGTACTCTCAATATGTGAGGTTATCTTGGAGATCAAGGGTTTCGTGGTCCACTCCGCGGATGGGATCCGAGAAGCAGTGCCTGAGTTGAGAGACGTGGAAGACATCATGAACTCGAGAAAGATGTTGGGGTAGTTCCAACTGGTAGGCAATCTCTCCTCGTTTAGCGAGAATGCGAAAAGGACCAATGTAACGAGGAGCCAACTTGCCCTTGATACCGAAACGATGGGTACCCTTCAAAGTCATATCCTTATGATGACAATCATACTAGCTCTTTTGACGAGACTCAGCTGTTTTCAAGTTCTCACGAATGATGCGAACTTGCTCTTCTGCCTCCTGGATCATGTCCGGTCCAAAGAATTGTCTTTCACCGGTTTCTGACCAGTTCAAAGGTGTTCGACATCTTCGACCATAGAGAATTTCAAAAGGAGCTTTCTTAAGGATGGATTGATAGCTATTGTTATAAGCAAACTCAGCGAAAGGAAGACATTTCTCCCAATCCATTCCGAATGAGATAACGGAAGCTCTAAGCATGTCTTCGAGAATTTGGTTGACCCGTTCCACCTAACCACTTGATTGAGGGTGGAAAGTGGTACTGAAAGAAAGATGGGTTCCCATGGCAGTTTGGAAACTTTCCCAGAAATGAGAAGTGAAAAGACTGCCACGGTCTAAATTGATCTCTAGTGGAACACCATGAAGTGACACTATTCGAGAAATATATAAGTCAGTGAGCTGACTAGCAGTGATACTCTCTCGAACAGGTAGAAAGTGCGCCACTTTGGATAGACGATCAATGACTACGAAGATAGCATTATTCCCTCTCTTGGTCCTAGGAAGTCCATACCAACTTTATCCCATTTCCATTCAGGAATAGCTAAAGGCTGAAGGGTGCCAGCAGGTCTTTGATGCTCTGCCTTAACGCGACGACAAACATCATAGTTAGCAATATACTAAGCAATTTCTCTCTTCATCCTAGTCCACCAGAACCTCTGGCATAGGTCCTGATACATCTTTGTACTGCCGGGATGAATCGTGATTGTGAGAGGAGATTCATGCGCCTCCTTAAGAATCAATTTTCGCAGATGTTGATTCTTGGGAACCACCAAGCGGTTTTCAAAGAAAACAATACCTCGACCATCCATAGAGAAACATCCACCAACTCCCTTCTTAATGTTTCTCTTGATTCGGGAAATTCCCGTGTCCTGCTTTTGAGCAGCGATAATCCGATCCTCAAGATCAGGTTTCGCCACCAAGGTAGAAAGGAATCCGTGAGGAGCAATGTGAATATTAAGCTTACATAATTCCTCATGGAGAAGTGGTTGTCCCTGCCGCAACATGAGATTGTTGCAATAGGGTTTACGACTTAGCACATCAGCCATGACATTGGCTTTGCCTGGGGTGTAAGTAACCCCTAGATCATAATCTGAGATCACTTCCAACCAACGTCTTTGCCTAAGATTCAGATCTGGTTGTGTGAAGATATACTTAAGACTCTGGTGATCGGTGTAGATCTTGCAACATTTACCAAGAAGGTAGTGTCGCCAGGTCTTGAGTGCATAGACTACGGCTGCAAGCTCTAGATCATGTGTAGGATAATTCTCCTCATGTGGATGCAACTGTCAAGATGCATAGGCAATCACATGACGATCCTGCATAAGAATGCAACCTAGTCGCTGTCGTGAGGCGTCGCAGTAGATAACAAAGTCCTTAGTGAAATCCGGTGGCACAAGTATGGGAGCAGAGGTCAGGCGTCTTTTCAGTTTCTGAAAACTGTACTCACACTGTGGGGACCACTCGAACTTTTTATCCTTCTTGAGAAGTTACGTGAGGGGTTTAGCTACTTTGGAGAAGTTTTCAGCAAAGCGGCGGCAATAGCTGGCTAGACCAAGGAAACTCCTAACTTGTTTAACGGTTTCAGGTGGAGTCCAATCAAGAACGGCCTTAACTCTCTCGGATTGACAGCAATGCCCTTACCAGAGATCACGTGGGCTAGGTAGGTCACTTCTGGCAACCAAAATTCACACTTGGAGAACTTGGCATAAAGGCGGTGCTCTCTGAGTTTCTCTAACACAAGTCTAAGATGTTCGGCATGCTCTTCCTCGTTCTTCGAGTAAATAAGGATATCATCGAGGTAAACCACAACGAACTTATCTAAGTACTCCATGAAGATCGAGTTCATCAAGCGGGAGAAAGTGGCTGGGGCATTAGTTAGACCGAAGGACATGACGGTGTACTCGTACTGACCATAACGAGTGACAAAAGCCATCTTAGGAATGTTCCCATTTCCGATCTTGATTTGGTGGTAGCCTAACCTCAAATCCATCATAGAGAAAACTGAGGATCCAGCGAGCTGATCATACAAATCGTTGATCCTGGGGAGCAGATACTTGTTCTTTATCGTGACCAAATTAATGGGACGATAATCTACAACCATCCGGTCCGTACCATCCTTCTTCTTGACGAAGAGGACGGGGCAAGCCCAAGGAGAAGAACTAGGACGGATGAAACCCTTTTGCAAGGACTCATCATGTTGTTTCTTAAGCTCGGCTAGTTCTAAGGGTGCCATTTTGTAAAGTCTCCTAGAGATTGGAGCGGTTCCTGGGATAAGATCTATGACGAACTCTATATCTCTGTCAGGTGGAACACCTGGCAGTTCCTGTAGAAAGACATCCGGAAAGTCACGGACTACCGGGATATCTTCAAGGTCTGGAAGAGGTCTGGCATTAAGGGAACAGAGCTGACGCTTTACAACTCTAGTGGAGACAGTGACTATCTTGCCAGATGGGTGTGTAAGCTGAACAGACCTGGTGTAACAATCAATCTTGGCATGATGAGCTGTCATCCAGTCCATACCCAAGATGATGTTAATATCTGAGGACCTGAGGGCTACAAGTGATGCAAGAAATACAAGTCTATCAACAAGGATTTCATTACCATAGCTTATTCTGGTGGTCTGCCATCTAGACCCTGGGGTTTGAATTTCAAGCGGAGTTGGCATATCACAAAATGACATGTCATGCAAACGAGCATAGCCTTAAGAAATGAAGGAGTGAGATGCTCCAGTATTGAATAGAACCGATGCTGGATGACAATTGACAAGAAGTGTACCAAGAACGACATCCGGATCATCATGAGCATCTTTAGCTGAGACGTGATGCACACATCCACGTTTAGTGCGGGCTGGCTTGGCACTGATCGTCTTACTTGATGGCTTAAGGCAGCCAACAGACTTCTCGGGCTGGGGTGGAGCATAACTAGTCTGAGAGCAGTCACGTGCATAGTGTCCTGGCTTCCCGCATGTGAAGCAAGTCCCTGAGGTTGGACGTGGACTCGCACTGACAAGCGGTCTACCAGTAGGCCTGGGTGGAGCATACGACTGAGCTGGGGGAGGCACCACATAGGATGGTCTTGGTGCATATCCGGATGGAAGAGCGGAGTTTGGAACCCAAATCCGGCGCTTCTGAGAACTAGAACCGGAGGAAGATCCCAAATCACGGGTATGCTTACGAGACTCCTCGTAAGTGAGTTGAGCTGTCTATGCATTAATGGCCTTGTTCCAAGGGCTTGGAACGTATCACAATGATGCAGGTGGAGATCACGACGCAACTTGGGGTTGAGACCCTTCTGGAACCTAGCCTTCTTCTTGGCGTCCGTGGACACCTCTTCTGTGGCATAACGGGCGAGGTTATCAAACTCTCTACTGTAAGCATCAACAACCATCTTACTCTGGGTGAAACTACAGAACTCTTCTCTCTTGCGATCAATGAGGGCCTGGGGAATGTGATGCTCGCGAAAAGCCTCAATGAAATCCCTCCAGGTAGGAATCTGGCCAGCTGGAAGCATAGCCTCATAGTTCTGCCACCAAAGACTAGCATGACCTTCCAGGTGATATGCGGCATAGGTGACCTTGTCATCTTTAGCTACATTTGCGGAACGCAGCTTATGAGTGATGCTACGGAGCCAGTCATCTGCATCGAGTGGCTCAATGGAATGATGAAAGGTAGGTGGGTGCAAGCGAATGAAGTCATGAATGGTTGCAGACCCTTTGAACTGATGTGCGGTGTTCTCCTCGATACGTGCCAACAAGCGGTTAGAGTCACACTTGTTTCTCTCCATCTCTAACATGAACTCTGCCAACGAAGGTTGGTTGGGCAGATACGATGATATTAAACTTCACGATAGGTAGTGGCATCTTCAAGAAAAAGTAGTGGTAGATACGATGGACACTTCTTTTCCGGCAGACATGATGCTATTGACTTGAGTCCTCATCACATATTTTTCAATAATGGAGAGGATTATTCACCTTTGCCACTGCAGGCGTTAAGACTTGGCGGAGCCAGTCCATGAAGCACTATTAGCGTTCAACACTTGGCCCTGATGAGCATGAGAGCCTATGCTACCGCCTGAACATCTTCTATTCTTCTTTTGGCCCAAAACGAGACCAGTAGGGGCACCTTGAGCGAGTACTCAAGGCATGAAGTCAAGTCATGATGCTGGTTCCCTTTCGCTAGATCTTACATATTTAATTATGTGATTTTGGAAGCCAAAACTGATTAAGATCTTCTGTTCTTACTTGCAGATGTTATGTTATTCAGAGTACTTCAGTTTCCAGTCTCTATATATTAATCAAATTATGGGTTATTTTGAACCTTATAGGCTTTTATTATATGTTTAGTTATGCTTCCATGGGTTTTGCATATGCATTAACAAAATAACCATACTACTATTTTGTCTATACTTGAATCGAAGGACGTATAGTTAATTTGCTCTTACGAAAGGAGTGAGTAGACAGTTAGCCAAATGACAGGACAATCATGACAAGCAAAGAAACACATAAATAGTAATCCTACAAGTTTTACAACTGCATCCCGGTGAACTTTGGTATGGATATGCATTTTTATCCTTGGGAGTACTTTGGATTTTAAGTGGGAATCATAGTTATTTTCTTCTTAACTTTGGTATGACAAGCAGTTCAAGTGATATTCCTAATGGTTGCTGCTGACACTGAAAAACTACTCCTGAAGCACTAGAAGTGCCCTCTCTATGGTTCATCACTCACTGGATCCATATGGGCAACCTTCCGCTTCAAAATTAAAAGAGCGCAGTTTTTTCCTGCTATCATTGCTTACGAAGAGTAATCTACCATGTCCCTAATATATATATGTAATTGTTGCACCATCACAAGATTTCCATGATACGCATGGGCATAACTTTCTTTACTGAGGAAAGGCAGGCTGTCATTTCTAAAGGTTGAGATTTTCTGTTTTAAGGAATGTCAACTATCTATTCCTTATGTGGCATGTGTATTTGCTTTGTCCTCTACTTCTGATAAGGCAAGACATATCAAACCAACACAGTAATCCTCTAATCCTTGATTATATTATAAAAAACACTGGTTTTCCGTGTCAGGATAGTACTATGTCAAACTGATGCTTTGTATTGCATGTTCCGGTGTATACCCTGACAATATTAGGCATTTCCTTTGTTTGTTCATAGCACATTAGTTTTTTTAGTTATAGCCGGTTTTATTTCCGATTCAAACCCATCCATTTGTTCTGTTTTCATTTGTTTCTTATAAATTCTTTCTGATAAGATGTTGTCTTTCAATTGTATATTTGTTCTCTTATTTTTACAAGTTAAATATCTTCAAAACACTTCAAGTTGACATGGTACTTGCGCTTTCTCAAACATAAAGTTATTGAAAAATGCAAATATTTTGATCGCACACATGGTTTCAAATGGAGCTTTGAGCGGCGTTAAATTTGTTACAATATGTGCTTGCCCGCACCTATAGAACAACTAAACCATGAATTCTCTTTTCAATGCGAACATGGATTTTGCGTGTGTCTTTGCGCCATTTGTCTAAACGGTTTTTCAAGCACATATCGGATATTCTCAAGCAACCATATTTTCAATACAGGATTGTTTAACACGTGAGCTTGCTACTACCAAAATCGAATATGTCCTTGCAAAATGAAACTATTTTCATCGACAACATGGCTTTAGCGGGTCTCTGCGCCATTTGGCGCAACGGGTCAACTAGTACTATTAAAAGGGGATGAGGTGTGGCTTAATGGCTTGCTTTCTCAAAGTGCTTAGTGATATGCTCCAAAACCCTCAACCACTTCTCTGTATCCACATATTTCTTAAACCTAAAGTCAAACTCGGCCCCACCAATTTGATCTATCCGGCGCCACCGAGTTCATTTGACATAGCCACTGCCACAAACCCTAATCACTTCTGTCTCACCGATAGGGATCTCGATCTCACCGAGATGGGATTTGCAAACTATCTTTTTCCCTTCGTAACATTTCAGTCTCACTGAAATGAGCGATCGGTCCCACCAAGTTTGCAATGCAAACTCTCTGGTTCCTTTTCATAACGTTTCGGTCTCACCGAAATGAGCGATCGGTCCCGCCGAGTCTGCCTGAACAACTCTCTGTTTGCCTATACTGAAATCGGTCCCATTGAGTTCATGTGATCGGTCTCACCGAGATCAAGTTATGCCCTAACCCTAGCACATCGGTCCCACCAAAAAGCCTAACGTTCAATTTTAAATTGAATCGGTCTGATCGAGTTTCACTATTTGGTCTCACTGAGTTTGGGAATTTGTGTGTAACAATTAGATTTTGTGTGGAGGCTATATATACCCCTCCACCCATTCTTCATTCGTGGAGAGAGCCATCAGAACGTGCCTACACTTCTAGCATTCATTTTTGAGAGAGAACCACCAACTCATGTGTTGAGACCAAGACATTCCAATCCAACCACAAGAATCTTGATCTCTAGCCTTCCCCAAGTTGCTTTCCACTCAAATCATCTTTCCACCATAGCCAAATCTGTGTGAGAGAGTTGAGTGTTGAGGAGACTATCATTTTAAGCACAAGACAAAGGAGTTCATCATCAACACATCATTTATTAACTTTTGGAGAGTGGTGTCTCCTAGATTTGTTAGATGTCACTTGGGAGCCTCCGTCAAGATTGTGGAGTTGAACCAAGGAGTTTGTAAGGGCAAGGAGATCGCCTACTTCGTGAAGATCTACCCAAGTGAGGCAAGTCCTTCGTGGGTGATGGCCATGGTGGGATAGACAAGGTTGATTCTTCGTGGACCCTTCGTGGGTCGAGCCCTCTGTGGACTCGCGCAACTGTTACCCTTTGTGGGTTGAAGTCTCCACCAACGTGGATGTACGATAGCACCACCTATCGGAACCATGCCAAAAATCTTCGTGTCTCGAATTGCGTTTGCACACTCCAATCCCATCCCTTTACTCTCTTGCAAGTCGCATGCTTTACTTTCCGCTGCTCATATACTCTTTTCATGCTTGCTTGAATTGTATTGTGAATGTTTAAAATTGTGCTAATTTCCAACCTCAACTTGAAAAACTTAAAAACTGTTATCTTTACTTGTTTAGGGTCTAATCACCCCCCTCTAGACACCTCTTCTCTATCCTTTCAATTGGTATCAGAGCTTTGGTCTCCATTGCTTTGGTTTAATCACTATTGGAGGAAGATGGATGAGTCTACGTTGGGGAGTATTAGATGTAGTGTGCCTATGCTTGATGGAGAGTTCTTTAGTGAGTTGAAAAATGAGATGCTTAGAATTTTTCATGAATATCACTTGAACAAGTACATTACTACTCCTTGTGAACCCCTTGTTGACCCCTTGCATCCTACCCCTGATGAGTCTCTTGACATGATTCACAATCTTAGAACTATCAATCTTATCACTAGAGGTTTGCTAGAAATTTGATTGGTCGCTTGCCAACTCTTGATTGTGCTTATACTATATGGAGATTCCTTGAGGAACGTTTTCTGGACTATTCCTTGAAAAACTTATATGAGATTCTTCATAAGTCTATTGCTTTGAATAAGATGAATCACAATGATCCTAAGTTTGTAGATTGTTTATTTGAGCTTCGTGACCTTATGCGTGCCAAAGGAGATGTTGGAATCATTAGCAATATCATTTCCGAAGCCATTAGAATTCATAGAGATGAACATTGTCAAAATCATATACCCAATGAATTACTCTCTCTAGGAAATGATCATTTGCAAGACGATGTTGAACATGGATACTATGATGAGGATGATGATAATGACTTTGATCTTGATGAGTCTATGAGACACTTTGGTATTATGGCTAACCTTCACGGCTACATGGCTGGAGGAAAGGAATGGGCTCTTGATAGTGGATGTACCGATCACATGACCGGAGACAAGGATATGTTTCATGAGCTTGCCGAAAACAAGGGCCCTCGAAAGTATGTCACCTTTGGTGATAACTCAATGGGTAAGGTGGTTGGCCTTGGTAAGGTGGCCATCTCACATGATAGCTCCATACAAAATGTTATGCTCGTTGAATCTCTTGGCTACAATTTACTTTCTGTACCTAGACTAGCTGATTTCGGTTTCAATGTCATATTTACTAAAGTAGATTGCCAAGTGTTTCGAAGAGATAATCATAAAATGGTCTTTACCAGTATACGTAGAGGCGATCTATACATTGTTGATTTCACAAAAAAGGCTCAACCTAGAACTTGCTTAATTGCTAAATCTTCTAAAGGATGGTTGTGCCATAGATGATTAGGTCATGTGGGCATGCGAAATCTTGACAAGCTTATTAAAGGTGAGCATATCCTTGGTGTTAGAGATGTTATATTTGACAATGATAGAATTTGTAGTGTTTGCCAAGTAGGAAAACAAGTTGGAGGAAGTCATCCCGTGAAGAACATCATGACCATGAGAATACCACTTGAGCTACTTCACATGGATCTTTTCGGTCCCAATGCCTACAAGAGTCTTGGTGGTAACTCGTTTGGATTGGTCATTGTTGATGATTTTTCAAGATTTACGTGGGTGTTCTTTATTGATGATAAATCACAGGTTCAAAAGATCTCAAAAACTTTGCTAGGAAGGCCCAAAACCAATTTGAAGTGAAGATCAAGAAGGTTCGCAACGACAACGGAACGGAGTTCAAGAATGCCAATGTGGACACCTTTCTTGACGAAGAAGGGATTTCACATGAGTTCTCGGCTACGTACACCTCAACAAAATGGAGTTGTTGAGAGGAAGAACCGAACGCTCATCAAAATGGCGAGAATGATGCTTGATGAGTACAAGACGCCAAAACACTTTTGGGCGGAAGCGGTTGAGACAGCTTGTCATGCAAAGAATCATCTATATCTTCACAAGCTACTCGGCAAGACGACATACAAGATTCTCACCGGTAACAAACCCCAAGTTGGATACTTTCGGGTATTCGGCTCAAAGTGCTACATTCTTGATAAGCATCGTCGTTTGAAATTTGCTCCTAAATCTCATGAAGGCTTCGTACTCGGTTATGGCTCAAACTCTCACACTTACCGTGTCTACAACAATTTCACCCGAAAGTTTGAGGAGACGGTAGATGTGAAGTTTGATGAATCTAACGGCTCGCAAGTAGAGCAATTGCCAATTGATGTAAGTGACAAAGATCCTTCGGAAGCTATACAAGACTTGTCTATTGGCAAGATTCTCCCAACAGAGGTGAAGGAGAGTACCTCGTCCGTCCAAGTGGAAGCCTCAACTTCACGCCAAGGTGAACCACAAGTTGACTTGGAGGCATCCACAAGTGGGACACATCAAGACAATGAAAACGAGGATGTACAACAAGATGAACCTCGATGACCTCCTTCTCCACCTCCACGGGAGAACAACAACGCCAACAATGACAAAGAAAGACAAGAGGAAGAACAAGACAACAAAGAGGATGTTCCACCCCTACCCAAACAAAAGCTCTCACGAGTTCGAGCAAGAGTCTCAAGAGATCATTCCGTCGAACAAATCTTTGATGATATTCAAACCAGGAGAATTACTCGCTCTAAAACTAGTTTGGCTAATTTTTGTGAACATTACTCATTCATTTCTAGCATTGAACCTATGAAGGTTGAAGATTCTCTTAATGATCCGGATTGGATAAATGCCATGCATGAAGAGCTACACAACTTTGAGAGGAACCAAATGTGTGTTTCGAAACAAGAAAGATGAAGATGGACAAGTTGTATGCAACAAGGCTCGTCTCGTTGTTCAAGGCTACACTCAAGTCAAGGGTATGGACTATGGTGAGACATATGCCCCCGTTGTTAGACTTGAGTCCATTCGCATCTTACTTGCTTATGCCAATCATCATGACATCACCTTATATCAAATGGACATCAAAAGTGCTTTTCTTAATGGTGAAATTGAGGAGGAAGCTTATGTTAAACAACCTCCTGGCTTTGTTAATCCTAAGAAACCCGACCATGTTTATAAACTTCACAAAGCTCTTTATGGTCTTAAACAAGCTCCTAGAGCGTGGTATAAATGCTTGACTAAGTTTCTTTGAAAAAGGCTTTGAAAATGGTAAAATTGATTCTACACTCTTTACTAAGAGGGTTAATGGATAATTATTTGTGTGCCAAATTTATGTTGATGATATCATATTTGGTTCAACTAATCGTCATTTTAGTGAAAATTTTGGAAAGCTAATGTCGGAGAAGTTTGAGATGTCTATGATGAGTGAGCTCAAGTTCTTTATTGTAATTTGCAAATCAAGCAAACTAAGGAGGGAACCTTTATCTCTCAAACAAAGTACACCAAAGACTTATTCAAGAAGTTCAACATGCAAGAATGCAAAGGTATGAGTACCCCCATGCCTACTAGTGGACTTCTTGACTTGATAAAGGATGGCGAACCGGTTGACCAAAAGGTTTACCGCTCTATGATTGGTTCATTGTTATATCTATGTGCCTCCTGTCCCGATATCATGCTAAGTGTGTGCATGTGTGAACGATATCAAGTGGCCCCTCAAGAATGTCATTTTAAGGCTGTGAAAAGGATACGAGGTACTTAATTGATACACCAAACTTTGGCATTTGGTATCCTAAGAGGTCTTCTTTTGATCTTGCTGGCTACTCCGACTCGGCTATGCCGGTGACAAGGTTGATAGAAAGTCCACTTCGAGTACTTGTCAATTTCTTGGTAGATCTCTTGTGTCTTGGTCCTCCAAGAAACAAAACTTGGTATCCTTATCCACCGCCGAAGCAAAATACATTGCCGCCGGTTCATGTTGTTCTCAATTACTTGGGATGACCCAAACTCTTAAAGATTATGGGATATATGTGAAACATGTTCCATTGCTTTGTGATAATGAGAGTGCTATTAAGATTGCTCATAATCCCATGCAACATTCTCGAACTAAGCATATTGAAGTTCATCATCATTTCATTCGAGATCATGTTGCTAAGGGAGATATCAAACTTAGGCATGTTTGTACCGATAAGCAATTGGCGGATATATTCACCAAACCGCTTGATGAGGAAGTGTTTTGCCGCTTGAGAGGTGAAGTAAACATCATTGATGCCTCAAACTTGGAGTAGAAACTCCATTTGGGCGCATGCAAGGCATGAGCCTTTCCATGACTAATCCTTGATATTTCTCTTATGATGATGATCATATGTCTTGGATATTTTTGTACTCTTGCATGTCATCTAACCCTTGTAGGTACTTGGGTAAGCCCAACTCTGTGAGATTGCAACTCAGTCATATTCTAAGCAATCTCTACATCTCCAAGTCTCTACAATTTCATGGTTGAAGACAAGGAAAGCACGAATCCATTCAATATATCCTTTGACAATTTCTTCATATCAAATTTGATGATTGTCATTTTTGGATACACAAGTGCCCTTCGTTGCAAGACTAACCCATGTAGGTAGATGAAATCGAATTACAAGTGGTGCTCCCAACTCTTGATGAACTACATCAACCTTGAGCATCCCTCACAAGTTCAACTACATGATCAAGATCACCACCACCAAGGTATGCCATTCCATCTTAGAGAAGCTTTACCCCAAGACATGGGTCAAAGCAACTCAACGAGATGTGAATACATCAATATGCTTAAACGAAAAATGGCAACCCCATTTTGAGGTTAAACGATGAGTATGACCTATTGTCGGGGATATGCCCCGCGGTATGTCCCGACCGGAGTTATAACCCGGCTAGTACTTGGTAAACTGGCAGGAGTTAAGTCAAATGATAACCCGACAGGAGTTAAGTCATATGATAACCCGGCAGAGTTAAGTCAGATGATAACCCGACAGGAGTTAAGTCAGATCATAAACTGGCATACCATCATAAACCGGCAGACCATCATAAACCGGCAGACCATCATAAACTGGCACCAGTCATAACCCGGCAGACAGTGATAACTGGGTTGCCAGGGGTTATGAAGCCCGAGACGTTATGAAGCCCGATACGTTATGAAGCCCAAGATGTTAAGAAGCACATGAAGAGAAGTCAGAATAGTTAAGTCTTAAGTCCAAGCTGGACTCTACATGTAACTCGCCCCTTCAACTTATATAAGGAGGGGCAGGGCTCCCCAAAGAGGGACAAGCAACAAGAAAAAATCTTAGGGCTAGACATAACTGGGAGGGCCGGTTTACGGCGACTCCCTCATGATGATAATGAGACCTAGCCTCAAACAACATGTAGGGTTGTTACCGCATGATGTTTCCCGGGCCCCGAAGCTGTCTAAACCCTTGTCTTGTGTTGCGTCTCTCGATTCTGCTCAACCCCTCTCAATCTACCACATAGATGCGTTGGCCTCACAACTAAGTCCTCACACTAGGACATCTGCCGTGACAATTTCACGACAGTTGGCGCCCACCGTGGGGCTGCGCACGGTGGTGTTGAGTTCTTGGAGGGATCTTTCCTAGGGATCGAGAGGTCACAATTTTCTAGACGAAGAAGAGCCAGGCCACGCCACAAAGCCGCTGCCTTTGTGAACCGGATCAGAGAAGAGATTAAATATTACTACTGCTGCTGCCACATCGCCGAAACCAACCGGCATTAACCAGTCGAGTTATGCGCCAGATCGATCTTGGGGTAAAACGCCGGGGACAAAGGCTAAAACAAAAGTTTATTCTGTTATGTCACCGGAACACCGAAGTGTAAAAAAGGAATTTTTTAAGTGTATAAGCGACTCGGACGTGGAGTGTCGAAAGCCATTGCAATCTGGAAGAGGTTTTTTGGTCTTCAAACGACTGTAATTCGTCGCGTCCGAGTCAACCCTTACACCTTCATCAGAGAGACGCCCTCCACCTCGGACCTCTAGTTTTGTATCGCCACTGAGTTGCCGCACCGATAACCCGGCGCCGTCGCTGAGCTACAACAGATTTTTTTTCCGAGTCATTGCCATGACCCGGATTGGCCTCGGAGCTGCTGACTCGTCGACCATGACCCAGATTCGCCTTCACCGAGATGACCCGGATTTGCCTTCACCGAGCTGACCCGGATTCGCCTTCGCTGATTCGCCACCGTGATCTGCCCGGCCGCGGGCCTCCTCACCAACGACTTGAGCCGGCCTTCCCGCGCCGCTACCGAGCCGCCCTCGCCGTGCTCTGTCCCCATCCTGGCCGAGTCACCTCCGAGCAGTTTTGTTTTTGCTACAGGCCGCCTACACGGCCCTGTCTCCCAAGCCACCCGCCAAGTCACCATGGCTGCTCTGGCTCGTCGCGGTAAACCGCCGGCGAGCTGCCATCGAGCTCACCTCTGTCACCAAGCCGCCGTCCTTGAGCTGCTACGGCTCTGCTCGTAAGTGGCCGCCCGCGAGTGGCTATTGAGCCACCCTTCCACCTTATTCCACTACTGTTGTGCCCGCGCACCCGAGCGTCGCCCGTTCGTTGGTTGGCTCTGACTCGCCAGGCCTCTGGAACTTGGCCGCCCTTGTTATTGAGGCGCAGCCAGCCCGCCACCCACGACGAGTTACAATGACCCGACTTGTTGGCCTCGCCTCGCAGCTCCTGCCAGTTTAAACGAGACACTGCTGCCCGTCCGCGTTATCACGGGATGGATTGCAGCTCCACCTGCGCCTGTGCCGCCCACACGCTCCAGCTTCGTCCGCGGCGTCCGACGACCCCAGCGCCGCCTCATGTGCACCCCCTGTTGGGGCTGCTCCTCATCGTGCCTCTGCCGTCGCCTCCTTCTTCCGCCCAGGGCAGCACCGCTCTGCCCCAACCGAAGCGCCTCCTGCACATGCGCGAGGGCGCCGCGCCTGGCCCTGTCACGCTCGCGCCAGTGACCGCCCGCCCGCCTCCATGGCCGTGTACTCCCGGCCCCTGTTGCCGTGGCCTCGAGCACCCTACGGCGCCTCTCCACCGTGCGGCCGTCCCGACCCGCCGTCTGCCCCGTCTGTGAGTTGCCTCCGAGTCAAGCCCAACGCGCCCACCATGGGCTCGAGCCGTCTGCCAACGGGTTTCAAGCCTCGCCGGGTTGCCTTCATCTTGCTCGGCTTCAAGCTGGCCTTGCCTCCGCTGAGTCGGCGTACTACACCAGGGAGCCGCCGCGCTGTTTCCTTTGTCTCAACCTCGCCCCTGCGCCCGTCCAGGGCTGGCCTCGTGCCCTCTGCCTGCTGGCCTCTCGTGCCGCGGTGCCCCTGCCTCTCCCTTCGCCGGTGTGGCCTTGAGCTGCCCTCGCTTCAGCTTCTGTCGATGGTGAGTTGCGTGCAAACGCCTGAGGCAGTGCCTCCTTGCACTGCTGCCTCCCTGGGGCACCTGCAGCCACGGGAGAGCCCACACCCTGCTGTTCAAACTTCGCCTTGGCAAACCGCCAATGCCACCGGAGCTCCGTCTGCGTCACCACTATGAGTCGCCTGCAAGCTAGCAACCACGGCCGGCCTACGCCCGGCTATCGCCGCTGCTATGCCAGGTCACCTCTGTCGGCGCCAGCTTACCCTCTATTGACCCCGCGCCAAGCGACCTGCCACCGTCGTCGACCTGTGGGTGCGTTGAGCCTTCCAAGCCACCGGCCTCTGAACGCTGTGAGCCGACCTGACTGAGTTGCTGCCAAGCCACCTTGGCAGAGCAGCTTCACCTACGCCTCGCCCTCGACCCCGCATACCCGTAAAGTCACCTGTTTCCAAGGCGTCGCAGTGGTGTCGTTCTGCTGTGAAGCCGCAGTCTCCAAGCACGCTAATCCGTCCTTGTCGAAGTCGCTTGCATTTAAACCACCATGGCCCGGTGGCATTAAACCGGAGCCACTTTTGCCTGCTTCAAATCACCGCCGCTTCACCTTCGGCTGGTTACTGTTGGGGCCGCCCCCGTCATCGATGACTCTGCCGTGCCATGGTGACACGCCTATGACCCGATTTTTTCTTGTGCCCACCTGTTTGAGAAAGCATTTGAAGGTTCTGTCGAAGGTTTAGACAGAGAATTTTGTTCCTTTGCGGGGACTACATGGAGGGCCAAAACAAACTACTACTGTCAACACATCGGGTCATAGGCGTGGTTGGATGGATCAATTCTGCTACATATTCCATGGATGTGACAAACACGAACTGCAATTCAGCTGAGCAGCTGAGCCGCCGTATTTCATTACACTATTAGTGTTACAACGGATAACACTAGGGACTAGTATGCTTGGAGGCAGCCCTGGTGTGCTTGCTTAAGGGGCACGCCTCATTTAAAAGCTGGATGGGTGCATGGTGATTTTTGCTTGGACGTGAAGGCCATTGTTTTGGAAAATTGCTGTGTAGCCGCCTCGTTCGAAAGATACATCAGGTGATATCCATCCTATCTATTCCATATAGGTACAGTAATTTATCTGCGAACAATTACTTTGGTCTGCGGTATTTTTTCGTAGGATCATTATTCATTACAAAGGTGTCGTAAGGGGCGGGTGCCAAATATTTTTGCACTAGCGCTTGTCCGTACCGTGCTGCTCGACCGATACGTGCGAAAGTCCTGGCCTCTGCTACATCAACACAACGTGATTGACTCGCCCGTCCATTCTGGTTTAAACCGCCGCGGCTGACTCATCTGTCTGTTCCCACGGCGGGCTCACCCATGATTGATTTCTGCTTCACCAAGGTGATCATCAACTCCACGGCGGATAACCCCTGGCATGATATATCAGGTGAAATCCATCCAATATATTTTATATTACATATTGCCGTCTTTAAAAGAGCAATTACTCCGGCATGCAAAGTTGTCTAATGCAGGACCCTAAAACCGCCATATTGGTGCAAATTTAAAGGCCGTCAGAAAATTTCCGGCTTAAACAGAAGGATTCCGGTTTAAAATCCGGTTCAAGGGGGGTTGTCTCTCACAAAGCTTTGAAGCTCTCAATGTCCAGTTTAAGAATTTCCGATTCAAAAGAATAATCTCTCGCAAGTTCGAGTTCTCAGTAAAAATTAAAGGGACCAAAGAAAGTCTGTTGCAAAAGCACAGCTCAAACATAGGTGTCCCTTGAGCACAGCTCACAATAATCACTTGGGGGCTTGGTCGTATTCGAACCATAGCTACACCTCTTGATCGGCGCAAGGCCACCAGGAAAATCACATGGGGGCTTGGTCGTATTCAACCATAGCTACACCTCTTGATCGGCTCAAGGCCAAAAGGAAATTACTTAGGGGCCAAAGAGAGTGTTGCAAAAGAACAACTCAAACATAGGCACCCACTGAGCACAGCTCAAACTATTGCTTGGGGATTCTTTGCTATCGCAATGAACAAAGAATCTACACTTGTAATAGGCTATCAAGCCACGATGTGGAGGCCTGGTGTATACACCTAAAACCCCGGGTTAGCCTGCCTTTTTTAAGTAAGTCACTCCATCCAGGTAAACCTGGTATGATCCGCCCAACTTTAACAAGTCAATCTCATAAAGACCCTGAACTTGTCAAAGTTAAAACGACGATTGGTTAAAGATTGAGGTCCATCTTAAAAGGCTTTGTAAAATGGTTTAACTCAGTGGCCTAGCAGCCCATGAAAAGCCTCGAATTTGGGGCCTGGCAGCCCGTGAAAAGCCTCGACTACAAGTTTTCATATGCTTTTATTTGTCAAATTATCTCTTTTGATGAGGTTTACAACACTTTTATGATAAACTGGTGTTTATTGACCCGGCTTGGCTTTCAACTACAAGTTGTTAGTACATGATTAGTTATAATCCGGCATTTATTAACCCGGTCTGGCTTTGGACGTTAAGTTGCCAGCATATATTTGGATTGCGCCATTGGAATCATGCACTTATAAATCATTGGATTATATTATTCAAATCTTTAATAGCCAACATGGCTGGATTTTTATTATGGTTATCAATAACCAATATTATATTTGAGGTTTTCAAAGTCACTTTTAGCGCAATGGTTATAATTTTATCAATGGATATGATTTATTCTACAATGGAGGGAGTAGTCCCGAGTCGTTGCAGGCTTACGACCTGACACTTGGGGGCTACATTATTTAAGTTGAGATTATATCAAATATGCAAGTCTCATGTTGCTGCAAGCATGCACCATGACACTTGGGGGCTAATGCAAAGTCATTTTTTGCTCACCTCATCGAAGACACGACTCATCACATCATAATGAGCCGGCCCTTGGGGGCTACTAATTGCTCCTGAATTCAAGGTACACAAGTTTTAATCCATTATATTGAGAGATTCATTGCTCAGTTGGTAAAGCACAAAGCTCTTAACCTTGTGGACGTGGGTTCAAGCCCCATGATGAGAGTTACATCATATGATGTTATTTTCAATGAAGTATACATAAAGTCCCAGTTCAGTATTTTCTTACTAAACCGGCCCTTGGGGGCTACACATTGCTGTTAAAGTCTACATGATCATATTTTCAAAGTCCCTGGTCATTACTTGCATAAGGACCCGCCCTTGGGGGCTACACTGGTTGAATTTTTTATGAGCATCAGGAAATTACATGTCCCAGGTTGCTGCAAGCATGACAACCCGGCACTTGGGGGCTACATATATGGAATACTCAGTTTATGACCAGTGATGAACAAACTGGATTTCTTCAAGATTGTAATATTTATATTGAAGCAAGTCTTAAACAGTTACTACACTCCCTTCTTAAGACTTAGGGGCTACAAGTGATATGCATGCAAAGGAGGTATACTTTCAAGCTTGATGTTAACTACAATTATGACCCGGTGCCATCAATACTTATAAACCTGTAATTTTTGCAATGATAAACCGGCGAGTTCTACATTCTTAAACTGGCTGAAGATCAGATGAGTATTTCAAAGACCAATATTTTTGTTAAGCAGTCAAAGGAGTTATTGTTCACAATATTTCTCTGTGACAAACTAATGTCAGCAAATTGATTATGAAGCTGGCCTATTGACCCGGATTTTCTAGAAGGAAATGACAAGGATTTAAGGATGCTCAGGATCAGTTAACATGGATAAATCCAAATTAAACTGGGGGCTAATGTCGGGGATATACCCCGCGGTATGTCCCGGCCAGAGTTATAACCCGGCTGGTACTTGGTAAACCGGCAGGAGTTACGTCAGATGATAACCCGGTAGGAGTTAAGTCATATGATAACCCGGCAAGAGTTAAGTCAGATGATAACTCGGCAGGAGTTAAGTTAGATCCTAAACCGGCAGACCATCATAAACCGGCAGACCATCATAAACCAGCATACCATTATAAACCGGCACCAGTCATAACCTGGAAGACAGTGATAACTCGGTTGCCAGGGGTTATGAAGCCCGATATGTTATGAAGCCCAAGATGTTAAGAAGCCCATGAAGAGAAGTTAGAATAGTTAAGTCTTAAGTCCAAGCTAGACTCTACATGTAACCAGCCCCTTCAACTTATATAAGGAGGGGCAGGGCTCCCCAAAGAGGGACAAGCAACAAGAAACAATCTTAGGGCTAGACATAACTGAGAGAGCCGGTTTACCGCGACTCCCTCGTGATGATAATAAGACCTAGCCTCAAATAGCATGTAGGGTTGTTACTAGATGATGTTTCCCGGGGCCCGAAGCTGTCTAAACCCTTGTCTTGTGTTGCGTCTCTCGATTCCGCTCAACCCCTCTCAAGCTACCACATAGATGCGTTGGCCTCACGACTAAGTCCTCACACTAGGACATCTGCCGTGACAATTCCACGACACCTATGATCAAGTGCCTTCACTTTACTCCTAGGTCAATATACTCTAACATAGGTGACTTTGTCGCTGACCAATTCTACATGAAGTTCTCCTTTGTTTCTCTATGTTCTTGCATTAGTTTCTTTCATGCATTTCACCTTTCTCTTCTTTTCTTTTCTCTCTTTTGCATTCCTTGCATCCAATTCATTGCAAATCCTTCCGTTAATTCCTTGCAAATCCTTGCGAGGTCTTATTTGCCTAAGTGAGCTGAGATGACAATTGTTTTCTCTCTGTGTTGAACTCGGCCTCACCGGTTTCTTTCTTTCTGCTAAACCGAACCACCTCGATGCCACCAAAGATAACAACTCGGTGTTACCGATTTCAATGTTGAGAAAAATACTTTGTCATTTGCATCCTGCATATTTGTTCCAGCTCCACTCAATGCTACTTGTCCTCTACCAGCATCCTATATTACATGTTGCTTTGTAATGTGACTCAAGGACCAGACCTGCATGACTCTTGCTCTAGAAGACCCCTTCTTGGAAATTGATGTCAAAGGGGGAGAGAGAGCACATCAAAGCCTATCACAAAAGCGAGAATGCACACCTAAAGCTTCTCCAGATGCTTCTTATCCATAAGAAGAAAGATGTCTCACGTCTTCAAGAGGGGAAAGACATGATAGTATGTGTTATGATCATTTTGCTCTGATTTTCTTTCCCTATATTCTCCCATATTCCAATGTCAGATTCAGGGGGAGAAAGACACCTAAGGGAAGAAAATCTTCCGAATTCATTGCAAATCTTTATTCTTGGGGACATGTCTATAACCAACTAGAGTACTAAGTGCTCACTCTCTACATGTCATCCCAGTCTTGGTACTCTTGTGGTCTCTAGTTCTTGCTCTGTCTAGTAGATGTTCTTGTGTTATCTAACCTTGTTTACTCAGGTTCATCTCTTCCAAAGTTAGCTCAAAGACCACAAGGTAAGTATATGCATCACACTCATGTGCATGAGGATCTCTTGCTGAAGTATATATTGTTTGCAAGAAGGACTCATGAACATGAAGGTATACTTCCGGTATCTACACTGTTTGCTCTGATGCATATAGCCAAGATACATGTAACTCATTGGTTTCTCTATCATGATTATGCATTCTCATACTCTTATCATCTATCTTCACATGATTGCTTACATGTAGGGGGAGCATATGAATGTTACATGTCTTTCCAAAGCTTTACTTGCTATTTCTCTATATCCTTATCTAAAGCTTTGATGTATGTTGTCATCAATTACCAAAAAGGGGTAGATTGACAGCACAAGTGCTCCCTTGGTGATTTTGGTAATTAATGTCAACATATCTCTTGTTGGACTAATATTTTCATTTAGTATATTTCAGATAATTTCAACATTGGAGTGGCGTGGACAGAGGATGTGGAACCCCTTCAAGATGCTAAGGACAAATATTGGCAAGAGCTCAAGACTCTACATTTTTATTTAAGTGGTCCAAGATCACATTGAGTCCATAGGAAAGCCAATACTATTAAAAGGGGATGAGGTGTTGCTTAATGGCTTGCTTGCTCAAAGTGCTTAGTGATATGCTCCAAAACCCTCAACCACTTTCTCATATCCACATATGTCCTAAACCTGAAGTCAAACTCGCCCCACCGATTTGATCTATCCGGCGCCACCGAGTTCATTTGACATAGCCACTGCCACAAACCCTAATCACTCCAGTCTCACCGATAGGGATCTCGGTCTCACCAAGATGGGATTGCAAACTCTCTGTTTCCCTTTGTAACGTTTCAGTCTCATCGAAATGAGCGAACGGTCCACCGAGTTAACAATGCAAACTCTCTGTTTCCTTTTCGTAATGTTTCGGTCTCACCTAAATGGGCGATCGGTCCTACCGAGTTTACCTGACCAACTCTATGTTTGCCTATTACTAAAATCGGTCCCACTGAGGTCATGTGATCGGTCTCACCGAGATCAAGTTATGCCCTAACCCTAGCACTTCGGTCCCACCGAGTTGATCATGTCGGTTCCACTGAAATGCCTAACGTTCACATTTTGAACTGAATTGGTCTGACTGAGTTTCACTGTTCTGTCTCACCGAGTTTGGGAATCTGTGTGTAACGGTTAGATTTTATGTGGAGGCTATATATACCCCTCCACCCATTCTTCATTCGTGGAGAGAGCCATCAGAACATGCCTACATTTCCAACATTCATTTTCTGAGAGAGAACCACCTACTCATGTGTTGAGACCAAGACATTCCAATCCAACCACAAGAATCTTGATCTCTAGCCTTCCCCAAGTTGCTTTCCACTCAAATCATCTTTCCACAATAGCCAAATCTGTGAGATAGAGTTGAGTGTTGGGGAGACTATCATTTGAAGCACAAGAGCAAGGAGTTCATCATCAACACACCATCTATTACCTTTTGGAGAGTGGTGTCTCCTAGATTAGTTAGGTGAAGTCTCCACCAATGTGGATGTACGATAGCACCACCTATCGGAACCACACCAAAAATCTCTGTGTATCCAATTGCGTTCGCACACTCTGATCCCATCCCTTTACTTTCTTGCAAGTTGCATGCTTTACTTTCCGCTGCTCATATACTCTTTGCATGCTTGCTTGAATTGTATTGTGAATGTTTGAAGTTGTGCTAATTTGCAACCTCAACTTGAAAAACTTAAAAACTGCTATCTTTACTTGTTGAGGGTATAATCACCCCCCTCTAGACACCTCTTCTCGATCCTTTCAATTATGCCCCGAAGAATTCAACAAAATCAGCCGTCTTGAGAATCCAAAGGAAATTTGGGATACTTTGATTGATATGCACGAAGGTACCGAGTCCGTCAAGGAATCGAAATTGGATGTGCTTCAAAGTCAACTAGACAAGTTCAAAATGAAGGATGGTGAAGGTGTCGCTGAAATGTACTCTAGACTTGCTCTCATCACAAATGAAATTGTCAGCTTAGGAAGTGAAGAGATAGTTGACAGATTCATCATCAAGAAGATCCTAAGAGCCTTGGATGGAAAATATGATACCATGTGCATACTGATCCAAATGATGCCCAATTACAAAGATCTCAAGCCAACGGAAGTCATTGGAAGAATTGGTGCTCATGAGATGTCACTCAAGGATAAGGAAGATCTTCACAACAAGTCTAGTGGTGCTTATAAAGCTTCATGTGATGCTCCTGCCACATCAAGTGAAAAACAAGTCTTCAATGAAGAATTGAGCTTAGTGGTAAAGAACTTCAACAAATTCTACAAGATTAGAAGTAAAGAAAGAAGCTCCAAGTCAAGGTCCTACAATGACAAAAGATCCTCTAGTTGTGATCAAAATTGCTACAATTATGGAAGACCCGGGCACTACTCCAATGAGTGCATTGCTCCCTACAAAAGAAATAAGACTCACCTAAAAAGGAGAAGTAGAAGATATGAATCACCTCCAAGAGAGAGAAGGAGTAGAGATGATCGTTATGAACGAAGACCCTCTCGCAGAAGCAAGGATTCAGAAAGGAAGGACAAGTCTTCAAGGAGCTACACAAAACAAAGACGTCAAGCTCATGTTGGTGAATGGGTATCCGGTTCCGACTCCAACAACCACTCCAAGAGAAGTTATCACTCCGACTCTGAATATACTCAAGATGAAGGTGTTGCCGGTCTTGCACTTGTGTCAACTAACTCCTATGACATATTTGACTCACCAAATGAAGGAGTAGGAAGATGCTTCATAGCTAAAGGCCGTAAGGTATTGTTGGGGAACGTTGCAGAAAATTAAAATTTTTCCTACGGTTTCACCAAGATCCATCTATGAGTTCATCTAAGCAACGAGTCATGGGAGACAGTTTGCATCTACATACCACTTGTAGATCGCGTGCGGAAGCTTGCAAGGTGATGATGTAGTCGTACTCGACGTGATTCGAATCACCGATGACGAAGTGCTGAACGGACAGCACCTCCGCGTTCAACACACGTACGGTACGAGTGACGTCTCCTCCGTCTTGATCCAGCAAGGAGGAAGGAGAGGTTGAGGAAGACAGCTCCACCGGCAGCACGACGGCGTGGTGATGGTGGAGAAGCAGTACTCCGACAGGGCTTCGCCAAGCGCTTGCGGAGGAGGAGAGGTGTTGGGGAGGGGAGGGGCTGCGCCTTGGAGATGGGTGCTGCAGCCCCCCTCCCTCCCCCCCTTTATATAGGCCCCCAGGGGGGGGGCGCCATTCCCTGGAGATCCAATCTCCAAGGGGGGGAGCCCCCAAGGGGGTGGAGTGCCCCCCAAGCCAAGTGGGGCGCCCCCCCACCCCTAGGGTTTCAACCCTAGGCGCAGGGGGTGGGCCTAGGGGGGAGCACCAGCCCACTATGGGCTGGTTCCCCTCCCACTTCAGCCCATGGGGCCCTCCGGGATAGGTGGCCCCACCCGATGGACCCCCGGGACCCTTCCGGTGGTCTCGGTACATTACCGGGAGACCCCGAAACTTTCCCGATGGCCGAAATACCACTTCCTATATATTATTCTTTACCTCCGGACCATTCTGAAACTCCTCGTGACGTCCGGGATCTCATCCGGGACTCCGAACAACATTCGGTAGTCACATACTAGTCTTCCTAATAACCCTAGCGTCACCGAACCTTAAGTGTGTAGACCCTACGGGTTCGGGAGATACGCAGACATGACCGAGACGTCTCTTGGGCAATAACCAACAGCGGGGTCTGGATACCCATGTTGGCTCCCACATGCTCCTCGATGATTTCATCGGTTGAACCACGATGTCGAGGATTCGATCAAACCCTGTATGCAATTTCCTTTGTCAATCGGTACGTTACTTGCCCGAGACTCGATCGTCGGTATCCCAATACCTTGTTCAGTCTTGTTACCGGCAAGTCACTTTACTCGTACCGTAATGCATGATCCCGTGGCCAACACCTTGGTCACCTTGAGCTCATTATGATGATGCATTACCGAGTGGGCCCAGAGATACCTCTCCGTCATACGGAGTGACAAATCCCAGTCTCGATCCGTGTCAACCCAACAGATACTTTCAGAGATACCTGTAATGCACCTTTATAGTCACCCAGTTACGTTGTGACGTTTGATACACCCAAGGCACTCCTACGGTATCCGGGAGTTACAAGATCTCATGGTCGAAGGAAGAGATACTTGACATTGGCAAAGCTCTAGCAAACGAACTACACGATCTTTTATGCTATGCTTAGGATTGGGTCTTGTCCATCACATCATTCTCCTAATGATGTGATCCCGTTATCAACGACATCCAATGTCCATAGTCAGGAAACCATGACTATCTATTGATCACAACGGGCTAGTCAACTAGAGGCTCACCAGGGACATATTGGGGTCTAAGTGTTCACACGTGTATTACGATTTCTGGATAATACAGTTATAGCATGAACAAAAGACAATTATCATGAACATTGAAATATAATAATACTTTTATTATTGCCTCTAGGGCATATTTCCAACAGGTATCACACCCCAAGTATATTGATTTCAATTTTGATGAAGATGATTTGCTAGGTGATGATGAGTTACTTGTTGATAATGCTGGTGATGAAAACTATGATGAAATTGCTATTAATCATGCTAATCAAGATAATACGAATGAGAATGATAAGAAGGACATTGAGCGTATAACTAAAGAACTAAACACTCTTAAGTTAGCTCATGAGACTACTTTAGAGAATCATCGAGAACTTTTAAAAACTCATGAGAAGCTACGCTTTGAAAATCTCAATTTAGAGCAAGAGCATGGGTTCTTAAAAGAAAAAAAATGATGATCTTCGGAAGAAAAGTTCTTCTTACATTGCCAAGCGTTTGCTCTTGTCTACTTACATGCCACAAGTAAAATCTAGCAACAAGAGTAAGAAAGATTCTTCTTCTAGTAGTAACAATAATCATGCTAAATCCAATATTGTTGCTTCTAGTAGTTATCTTGATTCCACTAATGATCCTCTTAGCCAAGTTACACTTGAGCAAGAAAATAGCTTATTGAAGGGGAATATAGAGAAAGGTGTTTACAAGAGCCTTGCCGGAAGTAAGCAATTTGAGGAAATTGTACGCAAGCAAGGAAGGCACAAATAATCAAGGTGTTGGTTTTGAACGAAAGTTCAATGCCAATGGAGTTGAGTTGGAAGAAGATCAATACCCCAAGACAAAGTTTGTTCCTCAACAAGAGAAGTATGACCCTACTTCCTTCAAGGGAACACAAGCTCAAGATGATCTTCCACCACAAGACCACAAGCTAAAAGGCAAGGACAAGCTTCAAGAAGAGATTTATGCATTTGAAGAAGCTCCAAAGGCCTTGGTCAAGTGGGCTCTCAAGACTACTCCAAGTTCTACTTCATCAGGTACGACTACAACCCCAAGGATTCCCATCAAGTTGATGTGGATCCCAAAGAAGAAGAACTAGAGAGTTCTTGAGGGTGACTCCGCCAACATACTTCACTCATATTCATATTGGCAAGGACAAGTGCAATCAACTTCCACATCTTGCACTAGTTCAAGGATTCACAAACCCTATCATATGTGTACTTCACTCCATGTCTATGGATATCCTTGTTTGTTCCTTGTGGGACTAACCCATGTAGGTATTGAAAGTGCAACTCACTCCAATGGATTGCTCCCAATGATCTACATGAATATTGAGCATTCACATCTTCAACATCTACATGAAGTCATCATCGACAAAACCCAAGGTTAGTTCATCCCTCTAAAAGGGGATATCACATCTAGGGGGAGCTTTACTCTAAGAATTGAGCTAAAGAAACTATAATGGTGTGAACACAACAATGCTTTATGTTAAAGTGGTAACCCCACTTGTGCTTAAACGATGAGTATGACCTATGATCAAATGTTCTCATTTGACTCCTAAGTCAATATACTCATATATAGATGACATAGTCAGCGCCACTTGTTTGATAGATGCTAGAGTGTTTGTGCATGTTTTGCCACATATTTCATTTGCTATCTTATTGTGTGAGCATGTTGGTTGCATAATTTTCTCCATTCGAGGACATCCATTTGTTGTTTTGATTGGTTGGCTTTTTCCTCTTTGCCAAATGGATGGAAAAGAATGCCTAAGTACTCTGTCTAGCTATCTATGCTTTTCTCGTCTCAAACTCTATTCATGCTACATCACAAAGTTTGATCAAGTCATATTCGGACCCTCTAGGTGAGGAGCACTTGGAGCCACCGACTCGTCATAGACTTAACTTACAAAACCTCTTAGTGCATTTCAGTCTGACCAATTCATCTCATTCGATCAAACCGAGTTCATTAAGTTGATCTAGGTTTTAATCTCGATGCAACCGATTTGAACTTTTCGGTCACACCGAGTTGCAGCAACCTCTTGCGATTCTGCATCTTGGTGCCACTGAGGCGTTCCACTCAGTCACACCGATAGAGTTTGGATATATATACCCACGGGCCAAAAATTTGGAAATTTCTCCAAACGCTTCGCCCACGCTTGTCCAGCTCTGCTGACTGGAGGTCTCTGGATCGTCTTCAGCGTCCTCCTACTGCTAGTCTCCTTCACCGTCAAAGGGAATCTTCACCGCCGTTGTCGCCGTAGCGAGTTCATGCCAACTTAGGGTATGAACTCATCTCTTTGTGCCATCCCCACTCCAATTCTGAGCACAAAGATCAATGCCTATATTCTTGCCACATTTGAGGTTACTCTATCCACTGCAAACTCCGTTAGATTAGATTTTATGCAAAAAATTTAGGTTTCGGTTTCCGCCGAACTCATCTCGGACCGACCGATATTAGGATTTTGGTCTCACTGATTTGGCTCAGGCCATAGCACAAGTATTTTTTGGTCTGGCCGAAACATACCAATCGATGTGACCGAGTTCACTTGTCACTGAAACCCTAGCAACTTGGAGTCACCAAACTGCATCTCGGTCTGACCGATCTTGCATGTTTAGACTCCAGAACTGCTTTGGTGTCATCGAGTTTGTAATATCGGTAGCTCCAAAATGCTTTCTGCAGAAAACTAAAACTAAGTTTTTGACTCATTTGTTTTGCAAAATGTTTGTGCTTTGTGATGCTCATCCACTCCATCTCAACCTATCCATTCACATGGTAAACCTTCAGTGTCAGAGATGTGAGACAACAGTGATAGCCAGAACAGATCTGAGGAGCAAGCAAATCTAAGTGAGGGTACTATCCCCTCAAACAATAGTTATCAGGAGGGTAACAGAAGTACCCAAGCAATCTTCCAAAGGCCACTGTCAAGCAAAGGAAGAATATAACTTTTGACTTAGAAGATGAGGACTTTGAGATTGAGGAAGTAACCTCAAAGACGAAGGTTGTCAAGAAGGAATTTGGCACTGCTGCATCCACCAAGCCTGGCATGCACAAGAAGGCACCTGCCAAGAGAATCCCCATGTCAAAAGCCAGAGCCTCAACTCAAGCTACTTCTGAACCAAGATAAGAGGAGGCTGCTGGGGGCAAGAAAAGGAAAGAAAGGGTCAAGACCATGGCCAGAGTGATTGGAAAGCCATCTATGGCCAGGGAATCAGATGAAGAGGAGGAGGAAGAGCCCATTGCACCTCCTGCCAAGACCCAGAAGCTGATGAGAGATGCTATCAAGTCTGGGGCTGCTCCATCTAAGCCCAAGACAGCTCCCAAGCCTGCTACTGCTGCTCAAGCTTCTAAGCCATCAGCACCCAAGAAATCCACAAGAAATATCTTAGCTGCAGAGAAGAACAAGGCCCAGTGCCTGAAGTTCAAGAAGATGATGAGGCCCAAGTGCTCAGGAAGCTCAAGTCAAAAATTCCAGATCATGATGACACTCATCCAGTTGCAGAGAACTTGAATTTGAGAAAAGATGCAAGTCTTAGATTATGGAGAAAGACAGACCCCTATGCTACAAGGAGAAGGACTACTCTGGATTACAAGTTTCACACCAAGGAGCAGCAGGACTTCCATGATATAGTTATTTTGGACAAGAAGCCCATAGTCAGTGATATAAGATGGGTGGACTGGGAACATATTGATGAGAATGCTGATTATTTCCCTAGAGTGCATGACAGCTTCAGGTTGACTAGACTTGACAAGTTTGTTGGTCAGAAACTGACAAAATGGAATGATGAGACGGTGATGCAATTTTATTCAACTGCACATTTTTACCCAGATGGAAAGATTGTCTGGATGACTGAAGGTACTATGTAACAATCCTCCATTGCTGAGTGGGCCAAGCTGGTCAGTTCTCCTGAAGAACATGAAGATGACACAAATGTTTATGCTAAGCCCAGGAAAGGTCATAACTCCATGACACACATGTACAAGGAAATTCCCGATGATGCCCTAGAGACTCACAAGTTTGGCTCCATTTACTATCTGTTGTCAGGGATGCCCACTATCAACACTATATTGAACTATACTTTGTTGCCCAAATCAGGAGATGATAGGATGGTTAGAGGGCACTCAATCAACTTGCTGCATATGTTTGATGTGCCAGAGAAGTTCAAGGTGATGACCTTGATTGTTGAAACAATTAAGAGGACAGCAACAGATCAGAAGAGGTCATGTGGATATGCCCCACACATTCAGATGCTCATCAACTCCAAGATGGGTACATGCACATATCTTCTAGACAAAGAGCACCTTCCCCTGAGGCCAGAATTTGAGGACAATGAGATTGTCATGGATGCATCACATCCTACGTCTGAAGAGGCTCAGGAGAAGAGAGAGAAAGCAAAGGCAGAGAAGGCAGATAAGCCAGCTAGTGCTACAGAAGCATCCCAGGTGTTCCTCAAGACCAAACAAGATCAGCTTAGCTATCTGCTTGAGGCCACAGTGAGAATTGAGAAAGGACTAGCCACCCTGACTCAAAACCATGAAAGTCTTGAGAGGATCATCGAAACAAAATTTTATGATCTAGACTTTAAGGTCACAGAAACTCAGACCACAGTTGAGAAACTTCAAGAAGAAGCAGAGGACGGGAGAGGGAGAGCTACCACAGATGCATTTCAGAGAGTGCCAAGGGCACAAAGGTCTGTAGCTGTGCCAACCAGTGACACAAGAGCTACCACTTCAGTACCTGCGGCGACTGCTCCAGTGATTCCTCCAGTCTCAACTCCACCAGCTCCACAAACCTCCATAGATGCTTTTGTTGAAGGTCTCCTCTCCACGCCATCTTCGCACACTAGAGCTCCCGGAGATCATGCTTAGAGTGCCGCATAGCACTATGCATTTTCAAGATTTTTGGTAACTTGTTGCCAAAGGGGGAGAAAGTGTATAGATCATAGGATGAGAGAGAGAGAGTTTTGCTTTATTTGTCTCTCTTGCTACTTGTTATTTGCTTGTTTGCATGCTACATTATTTGTGCTTGTGTGTGACAGATACTTCTATGATCATGTGTTTGACCATATTATGCTTTAATGTGTGCTCGGACGATAATATCTTATCACTTATGTATGATCATTCTTGTTTGCCTTGGTGATGAGTGCATATTTTTTTTATTCTATCATTTTGAGCGCTCCACCAAGATGTAGACATGGAAGAGTAACCCATGATCCTAATTGATTGTGAATTTGCATTCAAAAGCAAATTTTAAATAATGCACAAATTTAGGGGGAGCTCTTTCTTATCACATACTTCTCAAAGAGACAATGTAATTCCTTGATATTATCATTTGTCGAAGCTTTGATCTATATGTTGTCATCAATTACCAAAAAGGGGGAGATTGAAAGTGCAACTTATCCCCAAGTGGTTTTGGTAATTCATAACAACATATAGCTCATTGAACTAATAGCCATTCAAGTTAAATGCTTCGGAAAGTTCAATGTAGATGTGGACCCCTCAAAATGCTAAAGACACATATTGGCAAAAGCACAAGACTCTTCATTTCAACTTTAGTGATCCAAGATCACATTGAGTCCATAGGAAAAGCCAATACTATTAAAAGGGGTTGAGGTGTTTCTTAATGGTCTACTTTCTCAAAATGCTTAGTGATATGCTCCAAAGCCCTCAACCACTTTCTCGGTTCCAAATTTGTCCTAAACCTAAAGTCAAATTCAGCCCCACTGATTTGATTCATCCGACGCCACCGAGTTCACTTGACATAGCCATAGCCAGAAACCCTAATCAGCTCGGTCGCACCGATAGGGATCTCGGTCTCACCGAGATGGGAGTGCAAACTCTCTATTTCCCTTCATAACGTTTGGTCATACCGAAATGAGCGATCAGTCCCACCAAGTTTGCAATGAAATCTATCTATTTCCTTTTCATAACCTTTCAGTCTCACCGAAATGAGCGATCGGTCCCACCGAGTTTGCTTGACCAATTCTCTATTTGCTTATTGCTGAAATCGGTCTCACCGAGTTCATGGCATCGGTCTCACCGAGATGAGGTTTTGCCCTAACCCTAGCGCATCGGTCCCACCAAGTTGATCTTGTCGGTTCCACCGAATACCCCGACGTTCACATTTCGAACTAGATCGGTCCCACCGAGTTTCCCTATTCGGTCTGACCGAGTTTGGTAAATTGTGTGTAACGGTTAGATGTTGTGTGGATGCAATATATACCCCTCCACCCCCTTCTCCATTTGTGAGAGAGCCATCAGAACGTGCCTACACTTCCACTACACAATTTCTGAGAGAGAACCACCTACTCATGTGCTGAGACCAAGGCATTCCAATACAACCACAAGAATATTGATCTCTAGCCTTCCCCAAGTTACTTTCCACTCAAATCATATTTCCACCATATCCAAATCTGTGACAGAGAGTTGAGTGTTGGGGAGACTATCATTTGAAGGACAAGAGCATGGAGTTCATCATCAACACACCATCTATTACCTTTTGGAGAGTGGTGTCTCATAGATTGGTTAGGTGTCATTTGGTAGCCTCCGTCAAGATTGTGGAGTTGAACCAAGGAGTTTTAAGGGCAAGGAGATCACCCACTTCATGAATATCTAGCCAAGTGAGGCAAGTTCTTCTTGGGAGATGGCCATGTGGGATAGATAAGGTTGCTTCTTCGTGGACCCTTCGTCAATGGAGCCCTCCATGGACTCACGCAATCATTACCCTTCATGGGTTGAAGTCTCCATCAACGTGGATGTACGATAGCACCACCTATCGGAACCATGCCAAAAATCTCCGTGTCTACATTGCGTTTGCCCTCTCCAAACTCTTGCCTTTTACCTTCATGCAATGTTTACATTCCGCTGGTACACTCTTAGAGTTGCATGTGTAGGTTGATTGCTTGACTTTTGTTAAGTTGCTAAAATCTGCCAAGACTTAAAATTGGGAAAAGGCTAGATTTTTATATGGTCAAGTACTCTAATCACCCCCCTCTAGACATACTTCCGATCCTACAGTATCATAGATAGGCACAAGGTATTTGATGGATCTAGTGACAAAATACTTTTCTTGTTTGTCGGAAAACACATTCTCGTCCTTGTGGCGCTGTCCAGACTCACAAACACGGCCAAACTCATCATTTGTTTCTTATTCATCAATGAACGGGCAAGGAATGATCTCAGAGAACTTCCTCATACAAGCAGAGCATTGATGGGTCCCAGACATCCACATGAGGTGTGAGCAGAGTCATTGGAGAAGAACACGGTGGCAAAGAACTGCATCACAAGGTCCTCATTGTAATGGTTGAAGGTGACGAAAGGAATAAGTCCCAACCTCCCAAGAGAATAATACACGCCAGGATAGAGGTGATCATTGTCCTGGGAACACTCAACATTAACTTGCTTGTGAGGACTTCTTGTCCTTCATCATGAGCATCTAATGGTACACTCTCTGCTGAAACTCATTCTTGAATTGGGGATCCACCCGCAAACCAGTGGCAGCAGCATAGGGATGGTTCTGCCTCTTAGCCCAAATCTCTGACTTGGACCATTCGGCAAGGGGAAGCCCCCTGAGATCACGCCCGCCGGGAATGGCTTGCTCAGGACTAGAAATTTCTGCTTCTTCTTCATCATCACCATCAACAAAGTCATCTCCAGCTTCCATCTCTGCATCTGTGGGGTTGACATAGTGAGCATCTTCCTGGGAGTCATACTCCTCCTCTGAATCCTCGGAGTCCTCAACAACGGGATTCTTGGTGGCTGCACGGTGAGCATAGTCCTGCCCTGACTCTGATCCCTGGCCAATGCCTTCGGACATCTGACGACAAGCAATAGCGAGATCCCTGGAACCGACCTTTGCATGCTTGCGACGGAGCTCGACCCTCTTGTTAGTGGAGTCTGAAACACACAAACACTAAACAACACACCACACAAGAGACACAAATGAGTATAAGTGTTTGAGATGATTGGCAAGGAAAAGATGTAGAACAGAATCAAGCAAGACCCTTCTATGTACCTCGTGCACATGGTACAAGACCATGGTCATGTGGCCCGTGCGCTCGGGAATCAAACACCCCGTGGACACGGGATTCCCCAGCGGCAGCCACTTCCAGATCAAAATCTAGGAGTGAGTGCAGTAGAGGAACCACCAAAGATCTGAAGTAGGATCTATTCTACAAATGGAGAACAACCACCCTAGACTAAAGATCAATGAGGAACCCTAAAAACTAGAAGTGTATCCATGGAGTGAAAAGATAGAGAGGGGGATGGGAAATACCGGAGGAGGACCCCATCTCGAAGGATCTCCTCCGAGCAACGATCCCCGATGGCACCCGAAGGAGCACTGGTGAAGGGAGGAGACGGTGGCGGTGTTGGAGGTCCCTAAGGTGTGGAGGGCGTGATGGGTGGGAATGAACCCAAGGCCCCAACGCCCCACCTCTTCATGGCCAGGAACCACAGACCTCATGCGCACGGGCTAGGTGAGCCCCGTGCGCACGGGGGTCCCGTCCACACGTTATAAAGCCCGTGGACACGGGGGCCCCGTGCTCACGGTACAAGCCCGTGGACACGGGGTACTCGATAATTTTTGACCAATGATATTCCTTGTAGTCATGGCCGAATGGAAATTCTTACCAAGCCTTGAAGGAGTATTTTAGTCTAAGTTTGCGAATACGTCGCACGTGGAATCCAACACTACAAGAAGGGTATATGTGGAGCACTTGCACAAGATGAGAAAATCAACAAAAACGAATCATAAGAGAACCAAAAACAAGGGAGACAAAAGAAACACACACAAGAAAATGTATTTTAACCTCCAAAGGAGGGCGGTGGCCGAAGCCACCATGTTTGAGTTTGTTTGGTATGGCACCGCAAAGATATGAACCTTGGGCCCAATACCAAAACTCATCTTTGAAGCACAAGTGCCACCTAAAGGTGGCTAATGTGAAAGATTTTGTTCAATTTATGGACTTCTAGGATGAGGTACCTCATGAGTTGAGCTAGCCCCCCTAGACATGTGCCTACATCTAAGCAAGATATTATATGAGTATGTGTGCATGAGCAAGAATCTCAAACCAAGTTACTTATATCCATGATATTTAGGTCATGCCTTAACTCGTGGAATCTTGCTTCATCAAGTGGCTGGGTGAAAATATCGGCAAGTTGCTTCTCGGTATATATTAACATGGAACAAATCAATGTGTCCCTTGGCCACATGATCTCAAATGAAATGATGACGAATCTCAATATGCTTGGTCTTGCTATGTTGCACTGGATTCTCGGCGATCTTGATTACACTTTCATTGTCGCAAAAAGAGGCACTTTGTCACATCTGACACCATAATCCATCAAAGTTTGCCTCATCCATAATAACCGAGCACAACAACTTCCAGCGGCAATGTACTCGGCTTCGGAGGTTGAGAGAGATATATAATTTTGCTTCTTTGAAGACTAACTTACCAAAGATCTCCCTAGGAACTGACACGAACCGGAAGTAGACTTGCGGTCAACCTTGTCCCCGGCCCAATCGAAATCTGAGTATCCCACTAACTTGAAAGTTGATCCCCTGGGATACGAAATGATGAGAATATCAATACCATTGTTACACCCACAGCCCCTAATGCTATACATACTAGACCATAACTAGAGCTCGCGCATTCCAATTGAATTAAGGGCCTAGCATGGACAAGAGGGATGAACACTAGAGCAGGATCAAGCATGGAGATGAAGGCACATGTGAAGGGATCCAGAATGGCATTTCTAGTGCATATTTGAGCACTTTGAAGCCTCCGTGATGACCTACAAGGACATGTACGAAATATAAAAGATGCCCCTTCATAAATTTTCCATAGCTTATTTTAGGTGCCGCTCCACCTTATTTTAGGGCTAGACCCATGTAATTTCGAAATACTTAAGTATAGGCTGTTTTTAGAGTCCGTATGTGTGGGCAAACAAAGTTAGGGTTGGTTTTGGACCCCTCCTACAAGGGGTCACGAAATTCGCCCCTACTCCTCTATGTATACAACCCTTAGGGCGTCATTTAGACTTTGGGTTTTGTTTAGATTAAAGTTTTCCATAGCTGCAACTTCGCGTACTTCGTTTGTGTTCAACGACCAGACCAAGGCGTCACCGAACCCCACTTCATCTATAAAGCTTTGCTCTTTTATTCACAATATATCCAGATTGCAATATCAGATTCTTGCTTGCAAGAAAGAGACCCTCGGGGTCAGGTTGATCGTGCTCTGGCGTGGTTAATAACCCCTCGGAAGTTGGTATAGCGATTTCTAAGGTGCGACATCTTCGCACCTTCGTAGTCGAATCGTCAAAGTCGACTCCCACAAAAATGATAGATATCTCATCGAAACATCAGGACACCTTCACCTCTATCAAGTGGTATCAGATTTCCAGGTAGCTCGGTGAGATTTTACAGTTTTTCATAGTTTAGATCAAGTATGTTCTTCATACCTAGAGTCCACAAAAAAGCCAAAAAAATTAGGGTTAGTTCATCATATTCAAACCAATCTAAGCCATCACATAAACTTTTCTGTATTTGCTTTGTTGAATTTGCAGTTGCGTCATCGTGTTAAGTTCCTGGTCTTAGTATCTAGTCCTTTAGAGTTTCAAGTTCTGTTCACAGGTTGTTACGTCGCCGCCGCACCATCATCATCATCATCACCACTGCCATATACCACCACCAATCTGAGTCCACATATACCATCGCCATATACACATATCCACCGCCATCACGCTAATCAAGTCCACCTCCATCATAGATTCGCCACCAGTACGTGTTCCACCGCCCAACATATGTCCGCTACCAGTCCGAGTTTCCACCAGATTCATCTCCGCCACCAGTCCTAGTCCGAGTCCAGTATTTGTTTCTTTGTTTTCGATTTCTAGATCACACCATACTCCGAGTCATGACCAAGTCGCATTCCCCAACTTCTGTGCTACCCATACAAGAAAAATAGTTCCAGTTTAAAAAAGAACTACTGGAAAATTCCGGCTAGGCAGTTTTTAGACCATTTGTAGACTTTTTCAAAAAAAAATGTTGCGAAGAAAAAAAATATAGGAAAAATGCAAAAAAGGTGAAAAAAAGAGATTCAGAGTGTGCTTCTCCCTTGTTACGTGCAGAGCCATGATTTTGTTAGTGTTCTAGGCTCGCGTCTCTAGCACAGTCTATCCTAGGACCAGCACAGTACGGTCGTTGAGCATTTATTCAACTTTGCATCTCTGAATTGATTATTGCTGACCCTTTTTGCTACCATATTATAAGCCTTCCCAGCTCCACATATATCTACGTCGTGCGTTTTACTCTCCCTGGTAATCGCTCTATCCAAGCTTTGAGAGTTTTGACTACAACGATTATCAATCACCACTTGCTGCTAGGTAAGAACTGGTAAGGATTTGAGATTTGCTTGATGGATTTGTGACACCCCACCACCACCACTTTTTAGTAGTCTGTAGGATCATATTCTTGTGTGTTTCTATTGATGCTAACCATGGCAGGATCACAAGCCGACGAGATTGACTGGGAGAATATGACGCAGAAGGAGCTTCATGATAAATTTCAGCAAATGTTGAGTCAACAGGTGGAAGACGTGATGGGCAGCTTTGGAAAGGCACTGCAGAGGATTGATGACATTGAGAAGACAATTGACACCAAGTTTGACGCCAAGTTCGATGAGGTGCTCACACGTCTACCACAACCACCACTCGCATCAGACACACCATTGCAACAACATCAACAACCACCTCCATGTCGTGATCCAGCAAGGCGAGCACATCGTGTTCCTCTTGAGCCAGGACAAACTTCTGGTGCCGCTGCTATTGCTGTTGATGCTTCTGCAGCTCCTACTGCTACTGCAGAGGTAGAGGACTATTACGAGGATGAGGTTGATCAAAATCAGAACTATGTGCAACCACTAGCACCACCACCACCAGGTCGACCTCATGCATATAATTGCAACGGTAGGGTTGCAGTACCACCTCAGGTACGAGATTATGTCCATATTCCTAAACTAAAATTGAATATTCCACCGTTTGAGGATAGATACATCCCGGATATATCTTAGTTGGGAGTTAGAAACTGAGCAACGTTTCACATGCTTACAGTATCTTGAGGATAGACGTGTTGCTGTTGCTGTTTGTGAATTCACTAGTTTTGCTACTGTTTGGTGGTCTGAACATTGTAGATTGTATCATGATAATATCCCTACTACTTGGGCTGCTTTGAAAACTGCTATGCATACTCATTGGGTTCCACCATATTATCAACGTGAATTACTTCTAAAACTGCTGCATTTGGGACAAGGAAAAAAATTCTGTAGAGGAGTATTATCATGAATTACAAACTGGCATGATTAGATGTGGTATTGTTGAGGATAATGAAGCTACGCTTGCACATTTTATGGGTGGATTAAATAGAGAGATTCAGAACATTTTAGAGTATAAGTAGTATAACAGTATCACTCATTTATTCCATCTTGCTTGCAAAGCTGAACGCGAAGTGCAGGATCGACATGCATTGGCGCAGGCTAATTTTTCTGCAGGTCAACCTTCATCATGGACATCGCGTGCATCTTCTACTTCCACACATTCTTCTACGCCGGCATCTCTCCTGGATTAAGGGGTCCTCGGACAGCCGGACTATATACTTTGGCCGGACTGTTGGACTATGAAGATACAAGATTGAAGACTTCGTCCCGTGTCCGGATGGGACTTTCCTTTGCGTGGAAGGCAAGCTTGGATATTCCGATGTGTAGATTTCCTTCTCTGTAACCGACTATGTGTAACCCTAGCCCCTTCCGGTGTCTATATAAACCGGAGGGTTTAGTCCGTAGGACGATAACAATCATAATCATAGGCTAGCTTCTAGGGTTTAGCCTCTACGATCTCGTGGTAGATCAACTCTTGTAATACTCATTTCATCAAGATCAATCAAGCAGGAAGTAGGGTATTACCTCCATCGAGAGGTCCCGAACTTGGGTAAAACATCGTGTCCCCTGCCTCCTATTACCATTAGCCTTAGACGCACAGTTCGGGACCCCCTACCCAAGATCCGCCGGTTTTGACACCGACATTGGTGCTTTCATTGGGAGTTCCACTGTGCCGTCGCGATAAGGCTTGATGGCTCCCTCGATCATCTTCAACGATGTGGTCCAGGGGGAGGTTTTCCTTCTCGGACAGATCTTCGTATTCAGCGGCTTCGTACTGCGGGCCAACTCGCTTGGCCATCTGGAGCAGATCGACAGCTACGCCCCTGGCCATCAGGTTAGGTTTGGAAGCTTAAACTATACTACCGACATCCGCGGGGACTTGATCTTCGACGGATTCGAGCCCATGACAGGTGCGCTGAACAGTCACAACGGACATGACTTTGATCTGCCGTCGGACAGTATTCGGGAGACCGCACCCGCGTTGGCGCCGGGAATCAATCTAGAGCAGATCGTGCCTTACGAGGACGGGTGGATGGACCCCGCCATGGAGGCCGCACACTCATCGGCGTCGGAGCCGAACACTGATCCCACCTCCTGTGAGAGTGGTGTTATCGGACCCCCGGACTTGTCCCCGGCTGTAGGATCTGAACCGCGTGCGTCCGTGCCTATCGAATCAGATCGGGCACCCGTCATGGAGTTTACTGCCGTGGATATCTTTCACCACTCACCCCTAGGTGACGTGCTGAACTCATTAAGGTCTCTGTCCTTGTCAGGAGATTCTTGGCCGAACTGTGTCTGGCTCGAGTGGGGAGTGGACGACAAAGAAATTCGTCCCCCCACCAACGTGCTTGACTTCGACTCCGAAGACATCGACGGTATGGACAACGATGCAGGAGAAAAACGGGAACCACCGCCTACAGGGCGCTGGACCGCCAACTCATCATATGATATTTATATGGTGGACACCCCTAAAGAAAACAATGGCGATGAGGCAACGGAAGATAACCCCTTGGGGAAGCAATCTAGACACCAGCGTCATCGGCACCGCTCCAAGCACCGCATAGCAAAAATAGTGATGCTGGCACAGGAGATAACAATCCCGATGGTGCCGAAGACTAAGACAATCCTGCCCAGCCAGGCTTCAAGCAGGCCGAGCAAGAGGATGGGAAAGCTAGCCCCAAAGAATAGGCAACTGATGGAGAATCAGAGGACGATAATTACATGCCTCTCTCTGAAGACGAAGTGAGCCTTGGCGACAAAGAATTCATCGTACCGGAGGATCCCGTCGAGCAGGAGCGCTTTAAACGTCGGCTTATAGCCACTATAAAAAGCCTGAAGAAAAAGCAGCAACAACTCCAAGCTGATCAAGATCTGCTAACTGACAGATGGACCGAGGTCCTGGCTGCCGAAGAATACGGACTCGAACGCCCTAGCAAAAGCTACCCAAAGCGTAGGCTTCTACCTCAACTCGAGGAGGAGGCTTTAAAGCCCACACTACAAGCACATGATGCGGCTGACCGGCTGCCCCGCGGTCGCGACAAAACGGCGTACCAGCCCGAAGTCCAGACCGCACCCCGCCGCCAATCAAACAATAATACCAAGGCCCGGGGCTACACGAAGGACCTGCGAGAAGTATTGGAAAACAAAGTAGGACAGTCAAGATCGATTTACGGATCACGGGGGTGCGCCACAAGACGTGATGATGACTATCACTCCGGATACAATAAACTAAAGTCCGGCCGGGCCGAATACAATAGACCGGACCCATTCGAACTACGTCGGGATGTAGCCCGACATAGAGGCGTCGCACGCCCCCCATGCTTCACTGATGAAGTTATGGATCACGAATTCCCAGAAGGGTTTAAACCCGTAAATATTGAATCATACGATGGCACAACAGACCCCGCGGTATGGATCGAAGACTTTCTTCTCCACATCCACATGGCCCGCGCCAATGACTTACATGCCATAAAGTACCTACCACTTAAGCTCAAAGGACCGGCTAGGCATTGGCTTAATACCCTGCCAGCAAGCTCCATTGGCAGTTGGGAGGATCCGGAAGACGCATTCCTTGATAACTTCCAGGGCACTTATGTGCGACCACCGGATGCTGATGACTTAAGTCACATTACCCAGCAGCCCGGAGAGTCAGCCAGAAAATTCTGGACTCGGTTCCTAACTAAAAAGAACCAAATTGTCGACTGTCTGGATGCCGAAGCCTTAGCGGCCTTCAAGCATAACATCCGAGATGAATGGCTCGCCCGATATCTCGGCCAAGAGAAGTGAAAGTCCATGGCAGCCCTCACAACACTCATGACCCACTTCTGCGCGGGCGAGGACAGCTGGCTGGCTCACAGCAACGTCACACCCAAAAACTCAAGCGATTCAGACACCAGGGATAGCAACGGCAAGCCACGACGGAATAAACACAAACGTCGCAATAATGGCGACAACGCCGAAGACACAATAGTCAATGCCGGATTCAGAGGCTTTAAATCCGGACAGCGGGAAAAGCCATTCAACAGAAACAGTCCGGGCTCGTCCAGTTTGGACCGCATACTCGATCTCTCATGTCAAATTCACGGCACCCCTGATAAACTAGCCAACCACACTGACAGGGAATGCTGGGTGTTTAAACAGGCTGACAAGTTGAATGCCGAAAACAAGGAAAAGGGGCTGCATAGCGACGACGACGAGGAGCCCCGACCGCCGAACACGGGAGGACAGAAGAAATTCCCTCCCCAGGTGAAAACAGTGAATATTATATATGCAACCCATATCCCCAAGAGAGAATGGAAGCATGCACTAAGGGACGTTTATGCGATGGAGCCAGTCGCCCCAAAATTTAACCCATGGTCCTCTTGTCCGATCTCTTTCGATTGCAGGGACCATCCTACCAGTATCCGTCATGGCGGTTTGGCCGCATTAGTCCTTGACCCCATCATCGACGGATTCCATCTCACACGAGTCCTCATGGACGGCGGCAGCATCCTGAACCTGCTCTATCAGGACACAGTGCGCAAAATGGGCATTGACCCCTCAAGGATCAAGCCCACAGAAACCACCTTCAAGGGTGTCATACCCGGTGTAGAGACCTGTTATACGGGCTCAATCACACTAGAAGTGGTCTTCGGATCTCCGAACAGTTTCCGGAGCAAGGAGCTAATCTTCGACATCGTCCCCTTCCGCAGCGGCTATCATGCACTGCTCGGATGAACCGCATTTGCCAAATTCAATGCGGTACAGCATTATGCATATCTCAAGCTCAAAATGCCGAGACCTCGCGGGGTTATTACAGTTAATGGAAACATAGAGCGCTCGCTTCGTACGGAGGAGCACACTGCGGCCCTCGCGGCGGAAGTACAAAACATCCTTCTTAGGCAAACAGCCAACTCGGCGATAAAGAACCCGGATACCGCCAAGCGAGTCCGGAGTACTCCGCTACAAGATCGTCCGGCATGACCAGAGCTCGACTAGCAATTCGGCCTCTGCCCTAGTCCCAGCCAAGCGGCGACATTGGTGCCACGCGTACATAACTACGCACTTAAAATACCATGGGCATAGGCGGAGGCACGGCCATAATGTGGCTCGACCGCCCCAGGACATGCGCATTTTTGCACCCCTTTTTCTTCCAGGTCCCTACCTTCAGCAGGCTCTTCCGAAAGACCGGCTATCGGACACATAGCGGGACGGACACACCATGAGGACAAGAAGCTTTGGCATATGAGGGAATCCTCAGGTGGTCTCTGATAACAATCGTTATACCTGTTTTACATAACCGCATACCGCCCGCTCCTAGTTAGGATGTGTCAAACAATCCTATTCTGCTTATCGCACTACTTGTATATGTACGCTTCGACGTATCATTTGAAAGGGAAAATAGTATACAACGTCAGCTTGCTATTAAGTTTATTTGCCCCTTTTACTTTACTGCTTATTTATTAGACCCATGCATTTTGGCACGACCAGTTTGCCAGGGGCTTCAGTACCCCATAACCTGGCAAGACAAGTCCGAACACTTTCGACAGTGCAGCACCCCGAACTTATAGCACTATATGCATCAGCTCCGAATCATGTCTTGGGTCAATAGTTGGGTTTTCCCGGCTCCTATGTTTTGGTACCTTACGTTTCGCTATATCGGGTAAGGTAGCGCAGGGAGAACTACTGCGATTGTGTCCCGGTTCTTCCGGACGAGCACCTCCGTAGAGAAAGCCAAAAACTGACTGTCATGATAAGGCGAGAGCTGGTCGCTGTTCAAGAGGTCTCAAATCCTTAAAGATTTTTTCCTCGTCAGGTGAGGAATCGGCCTCGTCCAATTTAGGCGTGCATAGCACCCCAAGTCCGGCTTTTCGGATACTAGGGGCTTCGCCAAAATTTAAAATTGTAGACTTCTATGGCTAAGTGAGGGCGATAAAGCCGTATAGTCCGATTGCCTCGTTCGTGGAGCTAAACACCTCCTTAAAAGGACCAAAAACTTGGATAAAGAGTGTTTATACTTATCCCGAACACCCCAGTACTAGTTACATGGGGGCGGAAGCCGACGACTGGCCAACTCTCAAGAATTTTTAAAACGGCCGCACAGAAGGTAATATTTAAAGTAACAAGCGCTACATAGCACACATGAACTGGTTTTCATAATACAGGATGACATGATTACATTCATCCAAATATCACATCCTTCGTACATTCATCCGCCACAAGGCGGGCACCCTTAATGACATTGTCATAGTACTGTTCGGGGTGGCAATGTTCCTTGCCCTTTGGCGGCCCCTCTGTCACCAGCTTCTCGGCGTCCATCTTTCCCCAGTGCACCTTCGCACGGGACAAAGCCCTGCGTGTACCCTCAATACAGACGGACTGCTTAACGACTTCAAGCCACTGACAAGCATTCACCATCCGCTTGATAAAGCCGAAGTAGCTGCTGGGTAGGGGCTCGCCAGGCCACAGCCGGACTATGAAGTCCTTCATGGCCAGTTCGGCCGCCTTGTGGAGTTCGACCAATTGCTTTAGCTGGTCGCTCAAGGACATCGGGTGTTCGGCCCCAATATACTGGGACCAAAACAGCTTCTCCATCGTGCTTCCCTCCTCAGCCCAGTAGAACTCTACGGCATCAGAGATGCTGCATGGCAGATCTGCAAATGCTCCTGGAGAGCTCCGAATTCGGGTAAGTAAAAGGAAAGTCTCCTCCACATGCTTGCTTTGCATAATGAAAGCCTTACCCGTAGCTATCTTCTTGGCCGCCTCAATTTCCTGGAGGGCCTTCTGGGCTTTGGCCTTAGCGTCTAGTGCGCTCTGACGGGCCTTCGCAAGCTCCAACTCTTGCGTCTTGGAGTCACGCTCCAAGGACTCGAATTTTTTGACGAAGTCCCGGAGCTCTTGGTGGACCTCATCAACTCGCGCCTCTTGTTTTTCACACTCAATGCGCTCCTCAGCCGCTTTGTTTTCGGCCTCGGACAGTGCCTTCTTAAGGGCCGCCACCTCGGTCGTGGCCCCTAGCAAAATTCATCATGCTTCTATCATCATCCATGATTTTTCCTTTGTATAACCTTCAGACGGGGTATTGCTTACCTTTGTTTTCCTCGAGCTGCCTCTTACGAGGCCGAGCTCTTCTTCGGCCTGCCCCAGGCTCTGCCTCAGTCCGGAGACCTCCGTAGTGGTGGCGGCGGCGGCCAGCAGCGATGCCTGCTTATTCACATACAGATAATATGATTAGACTCCTGGGAATAATATTTGATCCTCTGTTCGGCTCCTCTTGTCGAACACCAAACAGAGCATCAGGGGCTACTGTCTACACCGTGATACTTTCTCATAAATTAAATTACTTACCTCAAAGCCTGTCAGGAGGCTGGCGCAGGCTTTGGTCAATCCGCTCTTGGTGGACTGAACCTTCGCAATCACCGTACTCATGAGAGTACAGTGTCCTTCACCAAGGGAAGCGCTCTGAAGCACTTCCACCAGGTTATCTGATGCCTCTGGATGGACAGAGGTCATCGGTACAGACGGCTCGCCCCCCTTGGCGGGTGGCTGCCGGCCTGCATCCGGAACCACTGGAGGTTCCGGTGCAGTATCCGGCTGGGGGCCAAGCTTGCTGCGGCCCCCCTCATTCGAATCTATGGGGATATTCCCCCCCATGAGCCCGGCATCGGGAGTCTCGCCTTGAGGTGTCTTCAGGACTACCTCCTCCTGGCCCGGCATCCCCTGAGATAACACCTTGGTGTCATCCGTGGGCCGGGGGTGGAAGCCGTCGGGAGCGAATAGCTATTCATCTCCGACGAGCTCAAGGACCCATCCGAGGAGGGCAAGTCGATATGGGCTTTGGGCGGACTGCACAAACAAACCTTGACATAATAAGGAGCCATAAAGCTAAAATATGCAAGAAGTATCTTGACACACGAATACTTATGACTTCGCCAGGGGCTTGGCCCTGGGTAGCCACTCCTCCTCGCTATAGGAGGCGGTCGTGGAGTGGTCCGGAGGGAGGGTCCGTCCCTTCTTGGACCCTTCGGCCTCCCCGGAAGGGGCAGCCTTCCTTTTCATCTCCCCCTTGTTTTGGGGGAGAGGGTTTTCCTCCTCCTCCTTGTTGTCATTGGAGGAGTACGCCTCGGTGTCTTCGGACGATGAGTCCGGCACCACATTGCGCCGGAGACTTTTCCTGGTCCCCACGGCCTTCTTCTTGGCCCTCTTTTCCGGCACCTCATAAGGCGCCAGAACCAGCATCTCCGTCAGGAGAGCGGTTGCTGGATCTTCAGGCAATAGAGCCGGACAGTCGATCCGCTCCGCCGTCGCCACGTATTCCTGTCAGATCAGTACGGTGGCTTAAGTTCCTCCCACGAATAAACTGAGGAAAGGCACATCTTGTAAAACGTAGAATGCTTACCACATTGGCGTGGCGCTTGGCGCTGAGTTCGCGGTCTTCGAAAGTGGGAGGATGGACTTCGCTGGACTTGAACAACACCTTCCAGACGTCTTTGTGCATCGTGTCAAAGAGCTCTTGTAGTGTCTGGTGTTGAGCCGCGTCGAACTCCCATAGGTTGAATGCCCATCTTTGACATGGGAGAATCCGGCGAAATAGCATGACCTGGACCATGTTGACAAGCTTGATATTCTTGGTTATCATGTTCTTGACGCAGTTCTGGAGTCGGGTCAGCTCCACGGATGCGCCCCAGGCTAGGCCCTTCTTCTTCCAGGAAGTGAGCTGCACAGGGATGCCGGATCGAAATTCGGGGGCCGCCACCCAGCTGGCGTCGCGCGACTCGGTGATGTAGAACCACCCTGATTGCCACCCCTTCACGGTCTCCGCAAAGGAGCCTTCTGGCCAGGTGACGCTGGGCATCTTGCCCACCATGGCGCCGCCACACTCCGCCTGCTGGCCAACCACTATCTTCGGCTTCACGTTGAAGATCTTTAGCCACAGGCCGAAGAGGGGCCTGATGTGGAGAAAATCCTCCCACACAACGATAAACGCCGAGATGTTGAGGATGAAGTTAGGGGCTAGATCATGAAAATCTAGCCCGTAATAGAACAAGAGCCCGCGGACAAATGGGTGGAGGGGGAATCCCAGTCTGCGGACAAAGTGGGCAAGGAACACAACCCTCTCATGGGGTCCCGGAGTCAGAATGATCTGCCCTGCGTCCAGGAGCCGGTGCGCAATATCTGCGGCCAAGTATCCGGCCGCCCGGAGCTTCGTAATGTCCTCCTACTTGACGGAGGAGGCCACCCACTTGCCTCCCGCTCCGGACATGTTTGGCTGTGCGGAGAAGGTGAGAACTTGGGCGCTGGAGCTCGAGCATGCGAGAATGGATGAGCGAGGAAGGAAGTGGGCGTGGGTGAAAGAGGAGAATCCTTACCTCTTTATAAAGGCGGTAGAAACTGTGCGTCTCCCCACTTGCACGTTAAGATTGCTTGTTTCCCAAGCGCCGCGATTGATGGCGCGGTTGGGTTACCCATACCCGTATTGATGAGAATCCCGTGATAAGGGGACACAATCTCTGCTTCGACAAGACGTGTCAAGAAAACTGCCTCGCATTACGTACGGTAGCGGGTTGTGAAAAACGGTTCGATTAATGACCAAACCGTGGCGTGATGTCATGCTATAAAAAGATGTCAGCAGGTTAGATTTGTGGAATATTATTCTCTCTACGGTGGAATGTGGAATTTGTTTTGCAGAGCCGGACACGATCCTTGTGTTCTAAATCTCTTATGGAGTATTCGGAGAAGGAACCCGCCTTGCAATGCCGAAGACAATATGCATGCCGGACTCATCGTCATTGAAGCCTGGTTCAGGGGCTACTGAGGGAGTCCTGGATTAAGGGGTCCTCGGACAGCCGGACTATATACTTTGGCCGGACTGTTGGACTATGAAGATACAAGATTAAAGACTTCGTCCCGTGTACGGATGGGACTCTCCTTTGCGTGGAAGGCAAGCTTGGATATTCGGATGTGTAGATTTCCTTCTCTGTAACCGACTTTGTGTAACCCTAGCCCCTTTCGGTGTCTATATAAACCGGAGGGTTTAGTCCATAGGATGACAACAATCATAATCATAGGCCAGCTTCTAGGGTTTAGCCTCTACGATCTCGTGGTAGATCAACTCTTGTAATACTCATATCATCAAGATCAATCAAGCAGGAAGTAGGGTATTACCTCCATCGAGAGGGCCCGAACCTGGGTAAAACATCGTGTCCCTTGCCTCCTGTTACCACTAGCCTTAGACGCATAGTTCAGGACCCCCTACCCGAGATCCACCGGTTTTGACACCAACAGCCACCTCCAGCCGTGATACAAGAAAGCAGACACTACCACCACTATCTTCCCAGAGCACACCTACCGGGCCTGCACAGAGCTCTTCTTCATCCATGGCATCAACAGGGCACACACATGATATTATTTGTCGTCATTGTAAGGGTGGAGGTCATTATGGGAGAGAATGCCAGTTTCTGTGTGTTATGATTGCTATTGAGGATGGTGGGTATGAGTCCGCTAGTGACTATGATGAGGAGACTTTGGCTCTTATTACAAGTGAAGAACACGGTGGAGATGATTCTGATCATGAGATGCAATACATGGCTGCTAAAGATGATGACAGGCATGAAATTTTAGTTGCTCAAAGTGTTTTGAGTGTGCTGGTCACACAAGCTGAGTAAAATCAGAGGCATAATTTGTTCCAGACAAAGGGAGTTGTGAAGGAACGTTCTGTTCGTGTCATAATAGATGGAGGGAGCTGCAACAACTTGGCTAGCATGGAGACGGTGGAGAAGCTATCTCTCACCACAAGACCACATCCACATCCTTACTACATCCAATGGTTCAACAACAGTGGCAAGGTTAAGGTAACACGTATTGTTCATGTGCATTTTAGTATCTATACATATGCTGATTATGTTGATTGTGATGTGGTACCCATGAAAGCATGTTCCTTATTACTTGGTAGACCATGGCAATTTCATAAATATTCTATACACCATGGTAGAAACAATCAGTATACTCTTGTTCATAAGGATAAACATATTACTTTGCTTCCTACGACTCCGGATTCCATTTTGAAAGATGATATTAATAGAGCTAATAAAGCAAAACAGGAGAAAAATAATAGTGAAAACCAGATTGTAGCAAAAGAATTTGAGCAACAAATGAAGCGTAATAATAAACCATCTAGTGTTGCTTTTGAAATTAAATTGAAAAGTGCATGTTTACTTGCCACCAAATTTGATATTGATGATCTAGATTTCAGCAAATCTGTTTGCTATGCTTTTGTATGCAAAGAGGCATTATTTTCATTCGAGTACGTGCCTTCCACTTTACCTCTTGCTATCACTAACATTTTGCAGGAGTTCGCTGAAGTCTTTCCACAAGACGTGCCACCGGGATTACCACCTATTCGCAGGATTGAGCATCAAATTGACTTAATTCCCGGTGCTGCGCTGCCAAACCGTGCACCATATACTGTACCAATCCAGAGGAGATGAAGGAGATTATGCGTCAAGTACAGGAGCTGCTCGACAAAAGGTTATATACGTGAATCTCTTAGTCGTTGTGCTGTTCTTATTATACTAGTGCCAGAAAAGGATGGTACGTTGCGTATGTGTGTTGATTGTAGAGGCATTAATAATATTACTATTCTTGATCAATTGAGTGGCTCTACAATATTCTCCAAAGTTGATTTGCGCAGTGGATACCATCCAATTCGTATAAGATTGGGAGATGAATGGAAAACAACATATAATACTAAGTTTGGTTTATATGAGTGGTTAATCATGCCTTTGGGGTTAACTAATGCACCTAGTACTTTCATGAGATTAATGAACAAAGTTTTATGTGCTTTCATTGGACGATTTTCTATAGTCTATTTTGATGATATACTAATTTATAACAAATCTTTGGAAGAACATTTGGAATATTTGCGTGATGTTTTTATTACTCTACATGATGCACGTTTGTTTGGTAACCTTGGGCAATGCACCTTTTGCACCAACCGTGTATCTTTTCTAGGCTATGTTGTTACGCCACAGGGAACTGAAGTTGATAAAGCCAAGATTGAAGCTATTGAGGGTTGGCTGAGGGAGACCCGGACTAAGGGGTCCTCGGGCGTCCCGTCTATTGGATATGGGCCGGACTAATGGGCCATCAAAATACAAGGAAGAAGACCACCTCTCGTGTCCGGTAGGGACTCCTGTATACGTGGATGGCAAGTTTAGGTGTCCGGATGTACTATTTCCTTTATGTTAAACCAACTTTGTACAACCCTATGCCCATCCGGTATCTTTATAAACCGGAGGGTTAGATCGAAGGAAGGATCATAACATTGATAGGCTAGCCAAGCTAGGGTTTAGCCATTAAGATCTCGAGGTAGATCAACTCTTGTAATCCCTATACTCATCGAATACAATCAAGAAGGAGTAGGGCTTTACCTCCATTAAGAGGGCCCAAAGCTGGGTAAACAATGTGTCCTTTTGATCATTGTTACCATCGATCCTCAGACATACAACTTGGGCCCCCCTACCCGAGATCTACCAGTTTTAACACCGACATTGGTGCTTTCATTGAGAGCTCCGCTGTATCATTGACAGAAGGATTAATGGCTCGCCTCTTCATCAACAATGATGCTGCGTCCATGGAAACCATTCTCCTTGGACAAGTCTTTGTGTTCAGCAGCTTTGTGCTTCACACCAACTCGACCGGCCACCTTGAGCAGGTCGACAGTTACGCCCCCGGCCATGAGATCGGGTTTGGAAACCTGAACTACATCGCCGATATCCGAGGAGATCTAATTTTTGAGGGGTTTACGACCTCGGTCGCTGCTCCTTGCCCACATGAACTCTCAGACCCCGTTCAGGAGTCGAAACTCATGCCCGCCTCGACCTTAGATTCGGAGCAGATAATATCGTCCGAAAACTGGAGGATCAACCCCGCCGGACTCTTTTCTCTCATGGAACTTTCGACCGGAGACCCATAAACGATCTTGGACTCGCCTCTGGACGACAACTCTGAACTTCTGAAGTCTGCGTTGATCGGGCCCAATTAGGTGTCTGTCGCCGAACCCAGCCCAGTAGATCCGTAGACTCATGCCCAACTTTCACCCTTAGACGAAGCACTGAGCTTAATGCGATCCCTCGCCATTACGGAAACCTTGCCTCCGAATTGCACCCAGTGTGGGCTGGAGGCAGAGAGTGGGGAATTTTAAGACCCGCCCACCACGCACTTAATAGCCACTGTCGAGGAATTAACCGACATGGTGGACTACGCATCCGAAGACATCGACGATATGGACGACGATGCCGATGCTGAATCAGGCCAAGCCCCAACCATCACACGGCGTTGGACGACCACTTCAACCTATGATGTATACATGGTGGACACTCCTGATAAAAAGGACGACGAGGATAATCAGAATCCCGATGAGGACAAGCCCGTCGATGCAGCACCAAAGCACCGACGTCAGCGGTGCTGCTCACGATCGCATCGGGCGAAGGATAGTAATACTGGCACCGGAGATAATGAGACTCTGGATAATGCCGAGGATCCCAAACATCCCATCAAGCCCACATCCGAACATGATGAGATGGAAGAGGGTCAGTATAGCCCTGAACAACTGATCATGAAGATTTGGAAGGCAACAACTATATGCTAGTCTCTGAAGAGGATGTTAGCCTCGGTGACGAAGAGTTTATCGTCCTAGAGGAACCCCTCAACAAGAATGCTTCAAGCGACAGCTCATTGCCACAACACGGAGCCTGAAAAAGAAACAGCAGCAGCTCAAAGATGAATAGGATACACTCAATGAAAGGTGGACCAAGGTCCTGTTCGCCGAGGAGTACAACCACAAGCGACCTACAAAAAGTTACCCCAAGCGCAAGCTGCTGCCACAATTCAACGACGAAGCCCTTGAGCCAATACCGTCAAAATATAATCAGGCAGACCAAGCAGACCGACCACCACATGGACGGGATAAAGCAGCATATCAAGCCGAACACCAGCCCGCACCCCCTCGTCGAAGAGGCAAGGAGACAACAGATATGGGCTACACATATGACTTGCAACATGACCTGGCCAATAAAGCCGGTTAGACCAGATCGATCTATGGATCAAGAGCCATGCCCCGTCATGAGATAACGGCTATGAAGTCCGGCGTGATGAACATTACAATATTCAGGATCAGCACCGAACCCAGATGTCATCCAATCTCTGCCGTGACGTCGCACGATACAGGGGTGCCGCACACCCTATGTGCTTTATCGATGAGGTAATGTAACACCAGTTTCCGAAAGGGTTTAAACACGTGAACATCGAGCAGTATGATGGAACGACGGATCCGGCCATCTGGATTGAAGATTTTTTTCTTCACATTCATATGGCTCGAGGAGATGACCTCCATGCCATTAAATATCTTCCCCTAAAGCTGAAAGGACCAGCACGGCACTGGCTGAACAATATCCCAGAAAACTCCATTGGAACCTGGGAAGATTTGGAAGATGCTTTTTGGGCCAACTTTTAGGGCACTTATGTCCAGCCACCGTATGCGGACTACTTGAGTCACATAATCCAGCAACTAGGCGAATCGGCTCGCAAGCTTTGGAATCAGTTCCTAATTAAAAAGAACCAAATCATGGACTGTAGCAGCCTTCAAACACAACATCTGGGACGAATGGCTTGCCCGACACCTCAGGCAGGCGAAGTCGAAGACCATGGCAGCCTTAACTGCACTTATGACCCGTTTCTGTGCGGGTGAAGATAGCTGGTTGGCTTGTAGAAGCAACAGCTTGGGTGACCCCGGCACTTCTGAGCCCAGCGACGGCAATGGTAAACCATGCCGCAATAAAAACAAACATCGGAGCAACAATGACGACGCAGATGATACAACAGTCAATGCCGGATTCAGTGGTTCTAAATCCGGTCAGTAGAAGAAACCTTTCAAAGGCAACATGGACGGTTGCTACCTCTTGAGCACTGCGTTGGTTTTCCCTTGAAGACGAAAGGGTGACGCAGCAAAGTAGCATAAGTATTTCCCTTAGTTTTTGAGAACCAAGGTATCAATCCAGTAGGAGGCTCCACAGAAGTCCACCGTACCTACACAAACAAACAAGAACCTCACAACCAACGCGATAAAGGGGTTGTCAATCCCTTCACGGTAACTTGCGAAAGTGAGATCTGATAGAGATAATAAGATAAGATAAATATTTTTGGTATTTTTATGATATAGATTGGAAAGTAAAGATGCAAATAAAAGTAGATGAGAAACTTATATGATAAAAGATAGACCTGGGGGCCATAGGTTTCACTAGTGGCTTCTCTCAAGATAGCATAAATATTATGGTGGGTGAACAAATTACTGTCGAGCAATTGATAGAAAAGTGCATAGTTATGAGAATATCTAGGCATGATCATTTATATAGGCATCACTTCCGCAACAAGTAGATCGAAACGATTCTGCATCTACTACTATTACTCCACACATCGACCGACTCCTGCCTGCATCTGGAGTATTAAGTTCATGAAGAACAGAGTAACGCATTAAGCAAGATGACATGATGTAGAGGGATAAACTCATGCAATATGATATAAACCCCATCTTTTTATCCTCGATGGCAACAATACAATATGTGCCTTGCTGCCCCTGCTGTCACTGGGAAAGGACACCGCAAGACTGAACCCAAAGCTAAGCACTTCTCCTATTGCAAGAAAGATCAATCTAGTAGGCCAAACCAAACTGATAATTCGAAGAGACTTGCGAAGATAACCAATCATACATAAAAGAATTCAAAGGAGATTCAAATATTTCTCATAGATAAACTTGATCATAAACCCACAATTCATCGGATCTCGACAAACACACCGCAAAAAGAGTTACATCGAATAGATCTCCAAGAAGATCGAGGAGAACTTTGTATTGAGATTCAAAGAGAGAGAAGAAGCCATCTAGCTAATAACTATGGACCCGAAGTTCTATGGTAAACTACTCACAACTCATCGAAGAGGCCATGGAGATGATGTAGAGGCCCTCCATGGTCGATTCCCCCTCCGACGGAGCGCCGGCGAAGGCTCCAAGATGGGATCTTGCGGATACTGAAGGTTGCAGCGGTGGAAATAGTTTTTCATGGTGCTCCTGGTTGTTTTTAGGGTATGGAGGTATATATAGGCGAAGGAGGTAGGTCAGGGGAGCCACGAGGGGCCAATGAGTGTGGGGGCGCACCCAGCCCCTAGGGCGCGCCCTCCTGCCTTGTGGCCTCCTCGGCTGCTTCTTGACGTCCACTCCAAGTCTCCTGGATTGCGTTTGTTCCAAAAAGATCGCTTCTGAAGGTTTCATTCCATTTGGACTCTGTTTGATATTCCTTTTCTTAGAAACACTGAAATAGGCCAAAAAACAACAATTCGGGTCGGGCCTCTGGTTAGTAGGTTAGTCCCAAAAATGATATAAAAGTGTAAAGTAAAGCCCATAAACATCCAAAACGGGTAATATAATAGCATGGAACAATCAAAAATTATAGGTACGTTGGAGACGTATCAACGGTCCATCCAGCTTGGATAAAATCCTTGAGAGGCCATGTCAGATTCATGGTACACCCGATAAGCCTGCCAACCACACCAACAGGAACTATTGGGTTTTCAAACAAGCCGGTAAGATAAATACCGAACACAAGGGAAAGGGACCTCCATGTGAAGACGATGATAAGCCCCGTCATCCGAACACCAGGGGCCAAAAGAAGTTTCCCCCCGAGGTGAAAATAGTGAACATGATCCATGTCACTCACATTCCCAAAAGGGAGTGCAAGCGCGCACTAAGGGACATCTACACCGTTGAGCCTGTCGCCCCAAAGTTCAACCCATGGTCAGCCTGTCCGATCACTTTTGATCGCAAGGATCACCCAACCAATATCCATCACGGGGGTTCGTCCGGCCTGGTACTCGATCCAATTATCGATGGATACCATTTCACTAGAGTCCTTATGGACAAGGGCAGAAGTCTCAACTTGATTTATCAATACACTGCCCGTAAGATGGGCATTGACCCATCAAGAATCTAGCCTAGTAACACTACCTTTAAAGGTGTGATACCCGGCGTGGTGGCCCGTTGCATGGGCTCACTGACACTGGAGGTAGTATTCGGCTCCTAGGTGCTACCTCTTGAGCTTGCGTTGGTTTTACCTTGAAGAGGAAGGGGTGATGCAGCAAAGTAGCGTAAGTATTTCCCTCAGTTTTGAGAACCAAGGTATCAATCCAGTAGGAGACGACACACAAGTCACCGAATACCTGCACAAACAATCAAGAACTTGCAACCAACACGATAAAGGGGTTGTCAATCCCTTCACGGTCACTCACAAAAGTGAGATCTGATAAAGATATAAAGTAAATATTTTTGGTATTTTTGTTGTATAGATTGGAAAGTAAAGATTGCAAAATAGTAAATGAGATTCAACAATATGGAAATGAGACTCTAATATAATGGAAAAGAGACCTGGGGGCCATAGGTTTCACTAGTGGCTTCTCTCGAGATAGCATGTATTATGGTGGGTGAACAAATTACTACCGAGCAATTGATAGAAAAGCGCATGATTATTGTCGGTGTCAAAACCGGCGGATCTCGGGTAGGGGGTCCCGAACTGTGCGTCTAGGCGGATGGTAACAGGAGACAAGGGACACAATGTTTTACCCAGGTTCGGGCCCTCTCGATGGAGGTAAAACCCTATGTCCTGCTTGATTAATATTGATGATATGGGTAGTACAAGAGTAGATCTGCCACGAGATCAAGGAGGCTAAACCCTAGAAGCTAGCCTATGGTATGATTGTTGTAATGTATGTTGTCCTACGGACTAAAGCCCTCCGGTTTATATAGACACCGGAGGAGGCTAGGGTTACACAGAGTCGGTTACAATGGTAGGAGATCTACATATCCGTATCGCCAAGCTTGCCTTCCACGCCAAGGAAAGTCCCATCCGGACACGGGACAGAGTCTTCAATCTTGTATCTTCGTAGTCTTGGAGTCCGGCGGACGATGATAGTCCGGCTGTCCGGACACCCCCTAGTCCAGGACTCCCTCAGTAGCCCCTGAACCAGGCTTCAATGACGATAAGTCCGGCACGCATAATGTTCGGCATTGCAAGGCGGGTTCCTCCTCGAATAATCCAGAGAAGATCATGAACACCAGGATAGTGTCCGTCTCTGCAAAAATAATTTCCACATTCCACCGCAGAGAGAATAAAATGTACACTTAGATTAATCTGCTGATGTATTATGCGGCGTGACATCACACCGCCACCAAGCCTTTGTTTGAATCGTTTTTTACTATACCACCTCAGCACGTTTAGCGAAGCGGTTTCCTTGGCACGTCTTGTCGAAGCAGAGATTGTGTTCCCCTTATTTCGGGATTCTCATCAATACGGACGTGGGTAACCCAACCGCGCCATTGATGGTGGCACTTGGGAGATAAGCGAGTTTTACCAAGCCGGTGGGGGACGCATAGTTTTCGTCCGCCTATATATAAGGGATAAGGATTCACCTTCTCACCTACGCCTTCTTCCTCCTTTGCTTATCCATCTCCGCGCACTCAAGCTCCAACGCCCAAGCTCGCGCATCTCGCCTCGACCTTCTCTGAATATGTCCGGAGCGGGAGGCAAATGGTTAGCCTCCACCGCTAAGGAGGAGGACATCACCAAGCTGCGCAGCGCCGGATATCTTTCCAGCGATATCGCGCATCGGCTGCCCGACGAGGGGCAGCTCATCCCTACCCCTGGGCCTCATGAGAGGGTCGTCTTCCTCCCCCACTTCCTCCGCGGACTGGGCTTTCCGCTCCATCCATTCGTCCGGGGGCTCATGTTTTACTACGGCCTGGATTTCCACGATCTGGCGCCGAACTTCATCCTCAACATCTCGGCGTTTATCGTCGTGTGCGAGGCCTTCCTCTGCATCCGGCCCCACTTCGGCCTGTGGCTCAAGACCTTCAACGTCAAGCCGAAGGTTGTGAAGGGCACGCAAGCGGAATGCGGAGGCGCCATGTTGGGCAAATTTCCCAACGTCCTTTGGCTCGAAGGGGCCTTTGTGGACTCCGTCAAGGGGTGGCAATCGGGGTGTTTCTACATCACCGAGCCGCGCAAGCCCACATGGGAGGCGGCCCCCAAGTTTAGATCTGGCATCCCCACGCAGCTCACCTCCTGGAAAGAGAAGGGCTTGCAGTGGGGCAATCCGGTGGAGGTGACGGGACTCCGAGCCTGTATCCAAAAGATGGTGAGCAATAAGCTCAGGCTCGTCGACGTGGTCCAAGTCATGCTCATCCGGCGGATTCTCCCATGCCAAGAACGGGCATTCAATTTGTGGGAGTTCAATCCGGAACAGCACCAGGCACTAAGCGGGCTCTTCGATACAACATACGAAGGCGCCTGGAGGGTGCTGTTCAAGGGCGCCGAAGCCCCCGCATTCGCGACGGAAGATCGCGGATTCAGCTCGCAGTATCCAACTGACGAGGTAAGTGATTCAACCCCATTACGGGACACTTGTGATAATTAAATTGACTCTAGTGAGGTTTCATTCTGTCTCTTCCTTTGACAGGAATGGATGGAGAAGGCCAAGCTGCTTATCAGCCCGGCTCCCATGCCAGAAGACCCAGTGGACGCCCGCATAGCAGGGCTGCTGGTTCCGGCACCGCACGTGGTGCCGGAGAAGAAGGCCAAGAAGGTGGCCGCGGGGACTCAAAAGAGTTCCTGCAATCAGGCGTCTGACGACGCGGACTCCTCCCCCGAAGACGAGGAGGAGGAGTATTCTCTCCCGGAGGAGGGAGAGAAGAAGAGGAAGGCTTCCCCAATCGGGGAGGCCGAAGGGTCCAAGAGGGGGAGAACTATCCCCCCGGACAGATTCGCCAACACCAGCGTTGGCGAGGATGAGTGGCCTCCGAGGGCCAGGCGTCCAGCAAGATCATAAGTATCCGGATCATTTATATGCAATATATTCTATGTCACGTAGTATCCTTCTAACGCCGCATTCTGCCCGTAGTCCGGCCAATGACGATCTCCCCGACTCATCGAGCGGGTCGTTGGCCTCGTCGGATGTGAATTCCATCCCGACTACCTCTACCCCACGCGCCGACGAGGACACCGAGGTGGGATCCCAGAGAGGGACCCATCAGGAGGAGGCTCCAGAGGCGCCGTCAAGCAGCCTCCCGGACTTTGTGCCGGACTCTACATCGGAACCCGCAGTGGTTCCAGAGTCCGGCAAGCGGCCCCTTCGAAAGAAGGGCAGGACCGTGACGCCGGCGGCCTCCGTCCAACCGGAGGCGCCGGATAACTTGTTGGAGGCGCTTAAAGGTGCTTCCATCGAGGAAGAACACTGCACTATCATGAGTGCGGTGATTCAAAAGGTTCAGCTCGCCAAAAGCGGGCTGACCGAAGCCTGCAGCAGACTTTTAACAGGCTTTGAGGTAAGAAGTTAAAATCATGTAATGTAATACCGCATAGACAACAGCCCCTGATGCTCAGTTCGGTGTTCGGAAAGAAAAGCCGGACTGAGGATCTAACAAGATATGCGCAGGGTTGCTAAAAATATGTCAATATGGGTTTGCAGGCTGCTACTGACCTCTGCCGCATTGACGGCGGAGGTCGATGTGTTAAAGCAGGATCTCGAGCGGTCCGAGCAAGAGCTCAGCCATGCGAAGAAGCAGCTCGAGGAAAAAGAAGGTGAGTAACACCACTTTGAATAGGTACCTTACGGAAAAGGATTTTGGTTGCAAAATAATTAACAAGGATAATATGTGTATTGCAGGGGCCACTAACGAGGTGGCAGCCCTGAAGGATGCTGTGTCCGCGGCTGAACACAGTGCGGCCGCGGAACGGGCTGAGCGAGAAAAGCAAGAGGCATGGGTGGCGGAAGTTCGGCAAGAGCTCCAGGCTCTCATGGAAAAGCATGAGAGTTTGGAGCGTGACTCCAAGACTCGAGAGTCCGAGCTTGCCTCGGCTCTCGAAAGTGCCAAGTCCGCCAAGGCCAAGGCCCATAAGGCCCTTCAGGAGGTTGAAGATATAAAGAAAATAGCGGCAGGTAAGGCATTTTTCATGCAGAGCAAGCATGTTAATGTAAAATACCTGATACTTACCCGCATTCGGAGCTCTCCAGGGGCGTTTGCAGATCTGCCGCGTAGTGCGTCCGATGCCGCCGCATTCTATCGTGGCGAGGAGGGGAGCTCGACGGAAAAAGTCTTCTGGTCTCAGCATGCTGAGGCTGGACACCCGGTGCCCCCAAGTGACCAGCTGAAGCAGCTGGTCGAACTCCACAAGGTAGATGAAGAGGCCATGAAGGGCCTTATAGTCCGGCTGTGGCCTGGACAGGCCATGCCTGGGAGCTACTTTGGCCTCGTGCGGCGGGTGGTGGATGCATGCCCCTGGGTGGATGTCATCAAGCGCTCCGTCTGTATTGAAGGCGCTCGCCGGGCCCTTGCCCGCACAAAGGTGCAATGGGGCAAGTTGGATGCGGAGAAGCTTCTCACGGACCCACCGCCGCCGGGCAAGGAGTATCGCACGCCCGAGATGTATTATAAAACTGTCCTGAAGGGAGCCCGCAATATTGCGGATGAGTGCCCCCGAAATGTAATCTTTGAGTGAATTTGCTATGTATTATCCTGCGCGCTTGAAACTTTGTTCATGTGCGCGTTAAGAAACGCTTGTTTAATTTAAAATATTACCTTCTGTGCGGCCGTTTATAAAATCTGCGAGATGGCAAGTCGTTGGCTTCGGCCCCCAAGCCGCGAGTGCTGGGGTGTTCGGGATGAACTTGAGCACTCTTGTTCCCATTGTTGGGTCCATCGAGGGAGGCGCTCAACACAACTAACAAGGCAACCGGACTTATAATGCTTGAACACTTTCACTTAGCCATAGAATTCTATAATTTTAAATTTCGGCGAAGCCCCTGGTATTCGGAAGACCGAATCCGGGGTGCTATCCACGCATTCTTCGGACATTGTCCGGAACTTCGCTCGAAGCGGCGTGAGTCTTTAAGGACCCGAAAAAACCTCTCTAACAGCGACCAGTCTCTCGCCTTATCATGCCAGTCAGTTTTAGCTTTCTCCACTGAGGCGCTCGCCCAGCTCAACCGGGGTGCAGTCGCAGTGGTTCTCCCAGTGCCACCTTAGCCGACAGAACAGAACGTAAGGCACCAAAACGTGGGAGCCGGGCAAACCCAACTATTGACCCAAGACATGATTCGGAGCCGATTCATATAATGCTATAAGTTCGGGGTGCCGCACTTGTGAAAGTGTTCGGACTTATCACACCATAAAGTGGGGAACGTAAGCCCCCGGTGTATTAGGCCGTACCAAAATATACGGGTGCAAGATGTCATATAATGAGCATATATATATAAAAGGTAATGCAATTGTGATCAACAAGGTGCTGCATTATTTATGAAAGAGGGTCTTCTAGTAGAGCGGACTGATACAAATAGTGCGGTAAGCAAGGGATTTGGACTAAATAAACTTGTCCCCCTCCAGGGATGAGCTGCAGACTTGGTGTATATAATCGAATTTAATGCTCGTAATTGAGACCACCTGAATGTTCGTCGCGGCCTTCTTTAGTCCCTGACTGTTGCATCGTGGGTTCGGCAGGTTCGCCGCCGGACAGCGCTTCTGCTTAACGGAGTCCTGTGTACACAAAGTAGTAAAGTGAAAAAGAAAAGAAGGGGGGCACACTTGCGAGCCCCTGGTGGGGTCAACCGCACTCTGGGTCCATTGTGATCGTGCCCCTTTCCCTGCGCCCATGGTATCTCCAAAGCGTAATGATGTACGCGGAGGGTTATTTTTGCGGTCATGCGCGAGCGAGGGTTGGGGACGCATTGCTACGCATGCTCTGATCGCGCCAGGTGGTCTTGATTGGCATTGCTCCGGGCGCGTTTCGCTGTATCCGGCCTTTTAACGGCCGGACTCGAGAATTGCCTTAAGAGGATGCTCTGTACTTCTGCCGCGAGAGCCGCTGTATGTTCCTCCGTTCGGAGGGAGCGTTCCGTATTCCCATTGACCGTGATGACTCCACGAGGGCCTGGCATCTTGAGCTTTAGGTATGCATAATGCGGCACCGCGTTGAATTTTGCAAACGCGGTTCGTCCGAGCAGAGCGTGATAGCCGCTGCGAAACGGGACTATGTCGAAGATTAACTCTTCGCTCCGGAAATTATCCGGGGATCCGAAGACCACTTCCAGTGTGACTGAGCCTGTACAGTTGGCTTCCACTCCTGGTATGACACCTTTAAAGGTTGTCTTTGTAGGTTTAATCCTTGATGGGTCTATGCCCATTTTACGCACTGTATCCTGATAAAGCAGGTTCAGGCTACTGCCGCCGTCCATCAGGACTCTCGTGAGGTGAAATCCATCGACGATTGGGTCTAAAACCAATGCGGCGAATCCGCCATGGCGTATGCTGGTCGGATGGTCTCTTCGATCGAAAGTGATCGGACAAGAGGACCATGGATTGAACTTTGGGGCGACTGGCTCCATCGCATAAACGTCCCTTAGTGCGCGTTTCCTCTCCCTCTTGGGTATGTGGGTCGCGTATATCATATTCACCGTCCGTACTTGTGGGGGAAAACCCTTCTGTCCTCTGTTGTTCAGCGGTCGGGTCTCTTCCTCGTCGTCGCTGTTTAGCCCCTTGTCATTGTTTTCGGCAATTAACTTGCCGGCCTGCTTGAACACCCAGCAATCTCTATTGGTGTGGTTAGCTGGCTTTTCAGAGGTGCCATGTATCTGGCATAAGCGGTCGAGTATTCGGTCCAGATTGGACGGACCCGGAGTGGTTCTTTTGAATGGCTTCTTCCGCTGACCGGGTTTAGAGCCTCGGAATCCGGCATTGACTGCCGTATCCTCCTTATCGTTGCCGTTAATGCGGCGCTTGTTTTTGTTTCGACGTGACCTGCCGTTGTTGTCCTTGGTATCCGGACTGCCAGAATTTTTGCGGAGGTTGTTGCTACGGGCTAGCCAGCTGTCCTCTCCCGCGCAAAAGCGGGTCATTAACGATGTGAGGGCTGCCATGGATTTCAGCTTTTCCTGCCCCAGGTGCCGGGCTAGCAATTCATCCCGGATGTTATGTTTGAAGGCTGCAAGGGCCTCTGCATCCGGACAGTCGATGATTTGGTTTTTCTTTGTCAAGAACCGTGTCCAGAATTGTCTGGCCGATTCGTCTGGCTGCTGAATGATGTGGCTTAGGTCATCGGCGTCTGGTGGTCGCACATACGTGCCCTGGAAGTTGTCAAGGAATGCGGCTTCCAGGTCTTCCCAGCACCCAATTGACTCTGCGGGCAAGCTGTTTAGCCAATGCCGAGCTGGTCCTTTAAGCTTGAGTGGGAGATACTTGATGGCATGGAGATCATCGCCGCGGGCCATATGGATGTGGAGAAGATAGTCTTCGATCCAAACCACGGGGTCTGTTGTGCCATCGTAAGATTCGATGTTTACGGGTTTAAACCCTTCGGGGATCTGATGATCCATTACCTCGTCAGTGAAGCATAGAGGGTGTGCGGCGCCTCTGTATTGAGCAATATAGCAACGCAGCTCGAGAGAGCGCTGTCTGCTGTGTTCGGCCCGGCCGGGGTTATTGTATCCGGCGCGACGGTATCCGTCGTGGGTCGTAGGGCGCCCACGTGATCCGTAGATGGATCTGGATTGCCTTGCTTTGTCCTCCAATATGTCTCGCAAGTCCGGTGCGTTCCCTCTTGGCTTCGTACTTTTGGAGCGATGCCGGGGTACGGTCTTGGCTGGGGGCCTGGATGCCTCTCTGTCACGACCACGGGGTGGTCGGTTAGCCATATCGTGCGCTGGTGATGGAGGTATGTATGCTTCCTCCTCTAATCGGGGGAGCAGCTTGCGTCTTGGGTAACTTTTGGAGGAGCGTTCGAGTTTATACTCTTCGGCCGCGAGGACATCGGTCCATCGATCGGCCAGCAGGTCCTGATCAGCTTGGAGCTGTTGATGCTTTTTCTTTAGGCTGTTTGCTGTGGCGATAAGCCTGCGCTTGAAGCGCTCTTGTTCGACGGGATCCTCAGGTACGACGAATTCATCATCGTTGAGGCTTGCTTCGTCTTCGGAGGGAGGCATATAGTTATGATCCTCAACCTCTTCGTCTGCCGCCCTCTCATGAGGGCTTGCTTCTGCATCCTGCTGCGCTGAGTCTTGCTGGAGGGGATTGTCTTCGGCGCTCTCTAGAGTATTATTATCTCCTGTGCCAGAATCTCCATTCTTGCTGTAGCGGGATTTAGAGCGGCGCCGCTGATGTCGGTGTTTGGGCTGCTTCTTTAGAGAGTCTGCCTCCACTGCTTCTTCGCCATCCCGTCTTTTGGGTTGTCCACCATATATATGTCGTATGACGAGGTGGTCTTCCAGTGCCCTGTAGGCGCTGGTTCCTGTTCGTCTCCGGCATCGTCGTCCATAGTGTCGATGTCGTCGGAGTCGTAGTCTAGCATGTCGGTTAGATCATCGACAGTGGCTACAAAGTGGGTGGTGGGTGGGCTCTGAATTTCTTCGTCGTCCGTACCCCAGCCATCCTGGCCATAGTCCGGCCAGGACTCTCCTGATAATGAGAGGTGCTTTAGTGAATTCAGGATATCGCCAAAAGGCGAGTATTGAACGATGTCTGCGGCAGTGAATTCCATAACCGGCGCCCAATCCGGATCGATTGGTAGGGGCGCGGGAGGTTCGGAGTCCGGCGAGGAGTCCGATGCCTCGGAATCACGAGTTTCGCAGGGGACAAGATCAGTGTTCGGCTCCATCGACATGGATGTTGAAGCCCCCAGGGCGGCGTCTATCCACCGGCCCTCGATCTGGGCGATCGGCTCCGGGCTAATGGCCGAAGCGGATCCGTGTGCGGCCACCAAGGCACTGTTCGGCAGCAGAGCTAGATCATGCCCATCGTCACAGTGCGGCGCGCTTGGCTGTGGCTCGAGTCCGTCGAAGATCAAGTCTTCGCGGACATCGGCCGTGAAGTTCAAGCTTCCGAATCTGACCTGACGGCCAGGGGCGTAGCTTTCGATCTACTCCAGATGGCCAAGTGAATTGGCCCGCAGTGCGAAGCCGCCGAATACGAAGATCTGTCCGGGGAGAAAAGTCTCACCCTGGACAGCGTCGTTGTTTGAAGATGCCATCAAGCCTATCGGTGATGACACAGAGGAACTCTCAATGAAAGCACCAATGTCGGTGTCAAAACCGGCGGATCTCGGGTAGGGGGTCCCGAACTGTGCGTCTAGGCGGATGGTAACAGGAGACAAGGGACACAATGTTTTACCCAGGTTCGGGCCCTCTAGATGGAGGTAAAACCCTACGTCCTGCTTGATTAATATTGATGATATGGGTAGTACAAGATTAGATCTACCACGAGATCAAGGAGGCTAAACCCTAGAAGCTAGCCTATGGTATGATTGTTGTAATGTATGTTGTCCTACGGACTAAATCCCTCCGGTTTATATAGACACCGGAGGAGGCTAGGGTTACACAGAGTCGGTTACAATGGTAGGAGATCTACATATCCGTATCGCCAAGCTTGCCTTCCACGCCAAGGAAAGTCCCATCCGGACACGGGACGGAGTCTTCAATCTTGTATCTTCGTAGTCTTGGAGTCCGGCGGACGATGATAGTCCGGCTGTCCGGACACCCCCTAGTCCAGGACTCCCTCAATTATGATGACATCTAAGGCAATGATCATGAACATAGGCATCACATCCGTGTCAAGTAGACCGACTCCTGCCTGCATCTACTACTATTACTCCACACGTCGACCGCTATCCAGCATGCATCTAGAGTATTAAGTTCATAAGAACGGAGTAACGCATTAAGCAAGATGACCTGATGTAGAGGGATAAACTCAAGCCATATGACATAAACCCCATCTTTTTATCCTCGATGGCAACAATACAATACGCGCCTTGCTGCCCCTACTGTCACTGGGAAAGGACACCGCAAGATTGAACCCAAAGCTAAGCACTTCTCCCATGGCAATAAAGATCAATCTAGTAGGCCAAACTAAGCCGATTATTCGAAGAGACTTGCAAAGATATCAAATCATGCATATAAGAATTTAGACAAGAACCAAATAATATTCATAGATAATCTTGATCATAAATCCACAATTCATCAGATCTCGGCAAACACACCACAAAAGAATATTACATCGAATAGATCTCCAAGAACATCGAGGAGAACTTTGTATTGAGAATCAAAGAGAGAGAAGAAGTCATCTAGCTAATAACTGTGGACCCGAAGGTCAGTGGAAAACTACTCACGCTTCATCGGAGAGGCAATGGTGTTGATGTAGAAGCCCGCCGTGATCGATTCCCCCTCCAGCAGATTGCTGGAAAAGGCCCCAAGATGGGATCTCACAGGTAGAGAAGGTTGTGGCGGTGGAAAACTGGTTTCGTGGCTCTCCCTGATGTTCTTAGGGTATAAGAGTATATATAGGCGAAAGAACTAGGTCGTTGGAGCTATGTGGGGCCCATGAGGGTGGGGAGCGCGCCTACCCCCTAGGCACACCCTCCTGCCTCGTGGATGCCTTGTTGCGTCTCTGACTTCAACTCCAAGTCTTCTGGTTTGCTTTTGGTCCAAGAAAGATCATCGCGAAGGTTCATTCCATTTGGACTCCGTTTGGTATTCCTTTTCTACAAAACTCTAAAATAGGTAAAAAAACAAAAACTGGCACTGGGCCTCCGGTTAATAGGTTAGTCCCAAAAATAATATAAAAGAGCATATTAAAGCTAATTAAACATCCAAAACAGATAATATAATAGCATGGAACAATAAAAAATTATAGATACGTTGGAGACGTATTAGCAGACAACTTCCGCAGTGAAGAGTTTATCTTCGACATTGTCCCTTTCCGCAGTGGTTATCACGCACTGCCCGGACGAACTGCTTTTGCCCGCTTTAATGCAGTCCCGCACTATGCTTATTTGAAGATTAAGATGCCCGGACCTCGCGGCGTTATTACAGTCAATGGAAATATGGAGCGCTGCCTCCATACTAAAGAACACACTGCGGCCCTTGCAGCCGAGGTGTATGGCGGCCCTATCAAGCCGAATAATTCATCGGACATTAACACCAACAACATCTCTAAATGAGTCCGGTCCGCGCATCACTGCGATAACTCGATGGGTCCGGACCTTGATTAGCAGTTCGGCCTCCGCCGACTGCCCCATAAGGTTGCGGCTTACGTACCGCGCGTACATAACTACGCACTCAAAATACCTTGGGCAGCACCGGAGGCACACTGCGGAAAAAGTCCATAGTACGGCTTGACCCTATTTGGACTGCATACATGTTTTTTCACTGCAGGTTCATTAAGAGCCCTATTTTGCTGTATGGTTGCATCAGGGATCCTTTCGAGGCTAGCGTTTCCCACCTTTACGGACAACCATCAAATACTCCTATCAAAGGACTTATTACTAAGAAGAAATGGCGCAGACGTGCAGCAGGGCATCACTGGAGTCTTTGAACCATTACTTTTAGGCCCTGTGTTAGACTTTCCCTTATGTAAATTTTTTTAGGCATCTAACATGACCTTAATATTAATGGCATTGTCTGTGAAAACACGCCTCGACATATTGATAAGGATATAAAGGAAATAGACGATCACCACCTTTGTGTTGGGTTCTTATATTATCTCGTCATCCGTATTCCCTCATTGCTTTCAATTGACATACGCGCTTCGGCACAACCTTCATGCCAGGGGCTGTATTCGGCCCCTTCAATTCTCAAAGTCCGAACACCACTAGGGAACTCTTCGGCGTCTCAGATATTGCACTATATGCATCGGCTCCGAATCATGTCTTTTGTCTATAGTTGGGTTGCCCGGCTCCTGTGTTTGCCACCTTACGTTCCGCAAGTTCGGCTAAGGTAGTAAAGGGAGAACTACTGCGATTGTATTTCTGGTTCATCCGGTTAAGTACCTTAGTAGAGAAAGCCGAAAACTTACTGTCATGATATGCGAGAGCAGGTCGGTGATCCGATGACTTAGTGTTATACTACAAATCGTTTGCGATTTATGCCATGTTATACAAGGGGCTGGGCCTCGACCAGCCGTGTTGCAAGGGAACCATATTCGGATCGCCGTTCACGCAACAGGGCTAGTACTTAGCCCCACCAATGGACTCTTATGGCTAAATGAAAGTAATAAAGCCACATAGTCTGATTGCCTAGTTCACTTTGCAAGACGCCTCCTATATTGGACCAATACGTTGGATAAAGTGCGGATATGCGTTCTCGAACACCCCTGTAATACTTACATGGGGCAGAAGTCAGCGACTAGTAAACTTTCAGACTCATAAAATAAACGACCAAATAGGAGCATAAATTAACAAAACAATAAAGCGCAAGCAGAAATATTTCACATTATGAGTTCATTACATGGTTCCTACAAACCGGACTCCACTACTCAAATATGATATGCTTTGAGCATTGACCCTCTACAATGTGGGCCCCCTCGAGGACCTCGCTGAAGTACTTCTTCAGCCTCCGGTGATCCTTGCCTTCAGGAGGCCCTGTGGTAGCAATTTCGGTGGCCTTCATCTTCGCCCATTACACCTTGACGCGGGCAAAGGCCATCCGAGCACCTTCTATGCAGGCCGACCGCTTTATGGCGTCGATTCGAGGACGCGCATCGACCAGCCGCTTCATGAGTCCGAAGTAGCTGCTAGGTATGGGCTCGGCTGGCCAAAGATGAAATATTACATCCTTCATGGCCAGTTCGGCCACCCTGTGCAGCTCGGCCAGCTACTTTAGCTGATCGCTGAGGGGCGCCAGATGCTCCGGTGCAAGGTATTGCGACTAGAACAACTTCTCTGTCGAGCTCCCCTCTTCGGCTCGGAAGAACTCTACAGCGTCAGCAACACTCCTCGGCAGATCCGCAAATGCGCCTGGAGAACTCCAAACTCGGGTCAGCAAGAGGTATCTCTTAATTGTAAATTTACTTTGCAAAAGAAAGGCCTTACCAGCCGCTATCTGCCTCGCCTCCTGGATCTCCTTGCAAGCACCCTGGGCTTCAACCCGGGCTTCCTTCACGCTCTCAAGAGCTTTGGTGAGCTCAGAGGCTTGTTCCCAACTCTTCTGCTCCAAGGACTCACACTTGGTAATGGCATCCTTGAGCTCCTGTTCGACCTCGCCCACCCGCGCCTCGTGTTGTTTGCGGGCAGTTTGCTCCACCTCCAACTCCTTCGCCGCTTTGGCAGCGGTTGCCTTGCCCACCTCTGCCTCCTTTTTGGATTGGGCGAGGGCACTCTCGAGGGACTCGACCTCGGCTGCGCCAACTATGAGTATAGTCATAAAACTCAGTAAATTTAAAAAAATCAGCAAACGTATCACTTCGGGTATGTAATAGTGCCTCATACCTTGTGTTTCGTCAAACCCCTTGTTGACGCGGTCGAGTTCCTCATCGGCTAGTCGATGTTTCTGATTGAGCTCAGAAACCTCTACGACTTGAGCAGTAGCCGCCAACATGGATGCCTATCTCATAGCAACACAGTATGTTAATAATTTAAAGTGGGATTCTCTGTTCGGATTGTTCTAATCTGGACAGAGTCTCAGGGGCTACTATCCATACATGGGTTTAACCTTTCATACAAAAGAAAAACTTGTTAGATAATTACCTCGCATACCCCAAAGCCCTTCAGTAGGCTGTTGAAGGCATCATTCAGTCCGCTTTTCGCAGACTGAACCTTCTTCTTAACCGCACCCATCAGGGTCCAGTGCTCCTCCACGATGGAAGCGCGTTGTGCGCTTCCTCCAGATTATGAGCGGCCTCCGGATTAATAGAGACCGCCGATGGAACTGTTGCTCCTCCCCCCTCTGTCGAAGAGGGGTGTTGGTCTGAACCTGGAGCCACATTGGTCTCCGGGACAGTGTCTGGCGAGGGCCCGAACTATTGAGGCCCCCACCCTCGGTGGTCATGGGGGTCGTCGTTCCCCGGTCTACAGCATCCGAGGTATTGACCTCATGCACCTTCTGGACGGCCTCGTCCACCCCTCCCCGGCCAAGAGAGGTCCTTTGGGATGACACCTCGGTGTCCTCCATGGCAGGGGAGGAGACGGCTCGCGATGTTTTTGGAAGCTGAACAAGTAAGGTTTTTGATGCTTACAAGTCGAAAACCTTACTTGTTCTGCATCAAAAACCTTACGTCTTCGGTCTCCATGGGCCAGCTCTTCTGGGCCTTCAACAACAACTTCCATATTCCTGTGTGCGTCATGCCGAGGAAGTGCTGCAAGGTCTGCGGCTCCTCCGAATTGAACTCCCACATGGGGGAAGTTAGGCGCTGGCAGGGGAGAATGCGGCGGAAGAACATATCTGCACCACGTTGGTGAGACCGACATTCTTGCCCAACACGTTGGTGATACGTGTTTGCAGCGTCTGCACCTCCGTCTGGGTCCCCCAGCCAAGGCCCTTGGCGTTCCACGACGTGAGCCTCGTGGGGGGTCCGGATCTGAACTCCGGAATCACCGCCCAGTTGGTGTGGCGCGGCTCGGTGATGTAGAACCATTCTTGTTGCCAGGCGTTGACGGTCTCGACAAAGGCCCCCTTGGGCCATGTGGCGTTGGGCAGCTTGTTTATCATGGCCCCGCTACAGTCCACGTGCTGCCCGTCGACCACCTTTGGCTTCACGTTCAATATCTTCAGCCATAGGTTGAAGTGTGGGGGGATGCGGAGTAAAGCCTCACACACGACGATAAAATGCGGAGATGTGGAGGAAAGAGTTCGGGGCTAGATCATGGAAATCTAGCCCGTAATAGAACATGAGACCACAGACGAAGGGGTGGAGTGGAAAACCTAACCCTCTAAGGAAATGGGGGAGGAAAACGACCCTTTTGCCGGGCTCCGGAGTGGGGATGATCTGACCCTTGGTGGGAAGCCTGTGCGCGATGGTTGCGGCTAGGTATCCCGCACTTCGGAGGTCCTTTATCTCCTTCTCCGTGATGGAGGAGGCCTCCCACTTGCTCTTGGAACCAGATTCGGCCATGGTCGGAGGAGGTGGTGGTGGTGGTGAGGAGGACGAAAACTTTTTGGGTGCTGAGAGATAGGGAGATTGGAGGGCTGAGGAGATTGGAAGGCATGGGGAAGAGAGGATAAATCCATTGCCCTCTTATAGGCGGTAAAAATGCCAACCGTCCCCCCACTTATGCCTTGAAACTCGTCTGTTCCGAATGTGAGCATGCGCCGTAAACAGTTGGATTACCCAAATCTTATTGATGAGCAATCCCGTAATAAGTGAGCACGATCTCTGTTTTGACAAGACGGGCCAAGGGGGTTGGCCTCGAAACACGAAACATGGGGTGTGAAAACGGTTCAAAATGCTGAAGGGTCAAGTCTGATGCTTCGTCAATAAAAGGTTGTCAGTAAAGACACTGTTCTAATTTTATATATATCCTGCCTTCGCGGCTAAGGGTTGTGTTAATTATGCAAAGCCGAATACAATACTTTTATGGAGGAAAGCTGACATATATTGTTCAAGGAACCCGTCTCTCAATGCCGAAGATAATCTGCACGCCGAACACGTCGTCATTGAAGACTGGTTCAGGGGCTACTGAGGGAGAACTGGACTAAGGGGTCCTCGAGCGTCCGGTCTATTGGATATGGGCCGAGCTAATGGGTCGTCAAGATACAAGGAAGAAGACCACCTCTCATGTCTGGTAGGGACTTCCGTATACGTGGATGGCAAGTTTAGGTGTCCGGATATACTATTTCTTTTCTGTTAAACCAACTTTGTACAACCCTAAGCCCCTCCAGTATCTATATAAACCGGAGAGTTAGATCAAAGGCAGGATCATAACATTGATAGGCTAGCCAATCTAGGGTTTAGCCATTACAATCTCGAGGTAGATCAACTCTTGTAACCCCTATACTCATCGAATATAATCAAGCATGAGTAAGGTTTTACCTCCATTAAGAGGGCCCGAACCTAGGTAAACATTGTGTCCTTTTGATCATTGTTGCCATCGATCCTCAGACATACACCTTGGGCCTCCCTACCCGAGATCTGTCGGTTTGACACCGACATTGGCCGCAGCCCAAAACGGTCACACAAGTGAGGAGTTTTCTTGGACTCGCTGGTTTCTATAGGCGTTTTGTGAGAGATTTTAGTACCATTGCTGCACCTCTCAATGAGCTTAGAAAGAAGGATGTGCCTTTTGTTTGGGGACCGCACATGAAGAAGCCTTCATGGTATTGAAAGATAAGTTGAAAGATGCTCCTTTACTCCAAGTTCTTGATTTTAATAAGACTTTTGAGCTTGAATGTGATGCTAGTGGAACTGGATTAGGAGGCGTGTTATTACAAGATTGCAAACCCGTTGCATATTTTCTGGAAAATTAAGTGGGCCTAGTATGAACTATTCTAGTTATGATAAAAAATTATATGCTCTTGTTCGGACTTTAGAAACATGGCAACATTACTTATGGCTCAAAGAATTTATTATTAATTCTGATCATGAATCTTTGAAACACGTTAAAAGTCAAGCAAAACTGAACCTTAGACATGCTAAATGGTTGAATTCATTGATGCATTGTCTCGTCGTTATACTATGCTTTCACAACTTGACTTTAAAATATTTGGTTTGGAGACTATCAATGATCAATATGTGCATGATGCTGAATTTAAAGATGTATTGCAGAATTGTAAAGAAGGGAGAACATGGAACAAGTTCGTCGTTAACGATGGATTTGTGTCTCATGCTAACAAGCTATGCATTCCAGCTAGCTTTGTTCGTCTTTTGTTGTTACAGGAGGTGTATGGAGTAGGATTAATAGGATACTTTGGCATGAAGAAGACGGAGGATATACTTGCTACACATTTCTTTTGACCAAAGATGAGACGGGATGTTGAGCATTTTGTTGCTCGCTGCACAACATGTCAAAAAGCTAAGTCACAACCCAATCCTCATGGTTTATATATGCCTTTGCCTGTACCTAGTGTTCCTTGGGAGGATATATCTATGGATTTTGTTTGAGGATTACCTTGAGAAAGAAGGGGAGTGATGAGGACATCAATACCATTGTTACACCCACAACCCATGCTGCTATACATACTGGACCAATTAATAGAGCTCGCGCACGCCAATGAAATTACCAGGTAGTTTCGTTTCTTGGTAATGATTCTAATGTTCATGAGAATTTGATGCTGCCTAAATTGGATACATTTGTTTTGCTCACAAATGAAGGGCCTAACTTGGAGAAGGATTAACATTGGAGCAAGAACAAGCATGGAGATGATGGCATGCGCAAGGGGAACAAGAACGAAGTTACAAGTGATGATTTCAGGACATTGAAGCCACCATAATGAGTGCATGAAGCCTTGGACGAAATATACAAGATGCTACTTCATAATTTTCGTGCAGAGGCTATTCTAGGTGCTGTGTCACCTTATTATTGGGCCAGGCCCATGTATTATTGAAATACTTGATTATAGGCTGTTTTTAGAGTCCGTATGTGTGGGGAAGCAAGAGTTAGGGTTGGTTTCGGACCCCTCCCTCAAGGGACACGAAATTCCCCCCTCTTCCTCCATATATACAACCCTTAGGGCGTCGTTTAGACTTTGGGTTTTGTTTAGATTAAAAGTTCGCCATAGCTGCAATTTCGCGTACTTCGTTTGTGTTCAACGACCAGACCAAGACGTCACAGAACCCATCTTGATCAATAAAGCTTTCATCTTATATTCGCAATATCCAGGTTGCAATCTCAGTTTCTTGCTTGTTTTTCGTTTTCTCGTAGGAAATAGACTCTCGTGGTCAGGTTGATCGTGCTCCAACGTGGTCAATAACCTCTCGGAGTTGGTTTAGCGATTGCTAAGGTGCGCCGTCCTCGCACGTACGTAGTCGGATCGTCAAAGTCTACTCCTCCAAAACAAAAATCACCATCTCATCGAAAGACGGGACACCTTTTCCTCTATCAGGAAGGGATAGCATATTTTTTGTCGTGGATAGATTTTCGAAAATGGCACACTTCATACCATGTCATAAAAGCGATAATGTTGCTAATGTTGCTGATTTGTTCTTTCGTGAAATTATTCACTTGCATGGTGTGCCAAATACTATTGTTTCAGATCATGATACTAAATTTCTTAGCCACTTTTGGAGATGTTTATCGGTTAAGTTGGGGACTAAACTGCTTTTTAGTACTACTTGTCACCGCCAAACTGATGGACAAACTGAAGTAGTCAATAGAACATTGTCTACTATGCTTAGGGCTGTTTTGAAGAATAACAAGAAAATGTGGGAAGAATGCTTGCCTCATATTGAATTTTCTTATAATCGTTCGCTGCATTCTACTATTAAGATGTGCCCTTTTGAAATTGTGTATGGTTTCTTACCTCATGCACCTATTGATTTGTTGCCTCTTCCATCTTCAGATGATGTTAATTTTGATGCTAAACAACATGCTGAATTGATCTTAAAAATACATGAGTTAACTAAGGAGAACATTGAGCGTATGAATGCTAAATATAAACGTGCCGAAGATAAGGGTAGAAAACATGTTGTGCTTGCACCTGGAGATCTTTTTTGGTTACATTTGCGTAAGGATAGATTTCCTTATTTGCGCAAATCAAAGCTAATGGCACGTGCTGATGGTCCTTTTAAGGTGTTAGAGAAAATAAATGATAATGCATATAAAATTAAGTTGCTTGTAGATTTTGGGGTTAGTCCCACTTTTAACATTGTAGATTTGAAGATTTATTTTGGTGAGGAAGATGAGCTTCCATCCAGGATGACTTCATTTCAAGAAAATACAACAGGACAAAGCTTTAGTAACATAGTGTTGTGTTACTATAGGCCCAAAACGGTGTTACTAGACCACATAGTAACACAATTTGAAACGTGTTCCATTAGACCGTGTTACTAAGTGGTGTCCACTGTCACATATAGTAATTGTTACCATATCTTCAAATTTGTGTTACAGTTACATTATAGTAACATGCATATTATGTGTTACCAAAACGCGTTGGTAACACATTTTGGTAAGTATAGTAACACCAATAGTAACACACATTTTGTAGCCATAGAACATTGTGGTAACATGTTTTTGTAAGTACAGTAACACAACTTGTAACATAATATTCAAATATCATAACACAACACTGGTAACACATTTTGTAACTATAGTAACACTACTACACTAGTATGGCAACAAAATTAATATATTTTTTATTTATTAACCACAAAAGTTGATAGCCATTTTATGGAATATACATTTATTTAATAAAATCACTACAATTGCTCAAATAGTTAATTATTCTGTTATGATGCTTGGCGCCACTGAAATGATAAGAGAAATTGAAGCACGACACATACACAAATTGAAAATATCAAGGTATTTATTACGAATATACATGAGTGTAGGATACATATGCATTACAATAAAAAATACCAGTGTTATTTGTTGAACAACATATCATTCATATCAATTTTACAATAGAGAACACATCTATGGAGAATATTACACCATAGCATTTGCATCAATTCAACCAAAGAAAAAAATGTTCTGAATGGTATTACATTTTTCAATCTATCAATGTAAAGTATGGGTATTGCTAAGTAAAATCCTCCAATTATATTTGTTTCATCCAACCGAAGAATTCAGCTCCAACTCAATTATGCTTCTTTCGAATCTGCAAAAGATAAATGGACCTTATAGATTAAATGTACACAAATATAATTTTGGAATATGGAAGAAAAGACTCCAACTTCAAAAGCTGAAGGTCGGCCAATTAAGTATCCTAAAGTAAAAGCATCATCAATTCTCTTGGAATCAGAAACTTACCTTACTAACTCCTCATTATCCAGAACAGGTTCATCTAAGTACACAAGTGCAGAATCGGTACCTAATTAAATATCACCAACCTTAGTTTCTAGAAAAATACTCCGAATAGTAGCATATGCAGCATTCCGTTGGTTTGGATATGTTAAAGTCTTTAAAACTACTTTGGATGCAACCTATATGATGATCAATATTATTATTCAACGACAATGATAACATAATTTGCGTGAACAATATTTTCGGATACACACGGCCATAGTTCGGGAAGACTATCATGACCATTCACTTCCTTAGGGATACACATTCAGGCTGCAAGTGGGACTAATGGAGGAATACCCACACCAACAAGCATGTGTTATGCGGGTGTCTGTGGGCAGCCTACAATCAACCTTGTTGCGTCTGCTTGCCCAAATAACCCCATTTAATCCCACATAGTAGTAAACTGACACACTATTGTATTAAGCTATTGCAGTAAACTGATGTGTGGCAAGCAACCACAAAAAAAAGAGTTGAGACAATTCTACTTAGCTCTTGTACAAATCAAGACTAACTTGTTGTATTTGGACATTAGTTGAACAAAGCAACACAAACAACTGTCAATCAGGTCACTACATGAGCAAGCATATGCAAAGTGACGCCCAGTGCAAAAAAGTTAGAGTGGTTGAGCAAAGCATCATCATGCTATTGAGAAATCAGGAGCAGAGCATCTGTGTTGTGCTTGTGTTGTGCTGTATGTGTGTGCTTGTTGTTGTGTTGGGCATGTGTCTGTGTATGTGCTTTCTAGTACTTAACCAAAGTACCCGCAAGATGTCTAACAGTAGACATTCCATGGCAAAGTTATAAAGAATATAAACATTCTATACGAATTGTCAACGAGCACATCGATATGACTGCATAAACATATACTTGGAAACCAGTAGCCATGATTATTGTGGCTTTAAGCAGCATGGAATTGCTATGCATAAGCCCTTGAGGCATCGACACTAACCGAGCTCCCCGCAAACATTCTGTAAGAGTAGAATGGTAAATAACTTGAGGCAGAAATAGGTGTACAGCCAAAAGCTATAGACTATAAGCACGCAGTAAAACCAGGATGGATACTTGGTGAAAGGTGATGGTATCTTACATTTACCTAAATAAAAAAGTAACCAGGATGGGTACTTGGTACAAGGTGATGCTATCACCCATTTGATTATATGGAACTAGCAGATTAGATTGAGATACGAGAAATATAACAATTAAAGTGGAAATGAATAGACAAGCATCTACTATATTTTCATAGTGATTATTGGGATGTACTACACTAAAATGATCATACATCTACTAGAACCCTTGTCATGAAAAGCATTATGTATTACAACTGCATTACCCGTCAGTAAAGTAGATGTCCGTGTTGCTCTTCATAATATCTACTACCCAATCTGAAGGACGTAGTTTGCTGAGTGCAACACTAGGCAAAGGGGCAAGCCCTTGCCAAAGTTGACACTCGGCAGACCCATTTAGCTGAATTAAAAAAAATCACACAGTTATTCAGGCATGTATTTGTACGTCACAGTTTGAGAGTATTAAAGTGTGTATGTATATGTGACGAGTATTCACATATGCACATCTCCACCACGGGAAAAACACGTACTGCTATTATTACCAGGAGAATCAATTAGCAGCAAGCATGTACCCTCGACGCTGACCTCGCATCTTGCTCCCGTTTCCACTAGTACACATACAAGCAAGCAACCTATTGGATGGATTATTGTGGAAGCTAGCTTACATGTGGACCGATTCCTCGTGGATGCGAGCTGATGACGAGGACCTCCTATCACGGGAGGTGCGCACCGTCCATGCGCTTGTTCTGCTCAAGCCTCTTCAATTCTTCATGGCCGCCGGAGGGAGGGATGGCTGCCGACGATGCAGTCTGGATCTGCCCATGGCTTTGGCGGTTGCGCGCTCCTCATGGCCGCCTCCTCGGGCCTCCTCGAGCCTCGTGTGGAGGAGGGAATTGTCAGGCCTCACTATCTGAAGATTCACATTCAGAGTACTGTGGCGATTCCGGCACATAACGATCCAACGGCCGAGATGTATCCATCTAGTAGCTCACGTTGCCAGCCATTACTTTGCCTTGCCGTCAATGTTACTTTTCACGCGTTTCCTTTTACAGCTTGGCCACCACCTATTTAACAGCCGGGTTGTGGCTGAGATGAGTATCGAATCTTCCAGAATCCCCTTCGAGGATGAACCCTTCCAGATCGGGGCCTCTTTCCTCACAATTCTCTGAAATTCTTCCACACAACTAGTTCCTATGAACCTGTAGATCATCCAGGATCTGACAAATTGGTAATCAGAGCAGTGGTTCCTCGGTAGCTTCCGATCCGATCCAAATTTTTTCCAAGAGAGGTAAGAACACCCACCCAATTTCCCTCCCTGTGTTGTGTGGTGATGGCGGGCGGCGATCGATGGCGCAGTGAGGTTGTCTCTTGACTGTGACATCCGGCAGCGGCGGATCCAGGGTGGCGCAGGTGGCGGCGATAGTTCGGGTGCAGATCAGTAGCGCGGAGTGGTTGTGCTGGATCACTTCCAGCAAGGTAAAATTCCACGTCCTTCGCTGATCCGTGCACCTTGGGAGGCGTGGAGCTTTGGCGGCGGCAGGATCCGGATTGGAGAGTCTGGTTGCCGCACTTGCGGTGGTAAAATTCCCCCTCTCTTATCAGGATCAAGGTGATGGGGCGCACAAAGGTTGTCGATGAGGCCGAATGGCAGGAAGTTCTCTCTCTCCGCGACGAGTTTGGCGCGGTTCAACAGGAAAGCGCAGCGATGCGAACAGATGTATCCAAATTACAAGGAGATGTTCAGTCAATCAGTTCCAAACAAGGGGAAATAGCTCTGCAAGTAGGAGGGATTGAAAGAGCTGTGTTAGATCTGGGGAAACAGTTGTCCACAATGAGTTCAGTCTTGCAGAAATTGGTGGCTTCATCAGGATCAGGAACTAGAACTGAGGAACAACCTGAAGTTGACAATGAGGTTCGATCACCAACATTGCAACAGCAACAGCAGGAGAGACCACCTAGCAGAACGGAGAAATTGAGACAGCAGTTAGAAGCAGAAAAGGAAAAGACCCGACAGCTAGAAGAGCTACACATGCAGCAATTACCTCAAATCAGAACTCGTAGAACTGCAGCACCACCTGGGTTTGGAACTCAAGCTAATGTGGATACAGCAAGCGCCATAGGAACACCAGTAGCACAGAGAAGGGAAGGACAAACCCCTGTTTTCCAGCAGTACCAGCAACCAGCGAGAGACAGACAGTTGTGGCAGGGCTATTTCAGAACGTATGAGCAAGATATGCAGGCTCAGTTCATGAAAGCCTTGACAAAAGGCCCAAGGATGGACTTCCCTCGTTTCTCTGGTGAAGATCCGGTAGGCTGGATTCGGCAGTGCAACAAATATTTCCAAATGGCAGCAGAACCTGAAGAATACAAGGTATCACTCTCTCAAATGTACATGATTGGAGAAGCTGACGTCTGGTTGAGGAGATCTGGTTTACTCCAGAAGCAATTGTCTTGGAAAGAATTTGGAAAAGAAATCATCAAAAGATTTTTTGCACAAGGTTCTTATGATCTTACTGACAAATTCACCTCTCTGAAACAAGGGAATACTACAGTGTCTGAATACACTAAAGTGTTTGAGGACTTAATGGCTGAACTGCAGGAAGGAAATCCTGCACTGTCTGAACCTTGGTTTATTAAGTGCTATGTGAATGGGATGAGAGATGGTATAAAGTATCAATTAAGACTTCTTAGACCCACTTCTCTTACTGATGCATATTGCCTGGCAAAGGACATTGAGCCCTGTTACCCTCCTCCAGTGACACAAACCAAGAGGTCAACAGTGCCTTACAACAATTACTAGCAGAAATCTGTTCCACCTGTAGTTGGCAAACAAGTGACAAATACTGCTACAGTCCCAACAACTATTGCCCAAAAGAACACTGAAAATGTTAACAGCCACATTCAAAAGAGCAGAAAGGTGGGAGAATGCCGGAGATGCGGTGATAAGTGGGTCCATGGCCACAAATGCACTCTAGTTCCTAATGTGCACTTGCTACAACAAGAAATGGAAGAATCTGGCCCAGAAGAAACAGACATGGATCAACAAGAAGTAGTGGAAGCAGGAATGGAAAACAATGAGCAAGCAATGTTTGTCTCTGCCCATGCTATGGGCCAACAACTGGCTGTGCAATCCCCCACCATAATTGTGCATGTCAATGGAAAAAGTGCAGTAGCACTATTGGATACAGGAAGTTCCACATCCTTCATCAGTGAGCAGTTTGCTAATAAGTCAAACTGTCAACTACTTCCTGTTAAGCCTAGAAAAGTTACTGTGGCTGGGGGAGGACTGCTACTTTCTGCTGCTGTAGTTCCAAATTGTGCTTTCCAACTAGCCAAACTAAAGTTAGAGCACTCTTTCAGAATTCTCAATCTTCCAAGCATGATATGATCTTAGGATATGATTGGTTCTCCTTGGTCAGTCCAGTAGCTTTTGATGTGCCAAATAATCAATTCAGTTTCACTCTCCAAGGGAAAACAACAATCACAACAGCAGTATACAACTCCAATGAGGAAATCTTGGAAATACCAGCTGAACAAGTAACTAAGTTGTTAGACAAGGGTGTGGAAACCTTCCTCCTCCAAATTCACAACATTGTGGCCCAAACTCCTGAAAAGCACTGTATCCCAGCTGCAATAAATGAATTGCTACAGGAGTACAAGGATGTTTTTGCAGAACCAACAAAATTACCTCCCCAGAGAGAATTGGACCATAAAATCCCTTTAAGGCTAGGAGCAGATCCACCTCATGTAAGACTATACAGAGTTCCTCATCATCAAAAGGAAGAAATGGAAAAATAGATCAAACACCTACTGGATAATAAGCTCATAAGGAACAGCCAGAGTCCATATGCAGCTCCTGTTCTGTTAGTAAAAAAGAAAGACAGTACTATGAGGCTCTGTACTGATTTCAGAAAGTTGAATACTGTAACAGTGAAGAACAAGTTCCCTATACCAGTCATTGAGGATCTACTAGATGAGCTGCATGGAGCAAAGATTTTCTCAAAAATTGACTTACGGTCAGGATATCATCAAATAAGAATGGACCCTGCAGACATTCATAAAACTGCATTCAGAACTTTTCTGGGACACTATGAGTACTTGGTGATGCCCTTTGGATTGTCTAATGCACCAGCAACATTCCAAGCTCTCATGAATTCCTTGTTTGCTAAGTACAATAGGAAGTTTGTCCTGGTGTTCTTTGATGATATCCTAGTGTTCAGCAACACAGTTGGAGAGCATGTAGAACATTTAAAGCAAGTGTTGCAAATCTTGAGGGAAAACAAGCTCTTTGCAAAAATGTACAAGTGTGCTTTTGCAGTTCCTCAAGTGGAATATTTAGGACATGTGGTTTCTGGAGAAGGATTAGCTACTGAACCCAGCAAAATTAAAGCAATTGTGGACTGGCCTACACCCACTGATATTACTAAGTTGAGGAGTTTTTTGGGCCTAGCTGGTTACTACAGAAGGTTCATTAAAGATTATGAAACAATTTGCAGGCCTCTGCATGATGCTCTGAAGAAAGGGAAATTCCAGTGGACATCAGAGCAAGATAAGGCTTTCAAGAAATTACAACAAGCCTTGATAACAGCTCCAGTACTAGCCCTGCCCAATGTCCATGTCCCTTTTACCCTAGAAACGGATGCTTCAGGTTATGGCATTGGTGCTGTGCTTATGCAAGAAGGCAGACCATTAGCATACTACAGTTCTTCATTATGTCCAAGAAATGCTGCCCTATCTACTTATGAGAAAGAAGCACTTGCAATCTTGGAGGCATTAAAGAAATGGAGACATTACTTACTGGGAAATTCAGTAATCATCAAAACTGATCAGCAGTCTTTGAAATTCATAACTGACCAAAAGATTACTGAAGGAATCCAACACAAGTTAATGATGAAATTGCTGGAGTTCAACTTCACCATTCAGTATAAAAGGGCATTTCCAACAGAGTGGCTGATGCTCTCTCTCGAGTACTTCCCAAATGCATGTCTATATCCACTATCACTCCAGAATGGGCAAAGGAGTTACTTGACAGTTACCAAACTGATCCAACCACCAAGGAGTTGCAGGAAAAATTACTGGTACAATCTCCAGAAAACAAATCTGATTATTCTATGCATGCTGGCATTATCAGATTTAAAGGGAAAATTCTGGTGGGGAATAACAACAACCTGAGGGAAAGATTAATTGCTGCTCTACATAACTCACCTGTGGGAGGGCATTCAGGTATGAGAGCCACATATCAGAGAGTGAAAGGCATATTCTATTGGCCAGGTCTTAAACAAGCTGTGGAACAGTTCATAGCTACTTGCCCAATATGTCAAAGAGCAAAGCATGAGAATTGCCTACAACTAGGTCTTCTAGATCCATTGCCAGTTGCTGACATGGCTTGGCAACATATCTCCATGGATTTCATAGAAGGACTTCCAAATTCTGAGGGAAAGGATGTGATTCTAGTGGTGGTTGACAGGTTCACCAAGTACTCTCATTTCATCCCCCTTTCCCATCCTTATACTGTCCAGAGTGTAGCTCAAGCCTTTGTGGATAACATTATCAAACTCCATGGACCTCCAACACTCATTATCTCTGACAGAGATAGAATCTTTACCAGCAAACTATGGAGAGACATCTTTGCTGCATACAAAAGTGAACTAAGGTACAACTCAGCCTATCACCCTCAAACAGATGGCCAAACAGAAAGGATCAATCAGTGCTTAGAGACTTATTTAAGGTGCATGACTACCCAAGAACCAAAGAAGTGGTTAGCATGGCTTCCCCTAGCAGAGTATTGGTACAATACCAGCTATCATACAGCATTGAAAATGAGCCCCTTTCAGGCACTATATAGATTTCCTCCCCCACTGATTGCAGAATTAGCAATTCCTGGACCAGATAATGAGGAAGCACAGGATTTCTTAACAGCCAAGCAAAATAAGTTGCATCAACTGAAAGAAAACCTGCTGCAGGCTCAGAATAGAATGAAAAAGTATGCAGATTTGAAAAGAGTAGAGAGAAAATTTGAAGTGGGAGATTTGGTTTATCTGAAGATGGCACCATACAGGCTTGCAGCATTTGGATTCAGAGGAGCACTTAAGCTGCATAACAAATACTATGGACCATTTTTGGTGATCCAGAAAATTAGCAACTGTGCTTATAAGTTGCAATTCCCAGAACAAGTACAGATGCACCCGGTTTTCCATGTCAGTCAGTTAAAAAAGCATTTGGGTCACAAGTCCATTCCTAGCCCGCATCTACCCATGGTGAACGCTGATGGCACTATCAAGACAGAACCTGCTCAAGTCTTGGAAGTCAGGCAAGTGCCTCGCAAAAACGTTCCAGTGGTACAGTGGAAGGTTCAATGGGCAAACCTACCAGCGGAAGATGCAACCTGGGAAGATGCTGAGTTCATCAAACACACCTTTCCGGCATTCTTTCGGGCGACGACTCAAGCATGGAGGACAACCAACAAGACGCCGTGAGGACACGTCGACTCTTCAGGAGGGGGTAATGTTAGGCCTCGCTATCTGAAGATTCACATTCAGAGTACTGTGGCGATTCCGGCACATAACGATCCAACGGCCGAGATGTATCCATCTAGTAGCTCGCGTTGCCAGCCGTTACTTTGCCTTGCCGTCACTGTTACTTTTCATGCGTTTCCGTTTACAGCTAGCCCACCACCTATTTAACAGCCGGGTTGTGGCTGAGATGAGTATCGAATCTTCCAGAATCCCCTTCGAGGATGAACCCTAAACTCATACGGCATAGTTTACAGTAATATATGCCCAGATCGGGGCCTCTTTCCTCACAATTCTCTGAAATTCTTCCACACAACTAGTTCCTATGAACCTGTAGATCATCCAGGATCTGACAGGAATGACCCTGGGGCCCAGGGTTGCGTCGGCGACCTACAGAGAAAGGGGCGAGCGGCGGCGGCATGAGGCCCTCAGGCTTGCGGCGGTGATTTGCAGCGTGGCATGCGGCGGCTTCGATGGCTAGGCATGCGTGTGAAGGGATAAGGAGAGAGAGAGAGGAGATAAAGTATAGGGCACCCGCAGGTCCGCAGCTGTTGGATCGACTCGAATCCAATGTTTATGACGCGTGATCCGTGGAAGCGTTACCCTGACCAATCAGAACATATAATATTTTTTAGTGCAATAGTTTTACACTTGACAAAAATAATTAATATTTTTTCTTTTTTTATTTTCCTTTCTTTCTTTTTTTCTTTCATCTCTTTTGTTTTTTAATAAGGCCTACACATTGGTTAAAGGATATAAATATGATTTTTTAACCAAAAATTTGATAACATTTTTATACACTTACAATTTCAGTTTGAATTATATGCATTAAATGTGTGAAAGTAGTTAAAATTCTAAAAAATCCATGATACTTGGGAATTGTCCTTCAAATATGGTCTACTTTCTGTGAAAAATGGAGTGGTACCATTTTACATCCACTTTTTGTACTTGCTTCAAAAAATACCCATTTTTCACACTAAGAAATAGAAAAGATTTTTTGTACAAAAAAAACAAGAAACTCTAGTTGTCAACATTGTTCGTAATGGCAAGACGCGCCTGGCAATATGACAATCACCTTGAAAAGTCAAGAATGTTCATACATGACACCTCATTTTGTGAAGGATTTTTTTTATAATTATCATATTGCAAGTTTAGTATTTTGTTTCCCTCACAACTAGTACACATAAAACAACTCGATGTGAAAGGATTGCATTTATTGCATTTGTATTCCTTTTCTTTCCTTTTTTCAAAACGGTATCCTCAAAGTGGGGAGCTTGGAGGGGATAAGGGTGGATGTGCTATGTGAGAGATCCATCAATTATGATACGTAGGTTTCCCTTAATCTCGGGATCATCTAATCGTATCCCCCTTAACTAGTTACGAAACTACCAACCCTTGCCTACCTATATAAGAGACTACGTCGAGACTCATCAAAACAGGGACATTCTAGAGGATTTTGGCATGTACTCTAGATCAAAGTAGATCGATGAAACACTATTTATAACCCACGTCAAACGACATGGACAGGGGCTACTGGTTACTGCCAGTGTCACGGTAAATGGGGTGTCCGGAGCACACTATAATTGTGTGCCCTAGCAATGCAATCGGTCAAACCATAAGTTTAATTGTGATGTGGTATGACCAATGTGGATTTACTATAAGTGTGAGATTACGATCTACTCATTAATATAACAAACATTAAGGTTGAATATAACTCGCTAGAACCATTTGCGTCCTTGGTCTGCTATCCCGACGGCTAAATGGAGCATGCTTCTCTAACTCGCGAGAGCTAGCGTCTTTTGTTTGCTATCCCGCCTGGTTCAACTTCGACCTCCCTTCGCTCCAGTACAACACTGACCAGAATTCCCTTTCGTTGACCAGTCTAGGAGCATCCAAGTAGGACGGCAAGGACGCATCACAGTCACCTCCGGACCTCCCTCCTCTCCATACCAGGGCGCACGGCCGACACTGGTAAGATCACTCTCTGCTCTTTTGTGCCTCCCCATTCTTCTACGAAAATGGGTTTGTAGGATCTAGGAAATGCAACCCCGGATCCCGTACAAATACCATTCCAAGGTGGACGATTTTAGGTTCCCAATAAAAAATATGCAGGGCGGACCAAGATGCGGGATCTGCTAGTATTTTTCTGGCCCATAAGCCGCTTGCCGGTATGATTTTTGTGGATCACGCCAATATGTTGGATCCATTAGAGTTGCTCTTAGCCCGGTATACAAGTGGTAACTTCCAGGTTGCCCCCAGCTACTTTCATGGTTACCTATATAAAAGGTTCTTCTTGTACATAAGCTCCCAACTTTCACATCTGCTATCAAATGAAGCATCACATACACCAAGAAATATTTACATCACATCGCGATTTTTTTTATAATTTTAGACAATTTCAGTTTGAATTCGTATGTAAAAGTAACGGTGAAATTATTGATTCAACGACATGCTCCAATGAATTTGAATTTGTGAGTTGTTTGACTTGGATGTGTTTAATTTTTAGCGTTCTAGCATATTAAAATATGGAGAGCGCCTATACAGCATTAGTGCCGCAAGGAATGCCAACTAACATTGACGCGGCGTCGGCCGACCCAGCAAAGCGAGGTCGCTCGGCCCTACTCGCTCGCTCGCTGGCTATTTTGATCGGTTCACCATTGACCGTTTTAGAATTTGAAAATTTGTTAGCGAATTGAAAATAATTTGTGGCTTCGAAAAATATTCACAAATTTGAAAAATTCATGAATTTGAAAGAAATGTTCGTCAATTCTAAAAATACTTCATCAATTTGATAAAAAAATCACGAACTAAAAACATATTCTTAATTTTGGGAAATGTTAATAAATTTGGAAAGCATTCATAAATTTTAAAAAATGTTTGCGAAATTTTAGAAAATTCCAAAGTAAAAAAAATCACATACTGAAAAAAAGTCCACGTAATTGAACAAAATTGCGGCTTGAAATTATTTTCGCGAAAAATAAAATGTTCACAGACTCGAAAAGAAGTTTGTGAATTTGAAAAAAAAGATTGCTTCCATAAAAAAGTTCAAGAATTTGAAAAAGAAGTTTCTAGTATTTTTAAAAGAGCATTCATGAATTTGAAGAAGTGTGAAACTAAAACTTGTTTGCAAACTAGAAATAGGCCATGAATTTCAAAAAAAGGTCCTCGACTTTAAGAAAAAAAATCACGAATTTGAACATTTTTTAATGAAATTTGAAATGAATAAAAAATAAAAAAAGGAAGAAAAGAAGTAATTGGCAAAAGAAACAGAAAAACTGGAAGAAAAACCAACAAAAAACTCAGCAGAAAAAGAAGGAAAACTGGGTGGAATCTTCCAGAAGCAAAACCGGGCCGAAGTCACGGAATCACAGCCCAATTAATAATATGAGACCACCGATATCTTTTTAATGGGCCTTGGCGTTGCTAAAAAAACCTGATGGTCCTTTCCCGAGCCGTTCCTTCTTTAATAATAATATTATTATTTAAATTAAGCATTATAGCGTTGTAGCATGTTGGTAATAACTTGTTTCCCCAAGCATGAGGTATCGGGTTCGATTCTTGTACCCAGAATTTCTTTTTCGTGACAGTAGAAGAACCACCCACTGTTTTTTTTCTTGTATTAACTCATGTGCAACAGATTACAATATTTTCTTCACGCATGTCAAAAGGTCCTATTGGGCTGTTTAGCCGGTCTCACTTATTTACAGGCTACATGTTCTCAATTTTCTTATAGCAAGATTATTACGTACATATAATATGCTTCTATGTCACATGTCTTGAATTTTTATAGGAAGAATATGTATATATAATATGCTCCCATGCTAATATTTATAATTTTAAGATTTTTTTTTGAAATTATTCGCTATTTTCAATAGATTAAATGAATGAATTTATGCCTATATATTGGAAGTAATTCCAATTCAAGTCATATATGAATCTCTGTAAAAATTCAAGTAGCGAACCAACCTGTGGCTGGATGGTTAGGAGGACAGTGGTATCCTCTTTGCACTAGAGTTCAAATCCTGGTGCTCCTATTATTCTTGAATTTATTTCAGTTTTCCGATGATGTCCGTTCAATGGGAGGAGACGTTCCCGTTGCATACGGAGGCGCCAATGATGAACGTATGCCCGTATATATGAGTGCATGCGTCTGTATTGTGTTCTCAAAAATAAAGATTCAAGTAATACAGAAAAAATGTTCAAGACCTATGTACAACCTTGTGTGTCATGCACAAAGATTGTTGAGAAAATCAATTGAATGAAAATTTGGACCTATATTTGTAAGCATTGTGGGATGTTTCTTTTCATTAAAATATAGTTTACAATATTTGTTTTTATCTAAATCTATATAGCTTGTAACACTATGCGGCAACACAGGATTACGTGTTACTGTACCAATAGTTTGTAACACACCTGGAGTGGCACAAACTCATATGTTACTATGCTAATGTACCGGTAACACATTCTCGAACCTTATCAACTATGTGTTACTGTCCGCTCTGCAACACACAAGATCTGTTATTACAAGTTTGCTCTGTAACACATTTTTCTATATGTTACATGATTGTGTTACTTAATCTTTGTTTTGTTGTCGAAGAGGATGATGATGAGGACATCAATACCATTGTTACACCCACAGTCCCTGCTGCTATACATACTAGACAAATAACTAGAGCTTGCGCGCGCCAATTGAATTACCATGGCCTGGGATGGACGAGAGGGATGAACACTGGAGTAGAATCAAGCATGGAGATGAAGGCGCACATGAAGGGATCCAGATTGTCATTTCTAGTGCATATTTGAGCACTTTGCAGCCTCCGTGATGACCTACAAGGACATGGACGAAATATACAAGATGCCCCTTCATAAATTTCATCCATAGCTTATTTTAGGTGTTGTGCCCCCTTTTTTAGGGCCAGGCCCATGTAATTTCGAAATACTAAAGTATAGGATGTTTTAGAGTCCATATGTGTGGGGAAACAAAGTTAGGGTTGGTTTCGGACCCCTCCTACAAGGGGTCACGAAATTCCCCCTACTCCTCCATATATACAGCCCTTAGAGCATCGTTTAGACTTTGAGTTTTGTTTATATTAAAGTTTGCCATAGCTGCAACTTCGCATACTTCGTTTGTGTTCAACGACCAGACCAAGACGTCACAAAACCCCACTTCATCAATTAAGCTTTCCTCTTTTATTCACAATATCCAGATTGTAATCTCAGTTTGTTGCTTGTTCTTCATTTGCTCGCAGGAAATAGACCCTCATGGTCAGGTTGATTATGCTCTGGCATGGTCAATAACTCCTCGGAAGTTGGTTTAGCGATTGCTAAGGTGCGACGTCTTCACACGTTCTTAGTTGGATCGTGAAAGTCGACTCCCACAAAAACGATAGCTATCTCATCGAAACATCTGGACACCTTCACCTCTATCACCAAAGGCCCAAGTGTGGGGTATGAACCAAATATCAAAGGATCCTTTTCACCTTCGAATAGTGGCTCTCCTTAGGAGCGGCTTGAAATCTTGCACACATACACACACTCAACATAATATCCAGTCTAGATGCACAAAGGTAAAATAAGGAACTGATCATGGAGCGATATACCTTTGAGCCAGTTTTTACCATTGGGATCAATATGAAGTTTGGCCATTTGTGGGCATGGGTGTCTTCATGAGTTTGACATCTTGCATTTTGAACCTCTTGAGCATGTCTTGAATATAAAGACATGGGTTGATGAATGTTCCTCCCCTCAATTGCTTCACTTGAAAACCGAGGAAGAACTTCAGCTCTTCCATTATGCTCATAGCAAATTCCTTAGTCATAAGATTCTCAAACTCAATGTTAATCGCATGGTTAGTGGAACCAAATATAATATCATCAACATATATTTGGCACACAAACAATTCTCCTTTTACCCTCTTTGTCAAGAGAGTGGAATCTATTACCCCAATTTGGAACCCCTTCTCGCTTAGGAACGCCGTAAGGTGATCATACCAAACATGAGGTGCTTGTTTAAGTCCATAGAGCACCTTATGGAGTTAATAAATGCGAGAGGGGTGATCGGGGTCTTTGAAACCGGGAGGTTGCTTGACATACACCAACTCCTTAAGTGGACCATTAAGAAATGCACTCTTCACATCCATTTGATACAATTTAAAATCATGATGAGAGGCACAAAAAGCAAGATGTGAATGGATTCAAGACGGGCAACAGGGGCAAACATTTTACCAAAGTCCAAATCTTCAACTTGGGTGAAACCTTGTGCCACTAACTTTGCCTTGTTTCTAGTAACTTGACCATGTTCATCTTGTTTGTTCTTGAAGATCCACTTTGTTCTAATGACATTGTGATGCTCTTTGGGTCTATTGAAAATAATCCATACTTTGATGTTGGTGAAGTTGTTGAGGTCTTCATGCATGGCATCTACCCAATCTGGGTCATCAAGTGCATCTTCAACCCTAAGGGGCTCAATACAAGAGACAAACGAGTGATGTTCACAAAAGTTTGCCAAACATCTACGAGTAGTTACCCCCTTTATTATGCTTCCATAGATGTTCTCGGTGAGATGTTGAAGATGCTTTAACTTGGCGGCCACTTTTTTCTCTTTGAATGCAAGCTCTTCTTCACTTGGTTTTGAACTTGATGAAGAAGCTTGCCCTTGAGATTGTTTTAGCCTAGAGACACCCTTCTCTTCACAACCACAAGTTCTTGTTCATTTGGAAGTGACGATGATGAAGACACTTGTGGTTGGGGTTGATCTTGATCTTGATCTAGAACTTGAGCTTGATCTTGAGCCTCAATAATTGGTTCTTCACCATTTGAATGAGCTTGCCCTTGATCTTGCTCGGAAACATGAGGGACTTGATCTTGTTCTTGGATAGTTTCATGATCTCCCGTAGCATCTTGTACAAGTGGTGACGGTGATGACTTCCCTTGTGGAGACTCCAGAAGAGGCGCTCCTACTCCTTCTTCTACTTGGACTTTGGGGTGTTTCTTGTGGAAGAATGTGGCCTATCCCCATAGTCTTTATAGCTTGTGAAGGAGACTCATCACCTACAATGCTAGGAACAGTTTTGTCCACACGGGAAACATTATCTTCATCAAACTCCACATTCACCGTTTCCTCAATGCATCCAGTGGATTCATTGAGAACTCAGAAAGCACGAGAGTTTGATGCATATCCAACAAATATGCCCTCATAAGTTTTAGGCTCAAACTTAGCTAATAATGATTTTTTGTTTAGAATGAAACACTTACAACTGAATACCTGAAAGTATTTAACGTTAGGCTTTCTCCCGATTAGGAGTTCATATGGGGTCTTGTTCTTGAGCTTGCGAAGATAAAGCCGGTTTGAAGCATGACATGCGGTTTTGATGGCTGTGGCCCAAAGCTTGTATGGAGACTTAGACTCGTCAAGCATAGTCCTAGCCATCTCAATGAGAGTCTGATTCTTCCTCTCCACAACACCATTTTGTTGGGGAGTATATGGCGTGGCATATTGATGCTTTATCCCCTCTTCACTAAAGAACTCATCCACCGTGTAATTCTTGAATTCGATGCCATTGTCACTTTGAACTGCCTTGATTTCAAAATTGTGTTGACGTTGAGCTTCCTTGGCAAAGTTGATGAAGGTTTATTGCATTTCATATTTGGTCTTGAGAAAGAACACCCAAGTATATCTTATGAAGTCATCAACAATGACAAGGCTGTACCTCCTCCCTCCCAAACTATCATAAGTTGGAGGCCCGCAGAGATCCAAGTGGATAAGCTCGAGAGGCCTCAAGGTGATGATGATAGTCTTCACTTTATGAGCATTTTCATGTAGGTTTTTGATAACCCACAAGTATATGGGATCGCAACAGTTTTCGAGGGTAGAGTATTCAACCCAAATTTATAGATACGACACAGGGGAGCCAAAGAATATTTGCAAGTATTAGCAGCTGAGTTGTCAGTTCAACCACACTTGGACATCAATTATCTGCAACAAAGTGATCTGTAGCACAGTAATATGATAGTTTTAATAATAGTAGCAACAGCAATAGTAACAGTAACAGTGATAGGAGTGATTTTGTAGCAGTAACGATAGCAGCATCAACAACAGTAACTTAGCAAGAACAATATAAGGTAAATTCATAGGCACTAGATTGGTGATTCGTTGGATGATATTCATCATGAGACAGTCATAACCTAGGGCGATACGACACTAGCTCTAGTTCATAAATATAATGTAGGCATGTATTCCGCAAATAGTCATACGTGCTTATGGAAAGAACTTGCATGACATCTTTTGTCCTACCCTCCCGTGGCAGCAGGGTCCTATTGGAAACTAAGGGATATTAAGGCCTCCTTTTAATTGAGAAACAGAACAAAGCATTAGCACAAGGTGGATACATGAACTCCTCAAACTACGATCATCACCGGGATTGGTCCCGACTATTATCACTCCGGGGTTGCCGGATCATAACACGTAGTAGGTGACTATAACTTGCAAGATTGGATCTAGAATATGGATATAATGGTGATAACATAAATGGTTCAGATCTAAAATCGTGGCACCCGGACCCAAAGTGACAAGCATTAAGCATGGCAAAGTCATAGCAACATCAATCTCAGAACATAGTGGATACTAGGGATCAGGCCCTAACAAAACTAACTGGATTACATGATGAGTCTCATCCAACTCCTCACCGACCAGCGAGCCTACGAAGGAATTAGTCACTCCCGATGGGTAGCAACATGGAATTGGCGATGAAGAAGGGTTGGTGATGACGAAGATCGAAGATCCCCCTCTCTGGATCCCCAAAAGGACTCCAGATGTAGCCTCCTGATGAAGAACAGGAGACGGCGGCGGCTCCATCTCGTGGAACAAGATAATTCTTTTTCCCTTTTCTAGGAAAACATGATTTTACTGTGTTGGTTTTAGGGTCTGTGGGGCCACCAGGTGGGGACAACCCACCTGGGCGCGCCTGGAGGGGGTGGCGCGCCCTGGTGGGTGTTGCCCACCCAGGTACCCCCTTCAGTGGTTCTTGGCTCCACATATTTTCTTTTATTGTATAAAAAATCCTCACAAAGTTTCGTTCAATTCCGAGAACTTTTATTTATGCACAAAAACAACACCATGGTAGTTCTGCTGAAAACAATGTCAGTATGGATTAGTTTCATTCAAATCATGCAAGTTAGAGTCCAAAACAAGAGGAAAAGCATTAGGAAAAGTAGATACGACAGAGACGTATCAACTCCCCCAAGCTTAAACCTTTGCTTGTCCTCAAGCAATTCAGTTGATAAACTGAAAGTGAAAAAGGAAAACTTTTACAAACTCTTTTGCTCTTGTTTCATAAATAAGCTTAAACAACACCCAGGTTTTCAGCAAAGATTATAACTAACCATGTTGACAATAACTCGTAAAAATTATATTAACTCATATCAATGACATAATCAACTAGCGAGCAATAATAAATTATCTCAAACAGCAACACGTTGTCAAAATAACCATGATACAATATGACAATAGTGGTATCTTGCTAGCCCTTTCTGGGACCACAAAATATAAATGCAGAGCAGCCCCAAAGTTCAAGCGGCAACTAAACATTGTAATTTATGGTAGAAAATAACATGTCATGATGCACCCAACTTTAGCTATACACAATGCATCAGCATGACAATAGTGCTCTCAGGTTTTGGGGCTTATTTGAGAAGGTGATGACACAAAATAAAAGTAAATGGACAGTCTCTTCGCAAAGGGAAGCAGTGATTTGCAGAGATGCCAGAGTTCAAGTTTTTTGAACAGAGGTAAATGAAATTTTGAGACATGCACCCTTCTCATTTACTTCGCGACCACCAGTTATCGATATCTTCCATGCTAAACAACTTAGTAGCGGTTCCCAAGCAGTAAAGTAAACGTTTTTGCTCCATAGGAGTTTTTGTTTGATTATTGATGAATTCTTTTTGCAATTTGGGACTGGGAATCCCTATTACTGCTCTTGTCTCGTGCAATGGTGAGTGAATAAACACCCAACCTCAGAATAACCCGCTTAGCATGGAAGATACCAACTACCTCCTGTCGCTGTATGAACAATCCAGGCACACAAAAAGGATATTTATTTGAAGTTTTTAGAGGTGGTACATGCAAATTTACTTAGGACGGCAAGGTAATACTGCATATAGGTAGGTGTGGTGGACTCATCTGGAATAACTTGGGTATCAGGTGTTTGATGTACAAGTAAAATTCCCACTTAGTACAGGCGAAGTCTAGCAAAGAGGTTGAGAAGCGGCCAGCTAGAGAGCAACAACGGTCATGAACATGCATTATGCATAAGTAACATTGGATACTAGGATGAATAGGATATGAACACCATGAACACAAATATCATAGGGGCTATGTTGGTTTTGATTCAACTACATGCATGAACATGTGCCAAGTCAAGGCACTCGAACATTCAGAGGAGGATACCATATCATCATACTACATCACAATCATTTTAATGCAATGTTGAAATCCAAGATAAATCATTATCCACTCCCAGCTACTTATGCATGGCATGAGAAACTATAATCTCTAATTGTCATTGCAAACATGTTTGATCATAATAGGTTGAATCATGGATACTAGGTTAAACATATTTACAAAAACAGAAGAAGTTGAGTTCATACCCATTTCTCTCTGCCACGGCTAGTTCATCGAATATCGTCATTATTGCCGTTCACTTGCACAACCGAATGATTTGAAAATAATAGTAGTGGAAGAGTGTTGTGGACTAAGCTGGAATCTGCAAACATTTTATTCAAAAGGACAAGACAAGGTAATATGGGCTCTTTGTCAGATCAACAATAATACATATGAGAGCCGCTCAAGATTTTCATCGTGGTCTTCTCCTCGGTATGACTCAATAAAAAGAAAAGAAATTCAGAGAAACACACTGAAATATTTTTGGAGTTTTTGTTTTTTCATAAACAAGCAAATGAAAAGAGAAAAGCAAAAACGAGAAAAACTATTTACACGGGAAAGCTCCCAACAAGTAAAAGAAGAACAAGAAAATCTTTTTGGGTTTTCTTTTTAGTGCTACAACAATTTAAACTAGGAAGGAAAATAAAAAAGAAGCTAGAAACATATTTTTGGATTTTTCAAAGTTTTCAAACACACAAGAAGAAAGCGATAAAATAAATCTAACATGGATGATACAATGAAAAAGTGTGAACACCGACAACTGGAATGAAATGTGTGAACATGAATGTAATGTCGGTGGAAATATGTACTCCCCAAGCTTGGGATTTTGGCCTAACTTGGTAATCAGTCAGTAGCCTGTGTAATGTTCGGAGTGGTAGCTCACGGAGGACCTCGGTGCGGATGCCTTAGCCCGCCGTGCAGCCACAACCACTGCCTTATGGCTTTGATCTCAAGAACATAATATCTTCCCCTATTATGAACATTAAAGAGAGCAGGTGCAGGCAAATATGTGTCTACCACTGAGTCCTTATTAAATGTAAAATTATAAGTGAAATTTTGGGGATCACCTCTTAGGATCTTATGACTTTTCATAGCATCAAAGTCTTGGTACTGCGTGGGTAAAATAGGATCATAGGGAAAAGGTGAAACACCCTGCCCACTTGCTAAGCATCTGGCATAAATTCCACCATAAAAGTCTCCACTACCAACGTTATGCGGTAACCTACATGCAACAATCGCTCCAGGATTATGACTTCTATCACCGTTAAGAGCAGTGTGTATGAGGCTTAGATCAGGAGCACAAAGTGTACTACAATCTTGTTTGCCTACAATACATTTTCCATTAAATAAAGCGAAGTACTGAATTGCAGGAAAATGAATGCTCTTTATTCTACCTTGCGTCACTCACCTAGTTTCACCATAGCAAAGACTGGTCACGAATATTTCAAACTCAGACCTCAGTGGTTCATCGAGCGAACCCCAGAATGGGATTTTGCAGAGGTGAGCAAACCTTTCTAAAGATATGTTAAATGGATTTTCATACCGTTTAAATGACACCCTAGACTCACGGGGAAGAAATTTAAATCCTTTGACAAATGATTTAGTGAGGATGAGGTGTTGGTCGCATTATCTGAAATGTAGGGGCCGAGATCGGCATTCTGAACATATTGCTCAAGTTCCTCCTTAATGCCAACACTCATCATATAATCGTTGCATGGCCATAAGCATGTTTTGGTGGTGGCACTTCGAATGGAACTTTCACTTGGTTCAACATAAGACCGATGAACGGAGCTGCTACTGGAAGATGCCACGAAGGATCTCCTCCTTGAAGAACTCCTTCCAAAAAGGTTCATCATATTTGCGTACAATTTTCTGAAAAAATTTGGGTCACAATTTTTTATCAACAGAATTTTACAAAAATGATAGCAACTACTCATAGGGATGTATAGAGGCCACAACAAGCATTCAAACTACTTAGAACTCGAAGAATTCAACATGCAAGCTCATCTACAGCAGCACGAAGAGTAGCTAATTATTCAAAATATAAACCACTAAAACGAAAACTAATTGGACACATGGAGGAGTCACATACCAAGCAACAAATCCCCGAAACAGTTTTGGAATGGAGCTTCGAGCAAAGAGATCAAAATCTGCGGTTTCGGGAGCAAGAACACGAGAGAGATAGCAATGGTGATTTTTTTCTGGACGAATGTGGTGATGTGGGAAGCAGAAGTAAGTGAGGGGCCCCACATGGGGACCACAACCTACCAGGGCGCGCCTGGGGGTCCTGGCGTGCCCAGTGGGTTGTGCCCACCTGGTGCACCTTCCTCTGATATTATTTGCAGCAGAAATTCAAAAATATTCAGAAAAAATCGTATTAAATTTTCAGGGCATTCTGAGAACTTTTATTTTTGGCTCATTTTTTTATTGCACGAAAAACTCAAAAAACAGACAAAGCATGGCATTTTATTTTATTTTATTTAACTAAGAAAAATAGAAAAAAAGGTAGGGATAGAAGGTAGTGCTCACTGAATTCATCAACTTCATACCTCTCAAAAATGAACAATTAATAAGGTTGATCAAGTCTTATTAACAACCACTTCTGATTAGCATGAAACCGAAGAACTTTTGTAAATTACTAAGTTACCTTAATGGGGATATGAATGTTCCCAACAATAAGCATTTCATATATCTTTTTAACAGTAGGTAGAGGTAGCTGAAAACTTCCAATAGTGATTGTCGGAGATTTCAATAACATTAATACCATTCACATGGAATTGTTTCTTCGGAAAGTGCACCGTATGCTCATTACCGTTGATATGAAAAGTTACCTTGATTTTATTGCAATCAATAGCAGCCCGTGCAGTATTCAAGAAGGGTCTACCAAGGATAATCGACATGTTGTCGTCCTCGGGCATCGCAAGTATAACAAAGTCAGTCAAAATAGTAATATTAGCAACAACAACGGGCACATCCTAACAAATACCGATAGGTATGGCAGTTGGTTTGTCAGCCATTTTCAAATATATTTAAGTAGGTGTGAGTTTATTCAAATCAAGTCTTTTATATAAAGAGAAAGGCATAACACTAACACCAGCTCCCAAATCACATAAAGCAGTTTTCACATAGTTTCTTTTCATGGAGCAAGGTATAGTTGGTATTCCCGGATCTCCAAGTTTTTTAGGTACTCCATCTTTAAAAGTATAATTATCAAGCATAGTGCAGATTTCAGCTTCCGGTATTTTTTTCTTATTGGTGATGATGTCTTTCATGTACTTCGCATAAGGAGGCAGTTTTAAGATATCAGTCAAGCGAGTACGCAAAAAGACTGGCCTAATCATTTCAGCAAAGCGTTCAAATTCTTCATCATCTTTCTTTTTAGTTGACTTAGGTGGAAAGGGCATAGGCATTTGGACCCATGGTTCTTTTTCCTTACCGTGTTTTATAGCAACGAAGTCTCTTTTATCATATCTTTTATTCTTGGGTTGTGGGTTATCAAGATCAATAGGTAGTTCTATCTCAACATTATTGTCTGGTTCTTTATTATTAGGTTGAGTGTCTTCATGAACCTCATCATTATCTTTTTGATTATCAGAAGGCGAGTGTTCATTACCAGATTGAGTTTCAACATCAGAGATAGAAACTTCATTATCGTTATCAGGAGGTTTCTCTATTTCAGGTTCACTAGGGGTATGCACAGTCCTATTATTTTTTTTCTTATTTTTCTTTTTAGAAGGACTAGGTGCATCAGTGTTAATTCTTTGAGAGTCTTCTCAATTCTCTTTGGGTGTCCCTCAGGATAAAGTGGTTCCTGAGTCATTTTACCTCCTCTAGTTGCTACTCTAACAGCAAAGTCACTTATATTATTGTTCGTTTCATCAAGAAACTCTCTTTGAGATTTAGCAACTTGTTTTAATTGAGTTTGAACCATAGAGGCATGCTTTCTTACACCTCTAACATCATTTGAGATTCTAAATAACAAGTCACTTAAGCGAGGAATCATATCAGAGTTGTATTTCAACTTTTTCATAACATTTGCATTGAAGTGATCTTGCATTCTAATGAAATTATCCAACTAATAAGGCATTGACTAGGATGTTTATTACGAGGATCATCACTATCATTGAATTTCATTAAAGATTTTACCTCTACCACCGTAGGTGGTGGTGGTGTTTCAAGCTCATGTATTTCTTCAATAGGTGGTAAAATTTTAACATCCTCGGCTTTAATACCTTTTTCCTTCATAGATTTCTTTGCCTCTTGCATATCTTCAGGACTGAGATATAAGATACCCCTCTTCTTCGAAGTGGGTTTAATAGGTGTTTCAGGAGGAATCCAATCATCATAATTTTTCAATATGTTATTCAGTAATTCTTCAGGTTGCCCAATAGTTTGTTCCCTGAAATTACAACCATCACAACTATCTAGGAAATTCCTAGAAGCATCAGTTAGTCCATTATAGAAGATATCAAGTATTTCATTTTTCTTAAGAGGATGATCAGGCAAAGCATTAAGCAATTGGAAAAGCCTCCCTCAAGCTTGCGGGAGATCTTTCTTTATACTTGCATAATAATTTCTCTAGGTCATCTCTATCTTTACAATCAAGAATATCTCTAGTTGCCTCCTCACTCATAGCATAACCTTCCGGTACCTTTGGCAATTCATATCTAGGAGGGCTATTTCTAATAGGTGTTTCAAGAGCAGTTTCAAGCTCCTCATCAATTTCAACAATATCATGTTGTCTTACTCTAGCAATCTGTTCATCAAGAAATTCACCTAGTGGCACATCCTCATCAAGCAAGGTACTAGCATCATCATGAGTAGCATTCATAGCAGAAGTAGCATCATCAACAAGTTGCGACATATCAGAATTAATAGCATGTGGTGCTGTTGTAAGTTTACTTATAACAGAAGGTGAATCTAAAGCGGAGCTGGATGGCAGTTCCTTACCTCCCCTCATCTTAGAGGAAAAAAATCTTAGTCTTAGCATCCTTCAGATTCTTGATAGTGATAATATGATAATAATACCAAGTGACTCAACAAATATAGCTATGCTCCCCGGCAACGGTGCCAGAAAAAGGTCTTGATAACCCACATGTATATGGGATCGCAACAGTTTTCGAGGGTAGAGTATTGAACCCAAATTTATAGATTCGACACAAGGGGAGCCAAAGAATATTTGCAAGTATTAGCAATTGAGTTGTCAATTCAACCACACATGGAGATTAATTATCTACAGCAAAGTGAATAGTAACACAATAATATGATAGTTTTCATAATAGTAGGAGCAGCAATAGTAATGGTAAAAGTGATAGCAGTGATTTTGTTGCAGTAACGATAGCAGCAGCAACAATAGTAACTTAGCAAGAGCAATATAAGGTAAATTTGTATGCATTGGATTGGTGATTCATTGGATCATATTCATCATGAGACAGTCATAACCTACGGCGATATAGCACTAGCTCCAATTCATAAATATAATGTAGGCATGTATTCCGTAAATAGTCATACATGCTTATGGAAAGAACTTGCATGACATCTTTTGTCCTACCCTCCCATGGGAGCGGGATCCTATTGGAAACTAAGGGATATTAAGGCCTCCTTTTATAGAGAACAGGAACAAAGCATTAGCACACAGTGAATACATGAACTCCTCAAACTATGGTCATCACCGGCAGTGGTCCCGACTATTTTCTCTCCGGGGTTGCCGGATCATAACTCGTAGTAGGTGACTATAACTTGCAAGATCGGATCTAGAACATGGATATAATGGTGATAACATAAACAAATCAGATCTGAAATCATGGCACCCCGGCCCATAGTGAAAAACATTAAGCATGGAAAAGTCATAGCAACATCAATCTCAGAACATAATGGATACTAGGGAGCAGGACCTAACAGAACTAACACGATTACATGATGAATCTCATCCAACTCCTCACCGACCAGCGAGCCTACGAAGGAATTACTCACTCCCGGTGGGGAGCATCATGGAATTGGCGATGAAGAAGGGTTGGTGATGATGAAGATCGAAGATCCCCCTCTCCGGAGCCCCAAATGGACTCCAGATCCGGCCTTCCGATGAAGAACAGGAGATGGCGGCGGCTCTGTCTCATGAAACGCGATAATTCTTTCTCCTTAAATTTTTTCTAGAAAAATAGGAATTTATAGCGTTGGTTTCTGGGTCTGCGGGGCCACCAGGTGGGGACAACCCACCCGGGCGCGCCTGGAGGGGGTGGCGCGCCCTGGTGGGTTGTGCCCACCCAGGTGCCCCCCTCCGGTGGTTCTTGGCTCCAGATATTTTCTTTTATTGTATAAAAATCCTCGCAAAGTTTCGTTCCATTACGAGAACTTTTATTTTTGCACAAAAACAACACCATGGTAGTTCTGCTGAAAACAACGTTAGTCCGGGTTAGTTTCATTAAAATCATGCAAATTAGAGTCCAAAACAAGAGGAAAAGCGTTAGGAAAAGTTGATGCAACGAAGATGTATCATTTTCTGGAAATCAAGCACTACAAGGACGAACTTTGGCAAAAGAAACATTGTTTAGTCCAAGGATGTGCTCCCCCTTTAAGAGAGCTTGTAAATTTCTCATGCCAACGCGGGCTAGCCGTCGGTGCCATAGCCACCCCACGTAGGCCTTGGCCATTAGGCATGTTGCAAGATGATTTTTCTCTTTTGAGAAATCAACCACATAAAGGTTGTATTCAACATGCCCAACAAAGACCACTTGAGATTGCTTCTCTTAAATACAGTCACATGGAATTCATCGAAATGAGAATCATAACTAACACGTGCCAATTGAATTGTTGAAAGTAAATTATAGTGAAGGGATTGGACAAGCATGCATTTGATAGTGATGAATCATTAGAGATGACCACCTTGCCCAAAGCCAATACCTTGCCCTTGCTATTGTCACCAAAGGAGATGTCCGAAGAGGCCTTGAGTGAATCAACGAACTCCAGAAGCATATCCCTTTCTCCGGTCATATGGGTGGTGCATCCACTATCGATCACCCATTGTTTTCCACCAGAGATATAGTACTACAAGAATCAAGCTTTGGTTTTAGGTACCCATTTTGCAATGGTTCCTATACAGTTAGCAACAAGGGTCTTAGGAACCCAAATAGTCCAAGCATAAGCATCATAGTTAGTGCCAACAAATTTTGCAAATGTATAACCATCATCTCCTCTCATGAGGACATAATATGGATTATTCTTGCCGGAAAAATCCTTGGGAATGGCCTTGTCCCTAGTGACCTTGCCATTCCCAACAACCCCCCTTTTTCCTTCTCCTTCTCCTTGTGCCCTTCTTGCACAAACTCTACCTTTTGGGGAGGAGGAGTCGGACCGATCTTCTTCTTGTTGCTATTCTTCTTGTTCTTAGCTTTCTTGGATGTGGGGTCAAACCCAATTCCCTCCTTGGTAACACACTCCTTTTGGTTACTCAAGTGGTCATTGAGGTTTTTCTCCCCTTGAATGCATGATACAAGCCCTTTCTCAATTTGAGCCTTTAACTTCTTATTCTCCTCTTGGAGAGAGATTCAATCATGAACAAAGTTAGCCGTACAAGATTCATCATTTAAGTCCATATGAGGTACAGAAGTAGGTGCCTTAATGGTTGTAGCTTTAAGTTGAGCATAAGACTCGGTGAGGGCAATGAGGTCACATTTGACAACCTTGGAACTAGTCACAAGGAACTCATGTTCCTCAACAAGTCTTGTGTGATCAACTAGAAGCTTTTCAACTCTAAAATTAAGGGCATCCTTGTTCTCACGAGCCAGTTGCAAAGCATCATTGGTTTTAACAAAGTCAATTTGATGAGCCAATAAGGCTTCCTCAAGTGATGCTCCCATGACACTCTTCATGTAGTTCATGCTCGAGGAGTTTGACTCTCTCTTTTTCCTCTATGAGGAGGTTTTCAACATTCTCAATAAAATCACCGCGTTCGGCAAGTGACTTAAGGAGATCGCCAAAACGAGCACGAGCTTCACCATGAAGAGTTTTCATGAAAGCCATCAAGGATTCCTCATCATTATCCACGCCTCATCACACTCATCCTCCACTATCTCACATGAGACATTGGGAGTGTAGATGGTGGGATTTTGAGATTTGGACTTTGTTTTTACCTCTTTGTCCATAAGGCACTGATGAGTGAAAGGCTTGTCCTTGTTTGGAGAGTCGAAGAGGCCGTTGGTGGAGGAGGAGGTAGTGGCATGCGTGGCAATGGCGGCCGTGCCCACTTTATCATCATCACCGTCATCTTCATCTCCGGACTGTTGGAAATACGCCCTAGAGGCAATAATAAAGTGGTTATTATTATATTTCCTTGTTCATGATAATCTTTTATTATCCATGCTATAATTGTATTGACTGGAAACTCAAATACATGTGTGGATACATAGACAACAACATGTCCCTAGTAAGCCTCTATCGGACTAGCTCGTTGATCAAAGATGGCTATAGTTTCCTAGCCATAGACATGAGTTGTCATTTGATAACGGGATCACACCATTAGGAGAATGATGTGATGGACAAGACCCAAACTATAAGCATAGCATATGATCGTATCAAGTTTATTGCTATCGTTTTCCGCATGTCAAGTATCTATTCCTATGACCATGACATCATGCAACTCACTGGCACCGGAGGAGTAGCTTGTGTGTATCAAATGTCGCAACGTAACTAGGTGACTATAAAGATGCTCTACAGGTATATCTGAGGGTGTCTGTTGAGTTGGCATGGATTAGGACCGGGATTTGCCACTCCGTATGACTGAGAGGTATCCCAGGGCCCACTCGGTAATGCAACATCACAATGAGCTTGCAAGCAATGTGACTAAAGAATTATCCACGAGATCTTGTATTATGGAACGAGTAAAGAGACTTTCCAGTAACGAGATTGAACTAGGCATTGGGATACTGACAATCAAACTCAGGCAAGTAACACACCGATGGATAAAGGGAACTTCATACGGGATTAGCTTAATCCTTGGCATCAAGGTTCGACCGATAAAGATCTTCATAGAATATGTAGGAGCCAATATGGATATCTAGGTCCCGCTATTGGTTATTGACCGTAGAGGTGTCTCGGTCATGTTTGTATAGTTCCTGATGTAGGGTGGAACCCTATAGCGTCGATCTTTCACGTTTGGAGGGGATCCTACGGAGGAATCATGAAGAACACGCGGAAGCACAAGGGGAAACACGAGGAAAATGAGAGAGAATCACTCAACCAACAAGGAATCGATCACACAAGTGCTAGATCACCACACACATAAGATATCCACAAGATACAAAGTCAACTAAGGTAAGGATACAAAGGAACCGTTCATCTCCAAGAGGAGGCCTTGATGTTCTTCCATAGATAGGGGTCTTGAATCCGCTGGGGGGTCTTCTCCGAAGAGGTCCTGAGCTCCGAGGAGAAGTAACCAAGTGGATGAGCAAAGGCTCTCACACAAATATGAGCTAATCCAATGCTAAGTCTCAAAGTGAGGAGATGGGGTCCTATATATAGAGTTGGGGGCGAAGGGGTACATGGGCTCAGCCCAACACGCGCGCGCAGGCGCTGGCCGAATGATCCGGACGAGGGTCCGGATGATCCGGGATGGTCCGGATGGTCCGGGTGGGGACCTGGATGAGTTGGAGGCTCGGCTGGTGGCGGCGCAGGGCCGGATGTCCGGCTGGCGGTCCGGACGTCCGGGCGGGGTCCGGATGATCCGGGACGGGGTCCAGATGATCCGGCTTCAGGCTTGAGCTTCGGGAGTCCTCGGTCGATTTAGCCGGATCATCCGGGCCGGGGTCCGGATCGTCCGGGCTCTGTCCGGATCGTCCGGGCCGCAGTCCGGATCGTCCGGCCACCCTGGTCCTTGGTGCTTTTTCCTCTCCGTCTTCTCGCATATCTTCCGCTTCCGGTTCTCCTTGCTTCCTAGCCTCTTCATGGTTGACTCCTTGATACCTGAGTATGCATAGCATTTCCGTTTGAGGTAGTAACCATGTCTCATGTGAATCGAAAGGGAATTGTGAGAGGAGTGATGTCACCTCGGTTTCAAGAGCTCTTGCACGTGCTCGAGTCATAGGTCCTTGTGGGGTTGGATGTGTTGATGTAAAGTCCATGGGGATGATGGAAGGATGCTCCGCATCATATCCCCTCCCTTCGAAAGGATCCGACCTCGGATCAAGATCTTCATCACCATGGAAAGGCGAGAGGTCTTTGACGTTGAAGGTGTCGCTCATGTTGTACTTGTCGCTTGGTAGGTCGAGCTTGTAGGCATTGTTGTTGTAGCGTGCTAACACCTTGAAGGGTCCATCGGCTCGAGGGAGAAGTTTGGACTTGCGTTCGTTGGGGAAGCGTTCTTTGCGAAGGTGTAGCCACACAAGATCGCCTATGTTGAAGATCATGGGTTGCTTGTTGAGGTTGAGCTTGGTCGCTAGTCGTTGTACTTGGCGCTCGATGGTGTGTCTTGTATCTTCATGCATCTTCTTGATGTAGCTTGCACGTGCACTTGCGTCGAGGTTGGTGCGCTCTTGTAGAGGAAGAGGTAGAATGTCCAATGGGGACAATGGGTTGAAGCCGTAGACAACCTCGAAGGGAGACTTGCCGGTAGTCGAATGTCTTGCACGGTTGTAGGCGTACTCGGCGATGGGTAGACATGCTTCCCACTCCTTGATGTTCTTCTTGATCAACACGCAAAGTAGAGTGGAGAGAGTCCGGTTCGTCACCTCCGTTTGGCCGTCGGTTTGAGGATGGTACGCCGATGAGAATAGGAGCTTGATGCCGAGCTTGGCGCAAAGAGTCTTCCAAAAGTAACTCAAGAACTTGACATCGCGGTCGGAGACGATTGTCTTTGGTACTCCATGAAGGCGCAAGATTTCCCTACAAAAGAGATTTGCAATATGTGAAGCATCGTCTACCTTGTTGCAAGGGATGAAATGTGCCATCTTAGAAAATCGATCCACAACAACAAACACGGAATCCTTTCCATTTTGAGTTCTAGGCAAACCAAGTACAAAATCCATGCTAATGTCTTCCCAAGGTTGATATGGAATTGGAAGAGGCATGTAAAGACCATGAGATTGAGCTTTTGACTTAGCTTTGCGGCATGTCGAGCATCGGGTGGTGAGGCGTGAGACGTCTCGAAACATCTTGGGCCAAAAGTAGTTCTTGGAGAGCGTGGCGAAGGTCTTGTCGCGTCCAAAATGTCCCATGAGTCCGCCTCCATGAGCCCCTTGCAAAAGTAGCAAACGAAGAGAAGACTCGGGAATGCATAGTTTGTTAGCTCTCATAAGATAACCATCCTTGAGGTAATATTGTTCCCAAGATGTATGCATCAAACATTTAGCATAATGAGGTGCAAAAGATGGATCATTAGCATACAAATCTTTTATGTGCTCAAAGCCAATAACATTCAACTCAAGTTGGGTGACAAGCGTGCATATGCGTGAAAGTGCATCGGCAACTACATTTTCCTTACCATTAATGTACTTGATCACATATGGGAAAGATTCAATAAATTCACTCCATTTAGCGTGACGCTTGTTCAATTTGGTTTGACCTTTCAAGTACTTAAGTGTTTCATGATCGGTATGGATGACAAACTCATGAGGTCTAAGATAATGTTCCCAAACATGTAGTACACGCACTAAAGCATACAATTCCTTGTCATACACGGGATAGTTAAGTTGAGCACTGGAGAGTTTTTCACTAAAATAAGCAATGGCTCGTTTTTCTTGCATTAAAACTCCGCCAATTTCGGTACCACTTGCATCACAATGAACCTCAAAAGTTTTGTCAAAATTGGGCAAAGCAAGAATCGGAGCATGAGTAAGCAAAGACTTGAGCTCATCAAAAGCGTTGGATTGCAAAGGTCCCCAAAAAAAAGGAGTATTCTTCATACTCAAAGCATGCAAAGGAGCTGCAATAGTGCTAAAGTTTTTCACAAAGCGACGATAAAAACCTGCAAGACCAAGGAAACTTCGCACTTGTTGCAAATTGGTGGGTTGGGGCCAAGTTTTAATTGCTTTGATGTTAGTTTCATCAACATGGACACCCTTGGAAGAGACAACGAAACCCAAGAAAACCACTTTGTCAACGCCAAAAGTGCATTTTTTCAAGTTGGCATAAAGACTTTCCTTTTGAAGTGTTTGCAAAACAAGCTTAACATGATCAAGATGCTCTTTCATGGTTTTGCTAAACACAAGAATATCATCGAAGTAAACCACAACAAAGATTCCAATGTAAGGCCGAAGTACATGATGCATGAGACGCACAAAAGTTCCGGGTGCTTCCGACAAACCCATAGGCATGACCAACCACTCATATAAGCCAAATTTGGTTTTGAAAGCAGTTTTCCATTCATCACCCTCATGAATGCGGATTTGATAATAGCCACTTTTAAGATCAATTTTTGAGAAAAAGTTGGCTCCACTAAGTTCATCAAGCATATCATCTAAGCGAGGAATGGGATGCCTATAGCGCACGGTGATAGCATTTATAGGTCTACAATCGGAACACAGGCGGAAACTTCCATCGGGCTTAGGCACAAGTATAACGGGGACGGCACAAGGGCTTAAGCTTTCACGTACATGACCATTGTCGATTAATTGTTGTACTTGCCGTTGAATCTCCTTGGTTTCTTCGGGATTGACACGGTATGGAGCTTTGTTTGGAAGTGGCGCTCCGGGGATGAGGTCGATTCAATGCTCAATGCCTCGTAGAGGAGGTAGACCCGGAGGTAGCTCATTGGGGAAAACATCTTGAAATTCCTGCAAAAGAGATTGAAACACCAAAGGTAGCTCGTGAATGGTGTTAGTTTTTGTTTCTCCATCCTTGCACACAAGGACAAAGTGCATCACACTCGATGGGTTCTCACACACTTCTCTCATCTCACTTTTGGTGGCGAATAGTATGAGGTTTTTCTCTCTAGGCGAAGAGGCGCTTGAATTTGGCTTGTGGATCTCACTCACGTTTTGGTGGCTCACTTTCTCACTCTTCGCTCTTTGGTTGGTGGCTTGTTTGTCGGCTATTACTTGACTAGGAGACATGGGTCGTAGCACATATTCTTTTCCTTTCATCTTGAAGCTATAGTGGTTTGTACGCCCATTGTGGAAGACACCACGGTCAAATTTCCATGGCCGACCAAGGAGGAGGTGGCAAACGGTCATTGGGACCACATCACACTCCAAAGTGTCCTCATATGAACCAATTTTGAAGGATACTTGGACCGTATGCTCAACTCGTATAGTGCCGGAGTCACTTAGCCATTCAACCTTGTAGGGTTGCGGATGCTTCTTCTTGACCAATTGAAGCTTGGAGCATAGTTCTTCACTTGCCAAGTTGTGGCAACTACCTCCATCGATGATGACCTTGACGGATCGTCCATTGATGCCGGCCTTTGTGTGGAAGATGTGGCATCTTTGATCTTCTTCTTGTTGATGTTGAAGTGTCAAGACCTTGGAGACAACAAGAGCGGGGCTTGTATCTTCATCACAAAAGACTTGATCATCTTCATTCTCGTTGATGCGCTGGTGCATGGCCACTTGCTCAATAGCTTCCATTTCATCTTCACTCATTGAGTCGTAGGTGCCATCGTCGTTGAGTATCATGGTGCGCTTGTTGGTGCATTCATATGACTTGTGGCCTCGGCCGCCGCAAGTGAAACACTTGAAGGAGCTTGTCTTGACGGTCTCATCGATTGGAGTGGATGATGAAGCACGCGGCTTGGAGTTGCTTGTAGTAGGAGGAGGACGACTTGAACTTGTAGAAGTTTTCTTGTAACTTGACTTGTTGTCTTTGCTTGGAGAAGGCTTGGTTGATGTCGAAGTTGGAGTAGTTGTTGAAGCTTGGTTGTTGGAGAAGCCGTATGTCTTGGATGAGTACTTGGCGTACTTGAAATCATCTTGCACTTGTCGTTCCGCCTTTGTAGCTTGATGCACGAGCTCAATGAGGTTGGAGTAGGGTTGGAAGTCGGCGATTTTCTTGATGGGATGGTTGAGTCCATTCAAGAATCGTGCCATTGTTTGCTCATCATCCTCCGTGACATTGGCTCGAATCATGGCAATCTCCATTTCTTTGTAGTATTCTTCAACACTCTTTGTTCCTTGCTTGAGGAGTTGTAGCTTCTTGAAGAGATCACGGTTGTAGTAGGTGGGCACAAAGCGTGCTCTCATGACATCCTTCATTTGAGCCCAAGTGGTGATTGGAGGTTCACCTCTTGCTTGTCGGCGCTCAAGGACTTGTTCCCACCATATGAGCACATAGTCTTGGAACTCAAGTGATGCCATAGCGATCTTCTTTTCTTCCTCATAGTTGTGCAAACGAAAGATTTTGTCGACCTTCAATGCCCATGAGAGGTACTCTTCGGGATCATTGGTTCTATTGAACTTGGGCATTGTGAACTTGAGCTTGCCATAGCGTTGCTCTTCATTGTGTTGTGGTCGATGGTGATGATGATGCCCTTGACGTGGAGGGTAATCATCCTCATGTTGCTCTTGGCGTGGAGGAAGTCCATGATCAACTTGCTCTTGTTGACCTTGAGGTTGGGGTTGAGCTTGAGGAACTTGTGAAGGAGCTTGTGGGGCTTGACGTTGCGCACGTGGATGGTAGTTCCTCTCTTGGATTTCTTCTCGAAAGGCTTCCTCTTGATTGTGCCTTTCGCGATTGCGGTTGGCGATAGCTCGACTTGATGCTTGAAGGGCACGCTCCGCCTCAAGAGCTTGTGCTTCTCGTTGTTGTTGTTGAAGGCGTTGAGCCTCGGTGTCTTGTTGCTCTTGATGTAGGCGCGCTCGTTCTTGTTCTTGTTGGCGACGAAGACGTTGTCGTTCTTGAGCTTGAGCAAACGCTACTTGGTTTGATTGAGAACGAGGAACTTGTTCATCAACTTGCTCTTGGGAATGCTTGTCGTGTAGCGGGTTGCGAGATGCATGACGGTCTTGACGCGCGGCTCGTCGAAGTGTGTTCGATGACGGTGTACTTGTGTCGGAGAAGGAGTCGTCGGAGTGGCGACTTGAGTGGCTCCGTCTTGAGTGTGAGGATGTAGAAGGATGCCGATTCACCAACAAGGCTCGGATCTCGTCCATTCTTGCATGGTTCTCTTTCTTGTGCGCATCGAGCTTGTTGTCTAAGTACTCTCTTGTACGTTGCTCGGAGAGTCGCAAGTCGGTGGCAAGGTTGTCGATGCGGTCGCTCAGTGCTTGTTGCTCTTGATGGAGAGCTCGTTGTGCGCCAAAGAGGTGGTTCTTGGTGACGTATGATGACATGTCGTCGTCTTGCTCGATGAAGAGTGGATTTGTAGAAGAACTTGGCCTATCCATCATTTCAAGCAAATTGTGAGTGGTAGAAGGAGAAGAACTAATACCAATGTACCTTTGACCAAAGTTGAAGATGAATCAAGTTCACTCAAATGTGGACAATGAAATAGCACTATTGGTACCGATCCTTGTCGATTCTCGCACCTACACAAGTAAAAGCTTTTGGTGGAGCTTGGTTAGGATGGTGGCACAAAATTGATTGCAATCGTTAGCTTGACTCAAAAATGTTGAAGAAGATTCGCAAATTCGCATATGCAACAAGTAGACCAAGTAAGTAGTTATACACGGAAACACACACGCAAATAGATAAATGGGATTGTGCAAACACTACTAGGAAAAGGCATGCTAGTGGCGCACCAGTTTTGCCTTCTAATGGCGCATGGCTGGTGCGCCACTGGCATCACGCCATTAGAATTTTTTTGTAATGGTGCACCACATGTGCGCCATTAGAATCTGGTATTCTAATGGCGCACCAGGCAGTGCGCCATTAGTACTGCCCACAGTGCGCCACTATTATCTGCTATACTTACAGTGCAGCACATTGTAGTGCGCCATCAGTAACAACTTTTTTAATTCTTTTCTTCTTAATCTCAGGTCACTATTTCAAATATGAGATATTCAACACATATATATATACAACAAGCATCCATATAGCAATCATATCCAATACACAAGTTTCATCATATATACATACGTACATAGCCAACACATAGTTCCGTCGTTACAAAAGTTTCACATTGTTCATCCAACACCGTTATCCATCAATTCACAAAAGTTTCACATTGATACAAAATAAAAACACAAATGGAAAAGAAGCACCCCATCCACGCAAGCTTCCGTCAATTAAATCAAATCTGCAAAATGATAAACAAGAAGTTAGAAGAAGAAAAAGAAGAAGACTAGAAGAATACTAGAAGAGGAAGAACACTAGAAGAAGAATAAGAAGAGTTTTGGAAAAGAAGAAGAATAAGAAGAAGACTATAAGCTTATTATGTAAACTTGATCATTTTGTGCTAACATAAGTTATTTTGGAGCTAACCTATAGGAAACTAAGCATATAAGGTCTAAGTTAGTATATTAGAGCCAACTTAGGTAAAATGAAGCTAACCTATGTCATTTTGGAAAAGAAGAAGATTAAGAAAAAGACTATAAGCTTATTATGTAAACTTGATCATTTTGTGCTAACATAAGTTATTTTGGAGCTAACCTATAGGAAACTAAGCATATAAGCTCTAAGTTAGTATATTAGAGCCAACTTAGGTAAAATGAAGCTAACCTATAGGAAACTAAGCATATTAGAGATAACATAGGTAACTAAGTATATATATATCATTTTGGATAGCTAACCTATAGGAGATCTGACATACCTAACAAAGTAGGCAGTTCTTCTCCTTCATCTCCCTGATGCGCCTAGAGCGCCGAGGCGGTGGAGGCAGTGGAGGTAGTGGGATGTAGTCTTCTACCACAATTGGCGTGGTCATGTCGCCCAGCTGTGGGATCGCCGGCGCCACCACCGGTGCGTGGTCATTGTCAGGCACCACCACCATCGCGAGGCCACCTTCAGGCACGACCATCGCTAGGTCATCCTCAGCCACCTCCATCTCTTGCCCATGGTCAGCCACCACCATCTCTTGCCCTTGGTCAGCCACCACCAGCGGTAGGTCATCCTCAGCCTGATGCCCATCGTCATGATGCAGCTCCTCATCCTCACTCTGCTCCTCTTCTCCCGCACTCCAGTCTGGATCATCCTTCTTGTTGTCTATGCTGGTGCCAGAATCGCTGCTGCTTTCGCTACAGCCAGAATCGCTGCTGCTTTTGCTACAGCCATAGTCGCTGCTGCTTTGGCTGTAGCCAGTATCGCTGCTGCTGCTCCTACCTGTCCAAAATGCAACAATGACTATTAACAATCGATGTGAGACAAAGCCAAATGTAGAGGAATAAGAAGAGGCAGAACGTACTGGCATCATCATCGGCACCGTATCGCATGCGACACATAGTCTTGTTGTACACCTTCACGATGAGCATGTTGGCGTCGTCGTCGTACCTGAAGACAAGGAAGTACCCCAGCTGCAGGTCGTAGGCACGGTAAAACTTCTCCCACCCACGAGACAAGTACATGTGGCCCTTCTTGATCGCCAACTGGACATCCCACTGCCTGCGAAACCCGCTGCCGGCCTGTCGCAGCTTCACATTATTTGGCGGATCTTCACCCATCAGCATGTTCATAAAACTGTCAGGCAGCCTCTGCAGTTTGGGAAAATGAGTGATGTAGCAAACAACAGATATCATAATGAGATGGGTGAAGGGGAGATCTCTCGTTTTATATACCAGCGTCATGGATCCAACTGAAGCCTCAAGTATGATAGTGAAGAACTCGGAAGCATCCAACTCGTACTGCGGTGTCGCAGATCGGCGGTGGCTGCTTCCCGCCATCTCTGATAAGCAGCAGAAGAGACCAATTAGTACCCTTACAACAGATCATAAAACATGCATTAGTCGCAAGTACACCATATGTCCAATTTTTAGCAAAGTCATGCTAAAATTCACGAAAAATTTCAGCATGACCTTTTGCTGAAAATGGGACATATGGAGTGCCCAAATTTGCCGGAACGGAAGTTAATCGACATTCCGGCAAACTCAAGGGCCTCTTGGGGTACCTAACAGAAATAGTATCCCAGGTTTCCATCTTAATACCACAAAGAATTACATAAAAAAAGCCTTAATGCTAGAGAACATATGAAATACATGCCAACAATATATATGATATAAACTCCAATAATTTTTGAATAAAAACAGTAGCTAAAAACAGTAGCAAGCAAGCAATTCATTTGACTAACTATTTAAAACAGTAGCAATCAAGCTATTTTCATGGCTGTGCATGGCTCACTTGAGATGCTGCTGAGTGACTAATTTGTTTGAAATATTTTTTAGCTAGTCTATAATCCAAAGCCAAGCTCCTTGTCTACTGTAACTGTAAGCGCTACTTACATGGCAGCAGAAGAATCTTGCATCTTCTGTATAATCAAAAAACAAAGCTTACTCCTTGAGGAGTCGAGGTGGTGGAGGCTTGAGCGTGGTGTGCTGCGGACTGAAGGAGCCGCCTTGCTGAAGAGCGGACCGGCCTGATTGGATGAGCTGGACTCTACATTCCTCCCGTGCTCTCTCTACATCTCTCTCAAATCACTCTTTGCTCTCTCAGGATGCAAGCTCACCACCCCAAATCAACCGCACACCAATGCTAACTTTCTCAACAGACTCATATCATTCGTACTAAGACTAGTAAGTACTATCTCTTATATTCACATCAAGACGGCCTGCATGATGTACCGTCACCTGCTTAAAAAATTTGACCTAGTGGAACAGATCAAGGGGCTGAAGTGCCGGTAAAATGATTCAGGACATACGATAAATGCATAGCATTATTGCAAAACTATCCCTGGCGCTACCCAATCACATTATGCAGCACAACATGATCCTTTGCATCCATCGGAACAAGCTAGTTGAGACCTATGATGTATTGTCCCTTAAAAATAGCAGTAATCATGATCGAAGCTGTGCTCATAGCATTACTGAATTCACCCAAGTGCAGTTGGACATGCACAGCAACTGCATAAATTCATTCATTTTAAAGCTCTCACCTGAGCTCGACCTTGAAGAACACCCAGACAGGCAATCCGGCTCTCCGAAACCTTCGCGGAAAGCGCTCAACTCAGACTCCAGCACCGGTCCTGCATTCACATTGCACAATGAAAAAAGGTTTGTCATCGATGGTTACAGATGCTCAAACAAACTTAAATCTCGCATGGCTTCCCCACTAATCAATCGGCATCGCAGAAAGATGCATTTTCTTCAAGTTAATGCCCTTCTAAAGTGTCTGAATTAATTTTCTTCAACTTGCAGCAAATGACTGCACATGGAGATGATCCAACAACAAAAAAAGTCCCGATCTATCTCCATGGAACCCTAACACCTCAATGGCCAGATCCATGCCCAGAAACATGTTAAACCTAGCAAAAGAGAGAAGAAGAGGGCATGGTCGGGAGGGAGGAGAGGAGGAAGAGAGTAGAAGAGAGGCAGAGGGAGGAGGGCAATGAAGATTACCTGACCACGATGAGGTGGTGGCCGGAGCGGAGACGACGGAGGGCGGAGACGGCGAGCTTGGGGGAGGCGGGGAGGTCGCGGGCCTCCTCTCCTAGTGGACGTGGGGCCTCCTCTCCTGGTGGACGTGGGGCGGCGCTCGCAGCGGGGGCGGGGCTCCGAGGGTTAGGGAGGGAGGCGAGGGAGGCGGCGCTCGCAGCGGGGGCGGGGCTCGGGGGGGAGGCGGCGCTCGAGGGGGAGGAAGGGGAGAGGGAGGCGGCGGGGGCGCGTGGACGGCTGCGACTGACGGAGGGGGCGGCGACGCTCGAGGGGGAGGAAGGGGAGAGGGAGGCGGCGGGGGCGCGTGGGCGGCTGCGGCGGACGGAGGGGGCGGCGGCGTACGGTTGGGGACTGAGGCCAAACCTAGTGAGGTGAGTAGGTGGTGTGGGGGGAGGGTTCTAATGGTGCACCCAAACCTAGTGCGCCATAAGTACGACTGGTCAGGTTATATACAACCTAACCTATAACTAAACTAAAACAAGCCACTAGCCCGACTGGTCAGCACGCAGCACACACACCAGGAGGTCCTGGGTTCGATTCCCAGGCTCCCCATTTTTTGTATTTATGCATTTAAAATGTTGTTTGCTATTTATTTTGTTTAAATATGTTCAAACTTGTTTAAATCATAACAGTAATATTTTTTTTATAAAAATAGTAATAATTTTTTAAAATATATCATCAAATTTGTTATTTGAAAATATTTATGAACATGAAAAAATATCATCAAATTTATTATTTGAAAATATAATCAAATTTGTTATTTGAAAATATAATCAAATTTGTTTTTTTTCTTTACAATTTTAGTTGCATTCATTTGTGACGGTGGAGCGGGCCGGGGATGGTGCGGGGGAGAGGGTGCGGGTGGTCGTCGGCGGCGGTGGAGTGGGGGACGGTGCGGGCCGGGGGTCGGCGGCGGCGGCCGGTGGAGCGGGGGAGGGTGCGGTGGGACGTCGGCGGCGGTGGAGTTTTTTTCATCAAATTTATTATTTGAAAATATAATCAAATTTGTTATTTGAAAATATAATCAAATTTGTTTTTTTTCTTTGCAATTTTAGTTGCATTCATTTGTGACGGTGGAGCGGGCCGGGGATGGTGCGGGGGAGAGGGTGCGGGTGGTCGTCGGCGGCGGTGGAGTGGGGGACGGTGCGGGCCGAGGGTCGGCGGCGGCGGCCGGTGGAGCGGGGGAGGGTGCGGTGGGACGTCGGCGGCGGTGGAGTTTTTTTCATCAAATTTATTATTTGAAAATATAATCAAATTTGTTATTTGAAAATATAATCAAATTTGTTTTTTTCTTTGCAATTTTAGTTGCATTCATTTGTGACGGTGGAGCGGGCCGGGGATGGTGCGGGGGAGAGGGTGCGGGTGGTCGTCGGCGGCGGTGGAGTAGGGGACGGTGCGGGCCGGGGGTCGGCGGCGGCGGCCGGTGGAGCGGGGGAGGGTGCGGTGGGACGTCGCCGGCGGTGGAGTTTTTTCATCAAATTTATTATTTGAAAATATAATCAAATTTCTTATTTGAAAATATAATCAAATTTGTTTTTTTTCTTTGCAATTTTAGTTGCATTCATTTGTGACGGTGGAGCGGGCCGGGGATGGTGCGGGGGAGAGGGTGCGGGTGGTCGTCGTCGGCGGTGGAGTGGGGGACGGTGCGGGCCGGGGGTCGGCGGCGGCGGCCGGTGGAGCGGGGGAGGGTGCGGTGGGACGTCGGCGGCAGTGGAGTGGGGGAGGGTACAGGCAGGGGGTCGGCGGTGGGGTGGGAATGGTGTTTTATATACTAATGGCGCACTGCCTGCTTGGTGCGCCATTAGTAGTTATAGATAGTAATGGCGCATTACGGACCAGATGCGCCATTAGTGTGTATGGGAAAATGGAAAAAAAAGTAATTCATACTAGTGGCGCACTGGGTTTACGGTGCGCCATTAGTGTCTTACACACTAATGGCGTACCACAAACAGGTGCGCCATTAGTATATAGTAGTGGCGCACTGCTTCCCTGGTGCGCCATTAGAATCAATCCTATCTATAGCCCTTTTCCTAGTAGTGAAACCAAAAGTGAGGCAAAATGTGGAATCCACGAAAATGCTCTTGTTGCACAATACTAGAGAGATGCTAGCACGATTGCACAATAGGCGGATACGGAGCTTGTGCACAACCTACTAGGCAAAAATGCAACAATCTCTATCCCAAGTATGCTATGTGTATGGTATTTCGGTGCAATGATCCAAGATGATCTTATATGACAATCTTAATGTTGTATGATGCTATGCTTGTTGCTTATAAGCTCTTTGCTTATCTTTCGTCTATGCTTAAAAGCTTGAGTGGCTCTTTCTCTTTTGAGCTCTTTTCTTATGCAAACTTGATGAACCAAGATAGCAATTGTGTATGCGATGACAACTTTGTGACACACAAGTTGATTCCGAGATATGCACCACGATGGTATGTATGATATGGTGTATGCAACTAATGTGCACAAGTCACGTTGCCGACAATACTCAATGGCTAGTCTCGATGGGTAAGCAACACAAAAGATGGTCTATGATGGTTATCAATGCAATTGCAAGGTATGACAAAGATGTCATCGAGGTTACCATCCATAGCGAAGATGAGTAGTCGAGGAAAATGAGCGTTTGTTGGTGATGGCTCACCGCACCTAAATAGCCGAAACACAATAGGACACGAAAAACTCACTCAAATTCTCGAACCCAAAGTCGAATTGTAGTATGGAGGTTGTGTCGTGGGGTTTTGGCAAGTGGAAGTGGTGGTGGTTGGGGTGTAGAAGTGGTATGTAAGCGTTGGTGGTGGTGGTGGTGGAGGGGGGACTGTAAATCTGCAGTTTCGGCAGAGGAAGCCGGATGATCCGGACCAGGAGCCGGATGATCCAGGCGCGTCCGGATGATCCGGGACAGGGTCCGGATGATCCGGGCAGGTCAAACGCGATCGGGAACTTCTCGGGAAGAACACAAAAACGGCGAGAAATTTGACGATTTCGCGGATTTTGGACGGATTTCGAGGGGGAGAAGGTGGGGAAAAGCAAGATCCACGAGTTACACACCGAATCCACGGATCAAAATCAACAAAACAATCACAAAAAAATTTGGGGGTTATTTTTGGTGGGGATTTTCGGATTTAGGACGAAAACAACAAAATCAAGCTAGAAAACACGGGGTAGGGGCTCCAAAAACGTGATCAACGTGGCTCATGATACCATATGATGTAGGGTGGAACCCAATAGCGTCGATCTTTCATGTTTGGAGGGGATCCTACGAAGGAATCACGAAGAACACGCGGAAGCACAAGGGGAAACACGGGGAAAACGAGAGAGAATCACTCAACCAACAAGGAATCGATCACACAAGTGCTAGATCACCACACACATAAGAGATCCACAAGATACAAAGTCAACTAAGGTAAGGATACAAAGGAACCGTTCATCTCCAAGAGGAGGCCTTGATGTTCTTCCCTAGATAGGGGTCTTGAATCCGCTGGGGGATCTTCTCCGAAGAGGTCCTGAGCTCCGAGGAGAAGTAACCAAGTGGATGAGCAAAGGCTCTCACACAAATATGAGCTAATCCAATGCTAAGTCTCAAAGTGAGGAGATGGGGTCCTATATATAGAGTTGGGGGCGAAAGGGTACATGGGCTCAGCCCAACACGCGCGCGCAGGCGCTGGCCGAATGATCCGGACGAGGGTCCGGATGATCCGGGCTGGTTCGGATGGTCCGGGTGGGGACCCAGATGAGCTGGAGGCTCGGCTGGTGGCGGCGCAGGGCCGGATGTCCGGCTGGCGGTCCGGACGTCCGGGCGGGGTCCGGATGATCCGGGACGGGGTCCAGATGATCCGGCTTCAGGCTTGAGCTTCGGGAGTCCTTGGTCGATTTAGCCGGATCATCCGGGCCGGGGTCCGGATCGTCCGGGCTCTGTCCGGATCGTGCGGGCCACAGTCCGGATCGTACGGCCACCCTGGTCCTTGGTGCTTTTTCCTCTCCGTCTTCTCGCATGTCTTCCGCTTCCGGTTCTCCTTGCTTCCTAGCCTCTTCATGGTTGACTCCTTGATACCTGAGTATGCATAGCATTTCCGTTTGAGGTAGTAACCATGTCTCATGTGAATCGAAAGGGAATTGTGAGAGGAGTGATGTCACCTCGGTTTCAAGAGCTCTTGCACGTGCTCGAGTCATAGGTCCTTGTGGGGTTGGATGTGTTGATGTAAAGTCCATGGGGATGATGGAAGGATGCTCCGCATCAGTTCTCGAACCCGCAGGGTCTACACACTTAACGTTTGGTGACGATCAAGTATAGTTGAGTTATTGTGTTGGTGATTGAAGGTTGTTCGGAGTCCCGAATGAGATCTCGGACATGACGAGTAACTCCGGAATGGTCCGAAGGTGAATATTGATATATAGGACAAAGGGAATCGGATTCCAAAAGAGTTCTAGGAGGTACCGGGTAATTCTCGGAAGAGAGAAAATGTTTTTGGGAGGACTCATGGGCCAAGGGAAGGGGGCACACCAACCCACAAGGGGGTTGTACGCCACCCTCACCTCAGCCCACTTGGCCAAGGGGTGGAGGAGGCCACCTAGGGCCGGCGCCCCACATGGCTTGGGGGCCAAGCCACCCTAGGGTTTCCCTAGGGCCGCCCACCCCTCCTCCCTTCCCCCTATATATAGAGGTGGTGAGGGAGGGCAGCCGTACCCATCATTGCCACGGTGCTGCCCTTCCTCTCCCTCGCAGTTACTCTCTCTCTTGGATTGCTTAGTGAAGCTCTACCGAGATTTCTCCACCACCATCGCCACCATGCCTTCATGCTGCCGGAGAACTCGAGCTACTACTTCATCATCGCTCGCCGAATCGAGGAGGTGAAGGCATCATCAAGCCGTACATGTGTTTAATGTAGAGGTGTCGTCTGTTTGGCACTAGATCAGGAGTTCATGGACGGATCGTGATTGGATCGGGAAGACGTTTGACTACATCAACCACATTTCTTAATGCTTCTGCTTAGGATCTACAAGGGTATGTAGATCCAATATATCTCTCCTTTCGTAGATGGTCATCTCCTAGATTGATCTTGGTGAGCGTAGAATTTTCTTGTTTCCCATGCTACATTCCCCAAAATGGACATGCATTCTTCATGGACTAGCGCCTCGTCATCATTCCTCTTTGTGAACTTTTTCTTCTTGAGCACAAGCTTCCCGGACTTGTCTTCTCGTCTCTCATACGGACAATCATGCACAAAGTGTCTTGGGCTATCACAATTGTAGCATTTCCTTCATCCAAATGATCTTCCTTGAAGATTCTTCCCTTTGTTTGCCATGGTCTCAGAGTACTTCTTGACTAAGAGAGCCAAGTCTTCTGCAAAGTCATTTGCCGGGCATGAAGTTTCAACATTTTCCTCACATGTCTCTTCAAACACTTCTTCATCCCTTGAAGGTTTTTTTTGACTATGTACTGCAAGGCAACAGCCTCACAGTGATTTATTAAACTTTAACAAGAGTTTACATAATTACATGGAGACAGAGAGTAGAGAAAGAAAATACTTACAAGAAGCCTATGAGAGAGAGGCTATCCAAATAACTAAGCTATCCTTATATTTACATTTGATTTTATGAGCTAAAAGGGAGATATCATGTATGAAATTCCTCCTCCAAGAAATGAAGGAAGGTCTCTCATTCCTAAAGATTTTCCCATTCCTTTGTGTCCATATATTCCAAGTAGCAGTAAAAATCACCTCAGTGAAGAAAGGATGACCAAAATCCTCCTAGCAGAAAGAGCCATCTCATATGTACTCTGGTTTGGTTGAGTGATCCAGGAAATGCCAAGGTAATTCCAAACCCTTTGGCTGAAGTTGCAAGCAAAGAAAAGGTGTGCACGATCCTCATGTGAGGCACAGAGGCAAAGGGCACAGGTATCATCCTGGATGATCCAGCTTCTGCATTGCATCATATCCCTAGTATTCAAACGGTCCATTAGGAGAAGCCGTCCAAACACTTTAAACTTGAGCGTGCAAGCAGACTTCCAAATCCATTTGAAGATAGGATCAACTACCAAATGGGAGAAGCAAGCCTCATAATACAACTTTGATTTCAACTCCCCAGTTTTAGATGGCCACTTCCAAATATCCTTGCAGTCCACATTCAGACTGACCAAAGACAGTAAAACTTGAAGATGAGAAAGTTCAGAATAAGCCGCTTGAGACAGTGGCAGATGGAAATGTTCCGAGATCTCGGGAAGCTCCATAAATTCTCTGACTGTGACTGTGTCATCAATGACAAAAGAATGAAGCCGAGGAAACTTCTCACTCAAAAGAACCACATTATTACCCAACTTCCACCGATCAAGCCAAAAAACCACCGATTTGCCAGTGTGCACTTGTGGAACAGCTAACTTGCAGAAGTTGTTGTATAAGCTCATGACATCCCTCCACCAAAAGGAGCCACAGCTCTGCGTGACCTGTCATGGTGAAGCAACATAGTATGTGTCCCAAATTAAAGTGACCCAAGGCACGTCCATTCTGTTAAAGAACTTGAAAAGATGCTTCATTAACAAGGCTTCATTTTGGAGTCCCAAATTAAGCACACCCAAACCACCACATTTCTTTGGTCGGCAGACCCGATCCCCTGCAGCTAGGGATTGTCGAGGATTATCTATGTTGCCTCTCCATAGGCATTGACGCATGATTCTCTCAATCTGTTGCAAAATTCCCTTGGGGAGAGATAGAGTGGATAGGAAATAAATTGGCATTGAGCAAAGCACTGACTGAAGAAGTTGCAATCGATTTCTTTAATTTAATCCCTTGAAGGTTGATTAACCACTTTCTTGGCCTTCAAGGCAATATTGGAGGTCTTGGTTGCTTGAGCAATTTCAAAGATCTTCTTGGACTTGGTCTCCAAAATAACATGAGTGGAGAAATTGGAGACAACTTGAATTGCGGTCAACTTGTGATAATCCGGATGTTGATGTATCATCATGACTATGGTATGTTCCATGAGAACCACAACATCTATGAACTTGTCCTTGATGAAATCATCATTTGCCCAAGTGCACCCAATGGTTCTCAAGTTGACCACAAGGGACTTCAACCTTCGGTAGACCTCTTCTGCGGACTCACCATCATTTCTCACAAAGGGATTGACTTCTTGCTTGAGCAAAGCCAACCGTGATCTTCGAATTGATTCATCTCCTTCGAGAGATTCAAGGCAATCCCAAATTTCCTTGGTGGTGTTAAGGAGAGCAATGGAGTCACTAGTCATCGGTCACCATGGTGCGCAAAATGTTGTGGGCGGTTGCATTGAGTTGATCATCAACCACTTCTCTTGGAGTGAGATTCATCAGGTACTTGGGATTGAATCCATTAACCACAACCCACCATAGTTAAGTTGATGCGCTTTGAATACGAGACTCCATATCTAGCTTCCATTTCGCAAACACATTAGCTTTGAAAGGGGACAGAGGACCAACAAGATAAATGTGAGGATGTTGCAAGGGTTGGGTGAGTAAAAGTTTCCACGACATTGTACTTGGGAACTTGAGTGCGAGCCGAAGATACAAGGGGTTCTCTCGAATAATCCGCATCATTAATGGCATTTGGATCAAATGAGTTTGATGCGAATGTCGAGGGCTTTAAGCGAGCATCAATTTCCTCCTTAACCAAGGAACAAACTTCTTTCAACATGGAAGTTTTGAGGTCCGCAAACATTGAAAGGATGTCAGCTGCGGTTAAGGGGGCACCCTGGTTAACTGGGTCGGCGGGAGCAACAACCGGAGCACCAAGTATATCGGGCGCGATGGGGGGGGGGGTAGGTTTTCACCATCCTTTGCAAGGGGTGCGCCACCTCCCACATTCCCTAGATCGACCATATCCTCCAAGGTTGTAAAGCCTTATATTAGAGCACGAGGCCCTGATACCAATTGAAAGGATCGATACGGTCGACTAGAGGGTTGGGGTGAATAGGAGACTACAAATTTTAATCTTTCTTGTCAATTTTAAGGTTTAGCAGATAAATAGGGTTCACTAGATATGCAACTAGGTGAACACAACCTATATGACGAGCAAGCTTAAAGCTAAATGTCGGGGCGTGTCATGCTGTGGCCTCGAGCACCTATGGGGCACTTGGGGCCCCTTCTAGTCCGTCAAGGGAGCGGAGGGCGTGCGCAGAGCAGATCGAGGTCGAGCGCGCGGGGGAGACGGGCAATTTTTACCCAGCTTCGGGGCTCTCCGGAGAGATAAAACCCCTACTGCTGCTTTCGTGATTATATTTGATCTCGCTCAAGCATGCGAGCGTATGGTGGTGTTGTGGGTGTCGAATGGACCGAACCTCTTCTACGTGCGCATGGGCCTCCCTTTTATACTCTGAAGGGGGCATCCACAGGTGGCAGCGTAGGAAGAGGGGGTAGAAAGGTAAAATCGCAGGTTGGTACAACAGTGACCAACAGTGACCCCTACCTAACTCTGACGGCAGGGGACAAGGGCATTTAATGCCCGTCCGGTCGCCCCAACAGTGCAGAGGAGTGACCGTTAAGGGAGCCACCGGTTGCCACGATGGCGTCTCTGTCAGCTCCGTTTGCCACCTCGCCCCGCGTGGCTGCGCAGTGCCGCGCCACGTGCCCTCGGGATGGCCTTGTGTTGACATGTCGCCGGATGCGCTGGAGTTTGGGTGGCAGCCTTGCCGCGGCAAGTGCCTTGCCGTGGCCCTTTTCTTGTCGTGCCGGCAAGCTTGCCGGCCGTCAGGTCTTGCCGGAGCGTGCGGGGTGCCGCGACAAGCCTTCTGGAGATGCCCAGGCCGGCCTTCCCGGCAAGCTCCTCTTACCGGGGCCTTTGTTTTCTTTGGTTAATACTTCGTTCTTGAATGGCAGTAGTAGGTGTGACGGAGGGTCTTGGCGGGCGTCCGGCAAGCCTTGCCGCGGGGTGCTGCGACCGCCCGTGCACAAGTTCGGGGTACCAAGGTACCCCTACTTTAGTACACCGACAGGAGCCCCCGGGCCTGGGCCATACACGGTGCCGAGCGTTGTTGGGCCAGGCCCAAAGCAGTGCACGGGCATGCGCGGCCTGGGTCCGCCCGCGATCGGACTCCGTGCCCACCGCGCTCTCCCGCAACGGCATGCATCGATTGCGGCGTCGTGGGAGACGTGGGTGGTGTGTGCGATTTTTAGGGCGTCCACCCCCGTGATCACGGGGCAGGGTGAGGTCATTTCATCCGTCGCTCCGGCTCCGCTTTTTCGCCACGCGGCTCCCATGCGTGAGGGGTCGTGGGCGGCGAAGGTGGGAGACCGAGCCGTCACGGGCGAAGATGGCGAGTCGGCCCCGCTCCTCTGCCCTCCTCGTGCCCCGATTGGCTGGGCGGGGCGGCCGATCCCCCATCTCGTCCTTTAAAAAGGGCGGAAGGGGAGCACAACAATCCCGCACTTCCTCTTCTTCTCTTCGCTTCAGTTTCTGCTACTCTTCCTCCCTTCTGCCATGGAGGGAGGGAATCCTGGTCCTTCAACGGTGGCAGCTAGGTCGGCCGAGTATCCCATTATAAGGTAATGGGATGTTAACAACATCGAATGTGACCCTTTCTGTCCTGAAATTCAGTTCGTTGCCAAACGTCACTGGTAACGTGATCTTCCCCTTTGGCTTGCTCCTTCCCGGATTTATCCCTTGAAAGGTACCAGTTTCTTTGAGCTCGCTGTCGGGGATCTGGAGCTTCTTGAGCACTGTGGAGGAGATCAGGTTCAGGCCGGCCCCGCCATCAACCAACATCTTCATGACCTTGAGGTTGCGGATTGTTGGTGAGACCAACATTGGCAAGCACCCGACCGCGGTGACGCGATCGGGATGATCCTCAACGTTGAAGACGATGGGCGTGCCGGACCACTTCAGGGGCTTGCGCGACTCGACGGACGGCTCCGCCGCGTTCACTTCTCGCACCCACTGCTTGAGTTGGCGGTGCGAGGCGTGCAGGGAGGCACCGCCGTCGATGCACAGCACCTCTGTTGCCATCTGGAACTCTTGGTCGTCAGTCTCGTCTTCCTCCATTTCATCCTCCTCGTCTTCATCCTCATCCTTGTCGTGACCCCGGGGAGGCCTGTCTCCTTGCCGCGGCTTGGCCTTGCCGCGGTGCCCTCCCCGGATGGGAGGTTTCTTGCCGGATCCTCCGCCGCCCCCCTGGGCCCTCTCCTTGTCGCGGCGCTCGTACTCAGCTTTCTGTAGCTCCGCCATCTGCTCCACTTTCTTGCAGGTTTGGAGATCATGGCCCTTGGTGCTGTGGATCTTGCAATATCGCTTGCCGGAGCCATCCAGCTTGTCGGCGGCTACCACAGCCTCGCCGGAGTCATCGGCTTTGGCTTTGTCGGAGCCGCCTCCGTTGCCAGAATGCTCGATAGCTAGCACATCCTTAGCTTTTTCTCTTCCTGTTGTTCCGCCTTCGGTTCTTCCTTGCCGGGGCGGCATCCTCACTGTTAGACCTCTCTGCTCCTGCAATCTCTCCGGGAATTTTCCTCCCTTCCTCAGCCCGTGCACACTTGTCGGCCAGAGCAAAGAGCTCGCTGACATCTCTGATCTTGCACGTCGCCATCTCCTCTCTCGTCCGGCGGTTGCGCACGTTCTGATGGAACGCGCTGATAACCGCGGCAGGGTGGACGTCTGGGATGTTGTGTTGCACCTGACTGAATCTCTGTATGTACTTGCGCAGGGGCTCCCCTTCCTTCTGGACGAGCAAATGCAGGTCGCTTTCCTGGCCATGGGGTTTGTGGCCGCCTGTGAAGGCGCCGACAAACTGATGACACAGGTCCGCCCATGAAGAGATGGAGCCGTCCGGCAAGTGCATGAGCCAAGATCTGACGTTGGGCTTGAGTACAAGCGGGAAGTAGTTGGCAAGGATCTTCTCGTCGCGCCCTCCGGCAGCCTGCACCGCGATGGTGTAGATGCTGAGGAACTCCGACGGATGAATCCTGCCATCATACTTCTCGGGCACGTCTGGCTTGAAGTTCTTGGTTTTGGGCCACTGGACTTGCCGCAGCTCACGGGTGAACGCAGGGCAACCCGCCGCGTACGGCAAGTCGCCTGGCTCCCCGGGTGCGTGCACGTCGACAGTGGGCCCAGCGCGCTGGTTGGATTGATGTCACGCTTCCCTTCTGTGCTCTATGCGGGTGCGAGCGTCTTCATGTTGCCGTTCTTGGAGAACGTGGCACTGGTCACGGCGAGTTCGCGGGTCCGACGACGCGGTGGAGTCGGCGTCGGGGTTGGTCCGGCGAGCTGGCGATCTTGGCCTTCAGGGCTGGGAGTGCACGGAAGTGGCACGCCTAGCGGTCTTGTCGGCGTTGGCTTGCGCCTGGGCGTCTTGCCGAGGCCTTGATGCGCTCGGTTGCTGGGGCTTGTCGCCGTTGGCGAAGCCGATGAGACTGTATATGGTCATCCTCCAGTCGTCGATCTTGTGCGGCGCTGGAGGGTAGTCCAGGAGCAGCTGGGCTCGGGCCAGCGCTTCCTCTGCTGTTTTGGGCGGCGGTGGTGATGAGCGGCGCGAGGAGCGGGATGTGCTCGGACTCCCGACTGGATTAGGAGGAGCAACACCCCGTCCGGGCGACCGTACCTCGCTTGCGCCAGCATGCTGGCGTGCATGCGGGCCTCGAGCGTCCCGCAACCCACCAGCTTGGCCTTGCTCCAATGCAAGCACAGTGCTGGGAGCACCGGGGCGTTGTTGACCTTGCACCTCCTGGGAAGGGTGCGGCGTCTGCACTGTCGCCGACGCTTGCGGGGCCTTGTTCTTGGATCTGGTGACGACGTGCGTCCCACCGTCGGCGCCCGCTCTACCGCCGGCGTCCACCCCACCGCCAGCTTGCTCCGGCAGTGGTGGTGGAATTGATGTAGACGGAGCGGCCACCTCTGAAGGCTTCTTCTTTGGTGGCATGTTGACGAAGGTGTTGATGCTGCGCATGCGGAGACCGGATCAGATGCTCACAACTTCGACGCGCCCCTACCTGGCGCGCCAAAGATGTCGGGGCGTGTCTCGCTGTGGCCTCGAGCACCTATGGGGCACTTGGGGCCCCTTCTAGTTCGGCAAGGGAGCGGAGGGCGTGCGCAGAGCAGATCGAGGTTGAGCGCGTGGGGGAGACGGGCAATTTTTACCCAGCTTCGGGGCTCTCCGGAGAGATAAAACCCCTACTGCTGCTTTCGTGATTATATTTGATCTCGCTCGAGCATGCGAGCGTATGGTGGTGTTGTGGGTGTCGAATGGACCGAACCTCTTCTACGTGCGCATGGGCCTCCCTTTTATACTCTGAAGGGGGCATCCACAGGTGGCAGCGTAGGAAGAGGGGGTAGAAAGGTAAAATCACAGGTTGGTACAACAGTGACCAACAGTGACCCCTACCTAACTCTGACGGCAGGGGACAAGGGCATTTAATGCCCGTCCGGTCGCCCCAACAGTGCAGAGTAGTGACCGTTAAGTGAGCCACCGGTTACCACGATGGCGTCTCTGTCAACTCCGTTTGCCACCTCGCCCCGCATGGCTGCGCAGTGCCGCGCCACGTGCCCTCGGGATGGCCTTGTGTTGACACGTCGCCGGATGCGCTGGAGTTTGGGTGGCAGCCTTGCCGCGGCAAGTGCCTTGCCGTGGCCCTTTTCTTGTCGTGCCGGCAAGCTTGCCGGCCGTCAGGTCTTGCCGGAGCGTGCGGGGTGCCGCGGCAAGTCTTCTGGAGATGCCCAGGCCGGCCTTCCCGGCAAGCTCCTCTTGCCGGGGCCTTCATTTTCTTTGGTTAATACTTCGTTCTTGAATGGCAGTAGTAGGTGTGACGGAGGGTCTTGGCGGGCTTCCGGCAAGCCTTGCCGCGGGGTGCTGCGACCGCCCGTGCACAAGTTCGGGGTACTAAGGTACCCCTACTTTAGTACACCGACACTAAATATGCGAGGCAACAATCTAATTAGCAAGCCATCAAGCATACAAGGCAAAGTAAAGTACGGGAAAGGATTAACCACAAGTGAGGCGAGGACGGATTTTATCTCGAAGTTCACTTTTCCTTGGGGAAGAGCTACTCTCCGTTTAGAGCGGTGCTAGCACCAAAGCTTGCGGAACGCCACGAAGACTCATCATAATCTATTTTGAGTCACCCCCAATGGATGAGACTCGAATCACTCAGGGTTGGTCTTGAAAGCGACCACCATACATTTACAAACTTCTCCGAAGCACACCACAAGCAAGGAAGCTTCCGGAGGAACCTCCAACCGCCTAGGAGACCAAGCTCAAAGAGTAACAAGTCAATGGGGGAAGAAATGTTGCAGGGAACGCGATTTGGTTTGGTCAAGATGTAGATCAGGTCTTGCTCCCCCAATCCCCAAAGTTTCAACAAGTTTGGGTGGAAGGATTGAGAGTATTGAGAAAAATGGGGGTGTAGCAATGGGTGAGCTCAACAAGACATTATGGTTAGGGATGGAGGAGGAAGAAAGGGGCTTTATATAGTGTTCTTGGTGGGGAGGGGATTTCTGCCTGTTGGACCCCGTGCACACGGGCTAAGTCAGCCCCATGCGCATGGGGTACCCAACCATAATCCCAGCACCCCGTGCGCATGGGGGTCAAAAGACCACGTGCGCATGGGGTACCCAGGAAGTTGGGCAGTACCCTGTGTGCACGGGGGTCAAAATACCCCGTTCGCATGGGGTACCCAGGAAGTTACGCAGTACCCCGTGCGCACGGGGGTAAAAAGGTACCTAGAAACTTTCTATTGCAAACTTTCTAAGTATCACATGCAAGCACACTACGGATTTAGGTGGTAGGAGTGGGTAGGCTGGTGTTTATGTTTCGGCAAAGGCATTCCCACACAACACATATCTACGCCGACCCTCTTAATAGTGCGGTCTTTCCTACGACTCGAATCGAGCCAAAAGAAAAACCCTTCGAATCGCCCATAGACCATGCCTTTGATCTTTTTGAATTGGGGGGTTGCACACCCCCATTAAGAATAACCTGGAACCAATATCCTGGGATAAACTTTAGCATCCGATGTTAGTTCCTCTAACCATATTGTCATCACACCAAAATATACTTTAAGTGACACTTGCACTTTCAAGATTGTTTTTCGGATTTCCAATGGATACATCAATAAGAGGGCCTCAATTATTGTGCGCATATGCTACAAGATGTACCGGGAACCAGTGATTTTTCTGCGGTGTAGGTGTAACCTTTGGTATTTTGCTGGCCTATAAAAGGGAAAGGGGTAAATTGATTCCCTTCACGCCTCCATTCCTTAGCTACATCACCCCTAGCCTCCCCTGAGCTCCAGCGCCTCGAGATCTGCTTTTTTTCCCGCCCCTTTCCAGTCTCTTTCTACATCGCCAATGGCCGGAGAGGGGAAAGACATTTTTGCTATGGTGCTTGAAGCTACCATCACAAGGGGGCTATGGCTGCAGTCCACCATCACCGTTGGCGCCATTAATAAGGTCCAAGTGGACAGGTATCTTTCAGCCATGACGAACTTCTATTCTCCCATAGTGGGAGATGTGATTCGTTCGGCCTCGATTGGCCCTACTCCTCGAGAGGGGGAGCAGGTGGTTTTTATTTCTCACTTCCTCCAAGGCCTCGGATTTCCTCTTCACCCCTTTGTCCGAGGTCACTTGTTCTTTTATGGGTTAGAATTCCATCACCTAGCCCTCAACTCCATCCTTCACATAGCCTCCTTCATCACTGTTTGTGAGCTTTCTTTCGCGTGGAGCCCTAGCTATGGCTCAAAGTGTTTGGCATCAAGTTGCACAAATGCAACTCCAAGCTCGCTGACTGCGGAGGGGCCATGATATGCAAGATCCCCAGGGTCACCTAGCTAGAGGGGCCATTCATTGAAACCGTGAAACAATGGCAGCATGAGTGGTTTTACCTAGTCGATAACAATGAAGGTCCGATCTTCTCAGTTGATGGCCCGAAGAGGCTACACTCCTGGACCGAGAAGAACGTCCTGGGGGTGAATGAAAAAGAGGTGATGGAGCCCCAAAGTTGGCCGAAGACTATGGTGGACTCAGGCGTTACCTTGACAGATGTGGTCAACGTGATGCTCCTTTGTCGCGCCCTACCTCTCCAGATCCGGGCTACCCCTATGTGGAGGTACAAGCCGGAGGACGACGCGACGCTCATTCGGGTCTACCGAGGAGCAAGTGATACCAGGATGTGGAGTTTCTTTTGAAAACAAAGAAGGGCGACACCGCGCCAGGAGCCGAGGACCTGCCTTTTAGCTACAACAACCCTGCCGACAAGGTAAGTGATGTACCACAAGTTTCTTAATGCTTATTTCCTGTCAACATTCTTTCAATTGAACAACAATGCATGATTTATACATTGGAATGGCACAAGCATGCCCGGAAGATGCTAGCTCCCACCCTGTTGCCCGAGGACCCCGTGACCCCTGCACTCGTGAAGCTCCTGACTGAGGACCCCTATAAGATCCCAGTCAAAAAGAGGAAGGGGAAGAAGAAGGATAGGGCCAAGAGCTTGTCTAGTCATAATTCTTCCTCAGATCCAACTGCCGAGGAAGGAGAGAGTGAAGACCCTTCTTCCAGGGATGGAAAGAGAGTGATATTCGAGGATGTCACTGAGATTGTCTCTCCTCGGGCGTTCAAGCATTCGAGGAAGGCTCATTCCACTTCGGTGGGCCAAACTTCTGCACCCGTGGAATCGATCAGCTCAAGCTCCTCTGAGGAAAGCCTGAGTCCTCGGATACGCCCAGAGGCCAAGAGTAAATACTTTATATTTTAAAGATATTTTTGACTAACACCTTTCCATTGCTTTATTTGCAGCCCGGTGCGCAATCGGACAAGGGAGGACGATTGCAAGGGAAGACTACCACCCACTGCCTTGGCTCGGAGTTCTTCTAAGACAACAACTGATCCTCCACAAGTGTGATGCCTCCGATTCAATCATACACTAATCATACACGCAAATGCGTATGATCAAGATCATGGGCTCACGGGAAGATATCACAACACAACTCTAGACACAAAATAAAGTCATACAAGCTTTATATTACAAGCCAGGGGCCTCAAAGGCTCGAAAACATCAGCTCGAATACAAACGAGTCAGCGGAAGCAACAATATCTGAGTATAGACTAAGTTAAACAAGATCTGCCTTAAGTAGGCTAGCAAAAAAGCAACAACAATCGAAAAGGCAAGGCCTCCTGACTGGGAGCCTCCTAACTACTCCTGGTTGTCGACAACCTCCACGTTGTACTAGGCACCCTCGGGGTAGTAGTAGTCATCAACGGTGGCAACTGGCTCCTAGGATCCGTCATCTGATTGCAGCAATCGGGTATGGGGGAAAACGAGGTAGCGAAGCAACCGTGAGTACTCATCCAAAGTACTCGCAAGACTTACATCAGATCTATACTAAGTATGCTTCAGTTTCAAAGGAATGTGGCTATATCTTTGGAGTGAACTGGAGATGCCAAAATAGAGGGAAAAGCCTAGCCTATCAAAGACTACCAACTTCAAGCATCTTGCAGCATTTAGAAGAGTACAGAAGAACATAATATAAGTAGCAAGCATGTTGTAGTAATAACGCCCAGAGATCCTTTCTCGACACCCTACGAGAAAGCAATCCCGGAGCCACATATACAATTATTATTTCCAGTATATAGCTCTAGTTGTATAGATTGGGATACAACTCCAAGTCGTCCTCTTACCATGGACACGTCTATTCGAATAGATAAACTTCCCTATAGAGGTTCACCACATTGCTCGACATGCTCGATTATCTCTGGATGGACACAATTTCCTGGGTCATGCCCGACCTTGGAAGATCAACAAGTCATAGCCCTACCTAGGGTCAACAGATAGGCCAGTACGTCGGTCCACATCCTAAGCGTGCAGGGGTCTTGGGACCATCGCTGTTTGCACTCCTGCACGTCGTGAATGTAGTTGGAATCAGTCTTGGCAACTTCCTTATACAAGGCAGGTGCTTATGCGGGCCACTTGGGAGTGCGCCGCTAAACCGCTGACGTGTGGAGAGCTTCTGCTGATACATACGATGCAGAGTGCCCAAAACTATTCCCTCATGGTGGTTAGTGCGTATAGGTCAATGACCAACTAAGATCAAATACCCAATACCGTTAGTGTCTTGGGAGCTCACGGTGATGATCAGTGGTCCTGTCGCCCCATCTCGAGGACTTATGGCAAGGGCCAGGCCCAGCTTACTCCAGGGCAGTCTACCTGTCCAACCATGCCTCGTAATTATCTCGCGGGTACCCTCTGGGCCAACCCGACTTCATATCACTATCGCGGATACCCCTTGTGGCCAACCCATCTTTAATATGGTTTTTTGGTAAAGTCCACGTAACCGTGTGTCCAAAACACCAAGGGGAAATCCAAGGAACCACCCTCTATGTAATCCACTTGATGTAATCGTCAAGGTGTACTTATGAGGATTCGCCCGCAAGGTTCACACTTGAGGTCTTGCATGACAAAGTCATATCGGGAGTGGTGAAGGAGGAATCACCCTTGATAGACCACGACTGATTGGCTACACTACAAAGTTATCATCACGAGTGCGTTATGAGGTATCAACCTCGGCACTCGATAGTAGCTCTACAGAGTCGTGCAACAAAAGGGGGTGAGGTGATGTGTCGGGCCCTGGACGTCGATCACGTTGATCGAGTCATCTGGTAATCCAGCGGAGGCAACAGGGACAAGGTGAGGGATCACTGATGGATCACTAACCGACCAATACTAAGCATATAGGATAAGCAGGTAATGTACAAAGCAGGTTAGAAAAGCAGGCTATGCATCAGAATAGGAGCAATCAAGTACAGTAGCAAAATCTAATGCAAGCATGATAGAGAATGGAATGGGCCATATCGGAATGATCAAGGGGTGTTTGCTCGCCTGGAAGCTCTACTGCAAGTGGCTGGACGTCAAAGGCGTAGTCGTGCACAACAACGGTCTTGGTGTCTACCTGAGTGAAGACAGGGAAGAAACAATGAATATAAAGCAAACAAGTGCAACACTATGCATGAAAAGATAATATGCAGGGCTAGGGGGTGTTCTAATGAAGTGCTGCACGTTGCAGACGAAGAGGAAAAACAACTCGGGATGTTTTCCCGGTGTTTGACATTTTTTGGACAGATGAAGAGAGGGGGACGGTTCCATGTTCGTCATGCTAGAGGCATGAGACAGATGAATGAATTGCATAATTGGATTCTTTGGATTTTTAAGAGCAACTTCCATATATAATTTTTTTCATCTGAATTATAGATTATTTTATATGATTTTTCAAAGATTTAAACATTATCTGAATTATTATTAAATCTGAAATGATTTTATTGCATCAGCATGACGTCATACTTACATCAACAGTCAACCAGCCAGTCAGCTGGTCCAACTAACGGTTGGGTCCTACCTATCATTGACAGTGGGGGTTAACAGGGTTAAAACTAAACTAAATTAACTAATTAATCTATTGGGCGCACCTGTAAGTGTCTAAAATAGGTTAATTACACTAATATAATTAATTTCATTAATTAGCGGGGGTGGGGCCCATATGTCGGCGGTTGGGTGAGCCGAGTCAGCTGCGTTGACTGGGTCAACGCGGTCAAAGGAAGCCAGCGGGGCCACTGGTGCCCACCAGTTAGCGACTGTGGGTGTGGCCCCAGTAGCGCCACATTGGCGGGGGCGCCGGAGCAGGCTCCGACGAGCGTTTCGTAGCAGAGGCTTGCCGAAGTTGGCTGGGATTTGCGCGTCGGCGGCCATTTGGGACGCGACCGGCTATTTCCGAACGGCCACTCCGCGACGCGTCGTGCTGTGTCATCGGTTGATGCAGGGGGTGGCCGGAGCAGCAGCGATGGCGACGTGTAGCGGCGGCAGAAGCAGTTGGGCTTGGTGGGACGCACGTGGTCGGCGCGGTCAGCAATCATGTGGTTGGGCAGGCGTGGGCGACCGGTGGGCGATTGCAGTCAAGGGGAGCAAAGCCAGGCCGCGTTGGGCATGGCAACTGAAGCGTTGGCTGCGACGACGGTCGATTGGTGGTTTCGGGCGGCGCTCGGTGTAGAGGTTCTTCAAGACGCAGAGGCAGGCGAGCATGGGAGGAGGGTTGCGGGGCTATGTGAGTGCACGTATGGGCGCAGCCAGGGAGAGGCGGGGCGGCCAGGGGGTGCGGCGTGCACGAGCAGGTGGAACTAGGGTGCGGCGGGCGCGCGACGATGATGCGGCGACCGTGAGCTCGTGGGGCGCGGGCATGATGCCAATGGGCACATACGGCATAATGAAGGAGAAATAGGGGAAGGTCGATGGGTGGCTCACCGAGTGGAAACGGTGGTCGGTGGCAGCTTACTAGCAAAAGAGCTCGACGCAGATGGGGGAGGGGGGTACCGGTGGCCGACGGGGAGGCAATCTCGAACGCAAAGACGTGGGGCCTTTCCGGCTCCTATTGTTGGGTGAGAGGACGAAACCGAGAACCGTGCAGCCAGTGGACATCCTGGCACAGTCCGGGGTGGCGCCGGAGCGCGTGGATGGTGGCTAGCGTCGACAGGAGGCATTCGAGCATGGGGCAGATCTGGCAAAGGGGAGAGCACAGGCAAGGGAGGTGTGTGAGGGAGGCGAGCGAGCGGCAAGTGGGAGGGGGTAGTGCGAGGCGCCGGGGTCGACGGCTTATCCTATAGGCGGGGGCGCGCTCAGGCGCTCGCCGGATCAGAGGAATATGGGAGGAAGGCGACCTGCCTGGGGGGGGGGGATAGGTGGCCTGTCGGGCCGGCTCGGGTGGGCTAGGCCCAGGGTGGTAGTTTTTTTCCTTTTCCCTTTGCCTTTTCCTTTTCTTTGTTTTTCTTTTTTCTTTTCTTTTTTCCTTTTAGTTTCTTTTTATTTTAGTTTTATAAAATATAAACTTATTCCCTAAATTAGCATCAATACTTATGCCACTGCCATAATTAATTTGACACTTTATTTAAAATAGTTTGTATTTGTTATGTTTCAAAATGCATTTAAACAATTGTTTTAGCCCCTGTTATAGTTATTTTTGGGCATCTAAATACTTTTTAAAATGTGGGTTTCAACATGACAATTATCAAGGGATTATTTGCAACACTTTGAACATTTTTGTTTTCGTGTTTGATAAATTTGAAAATTTGACTTTAAATTTGGATTTGAATTTGAACTTTGATTGGGACCAAGTGAGGATTAGCAACAGTAATTTGATGACATGGCACCATTAACAGGGGATTACTGTAGCTTAATAAATAGGGTGTTACAGTTCTCCTCCACTATAAGAAATATCGTCCCAAGATTTAGGAGGTAGACGAAAACAAAGAAAGGTATTCATCACGAAGACGATCCTTGTGTTCCCAAGTGGCCTCATCTTTAGAATGGTTTGAACACTAGACTTTAAGAAACTTGACTGCCTTCTGATGGGTGCGACGCTCAGCTTGACCGAGAATGCGGACCGGATGCTCTTTCTAAAAGAGGTCTTGTTGCGATTCAAGCATTTCATGGTCCACTCCTCGGATAGGGTCTTTGAAGCAGCGGCAGAGCCATGACACATGGAAAACATCGTGAACTTGAGAAAGGTTCGACAACAGTTCCAATTGATATGCCACTTTCCCACGCCTTCCGAGAATGGTGAAATGTCACACCCTGCATTTTGTAACATTTCATTTTCATTAATAAAGCATGAAAATTTGGACCAACAAAAACTTTTTGCATTATTTGGCTTTTATTTGAAGTTGGTTTTCTCTCTGTGTTTCTTTTCAAGTGCTTCTTGAAGTCAACTACTTTACCCTCTATATTTCATCTCCTTACCCCAAGTTCCTGACCAATGACCATGCCATGTGTATAGTGCAATATAGAATTTTCTTACAAAAATAATTTGGCCAGAAAGTATTTTCTAAATTTAGTTTTCCAAAAACCCCTGAATTGAGGTTTGCACTGCAAGTACTTGATTAAGGGCAGCAAAAATCTTCCCAAAAATATATTTGACTCCTATTAGATATAGGATGCCCAGAAACCACAAAAATATAATTTTAAAAGTTATTTTACTATTTTATTTAAAAGCTTTTTCTTAAGGCCAGAAATGGTCTTTAATAGGGAAAAATTATTTTATTGTTTCAAAAATATTTGACAAAATTTAGGGAAACTCATAGGACATCTATTGTCCATATATAAGAGTTTCAACACATGGTCATGTTCCAAATATTGGTCAAATCCCTCTAAAACCCTTTCTGGATATTTCAAGATTTTGAAATATTTGCAAAGGAAATTTTCTCCAAAAATTCCAGGAAAATTCTATCATGTCACATATGACATATTAGATGATCTTGCCAAGTCCCATGACCTGGAGAACAAGATATCCTCATCAAAACCCCTCAAAACCATTTCTGGCCATTCTGAAGTTTGATCTACTTTACATTGCCAAATGTGTCCAAATGTTCTCAAACTTGGTGAACATGCTCCAATGGTCTAATGATGCATCTAGACCAAATGGAACAGGTTGGAGAAGAGGAAATCTTGGTCAAAGTGCCTCAAAACCCTCTCTGGCCAGAATCAAGTTTGAACTACTTTGTACTACCAACTTCTTCTCCAAGACCCCAACTTTGGTGAGCCTGATCACATGACCAAATAAGGCCACCACACCAAGTGGTGCATCAAGGAGAAATGATCTACTCCACTGGATCTACACAAATCCATTTCTGCCCATTTCTAGGGTTTGCAAGAGTTACATTGGCAACTTTGTCCAAATAAGCTCAAAATGGGTGGAAGGCCCTCATTGTATGTGACATTTCACCCTATGGAGTACCAAAGCCAGTGGAAGTCATTACCTATCCAAAACACCATCAAACACCTTCTGGCAGAAAACTAAAATGCCTATTTTTGCCACTTTCACTAATCTCCTTGAGTTCACCTTTTTACCACAACCCCTCCTCGTTCCCCTCTGTCACTTAGATGCTTTTCTACCCGAGGAAGCAATGTGGAAGAAGGGGGAAACCACGTTTGTCCTTTCTGGACAACATTTTCCTCTCTCTCTCACAGCCTCTCTCTCTCCCCTCTGCACTCCAGAGCATCCAAGGCTCTTTCCTAGTTTTGCCCCCACCCACTGTAGCTCCCAGACACGAGTGGACGCGCGCGCGACGCGGGAAAGCCGCGGATGCCAGCCAAAGTCGCGCTCTGGAGCACGTCACTGCGCTCCCGACCGTTGACGCCGCGTCCCCGACCACCTCGTGCTACCCCCGCGCGCCAGTCGATGCCCCTCGGCGTCCGTGACACGCCACCGTGCAGGCCCCCTTGTCTCTCCCTCTCTCTCACCCCCTGCAACGCATGCCCGGCGCCGCCCGGCTCGGCCAATGCCCGGCCTCACACGCGCGAGCGCCAGTGACTCCCCCAGCTCTCTCTCCTTCTCCCTGGCGCCCTACTCCATCCCCACGAATGCCGTGGACAGCTTCATCCCTTCTCCAACGGCCTCCAGAGCCGATCCCGCAGGCGCCCGTAGGCCACGCCTACGGTGAACCGCGGCCAGCCTATATAAGGCAGCCCCGAGTCCCTCTCTTCCTCCCTGTCGCTCCTCCACACACCCAATCGACCTCCCGCGCCACTCCTCCCTCTCCAGAACCACCCGAGCTCGAGATCGAGCTCGAGCTCCGCCGCCTCGGCTCGTCGGCGTCCGCGTGGTACAGGCCTTCTCCGCCCCAGCTCTCTTTCGATCTGGAACCGCGAGGCGCCACTGATTCTTTCCCCTCTCTTTCCCCCTTGTTTTGCAGCCGGAAACGGCCGGAGCCACCGACGCCCGAAGCGCCTCCGCCGCGTGACCTCGTCGCCGGCGAAGCAGGCCACTCCGGCGACCGTCTCCACCATCACCAGAACCGCGACTCCACCCTGAGTCCAACGGTAGCCCCCGCATCCCTTCCCGTGCCTTGTATCGCCGCCGGCGAGCTCGCCGTCGCCTCTGGCCGGAGGTAGACGATGGCCGCCGTGGGGCCGGCCCGTCAGCCTCACACCCTGACAGGTGGGATCCACTCGTCAGGTTTAAAACGTGCGCACGCGCGCGCACCGATCCGCCGTCGGCTGAAGGCGTATTTCGCCTTTACGCCTTCGACGTGGCGGCCGCGTGGGCTGGTTTCCCCTCTGGGCCTGCTGCTGCCGTGGCCTCTCTGGCCCAGTGGCACAGCGCCGTTTTTCTTTTTCTTTTTCTGTCTTATTTCCAAAAATTCCACAGGACAGAATACTTATCCAAATGAATTGATTCCAAATTCTAAATTCCTAGAATATTGCAACCTATTTAATGGTGCAACTTTCATTCAAATCCAACAACCTTTTCTTCTCTTTAAATATTTAAATGTGATTTTTAGCATTTAATTAAGCCTTTTAAAATCCATATCTCCTATTCTGCTACTCCAGAACCAAAACCAAAAGTTGTCCCCTTCCTAGCTTTCCTCCTAGTATTTTACAAAAATAAGTTGACATTTTTCTGAGCACTTTGACTTTTCTGTTTTTATTATTGTCTTATTTCCCCGTTGTTTTCTTGCGACGTTAGATCCCGTATTTGACGAGGTAGCTGAGGAAGAAGGAGGAGCAGGGCCTGAAGACTTTGAAGATCAAGCCAACCAAGGCAAGCAGCCCTTTGACCATGTTTATGAAACCTTCTTAAACATGCCATATAGTTCGTTATATTTGTTGCATCGGAATCATGATGAGATGGTGAACCACGTGGTTGGTTGCCTCGATTACATCCCTCGTTGATACTTGCATTGTGCATGGCCCTACCTTCTAATGAGGGTTATGCCGGTGGGAGTAGATAGGATGCAAATGTAGATGCTACGCAAACGGGATGAGTTTGTGCATGGTGGAGGAGGCAAGTGCTTTCAAAAGTCTTTTCGAAAACCCCGTCGGGTGCCACTTATGCCCGAGGGAGATGATGAGATGGGTGACCACTTGATGACGAAGTGGTGTGCCAAGCAAAAGGGTGTGTTGTTTTCAAAACGGATTGGTCGGAGTTGCGACCGTTATTCCAACCTTACATGCGCGACCACTCTACCCTTATATGGGAAAGGGCATTATTTAGTACCTAGACCGATACTAGCTTGGAGCCCGCATTACTAGTGACGGGGGAGAGTTGGTGCTCTCTCTTGGGACGGGGTCGTGTCAGGTAGGGCGGCCATGACTGTTTTCACAGGGCACCGGACACACCGTTGGTACCCCGTGCTTATGGTATGTGATGAATATGGGAGCGAGGCTCCACAACTTTATGATGTGAAATGTTGGGCACGGGGATTACTACCAATCGAGTGGACTCCATGTTAGTGTCGTCTAGGGAAAGGTAGTGATCGGGTGCTTACCCCGGGTACTTGAGGTACCGCGGGCCGTGGATGACCCGGAAGTTCCCCGGATCTAGTGGTTAAAGTGTGCAACCTCTGCAGAGTGTAAAACTATTCGAATAGCCGTGTCCACGGTCATGGACAGTTGGGTAACCGCTCTTGGGCTACGTCCACTTGTTTTCAAACCCAGTGTGTGTGTGATGATGAAGATGACTTGGGTCAAGTCAGAGGACTTGACACGATTGAGATGGGTTGGTGCCCACTCTGTTTATGATAAATGGGTTGGTGCCCATTCTATTTATGTTGATATCTGTGACCAGTTCTCATGGTTACTATGCATGCTTTATAGGATGTTGAACATGTCATTGCACTCAAAACTAGCTTTATGCAAAAATTTACCATGTCATGCATTGTTGTACCTTGAACCAAATCATGGGTTGCTTGCGAGTACATTCAAAGTACTCATTGGCTTGCCACTTGTTATTTAATTGACCAGGCATGGAAGAACCGGAGTTCGAAGAAGAGTTCTTTGGAGACAATCATGCGAACTAGGACGTTTCCCAGTCAGAATGCCTGTAGGGTTAAGGCAGATGGCATGGGTTCTACTTATCGACGACGATTTCCGCTGCTATGTTTCATTTGATGTTCAGCCCTTAAGGCTTTATCGATGTAAGACTTGACCATAATGGTCACAATTCGTGTAAGACGGTATGTATGGATGTAAGACTCTTGTTATTCAGCTTTTGTGTGTTCAGTGAGCATTGATCTCTGGGATCACTATACACGTGCATTCGGTGATCACGACTTATGAGTCGGGGTCCCCACAGAGCTGGTACCAGAGCCAGGTTGACTGTAGGAAGCCTCAGTTAGCATGGACGTTAGTTAGAGCGAGACTATCCCCTAGATTACCCATATACCTATGTTTTATGTTAGTATCCCCAAACATAGGTCACATTCCTTTATTGACCCTTTCCCTTCCACTTTTGTAGATGGCCGCCGTACCCGAGGACTTCCTGACCACTGGGTTTCCCGTGCTTCTTGAGGATAGCCTCAGGAAGTGCCTCGAGTCCCCACCTTCTCCTACCACGAGGACTGGGTCGACAGCACCAAGAAGGAGTATCACGTGGAGGTAGTCATGAGGGCTAACGACTCCCCGACGAGCTGGTTCTTTGAGGGACCCCAGATGGCGACACTGCTCCTCGCCGTGGAGACTGCTACCCTCAAGGCGCTGACTCGCCTCCGGGATCTTCTGCCGGAGATGGCGAGTGAGCCAGCCACTCGATACCTGCCTTATCGTAAGGAAGGTGATGACGGGAGCAGCGCACCAGCACCACCCTTGGACGAGGGACTTTCTCTCCGTTTCCAGACCTACTTCAGCTTGTGTGCCGACAGTCTGGCACAGCACCTGGCCTCGGAGTCGACGGAGCTTCGGAAGGAACTCCACGAGACCAAGGAGCTCCTCCGCATAGTTCAGATGAAGGCGGACGGGATCAAGAAGGATGGAGCACCCCCTGGACAGCCCGCAGTAGCTTATCGAGGCGGACGACCCCCACAGGTCGCACCTGCCAAGGGATCACCTCAGCCACGCCGTATGACGGCAAAGGAGTACCGCAACCTCTTCACGACGCCACCGGCAAAGCAGCGCCGTGCTCAGCTCCTCCACTCCCCCACTTCATCAAGCGACAAAGAGACCAAGACAGATGAAGATGAGGAGGAAGACCCAGAGGAGCCAGAATACCCGACCGAGCATTCCACCACCTAGACACCGTTCAGGACTAGGATAGGCTAGCTCGTAGCCTATGGTAGGATAGGTTGTGTACCCCTTTTGCGAAGTCGAGTCCTTGTAATGGTTCTTATGAAACCATGTTATGTTGTGTTTGCTTTCAACTTGCTTTGATGAAGTCGTACTTTCCCTTCAGGGAACTTGTAAACGACTACATTTCCCATTTGGTTTTAATGCATGAGTTTGGCCCTTCTGGCCTTGGTTAACTTAAATTTTGTGTCACACCACCCCCTTACTAGGCATCCCATCTATACTGCTTTCCCTCATTTTATATTCCCAATCATGAGACCTTGAACGCTCCAACAGGATGCCTGTTGTAACACGTACTGGTACCTCTACCCTGCCGCAAGAAGCCGGAGGTTCTGCTGAGGCAGGAGCCAGCCAGGACCAAGCCCAAGGACAGACTCCACCACCACCACCTCCCCCGAGCATGGACTTGGCTCAGCTTCTCCAAGCCTTCCGAGAGGAGCGCCAAGCCAACACTGCAGCCCTCCAGATGATTGCTCAAGCTGTCAATCGCCAGCCGGCGGGACACGGCCATGGACGTTCCACGCTGGTGGAGTTCAAGAAGCATGCACCACCCACCTTCATTGAGACTGTTGAACCCCTGGATGCAGACGACTGGGTCCGCACCATTGAGGATCTGCTGGCACTAGTCGGATGCACTGAGGACCGTGATAAAGTGGCGTATGCTGCCCACTGTCTCGGGGGAACTGCCAGAGCTTGGTGGGATGGATTCAAGGCTATGCATGTTGAGCAAGACATCACTTGGGACACCTTCAAGACAGAATTCCGCAAGGCCCACATTCCCTCAGGAATTATGGCCATCAAGAAGCGTGAGTTCTGAGCCCTGAAGCAAGGGAGCAGCACTGTCAAGGAGTACAGGCAGAAGTTCAGTGTTCTCTCAAGGTATGCCCCTGAGGATGTCAGCACTGATGCTGCCAAAAGGGAGCGCTTCATGGAAGGCCTTAACCAGACTCTGCAGTACTCGCTTGTTGTGTGTGACTGCCCGATTTTTCCTGATCTGGTGAACAAGGCACTCATGCTTGAGGACAAGCGACGTGCCTTGGATGACACTCGTAAGCGCAAGATGATCAGCAAGGGTAGCTCCAGCAACCAGAAGCCTCGTCCGTGGCAGCCAGCTCCGGTCAAGCCAACCTATCAGCAACCAAGAGCTCCTGCACCCCGCGCCAACTATCCACCTCAGCAGTATGCCAACCCTAGGCCAGCTTACAACAACCCCAATAACAATGCTGGCAAGGGCGTCATCCCCAACCAAGTCACCTGCTTTGGATGTGGACAGCCCGGGCACTACTCCAAGAATTGCCCCAACAAGAAGCCCGACGCCCCGCGCCCCAATGCGCAGAACTCAGGGCAAGGCCGTGGAATGTCACCGAGGAACCAAGCTCCCCGCAACCTGCCCAACAATGGCAGGGGTCGCGTGAATCATGTCACTGCGGAAGAAGCCCAGGAAGACCCGGACGTCGTGCTGGGTACGTTCCTTGTCAATTCAGCACCCGCAACTGTTTTGTTTGATTCTGGAGCCATGCATTCTTTTGTCACCCAAAGTTTTGCATTAAAAAGTGGCATGACCCCTACACCCCTGAATAACCCTATGGTGGTACAAACCCCCGGAGCAGAGATGAGAGCCAAGATAGGATGTAAAGGAGTCGGGATTACCATTAACGGGGTAGGTTTCCTAGCAGACCTTATCATCCTGAAATCACAAGGCTTGGATGTGATCTTGGGAATGGATTGGCTCAGCAAGCACCAAGGCTTGATTGATTGCGCCAACCGGGCTGTCACTATGACCAATGGCCGAGGAGTCGAAGTTAAGTTTGCCTCCAACCCCTCCTCTGCTCAAGCCAACCAAGTCAACTGTCTGACTGAAGTTGCATTGGAACAAGTGCCGGTAGTATGCGAGTATCCCGATGTTTTTCCTAATGAGCTACCAGGAATGCCTCCTGACCGAGATATTGAGTTCACAATCGAGCTCATACCCGGAGCAGGACCCATCTATAAGAAGCCTTATAGAATGGGATCGGAGGAGTTAGCAGAATTGAAGAAGCAGCTGGAAGAGCAGTTGAGGAAGGGATTTATCCGCCCTAGTGCCTCCCCTTGGGGATCACCTGTTCTGTTTGTGGCAAAGAAGGACGGTACCATCCGCTTATGCATTGACTACCGCTCCCTCAACGAAGTTACAATCAAGAACAAGTACCCACTTCCCAAGATTGAAGATCTGTTTGATCAACTCAATGGGGCCAAGGTGTTCTCCAAGATCGACCTCAGATCTGGGTACTACCAACTGAAGATCAGACCCCAAGATATTCCGAAGACGGCATTCGTAACCAGATATGGCCCGTATGAATGCACGGTCATGTCTTTTGGATTGACCAATGCCCCAGCTTACTTCATGTATCTCATGAATAAGGTCTTCATGGAATATTTGGACAAGTTTGTTGTTGTCTTCATTGATGACATTCTTGTCTTCTCGAAGTCGGAAGAAGAGCACGAGCAACACTTGAGGATGGTCCTAGACGAGCTTCGAGAGCGCCAACTGTATGCCAAGTTCAGCAAGTGTGAATTCTGGCTGCGTGAAGTTGGATTCCTGGGTCATGTTTTAGCTGAAGAGGGATTGTCAGTCGACCCTGCTAAGATTGAAGCCGTGACTGAATGGCAATCCCCGAGCAATGTGAAGGAAGTCAGAAGCTTCCTCAGACTCGCGGGATATTACCGCAAGTTCGTTGAAGGATTCTCAAGCATTGCCCGACCCATGACTCAGCTCTTGAAGAAGGACAAGAAGTTCGAATGGATGCCGAAGTGCGAAGAGAGCTTCCAGGAACTAAAGAAGAGGCTAACCACCGCCCCAGTTCTGGCCACACCAGATATACACAAGGAGTTTGTGATATATTGTGATGCGTCAAGAACCGGACTGGGAGGTGTTCTGATGCAAGAAGGCAGAGTCGTAGCCTACCTTTCAAGGCAACTACGACCTCACGAAGAGAACTATGCTACTCATGACCTTGAGCTAGCAGCAGTGGTTCATGCCCTGAAGACATGGCGACATTACCTCTTGGGGAAGCGATGTGAGATATACACGGATCACAAAAGTCTGAAGTATATTTTCACTCAAAGGGAATTGAACATGAGGCAGAGAAGATGGCTGGAGTTGATAAAGGATTATGACCTCAGTGTTCAATACCACCCCGGAAAGGCTAATGTGGTAGCAGATGCTTTGAGCAGAAAGGCTTGCTCCTTGAATGCTATGCTTAAGCACAAGCTACCCGCCTTGTATGAAGAACTTGAAAGCTTCGGGTTGGAACTGGTTGCACCAGGATTCTTGGCCAACCTCGAAGTTAAGCCTACCTTCATGGATGATATTAAGGAAGCTCAGAAGGGACATGAGAGTATTGAAGGCATCAAGAGGAAGATCAAGGCAGGCAAAGCCTCAGGACTCTCAGAGGATGAGGAAGGAATTGTGTGGTTTGGGAACCGCATCTGTGTACCCAACAAGGTTGAGCTCAAGAACCTGATCTTGCAAGAAGCTCATGACACCCCATATTCCATCCACCCTGGAGGAACCAAGATGTATCAAGACCTGAAGGAAAGATTCTGATGGCACGGGATGAAAAGGGAGATTGCCACCTATGTTGCAAAATGTGACGTATGCCAGAGAGTCAAAGCTGAACATCAGCGACCCGCTGGATTGTTGCAACCCCTCAAGGTACCTGAATGGAAGTGGGATAAAGTCGGGATGGACTTCATCACCGGTTTACCCAGGTCAAGCAAGGGACATGACTCAATATGGGTCATCGTTGACCATTTGACCAAGGTGGCCCACTTCATTCCTGTCAAGATGACCTACAAGGCGAACCAGTTAGCCAGTCTCTACATCAACCGAATTGTGAGCCTTCATGGTGTTCCCAAGGAGATTGTGTCAGATTGAGGAACCCAGTTCACCTCAAGGTTTTGGAAGAAATTCCAGGAGGCCATGGGGACCAAGTTGTCCTTCAGCACTGCTTTCCACCCACAGACCGGAGGTCAGACAGAGCGAGTGAATCAAATACTCAAAGACATGCTCCGAGCCTGTGTCTTAGCTTATGGAGCTAAGTGGGAAGATTGCCTTCCTTTTGCCGAGTTCTCTTACAACAACAGTTATCAGGCAAGCCTTCAGATGGCACCATTTGAAGTGTTATACGGGCGGAAGTGTCGTACACCTCTCAATTGGTTAGAGACTGGAGAAGGACTTGTCTTTGGGCCGGATATCCTTCGTGAAGCCGAAGAGCAAGTCCAGCTTGTCAGAGAGCGTCTGAGGTCTGCCAAGTCAAGACAGAAGAGCTACGCTGACTCACGCCGTAGAGACATAAACTTCCGAGTTGGAGACCATGTCTATCTCCGGGTCACCCCTCTCAAAGGAGCCCAGCGCTTCCATGTCAAAGGAAAGCTCGCTCCGAGATACATTGGCCCCTTCAAGATCATGGAACGACGAGGAGAAGTGGCTTATCAGTTGGAACTTCCACCTGAACTTTCTGATGTGCATAACGTGTTCCACGTGTCACAACTCCAAAAGTGTCTCCAGGTTCCCGACAAGCCCGACCTCTACAAGGACGTCAATCACCAAGCCATTGATCTTCAACCTGATTTGACTTATCGTGAGAGACCCATCTGCATTCTGGATGAGGCTGAACGACGCACTCAAAGCCGCACCATCAAGTACTTCAAGGTCCAATGGAGCAATCACACTGAAGCAGAAGCAACTTGGGAGCGTGAAGACTACCTTAGATCCGAGTTCCCGTATCTCTTTAAAGCCTAGTTTAGGAATCTCGGGGACGAGATTCTTGTAAGGGGGGTAGGTCTGTCACACCCTGCATTTTGTAACATTTCATTTTCATTAATAAAGCATGAAAATTTGGACCAACAAAAACTTTTTGCATTATTTGGCTTTTATTTGAAGTTGGTTTTCTCTCTGTGTTTCTTTTCAAGTGCTTCTTGAAGTCAACTACTTTACCCTCTATATTTCATCTCCTTACCCCAAGTTCCTGACCAATGACCATGCCATGTCTATAGTGCAATATAGAATTTTCTTACAAAAATAATTTGGCCAGAAAGTATTTTCTAAATTTAGTTTTCCAAAAACCCCTGAATTGAGGTTTGCACTGCAAGTACTTGATTAAGGGCAGCAAAAATCTTCCCAAAAATATATTTGACTCCTATTAGATATAGGATACCCAGAAACCACAAAAATATAATTTTAAAAGTTATTTTACTATTTTATTTAAAAGCTTTTTCTTAAGGCCAGAAATGGTCTTTAATAGGGAAAAATTATTTTATTGTTTCAAAAATATTTGACAAAATTTAGGGAAACTCATAGGACATATATTGTCCATATATAAGAGTTTCAACACATGGTCATGTTCAAAATATTGGTCAAATCCCTCTAAAACCCTTTCTGGATATTTCAAGATTTTGAAATATTTGCAAAGGAAATATTCTCTAAAAATTCCAGGAAAATTCTATCATGTCACATATGACATATTAGATGATCTTGCCAGGTCCCATGACCTGGAGAACAAGATATCCTCATCAAAACCCCTCAAAACCATTTCTGTCCATTCTGAAGTTTGATCAACTTTACATTGCCAAATGTGTCCAAATGTTCTCAAACTTGGTGAACATGCTCCAATGGTCTAATGATGCATCTAGACCAAATGGCACAGGTTGGAGAAGAGGAAATCTTGGTCAAAGTGCCTCAAAACCCTCTCTGGCCAGAATCAAGTTTGAACTACTTTGTACTACCAACTTCTTCTCCAAGACCCCAACTTTGGTGAGACTGATCACATGACCAAATAAGGCCACCACACCAAGTGGTTCATCAAGGAGAAATGATCTACTCCACTGGATCTACACAAATCCATTTCTGCCCATTTCTAGGGTTTGCAAGAGTTACATTGGCAACTTTGTCCAAATAAGCTCAAAATGGGTGGAAGGCCCTAATTATATGTGAAATTTCACCCTATGGAGTACCAAGGCCAGTGGAAGTCATTAGCCTATCCAAAACAACATCAAACACCTTCTGCCAGAAAACTAAAATGCCTATTTTTGCCACTTTCACTAATCTCCTTGAGTTCATCTTTTTACCACAACCCCTCCTCATTCCCCTCTGTCACTTAGATGCTTTTCTACCTGAGGAAGCAATGTGGAAGAAGGGGGAAACCACGTTTGTCCTTTCTGGACAACATTTTCCTCTCTCTCTCACAGCCTCTCTCTCTCCCCTCTGCACTCCAGAGCATCCAAGGCTCTTTCCTAGTTTTGCCCCCACCCACTGTAGCTCCCAGACACGAGTGGACGCGCGCGCGACGCGGGAAAGCCGCGGATGCCGGCCAAAGTCGCGCTCTGGAGCACGTCACTACGCTCCCGACCGTTGACGCCGCGTCCCCGACCACCTCGTGCTACCCCCGCGTGCCAGTCGATGCCCCTCGGCATCCGTGACACGCCACCATGCAGGCCCCCTTGTCTCTCCCTCTCTCTCACCCCCTGCAACGCATGCCCGGCGCCGCCCGGCTCGGCCAATGCCCGGCCTCACACGCGCGAGCGCCAGTGACTCCCCCAGCTCTCTCTCCTTCTCCCTGGCGCCCTACTCCATCCCCACGAACGCCGTGGACAGCTTCATCCCTTCTCCAACGGCCTCCAGAGCCGATCCCGCGGGCGCCCGTAGGCCACGCCTACGGTGAACCGCGGCCAGCCTATATAAGGCAGCCCCGAGTCCTTCCCTTCCTCCCTGTCGCTCCTCCACACACCCAATCGACCTCCCGCGCCACTCCTCCCTCTCCAGAACCACCCGAGCTCGAGATCGAGCTCGAGCTCCGCCGCCTCGGCTCGTCGGCGTCCGCGCCGTACAGGCCTTCTCCGCCCCAGCTCTCTTTCGATCTGGAACCGCGAGGCGCCACTGATTCTTTCCCCTCTCTTTCCTCCTTGTTTTGCAGCCGGAAACGGCCGGAGCCACCGACGCCCGAAGCGCCTCCGCCGCGTGACCTCGTCGCCAGCGAAGCAGGCCACTCCGGCGACCGTCTCCACCACCACCAGAACCGCGACTCCACCCTGAGTCCAACGGTAGCCCCCGCATCCCTTCCCGTGCCTTGTATCGCCGCCGGTGAGCTCGCCGTCGCCTCTGGCCGGAGGTAGACGACGGCCGCCGTGGGGCCGGCCCGTCAGCCTCACACCCTGACAGGTGGGATCCACCCGTCAGGTTTAAAACGTGCGCACGCGCGCGCACCGATCCGCCGTCGGCTGAAGGCGTATTTCGCCTTTACGCCTTCGACGTGGCGGCCGCGTGGGCTGGTTTCCCCTCTGGGCCTGCTGCTGCCGTGGCCTCTCTGGCCCAGTGGCACAGCGCCGTTTTTCTTTTTCTTTTTCTGTCTTATTTCCAAAAATTCCACAGGACAGAATATTTATCCAAATGAATTGATTCCAATTTCTAAATTCCTAGAATATTGCAACCTATTTAATGGTGCAACTTTCATTCAAATCCAACAACCTTTTCTTCTCTTTAAATATTTAAATGTGATTTTTAGCATTTAATTAAGCCTTTGAAAATCCATATCTCCTATTCTGCTACTCCAGAACCAAAACCAAAAGTTGTCCCCTTCCTAGCTTTCCTCCTAGTATTTTACAAAAATAAGTTGACATTTTTCTGAGCACTTTGACTTTTCTGTTTTTATTATTGTCTTATTTCCCCGTTGTTTTCTTGCGACGTTAGATCCCGTATTTGACGAGGTAGCTGAGAAAGAAGGAGGAGGAGGGCCTGAAGACTTTGAAGATCAAGCCAACCAAGGCAAGCAGCCCTTTGACCATGTTTATGAAACCTTCTTAAACATGCCATATAGTTCGTTATATTTGTTGCATCGGAATCATGATGAGATGGTGAACCACGTGGTTGGTTGCCTCGATTACATCCCTCGTTGATACTTGCATTGTGCATGGCCCTACCTTCTTATGAGGGTTATGCCGGTGGGAGTAGATAGGATGCAAATGTAGATGCTACGCAAACGGGATGGGTTTGTGCATGGTGGAGGAGGCAAGTGCTTTCAAAAGTCTTTTCGAAAACCCCGTCGGGTGCCACTTATGCCCGAGGGAGATGATGAGATGGGTGACCACTTGATGACGAAGTGGTGTGCCAAGCAAAAGGGTGTGTTGTTTTCAAAACGGATTGGTCGTAGTTGCGACCGTTATTCCAACCTTACATGCGCGACCACTCTACCCTTATATGGGAAAGGGCATTATTGAGTACCTAGACCGATACTAGCTTGGAGCCCGCATTACTAGTGACGGGGGAGAGTTGGTGCTCTCTCTTGGGACAGGGTCGTGCCAGGTAGGGTGGCCATGACTGTTTTCACAGGGCACCGGACACACCGTTGGTACCCCGTGCTTGTGGTATGTGATGAATATGGGAGCGAGGCTCCACAACTTTATGATGTGAAATGTTGGGCACGGGGATTACTACCAATCGAGTGGACTCCATGTTAGTGTCGTCTAGGGAAAGGTAGTGATCGGGTGCTTACCCCGGGTACTTGAGGTACCGCGGGCCGTGGATGACACGGAAGTTCCCCGGATCTAGTGGGTAAAGTGTGCAACCTCTGCAGAGTGTAAAACTATTCGAATAGCCGTGTCCACGGTCATGGACAGTTGGGTAACCGCTCTTGGGCTACGTCCACTTGTTTTCAAACCCAGTGTGTGTGTGATGATGAAGATGACTTGGGTCAAGTCAAAGGACTTGACACGATTGAGATGGGTTGGTGCCCACTCTGTTTATGATAAATGGGTTGGTGCCCATTCTATTTATGTTGATATCTGTGACCAGTTCTCATGGTTACTAGAATTTTCTTGATGCATGCTTTATAGGATGTTGAACATGTCATTGCACTCAAAACTAGCTTTATGCAAAAATTTACCATGTCATGCATTGTTGTACCTTGAACCAAATCATGGGTTGCTTGCGAGTACATTCAAAGTACTCATTGGCTTGCCACTGGTTATTTAATTGACCAGGCATGGAAGAACCGGAGTTCGAAGAAGAGTTCTTTGGAGACGATCATGCGAACTAGGATGTATCCCAGTCAGAATGCCTGTAGGGTTAAGGCAGATGGCATGGGTTCTACTTATCGACGACGATTTCCGCTGCTATGTTTCATTTGATGTTCAGCCCTTAAGGCTTTATCGATGTAAGACTTGACCATAATGGTCACAATTCGTGTAAGACGGTATGTATGGATGTAAGACTCTTGTTATTCAGCTTCTGTGTGTTCAGTGAGCATTGATCTCTGGGATCACTGTACACGTGCATTCGGTGATCACGACTTATGAGTCGGGGTCCCCACATGAAAGGACCAATGTAGAGAGGGTCTAGCTTGCCCTTGACCCTGAAGCAGTGAGTACCTTTCATCGGGGTGACTCGAAGATAGGCCTTTTCGCCAGGTTGATAGACCATATCTTTGTTATGGCGTTCATGCTGACTCTTCTAACGAGACTGAGTAGTCTTCAGATTCTCGCGAATAACACGAACTTGATCTTTGGCATGTTGGATAATATCCATACCGAATAGTGACCGTTCCCCAGTTTCTAACCATTTCTGAGGAGTTCGACACTTTTGTTCATATAACACCTCAAAGGGGCCATCTTCAGACTAGCTTGATAGCTATTGTTGAAAGAGAACTCAACATACGGGAGCGATTCCTCCCTTTCCCTCCCAAAGGAAATGACACAAGCTCAAACATCTCTTTGAGAACTTGGTTGACTCGCTCAACTTGTCCCTGAGACTGAGGGTGAAAAGCGATGCTAAAGGACTGATGAGTTTCCATTGCCTTTTGGCAACATAGAGATCTGCCAATTGACTAGCAATGATTGTTTCTTTTATGGCGAAAAAATGTGCAACTTTGGAAAGCCGGCCAATAACGACAAGAATAGCGTCATTACCTTTCTGCAATCTGGGAAAACTAGTTACAAAGTCCATTTGAACATGGTCCCATTTCCTTTCAGGAATTGTAATAGGTTGCAGAATTCCAGCAGGTCTTTGATGTTCCGCTTTGATTCGACCACAAATGTCACACTCTGCAACATAGATAGCAATGGCTTGCTTCATATTTTGCCACCAGAATCTCTGACGGATGTCTTGGTACATCTTGGTACTACGAGGATGAATAGAAAGAGGTGTATCATGAGCTTCTTTCATCACCTTTTGAGTCGTATCCAGGTTTTTCTCCTTACTTGGAACCACTAGGAGACCTTTGTAGAACAAAGCCCCAACATCATCAACAGTGAAGAATGAGGGCTTTCCTTCTGCGAGATAGCATTTAATCTTCTCAATTTAGAGCCATATCCCTGAATCCTCTTGATGGAGTCTAGGAGATCTAGTTCGACAACCAGGGTATTGAGGGAAACCTGGGAAACAACACGGAGGTTCATCTTTTGAAATTCCTTAGGAGGTGGAGCGAGAGCACCTAGAGGAACAATATGGAGGTTCAGCTTTCCAAATTCTTCATGAAGAAGGGGTTGAACTTTATGAACCTTGAGGTTGTTGCAATATGACTTGCGGCTCAAGGCATCAGCCATTACATTAGCCTTGCCTAGGGTATAGGAAATACCCAAGTCAAAATCTGAAAAGTCTCCATCCATCTCTACTGACGAAGGTTTAGATCCGGGTGAGTAAAAAAAATACTTCAAACTTTGGTGGTCGGTGAAGATTTCGCAACGATCACGGAGAAGGTAATGTCACCACTGCTTCAGTGCATATATGACTGCAGCAAGCTTGAGGTCATGAACTCGGTAGTTATCTTCGTGAGGGCGCAACTTACGACAGGCATAAGCAATCACTCTACACTCTTGCATTAGGACACAACCTAATCCTTGACATGAAGCATAGTAGTAAATGATGAAATACTTTTTAGTATCTAGAGGAGCAATCACTGGGGCAGAAGTCAGCTTGTCTTTAAGCACCCGGAAACTTTCCTGTCACTTTTCTGTCCATTCAAACTTGACACCCTTGTGAAGCACACTAGTCAGGGGCTTGGCAATCTTGGAGAAGTTCTTGACGAAACAATGAAAATAGCTGGCGATTCCGAGACAGCTTCTAACTTGTTTGACATTCTTCGGAGAAGTCCAGTCAAGAATGGCTTAAACTCTTTCCAGGTTGACAGCAATACCATCATTGGAGATCAAATGACCAAGGTAGGTTACTTTGGGTAGCCAGAATTCACATGGAATACTTGGCATATAGTTGATGCTCTTGAAGCTTTTCCAGCACTAAACGAAGATGTTTAGCATGTTCTTCGTTGTTCTTGGAATATACAAGGATATCATCCAGATAAACCACAACGAACTTGTCAAGGTATTCCATGAATATGTAGTTCATCAGATGAGAGAAAGTCGCTGGAGCATTGGTCAGGCCGATGGACATGACGATGTACTTGTATGAAACATACCGAATCACGAATGCGGTCTTTGGAATATCCTCTTCACGAACATGGATCTGGTGGTATTGTAACCTCAAGTCGAGTTTAGAGAAAACTAATGAACCAGCCAGTTGATCATACAGATCATTGATCCGAGGAAGTGGATATTTGTTTTGAATTATAGCTTGGTTGATAGGACAATATTCTTGGACCAAATGGTTTGTTCCATCCTACTTGACAAAGAGATAAGGTCCTCCCCAAGCAGAGAAACTAGGGCGAATGAATCCACTACGAAGAGATTTATCGATTTCCTCCTTAAGCTCAAAGAGTTCATGAGGCGGCATTTTGTAGGGTCGTTTGGCGATAGGGGTGGTGCCTGGTTTCAAGTCAATGATGAACTCAACGGCTCGAATAGGAGGTATTCCTGCAAGTCCTTCAGGGAAGACATCTTGGAAGGCATGAATGAATGGAATGTTTCCGATGCCCTCAAGAGGTGATGCGTTCAATGCATTCAAGGCATAAAGTCGTGCCTCGACATTTTGAACCTGATGAGCGTGGTAGCTTACTATCTCATCCGAAGGGTGTAGGAGATGGATGGTTTTGCTGGCTCAAATGATAGAAGCAGTATGTGCTTTCAACCAATCCATTCCCAGAATGAGGTCATTTTTGGAAGATTTCAGAATAATGGGGGAGGCGTGAAGTTCCGACCCTTCGATTTCAATGGCGACATTGGGGCTAACCATGGAGGTTTGACATTGGCCCGTGGGGGTGTGTACCACTAGCGGAGTGTTCATCTCTTCGTATTTAATGTCGTGCACTACAGGAATCTACTACTTTGCCATCTGCCATGGCGGACGGCAAAGGCATGGATGGCGGACGGCAAAGACCTTTGCCGTCAGCCGCGGACGGCAAAGTAGGGGACAGTTAAGAGTTGCGTTGCGGACGGCAAAGGGGCCTTTGCCATCAGCAGCGGATGGCAAAGAAGACGGACGGCAACAAATGCGCTGTTACTCCATTAGGTGGTTAACGACAGGCCTTTGCCGTCCGCTGCGGACGGCAAAGCCTTTGCCGTCAGCTACGGACGGCAAAGCCTTTGCCGTCAGCCACTGTAGGCAAACTGACCAAATCGGTCAGCCTCCCAGGAAGCACAGTTGCCTGCCACGTGGCCTCTTTGCCGTCCGCTGCTGATGGCAAAGATCTCTTTGCCGTCGATGGCAGACGACAAAGATCCTGCATATTGTCTCTTTTTTTCTATTTTTTTACTCCAAATATATATGACAGCAAATATATATCACATATCCAGCACATAAGTTTCATATCACATATCCAGCACATAAGTTTCATATCACATATCACATCAGTTTCACACATCAGTTTCATCCATACACATTAGTTTCACATATCACATCTAGAACAAGAAGTTTCATACATAAGCAAAGCTAGAACAAGAAGTTTCATACAATGCAAGTTTCATACATAAGCAAGTTTCATCAAAGGAAAAGCAAGCACTCCATCATAGCAAGCTAGCTTCCATGATGTGAATGAAATCTGCAAAATGGTAAATAAGAAAGTTAGAAATAGGTGACTAGAACAAGAAGAAGACTAGAACAAGAAGTATATGTCATTTATGACCTATCTTAGGTGAAATGGATCATATATGAGCTAACAAAGTTGAAATGGGTTGTTTATGAGCTAACTTAGTTGAAATGGATCATTTATGAGCTAACTTAGTTGAAATGGGTCATTTATGAGCTAACTAAGGTGAAGGGCATCGTTTTTGAGCTAAGTAAGGTGAAATGGATCATTTTTGAGCTAACTTAGGTGAAATGGATCATTTATGAGCTTTTATGAGCTAACTTAGTTGAAATGGGTCGTTAATGACCTAACTTAGGTGAAATGGATCATTTAAGAGCTAATTAAGGTGAAATGGATCATTTTTAGCTAACTTAGGTGAAATTGATCATTTAGGAGCAAATCTAGGTGAAATGGGTCATTTTGGAGCTAACCTACGTGAAATGGGTCATTTTGGAGCTAACCTAGGTGAAATGGGTCATTTTGGAGCTAACCCAGGTGAAATGGGTCATTTTAAAGCCAACATTAGTAATGGATCATTTATGAGCTAATCTACTAAAATGGGTCATTTTAGAGCTAACTTGGATAAATTGGATCACTTGTAAGCTAACTAAGGTAAAACGAGTCATATTAGAGCTAACTTAGGTAAAATGGATCGTTTATGAGCTAACTAAGTTAATTATGCAATTTTTGACATAAGTAAGCTTATTAAGTCATTTTGAAGGAAAAGAAGCTAACTCTAGGTCATTATGGTAAGCATATTGGAGGAAATAAAGCTAAGTCTAAGTCTAGAGAAACTTACCGTGATCAGGGAGGTGTAGGAGCGGGCTGGCTCGTGCCGGTAGCTGGAGAAGGATCGTGCGATGCGTTTCTGGAGTTAAGATGCACCAAAGATCATTTCCATTGTCTCGTTAGCATTATGACACTCAAATGTTAAGACTAGCAAGTAATGTCCATTCAAATTAAACTCACCGTGCTCCCAAGAGCAATCACTAGCATCGGCGGAGCGGTCTGACCGGACTTCTCGCACACAGACTGCACATTTGGTTTTCACAACAGAGTCATACTAGTTGTAATGAGACTCAAATGTTAAGACTAGCAAGTAATCTGCAGAAGAAACTTACCACAAGGAGCTCATACATGGCCCTTGCCTGCATGTCATTCCGTGCCCTCTCCTCCTCCAACATCTTTGTCGTCCTCTGCTCCAACTCCCGCTGCCTCTCCGCCGCCTCCGCCAGAAGTTTCTCCGTTCTATCTCTCTCACTCTGTATAGCATCCTGCAACACCACTGATGGAAGCGCACACAATGTAATGGAGAAAGATAGCTGAGTACGTATAACTAACCTTGATGGCGAGTTGGACTGGCCATTCACGAGGCCTTATCTCAGGAGTGGAGCTCGACTAGCGTGCCTTGATCTCCGGGAGAGTTCTAGGACAACGGATAAGTCCATCTCCCATGGCTATGCAGCCATGGGACCTCCCGCCACCAGATATCATCAGCAACTCTGTATCAATGGGACCCTGGCTCGGGTTAAAGTCCTCCCCTTTCCTCGCCTTCCCCTGATCTCTATATTGCACGAGCTTGTCGTGGGCGGAGATGTTGGTGAAGTTCTTTGGATCATCGAGGTCAGACGCAGAGAATGCCTTGAATTTCTTGTAAGAGCTAGTGTGGGCCATGGCATACAGGTCGTACACCTCTGGCACCTTATCCGCCTTATTTTAGCGTGCCTGAAAGAGAGAAACAAAGTAAATTAGTAATTAAAGGGCTAAAGCTAGCATGATGAATGAATTGCATGAATCATGAAGCAAACCACATACCCAGTTCCGCCCGTACTGAAATAAGTTGGAGCTGCCTTGGTGGTGTGGCACACCTTCCATTTGGGCACGTTTGTCCTTGGCCTTGTTGTGGGTGGCCCGTCATTCTTTTGAGCACCACCCATCGACCAACACCTCCCAACAATCCATCCGATCCGCACACCATCTCTAAGGGGCCTAAGTTAGCAAATAGAAACTTCAGCGCTACGGCTACGAATTACTAAATAAAGTAATTAAGTACAAGGCCTTAAGAATTACCTTCATGTACTGCTCCTTACTCAAGAACTTATCGCGGCACTCCTGCTTGGACTTCTTGATACCACGGTCGGCGTAGTAGTCTCGAACAGACTGCACCCGAGCCTCATGCCGTAAGTTCTGAAGTAGGCGCTTGCACTCCTTGTGGATAACATCTGCCGCCTCCTCCTCGTATCCCTCCTCACACCTGTAGAATGTCTGCAATCAAATGAGACAATATTGATTAGTACAATTAATAACTAGCTAGTTGAAGATTTTTAATTGTGTAAAGGAGAAATTACCCAGAACTTTCTGATCACCATGTCTGCCCTCGTCTTGCACAAGACACCATCGATAATCTCACCCGGCGGGGCCGGGGCAGCCAAGTAGTGCTCCCAACTCAATCCAACCTCTGGAAGCCGACCCTCACCAGGCAACGTGGCAAACCCTGGAAAGTTTTGCCGAATCAGAACTCCAAGGACGGAGTTGGGACGGCGGACACTTTCATGGTGGTCCCAACCCCTGCAGCATGACAAGGCCAACGCATTAGTTATTTGAAGAAACGTGAATGCAGAAGATACAAAAAGATTAAATGCACTTACCTCTCCCCATCAGGGAAAATCAACCACCTCTGCTCGCGGGTTGCCGGCACGGACGGGAGCCGTGTAGCACCACACTGGTAGACATTGCCCCCCTCCTCCCCCTCCTCCTCAAAACCAGTCGGCTCCCCGCCATCATCAGCATGGCCAGTCGGCTCCCCGCCATCATCAGCATGGCCACTCAGCTCCCCTCCATCATCAGCATGGCCACTCGGCTCCTCAGGCTGACCCGACCAAGTACCCCATCCAGACGTGTGCTCCTCCGGGGTCTCGTGGGCCCAACTCTCGTTGGCCGAAGGCCCATCGACCCGAGGCTCGTGGGCCGAAGACCCGTGGACCGGAGGCTCGTGGACCGGAGTCCGTGTAGCCTCCTCCTCAGACGAGTCCACCCTAGCAGTCACGTGCTCGGGTGAAACAGCTGGGGGCGGCGGCGAGGAAGGCGCTGTAAGAGTCACCCTACCTCTCCGGCGACCACGTGCTCCACCTCGGCCCTTCTTCTTACCTCATCCCCTGCTGGGCACCGCGGCCGACGAAGAAGGGCCCGGCGGTGTCGCCATACTATACAGCAACGCTCGGCGGAGAGGTGCGTGTGGAATGGAAGACCTCACACTACGCGCCGACGAAGAAGGGGCCTCGGCGTGCTCCCGACCAGCGCCCACCATCTTTCAACACCTGCCATGACAAAGAATAAACGAAATTAGTACAACATGAAAAAAAGTATGGACATGAATAATAATATGTATATCACTTAAGTGTATCATCATCAAGTACAACATAAACAACTGCACATTTAAAACTACCCGATCAACACAATTATATATGATGTTTTTCATAACAAAATCGAAAAATATATGACCTAACTAATAATTCACAAATATATGACCCCGTCGGCCTCTGGAAGGCCAAAGAACACCTTTTTGGGAGGTGTCGGGGGTCGGGGTGTCGTGTCGGTGTCGGGGTGCCGTGTTGGGGTCGGGGTCGGGGTCTCGGGGTCGAGGTGTCGGGTCGGGGTGCCGGGTCGGGGTCGGGGTGCCGTGTCGGTGTCGGGGTCGGGGTGTCGGGTCAGGCTTGGGGTCGGGGAGTCGGTGTCGGGGTCGGGGTGTCGTGTCGGTGTCGGGGTCGGGGTGTCGGTGTCGGGGTCGGGGTGCCGTGTCGGTGTCGGGGTCGGGGTGTTGGGTCAAGCTCGGGGTCGGGGTCGGGGTGCCATGTCGGTGTCGTGGTCGGGGTGTCGGGTCAGGCTCGGGGTCGGGGTGTCGGTGTCGGGGTCGGGGTGTCGGGGTCGGGGTCGGGGTGTCGGGGTCGGGGTCGGGGTCTCGGGGTCGGGGTGTCGGGTCGGGGTGCCGGGTCAGGGTCGGGGTCGGGGTGTCGGGTCGGGCTCGGGGTCGGGGTGTCGGTCTCGGGGTCGGGGTCGGGGTGTCGGGGTCGGGGTCTCGGGGTCGGGATGTCGTGTCGGGGTGCCGGGTCGGGGTCGGGGATGTCGTGTCGGGTCTGGTTTTTTTCCTCTTTTTTCCTTTTCTTCTTCTTCCTCTTCTTCCTTTTCTTCCTTTTTTTCCTTCTTCTTCTTCTTCTTCTTCTTCTTCTTCTTCCTCCTTTCCTTTTTCCTCTTCTTCTTCTCCTCCTCTCCTGTTTTTTTCTTCTTCTTCTTCCTCTTCTTCTTTTTTCTTCTCCTCCTCCTCTTCTTCTTCTTCCTTTCCTTTTTCTTCTTCTTCTTCTCCTCCTCTCCTGTTTTTTTTCTTCTTCTTCCTCTTCTTCTTTTTTCTTCTCCTCCTCCTCTTCTTCTTCTTCCTTTCCTTTTTCCTCTTCTTCTTCTCCTGCTCTCCTGTTTTTTCTTCTTCTTCTTTTTCTTTCCTAAAACTGAACTAAACCTAAAACTAAACCTAAATCTAATCTAAACATAAACCTAAAACTAAAAAAACAGAAAAAAGGAAAAAACTAAATCTAAACCTAAAACTAAACTAAAACTAAACCTAAACCTAAAACTAAACCTAAAACTAAAACTAAAACTAAATCTAAACTAAACATAAACCTAAAACTAAAAAAACAGAAAAAAGGAAAAACAGAGGAGAGGTAGAGCTCACCTGGGCCGGTGGAGGAGGTGGCCGGTGGAGGAGGGGGGCGGGGCGGCCTGGGGCGGCAGCGCCGGGCCGAGGGCGGTGGGGCGCGGGGGGCCCGGGGCGCGGCGGCGCCGACACGGCAGGACAGCGGGGGCGACAGGGCGGGGGGCCGGTGGAGCGACGGCGCCTGGCGGCAGTGGCAACGAGGCGGGGGGCCAGTGGAGGAGGGGGGGCGGGGCGTCGGCGCCGGTCCCGGGGCGGTGGGGCATGGGGGGCCGGGGCGCCGGGGGGCCAGGGCGCGGCGGTGCCGAGACGGGGCGGGGGGCCGGTGGGGCGGCAGGGCGGTGGTGCGACCGGGCGGCAGCGAGTGGTGGGGGCAGCGGCGCGCGTGTGTCTGCAGGGGAGGGAAACAGAGAGCGGGGTGGGGCGCGCCGGCCGTTAGATATGTTTAATCTTTGCCGTCCGCCACCTTTTGCCGTCCGCTAATGTGCTCTTTGTCGTCCGCTAGCGGACGACAAAGAGGGGGGCCGTTAAGTATTTTTTAACTAGCTCCTCAGTGGGCCCCCCTCCCTCTTTGCCGTCCGCTAGTGGACGGCAAAGATTCGTTGCCGTCTGCTAGCGGACGGCAAAGAACAGGCTGATGGCAAAGGCTTTCTTTGCCGTCAGCCTGTTCTTTGCCGTCCGCTTTCAGGTAGTTTATGGAAAAGAGCTTCTTTGCCGTCCGCTAGCTGACGGCAAAGAGCTGGAAGATGGCAAAGTAGCTGATTCCAGTAGTGGTGTGCGTATGCAAAATCTTTTGACATGAATGAATGCGATGCTCCTGAATCAAATAAAATAGATGCTGGTACCGAATTAACAAGGAGAGTACCTATCACGGTAGCAGGCTGGTATTGAGCTTCATTTGGATCAACATGGTTAGCCTGACCATGACCATAAGGTCTGTCATTGTTGTTGCAGGGCTGATTGTTACCACAAACATTAGAAGGCAAAGCCAGCTGGTTCTGATTCTAATAGCAGTTCCTGGAATGGTGACCTGGACGACCACACTTGAAGCATAGCCCATCATTGGGATTTGGAGCAGGAGCTTGGGGTGGTATAGTTCGAAGAGGCCGCCTCGGCGATGGAGGAGGCAGACGAGGTGCAACATAGGACTGTCTTGGTGCAGGGGCAGTTGACGGTACATACTGTTGGGAATCCATATCCGACGCTTCTGCGAGGGTTGTCCCGAAGATGAGCCAGCTTCTCGGTTGTGCCTGAGTGATCCTTGATGTTCCTGCAGACTGGTCTCACCCAGGATGGCCTTGTTCACCAAGGTGGCGAAACCAGCAAAGTCATGCACAAGTAGTGCAAGCTTGATATCAGGGTGTAGTCTGTCATGAAACTTTTCCTATCTATGAGCATCGATAGCAACGCCTTCTTCAGCATAACGGGACAATTCAAGAAACTCCCGCTGATATGCATCCACAGCCTTGTTGCCCTGGGTGAGGTTGCGGAACTCACACTTCTTCCTGTCCATGATTCCCTTAGGAATGAAGCAAGCACAGAAGGCAGCTTGGAAATCCGGCCAAGTAATGATTGTTCCAGCCGGTTGTGTATGCATGTGGCTGTCCCACCATTGAGCAATAGGGCCCTTGAGGAAAAAGGACATGAAGGTGACATAGTTGGCAGGGGAAACTTCAGCAGACTTCTCTCATAAGTGATGTCATAGAGCCAGTCATCAGCATCAAGAGGTTGAGTTGAGCTGTAGTAGATGGTAGGGTTGTGGCGCATGAAATCTTGCAGAGTAACTAGGGCTGACTGCTAATTTATATTGGGGCGCGGGAACTGAGCATGACTCCTTCCATAAATTGGTGATTAGCTGAAACTGCTGTATCATTCAGGCCAGGAATTCGGGCGGTGGTGGATTGTTAGCACCACGGGCACGACCAGCGGGTCTAACAATCCCGCTAGAAGGTAACAGGGGTAGTTTACCATTGAGCAATTGTAGAGACAATGCATCATTCATGAGGTAAATGTACAAAGAAACAAGTGCGATAGATACATCATAGTAGTCAAACATGACATACAGATCCACACACAGAGTTGGACAAAATCGGCAACATGAGTTCGGAAACACACGCAGCTAGAACACTAGGCGGCGCGCAGGCATGTGGTGGAGGGACACGCGATGGAGGGATACAACAACGACACATAGCAAAGGCTACATCAACGTCGGAGAAAACTGCTGGAGCGAGGAATCTGCAAAGGGACGATGCAGGGTGCCCTCGATAAAAGGATCCTGTGGTCCGTGAATATTGTGAAGCAGATCCTGGCTCCCATTCAAGAAAGGCATAATACAAATCTATGGGTGGATGTGATCATGAGATCATAATGTTAGAGTTAGGAAAATTGTTTAACCCAAATAGAAGAGAGATCAGAGCCCCAAAGTATATATGAGGAAGAAAAGATCTTAATACCACCCATTTGTGATGTAGTCTCATTATCCACACAACAATGTTAGTAAAAGTTTATCCAAAGACTAGACTCAACTTTAGCCAATGAGTAGGAAATGGGGGTTACTATAGGCAGTCGGCTCTGATACCAACTTGTGACGCCCCCGATTCAATTGTACACTAATCATACGCGCAAATGTGTATGATCAAGATCAAGGATTCACGGGAAGATATCACAACACAACCCTAGACACAAAATAAAGTCATACAAGCTTTATACTACAAGCCAGGGGCCTTGAGGGCTCGAATACATCGGCTCGAATACATAAGTTAAACAAGATCTGCCTTAAGAAGGCTAGCACAAAAGCAACAACGATCGAAAAGGCAAGGCCTCCTGCCTGGGAGCCTCCAAACTACTGAAAGTGCTAGTATTCGACTAGAGGGGGCGGGGATGTGAATATGTGATTTTTATGAAAGTCTTCAAAACAGGGGTGTTTTGAAGACAAACAATAGAATTGAACGTATTGACATGCAGCGGAAGGTAGACTACACTAGACAAGCTATAGTCAAGTAAGCAATGTAGTGAAAGCACGAAGACTATCAGCAGCTAGGTAGTATGGATCAGGATGGAAGATAGTATGAAGCCAAACAGTAAACAGTCTTCACACAGTGAAGTCAATCAGTTCAGGCAAGTGGGCAAAGACTTCACGAAGACAAACTATAAGTAAGGCGAGAGAGGAAGGATAGAACCAGTTGCTCGAAGAGGACAAGGGATTTGTTGGACCAGTTCCAGTTGCTGTGATAACTATACATCTGGTTAGGGAGGCTGTGATTCAACCCAGAAGACCGTGTCTTTACCTTATTCCCCTTGAGCTAAGAACACTTAGTCCTCGCCCAATCACTCTGGTAAGTCTTCTAGGGAGACTTCCAAACCTTCACCGACTTTGTTCACCGGCAATCCACAATGACTCTTGGATGCTCAGAACGCGACGCCTAACCGGCTGGAGGATTCACAGTCCTCAAGTGTAATAAGTCTTCAGATCACGCGGACAGAAAGACTTCAGTGATACCTAACACTCTTTGGCTCTGGGTGTTTTGGGCTTTGTCCTCGCAAGGATATCTCTCTACAAGGCTTCGAAGGTGGGTTGCTCTCAAAGGACAAAAGCCGTGCACTAACTCTGAGCAGCCACCAATTTATGGTGTAGGGGGTGGGCTATTCACAGCCAGGAGGCAACTCGACCTGATTTGTCCAAAATGACCATGGGTCACTAAGGAACTGACATGTGTCAAACGGTCAGATTTCAAACACACGCGGCAGCTTAGCTTGGGATACAAGCAAAGCTGACTCATCCAACTCTGGATAAGATTTGCTCTCATTGTCTTCGCACGAAGACATAGGATTTGTTTGAGCATCACATCAGTCACTCTGACTTTGTTAACTTGGACCCACTTAACAGTACGGTGGTTCCTATGACTAAACAAAGAAGAAAAGTAAACTACGAAACACTATGTCTTCGTACTCCATAGTCTTCAATGTGAATATCTTCACAGACGACCATTGTCTTCAATATAGTTACACATTTTTAGGGGTCATCCCTGGTAGGTAAACCGAATCAATATGGGACTACTACCTGTGTTATCCTGCAATTCTCACAAACACATTAGGTCCTCAACCAAGTTTGTCGTCAATACTCCAAAACCAACTAGGGGTGGCACTAGATGCACTTACAATCTCCCCCTTTTTGGTGATTGATGACAAATAGGTTGAAGTTTTCAACGGGAATAAAAGTATGTGAAAGTTTAGTGTTGTGAGTATTGTCTTCATACATGTGACGAGGCTCCTCCTGAAGATGTGCATATAAATGATTTGCTTTTGAATGCAAATGCACATGGCAGGTTTTGCTTTGTGGAGGCCATCTTCAAAGTGTGAAGACAATACATTATGCATAAAAGTAAGTAAAGAAGATAATGATATGCATAATGGAAAATGGACATCTGCAGAATGACTTCATGCGAAATTTATCATCGCATTACAGAATAGAAGAAAAAGTAGCAGACGACCATCAAGTTTAAGTGTTACAACTCAGAGAACCAAATGTTTCAAAAGATGAGAGTTGTAAGAACTTGGCAAAATAATGCAGCCACCCATAAGGACCCGCTTGAAGACTATCAACTCATATGCTTCTCCCCCTTTTGTCAGTAATGACCAAAAAGGTTTGAAGACATATAGCATCTACTCGTTCCCAGAAGGAGCAGATGGTGGAGCAGGGTCGACGTTGGAGTTTGGTGGAGCAGAAGGGCCTGGTGCAGAGTTGATATGCAGTGCAGCCATGGTCAGTGAAGTGGCGTCATCTTCTTCATCGACGACATTTGCAACAACAGTTGCAGCCGAAGATGAATACTCAGAATCTCAAGTGAGGGAGTACGGCGCCAGCTTGCATTAGGTGGAGGCCTGGAGTCAAACTTGAAGCTTTCGGTGAAGCCATCTGCTCAAAGATCATCTTCAGAACAGAACAGAGTGAGGCTCTTCCAGGACCGCCGCGCATTTACATGGGCAACAAATGAGTTCTTGGTGGCCAAATTGCGGATGCGATTGACATCCACCAAGAGACTGTGCATCTGACGCTTCAGCCAGTCGTGGTGCTTGTCCAGCTTCTGATGTAAGGCCACAAGAAACTCTCGGTCATTGAGTACACGAGAATGCTTCCGAGGCCTTTGAGCAATTATACTGGCAGTGGCTTCGGTATTTGCACGATGAGGCAGACGCACATTGCCAGCAAGTGGATAAGCAGGAACAACAACATTTGGAACATGAACTCCTTCTATGGGCTGCGTGAAGCTTTGATGATCAGCATTGTGTAGATATATTGGCTCCTTGGCGGGCTCGGGGTAGATGGCTGCAACTGATAGATCAACCTCAGGCAAAAAGACAAGATGGTTGCATGCTGAAGGCTGATAGTTGACAGTAGAATGAAGCTTGATTAGGCGCATCACCCATGGAGCATAAAACTTTAGGCCAAACAGATTAATCCCAGATGCAACAAGTTGTCTGATGAAGAATTCCTGGAGTTGAATCTGATTCCATTGACAATATAGAATACCAAAGTCTTCATAGTGGCTTCAAGTTTGGCTTCAGAAGAATGTCCCTTGATGGGCCATAGAGTACGCCTCAGTATATGATAGACTATGCGGGGCAAGTACTCGAGGTGCTGGACAAAAAATTCCTTGGGATATTCTGCATCTTGAGGTAATGGCTTCATCATGCTGAGCATCTGACTTATATAGTGTTCAGGCCTCTAAAAAATGCCCTGCAGTCCTTCTGTATGGCGTTGACAACCAGGCTCGTACAATTCACCTGGAGTGGGCAGGAAGGTAAGCTCAATGATGTCCTAAGCTTTGGCTTCATGGTGCACAGCACCTGTCATCCACTCGAGGATCCATGTCTTCGGATCGCGATAGTAGCCACGAATGTGAAGAGTAGCATAGAACCGCAATAGAAGCTCTTCATTCCAGTGCTCTTTGGTTGTGACAAATTCCAGAAGGCCAGCATCACGAAAGCAATCTAGAGCTTCTTCAAGATAGGGGAGCCCAGCCATAGCTTCACAATCAAGGCGCATGTGAGGAAAGGTTCTCTCTTGATTGTAGAGGACACAGGAGTAATAACTGCGCTGTTGATGGCTCCAGAAGCGACCGGAAGAGATCCTTGGCTTCGAGTATGGATTCTTATCACTGTCAAAGAAGGTTCCTGGGGCTGTGGCAGCACCTGGAAGTCTTGGCAGTCTTGGCTTAGGCTTCTGTACTTGTGGTCGATGTTGCACATGATAATCATATTGCGGCCCTAAACCAGTGGGAGGAACCAGGATGGGCCAGTGAACAGTGACCAACTCCATATCACGGTTGTAAGCCGTTTCCATAGTGTGTGGCCTTGGGGATGGAACAACGCCGTCAGTGGGGACCGGGGTGACAGAAGCATTAGGATTCACATTTGCTTCAGGCACAACATTGACTTCAGGCTCCACATGATATTTGGCCAAGATAGGGTCATTGGCTTCAGCAGTGTTTGTGGTTGCCTGATTGTTCTCAACCTCCATTTGGTCAACGACCGGAGGGTCTGGCACAATCACATTCTCCTCGAGAATGACTTGATCTAGGGTAGGGGGTGTGGCACCTCTCTCTTCTCTTCTTTCTCTTTCTTCTTCATCGGCTGATGCAGCCGGAATGTCTTCAGCAGCTTTGGCTTCAGACTAAGGAATCGTCACAGAAGGATTCTCTTCAGGGAACACTTGACGTGCCACTGAGCTGGATTGTTGTGAATCTTCTTCTAGGATGGTTGACATGGAGACGATGGCCTGAGGCCTTTGCGAAGCCGTTGAAACACGGGCGACGCCTTTGGCGATGGAGTGGTCTCCATGTAGTCGTCATCATTCACCATCGGGTTGGTGACTTGCGCTGGTGGAGTGCGGGGTGTTTCATCATGAAATGGGGTTTCTTCTTGCGGGCGCTCAGCCCATGAATCATCCTGAGCAATTGCCGTCAATGGATGACCAATGCTGATGTATTCGTTGCTCGTTGGAGCAGGTGATGATACCAACTGATGCTCGATTTCTAGAAGGACTTCATCATCTTCAACATTGTCTTCATGACCAATGTCTTCGGCTGCGTTGGGGTCAAGAGCTAGAACTTGTTCTTCTTCGTGAGCCTCTGTGGAAGTAGGCTGGTGGAGTACAACTCGACGTTCTTGATTTGTGGTAGCAGGAGGAGCAACTGAGATGGGTTCAACAATGATTGGCTGAGAGGCTGCAACACACTCTTTCTTTGAAGACTTAGTTCCCTTAGTCTTCATCTTCTTCTTGGAAGGAGCATTGTCCGATACGTCCTTGTGCTTGTGCTTCTTGGCTTCAGCTTCTGTTGCCCTTGTTTTCTTCAGCTCTGAAGCCGCTGAGGGGACCTTAGGCTTCGAGCCTGCCATACTGGCAGGGAAGACAATGCGAGGTTCTTCCTGCCTTGGTGCAGTGTGGGTCTCAGCAGACTTCTTCTTGTTGGCAGCCATCCTGGGATCAATGCCAGGGCGCCCAAGAGCTTTTCGCTTCTCAACTTCATTGTGGGCTTGAACGCATTTCTCAGCGAAATACTTCATGCGCTGTCTTGAGCCTTTAGCTTCAGTGCATTTCTTATAGAACTCCTCCTTGAGGTCATGCAGCATCTTCTTGAAGATTTGAACATCAGTATTGTTCATGTTCTTCACGCTGAGCTTGGCCATGTTCTTCTTGAAGTGAGCCTTCTCATAATCAATCTTGTTCTTCAGCTCGACAATTTTCTGAGCCAAGGCCAATTCACCAGCAATGGCTCCATGGAAGGTGACATTGATGTCCACAGGTAGCTGAAGATCATCAATACTGATGTCCTGGTTGGCGAACCATTCATCGATGAAGTTATTCAGAATATCAACATCAAAGAGGTGCAGATCGTTGAAGATTTCTGCCTCTTGCTTGCTCTTGATAAGCATTTCGAGAGCATCATCACCAAGATCTTCATCACTGGACATATCAATGGCTTCTTCTTCATTGCATAGCACAGCAGAAGGTGTCAGGGGTTGCCCAGTGACCTTCTTGGGCAATGGCTTCTTGGTCCTCTTGGACACGCAAGATAAGTCTTCAGACTGCACACTGGATTCAGGCGGTGCATACTTCAGAGGCTTCCTTGTTGAAGCTTTTGGTGAAGAGGATGGTTTTGAAGTGTTTGCCTTCTTCTTCTTTTTCTTGGGAGGTGAGGGAGCAACTTTAGTATCAGCTTCACCATAAGATTGCTCCACGGCTACTCTCTGAGCAGCAATGTGAGACAGAAGCCCATCAAAATTCGCAAAGGGGCCAATTCTGTTCTCATTGGCTTCACGAGTCCCATCAGATCTGGGAGCAGAGGGGCCAGGGTTGAAGTTGAGGCCATAGTCCTTTTTGTTCTTGGTAGCTGAATCTTTGGCAAACTGATAGTTGCGCTTGAAGATATTGTCATCACGACACCATAATAAAGAAGATTGGTTGGCATTTTTAGGCTGTGGACCTCTGACCATGCAAGGATAGAATTCTTGCGCAATGGCTTCAGCCTTACTCTTCGGCACCAAGCTGCGATACATACGGTCACCCCATGGGTGCTTGATGGCGTTCTTCTCAGCATATTCAGGCGTAACAAACCTGTACTTGAACCATTCCTCAGCCCAATATCTTTAGATCCACTGAATCCGGTTCTTGCGCATGTTGTATTTTTCTTCTGGATCAGACTTGTATAGTTCATACAACTCAGGGGGCAGATCAAGTGTTGTGGTGCCTCGGCATTGCCTGCCACCCTTCTGTGCAGACTTCTCTGACGCCATAATATTCAAGTTGATTGGCTTCAGAATAGAGAATGGCTTTCGTCTGCTGGTCAGACAAGAACTGGCTTTAGGTGATTCAATGTGACGCCGTAAGTATTCTTCAAATGAATGCAGACTATGAGAACCAAGGGATTCTCCCATGGACATGTACCTGTGACAACATTAGAGATGCGAGGGAAGGGGAAGAGGTCATATGCATTCTCAGAAGATTTTGAAGATAAATCAGTTTAGAAGACATTGACCTCATAGTGCGAAGACATTCACTTATTTGGAGAGAGTTGGTTCCAGATTTGTACAAATCCATGAATAAGTACAAGTGAGGAATCTAACTAGTTAGGAAGCATAAGTGAATATACTTAGCATGGTATGAGATGGAGATGAGAACAAATCCAGAATTGGAAGTGCAGAAACCACTTTTCGTTGAAGTGGACGGATTTGACAGATCTAAAAGGCAGTAAAAAGGTAAGATTTAATTACCCTGGATGAACTGCTAGATGGGTTGGAAGAGAAGCCGAGCAGTTCAATCTCTCGCGGCCTAACTTGGCGCCGGAAGACACCTACGGCAGCGGCAGAGAGGACGACGTCCGCGGCTGGCGTGTGGACGGCGTCGAAGAAGTCGTGGCAGCTAAGCACTTCGTCTCCGGCGTCGATGCGAGCTAGCGGAGGCGCTAGGGTTTGTGCGAGGTGGCGAGGTGGAAGAACAAATTTTGACTGCATGGATGTGTATTTATAAGAAGAAGGAGGGCAGCGCAGTGCAATTACGCAGGTGCCCCTGGCAGTTCACATCTGAGAGACACGTGGCACGCATGCAACTCATTGAAAGTTGTTCCATGTTCCCACGGACGCCTGGATTGTCGGGTGCTCGTTCTGGCTTCTTTGGTTTTCAGGCAATAAGGATGCATCATTAAAACAGATTAAATGTTTGTCAGCTTGTCCTATGTTGACAAGGACTTAGAGAAGACAATCGACAAGTTTCAATAGAATGCATATGATTTGGACAGAAAGAGTTGAGGTAGAAGCACTAATAGGTTAGGGTACGATCACATTCACTTAGATCAATAAAGATTCAAGAGTGAAGACATAGCTATAAGTGAATGTTGTAGAGGACAGAACTCAAATACGTATATAAACCAACTCAACATTGTGAAGATAAATCAATGTTGAAGACAAACCAAATGCGAAGACTATGCAACTATAACGCCAAGAGAAACACTTCAATAAGAATTTGGTGGTGGTGTTACCCACCGTATAGGAAGTATTAGACCCAGACACGACGCACAATTATCATGGCGCTCCAAAGTCAAATTCCATGTTAATGTATTCACACTCAGAGGGTAAGTCTTCATTGATTGAAGATATACGTTACTTCGTGTGTTGCACATCTAAGTCATCAACATGCATAAGCGTTAGGATGTGTGTCCAATTATAGAACATTTCAGGACTCTAAGATATTTAGCTCACACTGCAACTTGCAAAACCTTTTCTCATCTAAGGGCTTAGTGAAGATATCTGCCAATTGCTGTTCAGTGTTGACGTGAATGATATCAATATCTTCCTTGCTGACATGATCTCTGAGAAATTGATGATTGATCTGAATGTGCTTTGTCTTCGAGTGCTGAACTGGATTCTTGGAAAGCTTGAAGGCGCTTTCAGTGTCGCAGAAGAGTGGTACATTCTTCATGTTGATGCCATAGTCCTTGAGAGTTTTCTTCATCCACAGAAGATGAGCACAACACGATCCAGCAGCGATGTATTCAGATTCAGAAGTGGAGAGTGATACACAGTTCTGCTTGTTTGAAGACCAACAGAAAAGTGATCGACCAAGAATGTGACATGTTCCTGAGGTGGACTTGCGATCAACTTTGTCACCAGCATAATCAGCATCAGAATACCCAATCAGATCAAATGTTGAGCCCTTTGGATACCATAATCCTATCGTTGGGGTGTAAGCCAAATATCGAAGTATTCGCTTCACCGCTAGGTGATGCGATTCCTTTGGTGCCACTTGAAATTCGGCACACATGCAAACGCTAAGCATTATATCTGGCCTAGATGCACATAAGTAAAGTAAAGAACAAATCATGGAGCGGTATACCGTTTGATCGAACTCTTTACCATTGTCGTGAGGACCCAGATGACTTTTGGTTGGCATTGGCGTCGTGTATCCTTTGCAGTCTTGCATTCCAAACTTCTTCAGGCAATCTTTGAGGTATTTCTCATGTGATATGAAGATGCCATTCCTCTTCTGATGGATTTGAAGACCAAGGAAAAAATTCAGCTCACCCATCATGGACATCTGATATTGCTCTTGCATCATGTGCCCAAACTCATCACTGTATCTCTTGTCAGTGCAGCCGAAGATAATGTCATCCACATAGATTTTGCACACAAACAGTTCACCGTCATATGTGTTTGTGAAGAGTGTCGGATCTAGAGAACCAGATTTGAAGCCTTTGCTCTTCAAGTCTTTGAGTGCGTCATACCAAGCGCGAGGAGCTTGTTTGAGGCCATACAGTGCCTTGTTGAGCTTGTATACCATGTCAGGATGTTTTGGATCTTCAAAGTCAGGTTGTTGTGCAACATACACTTCTTCTTCAATCTTTCCATTGAGGAAGGCACTCTTCACATCCATTTGGTACAGAAGGATGTTGTGGTGGTTGGCATAGGCTAGCAGTATGCGAATGGCTTCAAGCCTTGCCACGGGAGCAAATGTTTCATCGAAGTCAATTCCTTTTATTTGAGTGTAACCTTGAGCAACTAGACGAGCCTTGTTTCTGACAACTTGACCATGCTCATCTTGCTTATTGCGATAGATCCATTTGGTGCCTATGATATTATGCTTACGAGGATCAGGACGCTTGACAAGTTCCCATATATTGTTCAGTTCAAATTGATGAAGCTCTTCTTGCATCGCTTGAATCCATTCAGGTTCCATAAAGGCTTCAACAACTTTCTTGGGTTCAGATATAGAGACAAATGCAAAGTGCCCACAGAAAGTTGCTAGTTGTGTTGCTCTTGAACGAGTGAGTGGACCAGGTGCATTGAAGCTATCAATTATCTTCTCAATCTGTACTTAATTTGCTATACGGGGATGAACTGGACGAAGATTTTGCCCTTGCAGATCATTGTCTTCAGCTTCAGCATTGACTTCAGGCTGGGCATTGTCTTCAGGTTGATTTGGTGCAATGATGAGTTTGTCTTCAGCCTGAGCTTCTGAAGGTATGATTTCTCCAGTACCCATGAGCTTGATAGATTCACTAGGAGGGACTTCATCTAGCAAATTTGGCAGGTGCTCTCTTTGCGATCCGTTAGTCTCATCGAACCACTCATCCACAGTTTCAACCACTATAGTGAAAGAGGTTGAAGACTCTATAGGAGTGCGAGTCCTTTTTGTATCCAAGCATAAAACCTTCATGTGCTTTCGGTGCAAATTTTGAAGTGTGATGTGGATCCTTGATCCAGCACTTAGGACCAAATACTCTAAAGTAACTAACATTTGGCTTCTTACCAGTTAGCAGCTCATATGATGTCTTCTTTAGAAGCTTGTGAAGATAAACGCGGTTGATGACGTGGCATGTAGTTAGGGATGGCAATGGGGACAATCCCCTATGGGGATACCTACAACATCCCCATCCCCATCTATTCCCTATCATCCCATCCCCATCCCCGTTTACATGACTGGGGATGAAATTTCCCCATACCCATGCCCCACTGGGGAACGGGGCCCCATTAGGGTCCCCATCCCCATAAACAAATACTCATATACGTAATATGACACCCTATGATCAACATACATACATGGTGTTGTCCTTGTCCTGCTAATGCCTATCTAGGTCGTATTGACTTCTTGGTCACAGTGGCAGCTGAGGTGAGGATGTGAGATAGGTTTAAGGTTTTTTCAGAGCTTTTTTTGTTTTCGCAAGTTTGTTTCTGAATATTTTAACATTGACCGCACTGTCACGGTTACTAACCGGGTCCCCGATGGGTATTGGGTCTGGGGAATAGGATATCGTCCCCATCCCCGTTGTACCCTATGGAGAATAAATTAGTTTGGTAAATATCCCCATGGGGATGTTTTTCGCCCATCCCCACCCCCTAATAGATGAAGTCCCCACGGGTTTTGCGGGTATGGGGCCCCGTTTCCATCCCTACATGCAGTATCAATGGCTTTAGGCCAGAACTTCCTTGGAGTCTTTTACTCGTCAAGCATCGTCCGAGCCATCTCAATGAGGGTTCTGTTCTTGCGCTCCATGATGCCATTCTGCTGAGGTGTGTAAGGAGCGGAAAAATCATGAGTGTGCCCAGTGTATCAAGATAAGTGTCGAGGCCGGTGTTCTTGAATTATAGGCCGCTGTCACTTCTGATGTGCTTGATCTTGACGCCATAGTTCGTCATGGCACGATTGGCGAATCGTTTGAAGACATCCTGCACTTCAGTCTTGTAGAGAATTATATGCACCCATGTATATCTAGATTAATCATCAACAATAACGAAGCCATAGAGATAAGCAGTGGTAGTAATAGTGGAGTAGTGAGTAGGGCCGAATAAGTCCATGTGAAGCAGCTCAAAGGGTTGATATGTCGTCATGATTGTCTTCGAGGGATGCTTGGCCCTCGTCATCTTCCCATCTTCACAGGCACCACACAGATGATCCTTCTTGAACTTGACGCCCTCGATGCCCACGACATGCTTCTTCTTTGTGAGAGTTTACAAGTTCCTCATGCCCGCATGTCTTAGCCTCCGATGCCAGAGCCAACACTCTGAAGCTTTTGCTAGAATACATACGGTTAACTGTGGTCCTGCTGAGAAATCTACCATATACAGATCATCTTTTTGATATCCTTCAAAGACTAGAGATTTGTCAGATTCCATAAGGACAAGATAACGATATTTTCCAAATATTACAATCATGTTCAAATCACATAGCATTGACACAGACATTAAGTTGAAACCAAGGGATTCAACTAGCATCACTTTATCCATGTGCTGATTCTTTGAGATTGCAACTCTACCAAGACCCAATACCTTGCTTTTACCAGTGTCAGCAAATGTTATGTGACTTTTATCAGATGGGCGAAGGGTTGAATCCCTCAGAAGACTTCGATCACCAGTCATGTGGTTGGTGCAACCACTATCCATAATCCATTCTGAAGCCTGAGGTGTCATATCCTACAGTACAGTTTGGGGGATAGGCTTCACCAGGAGAGTTGTGAAGCAGAAACATTTGACGAACAAACGGAACATAAAAGTTCAGATCTTGGTTAGGATAGATAGGATGAGTGTCATGGAATCCTGGGACAAAATACATAGTAAGACCATTTGGACATTTTATCTTGCGTCCCACAAGACGTTTAAGGTCCCCAGCATAAGCATCAGACCTTTCCCTCCAAAAGAGAGTTAAGTTTTCTTAACCACCCACATCTTCACGGGTGGCTCAGAAGCAATGAGTCTAAGTGCAACATCTGATAATTTCGGCTTTGGAGCCCTAGCATATAGCCTTGCAGGAGGAGAATAATACTCATAAGAATAAGTAGAAAAGTTCTTAGACTTATGAACATAGCGGTTTTACGAAACACGCTCATATTCAAGAGCTTGAGTATGATTTCCCTGCAAATCATTGGCGTTAGGGTGACTTAGGTGAGTCCTCTGTCTGTATGAAGCCTTTGGACCATATGAAGCCTTTGGTCTGGGATTTGTCTTCTTCCCTGGTGGTGTCATGATGACATTCACGGGAAGACTTTCGAGACAACGTTTGGGTACCCAGATCTTCTTAAGAGGTGGTCCATTCCTGCAGTTAGTACCAATATACATGGCAAAACACTTCACCATTCTGATTCCTAAACAGTTTATAGTTTGCATCAAAGGATTCATCAATGATAATTGGGTTAGCACTAGTGAATCCAGATAAGGTAGATGGGTCCACTGAAGGTTCCTTAGCAGCAACCCATGTGGTTTTCGGGTACTACGTAGGCATCCAGTAAGAACCATCAACATTCATTTTCCTCTCGAACCCAACACCCTCTTTTCTAGGGTTTTGGTTCAGAATCTGCTTTTTGAGGACATCACATAGTTTCTAATGCCCTTTGAGACTTTTGTACATTCCTTTCTTAAGCAATGACTTCACCCTGGCATTCTCATCAGTAATAGTAGTGGTATCCTCAGCAGAGGGGTTAGTTGCCACATTAGCAGTTGAAGATATTGCAACAGTAGCGGCAGTTGAACATTCAGCAACAGAGACATCATTATCACGCTCAAGACATTTTATAGATGGTGGTTCAAATCCTTCCCGAGCGGAACTGATCTGTTGAGCGCAGAGTGACTCATTCTCTTTTTGAAGATCTTCATGAGCCAATCTCAATTTCTCAAGTTCCTGCTTCCTTTGAAGATAATCATAGGAAAGCTTTTCATGAGAGGTTGAGAGCGATTCATGATGACTTTCAAGTTCCTCATACTTAACATGAAGATTTTTAATGTCTTCAATTACGGACTGAGTTCGGGTCATTTCCATGTCCAACAGGTCATCGCTTTTGTCTAACAACTTTTGAATATGTTCCATAGAATTCTGTTGTTCAGTTGAAATTTTAGCAAGTGTTTTGTAGCTAGGTTTAGATTCACATTCAGAGTCATATTCACTTGATGTTTGAAAGTAAGCATCGCGTGAGTTTACCTTGGCAACACGTGCCATGAAGTAGTAGGTGGGAGCAGAGTCGTCCTCATCCTTGGCATCAACGTTGGTGACGAGGCCATTGTCTTCAGTGTTGAAGATGGACTTGGCGACGTATGCAGAAGCGAGCCAGGCTTGCTACTCCAGAATCAGATTCCTCTTCAGACTCCACCTCTGCCTCCTCAGATGCAGACTCCTCCTCTGAATCCATCTCCTTGCCAACAAGTGCACGAGCCTTGCTTGATGAGCTTCTTGTGATGTAGTGACCAGGTTTCTTGCACTTCTGATAGGTTCTCTTCTTGTGATCACGAGAGGAAGCTTCATCATTTCTTGAGCTGGATGTTGAAGACTTTCTGAAGTCTTTCTTCTTGGCGAACTTCTGGAACTTCTTCACAAGCATAGCAAGCTCCTTTCCAATATCTTCAGGATCCTCAGAACTGCAGTCAGATTCTTTTTCAGATGAGGAGACAACCTTTGCCTTCAAAGCGCGAGTACGACCATAGTTGGGACCATAGATATCTCTTTTCTCAGATAGCTGGAACTCATGTGTGTTGAGCCTCTCAAGTATGTCAGACGGATCGAGAGTCTTGAAGCCAGAGCGCTCTTGAATCATCAGGGCCAGGGTGTCAAATGAGCTGTCAAGAGATCTTAGAAGTGTCTTGACGATTTTGTGCTTGGTGATCTCAGTGGCGCCAAGTGCATGAAACTCATTGGTGATACCAATGAGGCGATCAAATGTGAGCTGAACGTGCTCATTATCATTTCTCTTGAAGCGTTTGAAGAGATTGCGAAGAAGACTGATCCTTGAATCTCTCGGTGTCGAGGCGCCTTCATTGACCTTGGAGAGCCTGTCCCATACTAGCTTCGAAGTTTCTAGAGCACTCACACGACCATACTGCCCTTTGGTCAGATAACCACAGATGATGTTCTTGGCAGTTGAGTCCAGTTGGATGAACTTCTTGACATCAGTAGGAGTAACACCTTCACCGGCCTTGGGAACGCCATTCTTGACGACATACCAGAGATCAACGTCAATGGCTTCGAGATGCACACGCATCTTATTCTTCCAGTAGGGATAATCAGTGCCATCGAAGAAAGGGCACACAACGGATACTTTGATTATCCCTGTAGTCGACATAACTAAACTCTAGGTGGTTAAATCTAATCACACAGAACAAGGGAGCACCTTGCTCTGATACCAATTGAAAGTGCTAGTATTCGACTAGAGGGGGGGGGTGAATAGGCGATTTTTATGGAAGTCTTCAAAATAGGGGTGTTTTGAAGGCAAACAATAGAATTGAACCTATTGACATGCAGTAGAAGGTAGACTACACTAGACAAGCTATAGTCAAGTAAGCAATATAGTGAAAGCACGAAGACAATCAGCAGCTAGGTAGTATGGATCAGGATGGAAGATAGTATGAAGCCAAACAGTAAACAGTCTTCACACAGTGAAGTCAATTAGATCATGCATGTGGGCAAAGACTTCATGAAGACAAACTATAAGTATGGTGAGAGAGGAATGATAGAACAAGTTGCCCGGAGAGGACAAGGGATTTGTTGGGCCAGTTCCAGTTGCTGTGAAAACTTTACGTCTGGTTAGGGAGGCTGAGATACAACTCAGAAGACCGTGTATTCACCTTATTCCCCTTGAGCTAAGAACACTTAGTCCTCGCCCAATCACTCTGGTAAGTCTTCAAGGGAGACTCCCAAACCTTCACAGACTTCGTTCACCGGCAATCCATAATGACTCTTGGATGCTCAGAACGCGACGCCTAACCGGCTGGAGGATTCACAATCCTCAAGTGTAATAAGTCTTCAGATCACGCGGATAAAAATACTTCAGTGATGCCTAACACTCGTTAGGTCTGGGTGTTTTGGGTTTGCCCTCGCAAGGATTTCTCTCTCAAAGGCTTCGAAGGTGGGTTGCTCTCAAACGACAAAAGTCGTGCACTAACTCTGAGTAGCCACTAATTTATGGTGTACGGGGTGGGCTATTTATAGCTAGGAGGCAACCCGACCTGATTTGTCCAAAATGACCCTGGGTCACTAAGGAACTTACACGTGTCCAACGGTTAGATTTCAAACACACACGACAGCTTAGCTTGGGCTACAAGCAAAGCTAACTCATCCAGCTCTAGATAATTTTCTCTCATTGTCTTCGCTCGAAGACATAGGATTTGGTTGAGCATCACATCAGTCACTCTGACTTTGTTCACTTGGACCCCACTTAACAGTACGGTGGTTCCTATGACTCAACAAAGAAGAAAAGGAAACTACAAAACAACTATGTCTTCGTACTCCGTAGTCTTCACACGATGTCTTCTCTTGTCATAGTCTTCAATGTGAACATCTTCACAGACCACCATTGTCTTCAATGTCTTCACACATTTTTAGGGATCATCTCTGGTAGGTAAACTGAATCAATATGGGAATACTACCTCTGTTATCCTGCAATTATCACAAACACATTAGTCCCTCAACCAAGTTTGTCATCAATACTCCAAAACCAACTAGGGGTGGCACTAGATGCACTTACAACTACTCCTGGTCGTCGATGGCCTCCACGTAGTAGTAGGCACCCTCGGGGTAGTAGTAGTCGTTGACGGTGGCAACTGGATCCTGGGATCTCTCATCTGATCACATCAATTGGGTATGGGGGAAAAAGAGGTAGCAAAGCAGCCGTGAGTACTCATCCAAAGTACTCGCAAGACTTACATCAGATCTATACTAAGTATACATTAGTTTCGAAGGAATGGGGCTATATCTTTGGACTGGACTACAGAATGCCAGAATAGAGGGAAAAGCCTAGCCTATCAAACACTAGCATCTTCAAGCATCTTGCAACATATAGAAGAGTACGGAACAACATAATGTAATTAGCAAGCGTGTTGTAGTAATAACGCCGAGAGATCCTTTCTCAACTCCCTGCGATAAAGAATCCTGGAGCCACATATCCAATTATTATTTCTAGTATCCAACTCTAGTTGTATAGATCGGGATACAACTCCAAGTCGTCCTGTTACCGTGGACACGACTATTCGAATAGATAAACTTCCCTGCAGGGGTGCACCAGATTGCCTGACATGCTTGATTATCTCTGGTCCAGCCTCGGAAGGTCAACACGTCAGAAGGTCATGCCCAGCCTACTCCAGGGTGGTCTGCCTGCCCGGCCACGATCAGGTCAGGGCCAGCCTACTCCAGGGTGGTCTGCCTGCGCGGCCATGCCACATAATTATCTCGCGGGTACCCTCTAGGCCAACCCGACTTCACATCACTATTGCGGGTACCCCTCGGGGCTGACCCGTCTTTAATATGGTTCTGTGGTAAAGTCCATGTAACTGTGTGTCAAAAATACCAAGGGGGAATCCAAGGAATCACCTTCGATGGAATCCACTTGACTTAATCGTCAATGTGAACATAGGAGGAATCACCCTCGAGGTTCACACTTGAGGTGTTGCACGACAAAGTCATATTGGGAGTGGTGAAGGAGGAATCACCCTCAATAGACCACGACCGACTGGATAAACAACAGAGTTATCATCCGGAGTGCGTTATGAGGTATCACCCTCGGCACTCGATAGTAGCTCTGCAGAGTTGTATGACAAAAGGGGGTAAGGTGATGTGTCGGGCCCTGGACGTCGATCACATTAATTGTCATCTGGTAATCCAGCGGGGGGCAACAAGGACAAGGTGAGGGGTCACTGATGGATCACTAACCGACCTATACTAAGCATATAGGATCAACAGATAAGGTACACAGCAGGTTACAAAAGCAGGTCACGAAAGCGGGCTATGCATCAGAATAGGAGCAATCAAGTACAATAGCAAAATCTAATGCAAGCATGAGAGAGAATGGAATGGGCGATATCGGAATGATCAAGGGGGGTTTGCTTGTCTGGAAGCTCTGTTGCAAGTGGCTGGACGTTAAGGGCGCAGTCGTACCCGGCAGCAGCGTCGGTCTCGGTGTCCACCAGAGAGAAGATGGGGAAGAAACAATGAATATAAATCAAACAAGTGCAACACCGTGCATGACGAGACAATATGCAGGGCTAGGGGTGTTCTAACGCGGCTCTACATGTTGATGTTTTCTCGGTGTTTGACATTTTCTGGACAGGTGAAGAGAGGAGGACGGTTCCATGTTCATCATGCTAGAGGCATGATACACATGAACCGATTGCATAATTGGATCCGTTGTATTTTTCTGAGGAACTTCCATATATAATTTATTTTCATCTGAATTATAGATTATTTTATATGATTTCTCAAAGATTTAAACATTATCTGAATTATTCTTAAATCTAAAAAGATTTTATTGCATCAGCATGATGTAATAGTGACGTCAGCAGTCAACCTACTAGTAGACTGGTCAAACTGATAGCTGGGACCCACCTGTTATTAACAGTGGGGTTTTAATAGGGTTAAAACTAAACTAAATAGCTAATTAATCTATTGGGCCCACCTGTCAGTGTCTAAAATAGGTTAATTAAAGTAATTTAATTAATGTGGATAATTAGCGGGCATTGGCCCCATATGTCACCGACCGGGTGAGCCCAGTCAGATGCGTTGACTGGGTCAATGTGGTCAAAGGAGTCCAGCGGGGCACTTGGGCCCACCAGTCAGCGACTTTGGGTGTGGCCCCAGCAGCGCCACGTCGGCGGGGGCACCGGAGCAGGCTCCGACGAGCGTTCCGTAGCGGAGGCGCACCGGAGTTGGTCGGGATTCATGCGCCGGCGACCATTTGGGACGCAGCTGGCCGTTTTTGAATGGCCACTCCATGGCTCGTCGTCCCGTGTCGTCGGTTCATGCAGGAGGTGGCCAGAGCGGTTGGGCTCAGCGGGAGGCACGTGGTCGGCGCAGCCAGTAGTCATGCCGTCGCGCAGACATTGGCGACGATGGGCGGCTGCGGGTGATAGAAGCAGACTCAGGCCGTGATGGGCATGGCAGCTGAATCGTCGGTGTAGAGGTCCTTTGGGACGCAGAGGCGGGAGCGTGTGTGGGGGGGGTGTGGGGCTATGTGAGTGAGCGTATGGGTGCGGCTAGGGGGTGCGGCATGCGTGAGCAGGCGGAACCAGGGCGCAGTGGGCGCACAACAATGGTGCGATGACCGCGAGCTTGCAGGGTGCAGGCGTGATGCTAACGGGCACCTACGGCGGAATGAAGGAGAAATAGGAGGGGGGGTCGACGGATGGCTCACTGAGTGGCACACGGTGCCCGGCGGCAGCTTCATAGCAGCAGAGCTCGACGCAGACAAGGGAGGGCGCCAATGGCCGACAGGGAGGCGAGCTTGAAGCCGAAGACGTGGGTCCTCCCCGGCTCCTGCTGTTGGGCGAGAGGGTGAAGCCGAGGCCCATGCATCCAGTGGATGTCCTAGCGCAGTCCGGGGTGGCGCCGGAGCGTGCAGACGGCGACAGGAGGCATTTAGGCATAGGGCGGATCTAGCGAAGGGGGAGAGCGAGGGAGGCGAGCGAGCGGCAAGTGGGAGGGAGAGAGCTTGAGGCGCCAGGGTCGACGACCTTATACTACCAGCGGGGGTGGCAAGGTGGTTCGGCGGGGCACGCTCGGGCGCTCGCCGGGTCGGAGGAACATGGGGGAAGGCGACCCGGGGGGGAGGGGGGGTAGGTGGGCCGCTGGGCCGGCTCGGGTGGGTTAGTCCCAGGGGGCAGGGGGTTTTGCTTTTGCCTTTTGCCTTTTGCCTTTTCTTTCTTTTTCTTTTTTCTTTTCCATTTAGTTTATTTTTATTTTAGTTTTATAAAATATAAACTTAGCCCCTAAATTAGTATCAGTACTTATGCCATTTTCATAATTAATTGGCAATTTAATTCAAATAGTTTGTATTTGTTATGTTTTAAAATGCATTTCAATTGTTTTAGCCCCTGTTATAGTTATTTTTGGGCATATAAAAACTTTGCAAAATGTGGGTTTCAACATGACAATTATCAAGGGATTATTTGCAACACTTTGAACATTTTTATTTTCATGTTTGACAAATTGGAAATTTTGACTTTAAATTTGGATTTGATTTTGAACTCTGATTGGGATCAAGTGAGGATTAGCAACAGTAATGTGACGACATGGCACCATTAACAGGGGATTACTGTAGCTTAATAAACAAGGTTTTACAACAAGCACACGAGGGTGCAGGGAAGCTGACCTCTCGCTTCGTCCCTCCAGCCTTCAATGCCGAGGAGGGACCCGAAGTCCATATGGACGAGGTTGACCCTTGAGATGCGGAGCAAGAGGTCGAGGACTAGGGGAAAATAATTTCCCTGGTCCAAAGAAATCTAGAGCTCCGGCGGCCCATCTGTCCGGTCCCGATGATCCCGAGGTTGCCGGGTCAGGAACAGACGCCTCCCGCTCCTTCAAGAAGGGATGGTATAGGGACAGTGTCCTTGCAAATGCTTGGTCCTGAAGTGCCCGAGCACTTGGGGCGTTGACAGGCAGTGTAAGCAGCTATCTACAGCTCCTCTCTCATACCCGAGCACTGCGCTACCCTTCGCGCGGCCTATTCCAAATTCTAGCTGGCCAAGGTAGAATTATGGAGGGTTTCGTTAGGCTTGCAAAAGGCTTTGAGGTAAACAATCGTAATTTTCTTTACATATATTTTACTAACAAATGGATTTTGTTAGCACACTCCAGGTGTAGCTAGAAAAAATACATAAAGAAAATTACAAGTGTTTACTGAAGCTCTGAAGGTTTCTGCTGCAAAGGATGCCACTAAGCTGAAAAGCTAAAGGGGAACAGTCAGGAGGTCTCCTCTCAAGCGAGGGCAGCCAAGAAGGAGCTTCGGCAGGCTACCGACATAGCTTCTGGTAAGCCTTACTTACTGTTGTGCATTTTTGGACGTGAAGCGCCCCCTGTGCTAATGCGAAATGGTGTTTGTCAGGTGAGTTCTCAGATCTTTCCCTGAGCATGGAACAGGTGTGTAAGCATTTTGGCAGTCACAATGGTGCGACTACAGAAGGCTCATTCTGGCTGCAGTTCCAAGACCGTCCTCGGCCTCAACTACATAGCAATCAGCTCAAGCAAATCACTGAGATGCATCATCTAGCCCGGCCTGTTATGGAGGACCTCTGCGTGGCCTTATGGCCGGACGCACCGCTGCCAACAAGCTTTTTCGGCCTTGCACTGCAGCTGCAAGGAGTTGTTCCTCAGTTTGAACTGTGGAAGCGCTCGGCGTGCTTGGAGGGTGCAAGAGAGGCGTATGCGGCCATGGAGACGCATTGGCTAGACATGCCGATGGAGGAGATGGTGCATCATTGTCCGGAAGGGAAAAACAAGAGGCTCAACAGTACTATGATAAAGTGATGCCGGCTACACGAGTGTCCGAGGAAAAATGCACGAAGGATAAGATCCTAGATGGTATCCAGTGATTGTCTGTGTTTATTTTCCTCGGTATGCCGAGATGCTCCTATTGTAAGAAATATTAATGCTTTTTCACTTGGGCCTTTCATCTTTGGAGTTAGCTTGATGCTTTATTTTTACACTTGCTATGACTTTTTGAAGATGTAGTTTACCAGCTGTCGGCTTCTGCCCCTTAGTAGAATATACCATGGGTGTCTATTACCGATATACAACCCTTAGCTGACGTCTCAGTGCTCAGAAGCGGTTTTACCGGAACAAACAAGGCAATCAAAATATGAGGCTTAATACCTTACACTTAGTCGTAGGAGTGTATGCTTGGGGGCAACTTAATAGCCCCACGGTATACGCCGACTACTTGGTTGGCTGAGGTTGAACCACCTACTACTTAGCCTTTCCTAGAAAAAGAGATCCTTCATTTTTCTCGGATAACCTCCATTGGCTATATTTAGTTTAACACTTCATACGGCTTGCTGACTGGTTTACACCTGTTGTGACAACCCATTTTTAGCTTTCTCCAACTAAGGTACTTAAACGGTTGAACTAGAAGTAACAAATCATAGTGGTTCTCCCTTTACCTCCTAGCCGAACAAAGCCGAAACATAAGAGGTAAGCACAGGAGCTAGTCAACCCAACTATTGACCGAAGACACAACTCAAAATTGATGCATATAATGCAAAAGTACCAATGTCTTGGGGCCGAGAGCACCCTAGGATATCTCGCATATGGAGCGGGGGTCGGATTCAAATTAAGACATCCTTTGAATTTTCTTTTGATACGAAGAAAGGTTATAGTATGTCAAGAGCTATGCTTCAAATGAAAGGAAGGAAGAGAAACGGTAAATTTCTCTTTTATTCATAATGAGGGTCAAACCACACAATCCGAGCACAATGCAGCTGTAAAATACATAATAATGTACAATAAAAGAGGAGAGCCGAGGTACGAAGAGTGCGCCGAAGTCCAAATGGCAGAGACGATGTTACCACCATTTTTCTTTATGCTTCTCTATTTATGCTCATCCCTGTTTCTAGGCCTACACTAGGGGAATTTTGTCTTCATTCGATCGATTGAGCTATTCGCTTAAGTGAATTTGATCCGCAACTGTCTTAAAAGAATGTACTTTGGTGAAGATATATAAAAAAGCAGCCAGAGGCCGCTTGCCCAGACCCGGTTAAACTGGGTGAATTTCCAAGGTAAGGTGTTAGGAAACGAGTCGCTGGTTAATCCGAACTGCCCCATTCTCCAGTTCATATATGCTCCATGGTCGCCCATGGGATTTTTAACGCAAAGTTGTGTGTCCAAGGAACATAGTCCTCGGTCGCGTAGTGGGGACAATGGAGTGCATAACCCTATAGAGGTGTGTCGAGGTGTTCACCGTGATAACAGGGCTACACTACTGGGGTCTCTTGACGCGGTTATATTACCTGTCACAGCCTCGGGTACTTGTACCTCGGTTTCTTGCATTTTAGTCACTAAGAAGTGTTTGGTTCCACTTCTGAAATTGAAAATGCCAGATTTCTATTTATTTTAATTATTCATTTGGGCCCATCCATCTGGAGCTTTAAATGGCCATAGCATGGGAGGACATGAAAACGAGCAAGGCAGGCTGCCCGAGGAGTGATTGGTAACAACTGTGAAAGGGTGCTATCTCAAAGATTAAGCCTTCCCTGCGAAATTTTTTGGGCGTGCCGAATACCACCGCTAACGTGATACTCCCGATACTTTGGGTCCTCACCCCTGGCGTGAAGCCTTTCATAACGAGTTGCTCGGTCTTATCCTTGCCGGGCTGATATGCATATCCCTGATGATGTCTGCATAGAACAGATTAAAGTTGCTTTGGCAGTCCATCTATACACGGGTTAAGTGGAAGCCGTCTACGGTGGGATCGAGTATCAATGCAGCCCCCTCTATGTAGCAGAGTTCCTCCGAGCTCGCAGGCAGATCACGCGTCAAAAGACGTACGTGGAACCAATGATATTAAAAAAGAATCAAATATGAGGTCGAAAAATCCGACCTTTTGTTCTGACGAGGTAGTTTCGACACGAGGCTGCAGGTGACCTGTGTTTGTTCTTGTGGATATGAGTGGGGTACATCATATTAACATCCTTAACCTTGGAAAAAATTTCTTTTGGCCTCTATTTCTCGGCCTGGGCTGGCCTTCATTCTCGTTATGACCTCGACCCCTGCCCTGGTGTTCAACTGTTATCTTGCAGACTTGCTTGATCACCTAGCAGTTTTGGTTAGAGTGAGTAGCCAACTTGTCAAGGGTGCCATGGATGGCACACGACCTGTCCAGGATCTGATTCAATGTTGAAGGATCCTCCCTGTCCGTATGAACTAGTTTCCATTTTTTGCCCCTACGTTGACCCGCGACCGTAGCATTGATTGCTCCCTCCTCGGCGTAGCTGGTGCTAGGTGTGGTGGGGCGATTAATAAGCCAAGGTTTGAAGCTTGCACTATACGTACCTCAGGGGCACTTGGATTGTTGTTGTTGCGAGCAATCTAGCTGTCCCCCCACGCTGATTTAACCATTAATGAGTGAATGCCGCCACTAACCACAATCTTTTTTGCCCGAGCTCTTGAGCGAGCCATTCGTCGCGGATGTTGTGCTTAAAGGAAGCAATTTGTTCTGTGTCTAGGCAGTCAATAATTTGATTCTTTTTAGTTAGGAACTGGTTCCATAATTGCTTGGTGGGCTCCTCAGGCTTCTGCATGATAAGGCTGAGGTCATTGGCGTCTGGAGGCTAGACATAAGTCTCTTGAAAGTTAACTCAAAATACCTCCTCGAGCTCTTTCCAACTGTTGAGGCAAGCTATTAAGCTAATGTCTCACTGGTCCTTTAAGATTTAAAGGTAGGTATTTGATGGCGTGAAGGTCATGGCCTTGGGCCATATTAACGTGCATTAGGAAATCCTCAATCCACACTGTTGGGTCTGTGGTCCTGTCGTATTGTTCGATATTAATAGGTTTAAACCCATCTAGGAATGGATACTACATCACCTTGTCGGTAAATCACCTCAGGCGGGGTGCTCCTCGGATCTGAGCTACCGTGTGTTGGACATATGACACCGTCAGTTCCTGAGTACGTTTGTGATCACGTGCTTGGCCGTATTTGGCCATCCAGACTATATGTCCCACGTGTCCATCAGGTGGGTGTTCCTGGGACCTGTAAGTAAGACCTAAGGACCATCTGGCATCGGATTTGACCTGTCTTGTGTATCGTAAATATTCCAAGTGGGATTGGTTCTTTGCCATGATGGCGCCGTTCCTTCAGAGGGTTATAGGGATTGCCCATTTGCCTTACTTGGCTTTGAGGCGAGCTATCCAGAACTTTGGCCCCACAAAAGCGTTGACCACGGAGTGCCGGCGACCTCCTCGTTGATTTACAGGAATGAGTCCCTCTAGGGATGTTGCTGCTCGTTGGCTCTCTGTTCAAACTCCTGCTCGGCACTAAGGACCTTGGTCCATTTCTCACTTAGTCTGTCCTGTTTGGCTCAAAGCTGTTCAGACTTTTGCTTCATCCTTCTAGCAATACTAATTAGCTGCCGAGGGAAAGCCTGTAGCCGGGGATCCTTAAGTGGTTCCTCAGGGATGCCAAATTCATCAGGTCCGAGGCTTAAATCGTCCCTAGACTCCAAATAATAATCATGATCACCAGGTTCATCCTCGTCCATTAAACTTTCCAGCAGACAAACGTCCTAGGTAGAGGCAAACACTCGGCTTTCGTTCTCATCCGTGGTGATCGATGATACGTCCTATGATGGATCGCTCGGAACTTCGTCCCAAGTGATGTGTTTTTCAGAGGCGTGGTCTGGTATGTTGGTTAAATCCTCAACAATAGTGACTTCATGAGTGGCAGGTGGGATGGAACTTTTCGTGCCTTTAGATTCACCGTCGATCTTGTCATACACCGATGTCTGGCCATCCGAGAGGTTGAGATTTTGGATTCGTTTTAACATCTCATTAGAGCAGAGAGATAGTCCTCACCCATCTCTTGACGGTAGGGGATCCGACCTTCACATGAGCCGAGGTGCGACATGACGCTACCTCAGAAATTTCACCAGAGGGGCTTGATGATTGAGCCGACAAGGTAATATTCGGATATAAGCTTGAGGCTGGGTCCAGGGAATTGATCTCATCGTGGCCCCACTCGAAGATCAAACCTGGTTCATGGGCAACGATGCCCATAGGGTCCTCAAGCCGATCTGATACCCAGCCCGAGAAGACAAGTTCACAGCGAGGGTGCATGGCATATACCAGATTGCCAAACCGGAGGTCTTGGACTGGGGAAGGTTTTCTACCTGGCTGAGATGGCCAACGGGATCAGCGTGCAGTACAATGCTGCCGAAAGGAAAAAGTTAGCCAGGGACGAAGATATCCCCGCATTCGATGCTATCTTTGATCTGAAGACCGGCCATCGAGCTCTTGTGATTACCTCGCGGGATCATTATGGGCCGCCAATGTGGGGCTAAAACTAGCAGATCTCAGGTAGGTGACGAGTGATATTTTTACACTCATTAACCCTTTGTTTAAACCGATATATTCGCTCTCATAGTGCTACTAATGACTAACGGATGCTAAGGATTCCGCAAATCCTCTCTTTGACATGTTTCCACTGGAAATGGGCTAAAAAGGGAAGAAATCAAGTGTGAACATGGAAAGGAGTGGAAAAGGAGATAGAACAAATCATCAGGAGGCGCACCGGAGGGAACAATGCAAAAGACGGCGCTCCATACGACCGTGAGCTTCGTATGAGCAGTCATATGGCGTGGATTTCAAGGCTGTGACATGATAACCCACAAGTATAGGGGATCACAACAGTTATCGAGGGTACAGTATTCAACCCAAATTTATTAATTCGACACAAGGGGAGCCAAAGAATATTCATGAGTATTAGTAGTTGAGTTGTCAATTCAACCACACCTGAGAGACTTAATATTTGCAGCAAACTATTTAGTAGCAAAGTAGTATGATAGTAACGGTAACTATGACAAAAGTAACAGTAGCAGTTTGTAGTGATTGTAACAGCAGTAGCAACGAAAGAAACTTAGCAAAGGTCAATATGTGAAAATCTGGTAGGCATTGGATCAACATTGATAATTGTGTTGGATGCACTGTTCAAGAATCTTCCGATATTCCGATAAATCGTCCGATTTATTGCTTAGCGGTGGCTGACCGATAAGATAAATTGCCCGATAAATGAGCCGATATGGCGATAAATTGGTCGATGTGCCGATAAACTGGCCGATTTACCCCTTATCATTGGTTGACCGATAAGTTCCCGATAAGGGATATCCCCAACATTGGTTGGATGATATTCATCATGTAGCAGTCATAACCTTGGGTGACACAGAAGTAGCTCCAATTCATCAATATAATTTAGGCATATATTCCGTATATAGTCATACATGCTTATGGAAAAGAACTTGCATGGCAGCTTTTGTGCTACCCACCCGTGGCAGCGGGGTCCTAATGGAAACTAAGGGATATTAAGGCCTCCTTTTAATATAGAACCGGACCAAAGCATTAGCACTTAGTGAATACATAAACTCCTCAAACTATGGTAATCACCGAAAAGAATCCCAATTATTGTCAGCTTGGGGGTATGTGGATCATAACTCGTAATAGGTGTCTACAACTTGCAATATAGGATCAAGAACACAACTATATTCATGAAAACATAATTAGTTTAGATTTGAAATCATGGCACTTGGGCCCTAGTGACAAGCATTAAGCATAGCAATGTCATAGCAACATCAATCTCACAATATGGTGGATACTAGGGATCAAACCCTAACAAAACTAACTCATTTACATGATAAATCTCATCCAACTCATCAACGTATAGCAAGCCCACGACGGAATTACTCACTCCCGACGGTGAGCATCATGAAATTGGTGATGGCGGAAGGTTGATGATGACGATGGTGACGGATTCCCCTCTCCGGATCCCCGAACAGACTCCAGATCAGCCCTCCTGATGAAGAATAGGAGGCGGCGGCGGCTCCGTATTGTAAAACGCGATGAATCCTTCTCTCTGATTTTTTTTCCTCCCTGAATAGGTACTTATAGAGTTGGAATTAGGGTCGGAGGAGGTCCAGGGGCTCCACAGGGCAGGGGGTGTGCCTTGAGGGGGGGGGGGGGGGTAGGCGCACACCCCTGGTCTTGTGTCCCATGGTTGCCCCCTGGTATTTTCTTGCGCCAGTATTTTTTATTTATTCCACAAAAATTCTTTGTAAATTTCTAGGTCAATCCAAGAACCTTGATTTCTTCACAAAAATAATAGTATGGCAATTCTGCTGGAAACAGTGTTAGTCTAGGTTAGTTGCATTCAAATCATGAAAATTAGAGTCCAGAACAAGGGCAAAGGAGTTTGGAAAAGTAGATACGATGGAGACGTATCAACTCCCCCAAGATTAACCCATTGCTTGTCCTCAAGAAATTCAGTTGACAAACTGAAAGTGACAAAGAAAAACTTTTACAAACTCTATTTGATCTTGTTGTTGCAACTATGTCTAACCAATATTCAGGTTTTCAGCAAAGATTATGATCTAACCATATTCACAATAACATTTAGGTCTCACATTTACTCATATCAATGGCATAATCAACTAGCGAGTAATAGTAATAAATCTCAGATGACAATACTTTTTCAAAACAATCATGATATAATATGATGAAATGGTATCTCGCTACCCCTTTCCGATACCCCAAAACATAAATGCAGAGCACCCCCTAAAGATCAAGGACTGACTAGACATTATAATTCATGGCAAAATAGATCCAGTCACACTCATACTCGACATTAACTAGAAACAAAGCATATAAATGACAATAGTGCTCTCGAGCTGGTGCTTAAAATAATAAGATCATGACTCAATAATAAAAGTAAATAGATAGGCCCTTCACAGAGGGAAGCAGGGATTTGTAGAGGTGCCAGAGCTTGAAGCTTTTAAAATAGAGATGCATATAATTTTGAGTGGTATGCTTTCATTGTCAACATAACAACCAAGATATCTCACTATCTTCCTTGATAGATACATTATAGGCAGTTCCCAAATAGAATGGTAAAGTTTTTGCTCCCCCTCCACCAACAATCACACTCCAAGGCTAGCTGCATCCATGGGTACCATCCATACCAACAACAGTCCTGGGGGACTTTTGTTTTATCATTATATTTTGATTTGATTTCGAGCATGGAACTAGGCACCCCGATTACTAGCCACTTTCTCGTGAATGACAAGTGAATAAACACTCATCATGAGAATAACCCACCTAGCATGGAAGATACTAACAGCCCCTAGTTGCTACATGAGCGATTCAGGCATATAAAACAGATTATTATTTGAAGGTTTAGAGTTTGGCACATGCAAATTTACTTAAAATGGCAGGTAAATACCGCATATAGGTAGGTATGGTTGACTCATATGGAACAACTTTGGGTTTAAGGAAGTGGATGCACAAGCAGTATTCCCGCTTACTACAAGTGAAGGCTAGCAAAAGATTGAGGGGCAACCAACTAGAGAGCGACAACGGTCATAAAAATGCATTGAGGTTAGTCAACACTGAGTGCAAGCATGAGTAGGATATAAATCACCATGAACATAAATATCGTGGAGGCTATGTTGTTTTTGATTCAACTACATGTGTGAACATGTGCCAAGTCAAGCCACTTGAATCATTCAGAAGAGGATACCATCCTATCATACTACATCATAACCATTTTAAATGCATGTTGGCACACAAGATAAACCATTATCCACTCCGAGCTAATTAAGCAAGACATGAGTAACTATAATCTCTAATTGTCATTGCAAACATGTTTCACTCATAATAGGCTGAATCAAGAACGATGAGCTAATCATATTTACAAAAACAAAACAGGTCGAGTTCATACCATATTTTCCTCATCTCAATCATTTCATCAAATATCGTCATTGTTGCCTTTCAGTTGCATGACTGAATGATGTGAATAATAATAAGAGTGCACGTGCATTGGGCTAAGCTGGAATCTGCAAACATTCATTCAAAGGAGAAGACAAGGTAATATGGGCTCCTTGTTAGATCAACAATAATGCATATGACAACCACTCAACATTTTCATCATGGTCTTCTCCTTACGACCCAAAGAAAAGAAAAGAATTTCAAAGAAACACACTGAAATATTTTTGGAGTTTTTGTTTTTCTGAAGAAAGTAAAACTTAAACGAGAAAAACTATTTACACAGGAAAGTTCTCAACAAGCAAAAGAAGAATGAGAAATATTTTTCGATTTTCTTTTAATATTACAACTAATTAAACTAGAAATAAAAAGTGAAAATAGCGGGAAATATTTTTGGATTTCATCAAAGTTTTTCAAACACACACACACGAAGAAATCGAGAAAAATAAACACCGACATGTAGCGACCCGACCCAAATGGATCAAGTCTCTGTGCTTAAGTGTCATCCCTGAATCGGTATGCTGACACACACAGTACTCGAGGATTTATAACAGAGGTAAATCACATGTATAAAGTAACGTAAATACTATTACCTCAATCCAAAATAGCGAAAGTAACAAGGTTGTGGATTCCCATCAACACCAACGGCAAAGTTGAGTGTAGAAATTGTAACCCTAACGTAACACTTACTCGTCGTAAGATTCCTGCAACATGAGACGTTGCAGCCACAAAGGGTCAGTACATTGAATGTACTGGCAAATTCACACCATAGAGCAATGATGAATAAATGCTATCACTACATGGATATTTGGCTGGTGGAGGCTCTATGGTTATAATGTTTTTGCAAAAAGCCAATTTTTCCCTACTGCAAAGGAATAAATTTATTTAACTATCATGGTGGTTGTTAAACATTGAGAATGGTTGACAGCATTCTCAATCCCAATTAAAAGTACTCATTAACAACCCAACAATATTAATTAAAGTAACATGATGAGATTCACATGAAAATCCAAGTACTAGATACTCAAAACGTCCATAACCAGGGACACGGCTAACCATGATTAGTTTATACACTCTGCAGAGGTTTGCGCACTTTTCCCCACATGACTCGATCTCCTCCGTTTGGTTTCTCGCACTACATGGTGTTTGAAAAACGGATGACCGAGACATAGTCTTTCAGAAGCGCTTGCACCTTACGTAAGGGGTAGACCGTACCAACCTACATCCCCTACATCTGCTAGTCCACCCCGTAAGAGTTCGCACAACTTAGTCAACTATGCTAGAGCCCATAATAGCATGTGGCTGCACACGGAAGTTTCTAGTTTGAATAATCTCATGATCCCTTTGAGCCTGGGTGGCAGTCCGAAGAAAAACAGGCAAGTCCTGGAGTAACCAGGTGCCTCAATCCACCCAGATGTGTATTAATGTTGCCACCTTAAATAAACCATTAATTAACAATCTCACATCTGTCATGGAAATTCACTCACCCAATCCACGTCTACTAGCATAGCATGGCATAATAAGCAAACGTAGAAGTAACTCCCAAAGGTTTGATAATAAAACAGGTAATAGGTACTACCTCATCTACTTCCCATAACCCACAATTTAATTAGATCCTAATCATGCAATATTTGAGGATTGATCTAATGCATAAAATTGGGTAGTAGAAAAGGTATGATCAAAGTGTGAACTTGCCTGCAATGTTGATGAAGATGATTCGCACTCAAAACTCTTGATAGTTCTATTCGACTCACTCCGTTCAATCTATTGTAAGCAAACAATAGTAACCACACATAAGCAATCACTCAAAAGATTGGAAAGAACGAGGAGTACGATTCGGAAAACATCAAAACCAAGCGAATAACTCTTGCAGCATAAAACAATTTCTAACAGTACCGAAACTATGTGAATTTGGCCTTATCAGAAAGTTTAGGTCAAGAGCTTCGATTTGCAAAAAGAATCAACTAAATCGGAGTTACGAAACTCAAGTTATGATCAAACGAAGTTCAAATACTAAACTGTTTGAATTCAAATTTTAAAACTTTCAAAAACATGTTTAAGTTGTTTTACTGGATAGAGGGGATCATAACAAAGAAGTGGGCGTTGGTTTCATCTAATTTGGATGAACGAGTAAAAAGTTCTATTTGAAAAATCAGGGCCAAGCTGTTTTATGAAAGAAAAATAGCTACGACTAAGGTCTAATGTATAAATACGTAGACTAATTGATAATCTAATTATTCTATCGTATTAGTCTAAAAATAATAAATTACTGAAATATAAGAAGAAAAAAAGAAGATACCTTTATAAGGCAGAGAAAAGACGACTTTGGAGAGAAGAGACAATTTCTAGAAGTCGCGCCGGAGAGGAGAAATATATTTTTCTTAAATGAATCTAGTCAAACCAAAATGTTGATTTAACCCAAATCAGATGATTTTTGGAGGCTCTATGGGTCTATATTTATAGGTGGAAAAGAGGTTTAGGGGTCAAAAGCTAGACAATGTGGGACTAAACGTAGATGAAAATATACGAAACAGAGATGGGAGGTGCGCCATGGGCCAAAAGGCTTTAGGCGGTTCGGCCGGCCGCACACACTGTAAAATAATTTTTTTTTGAGCAATAGAAAGGAAAAAGAAAAACTATGGAAAAAAATATGGGGAAGGAATATGGCCAGCTGGGCCTGGCCCATATATTAAATAGAAAAAGAAAAGATGGGGCGCCCGTTGGTACTATGATGCGCACGTCGGCGACAGTTAGTTTCAGGCGCGCGTGCAGTTTTTTTATTTGTTTTTTTAGAACAGAAAGCGATAAACTGAAAAACGAAAATGAAACTTAAATTTTATATAGTCATAATATGTATCAAAATTTTTAGAAAAATATTTTCTACAAGCTGAATATTTTCCTAGAATTAAATAAAATTCACACAAATTCACATAATTCAAAGAGTGCTACTGGTCTAATAAAATCCAATAGAAATCATTATAAAAATACCAAAATTAATTCAAATTTATTTCTCTCCAATTTTCTGATGTAGGGAATCATGTTACCCTATTTTCCGTATAATTTATTTTTGGATAAAAATAATTTGAATAAAACTCCAATAACTCCAAATTGAAATAAATTCAAAAGAACTTTGAATTTGATTCTTTTAAAACTCCCAACTCATATTTCATATAATTTGAAGAAGTCATTTTATCTTCTCTCATGAAAATCATTGAGTTGCGTGAAGTTTATGAATCGAAATATTTCCAAATGAAATTCCAATATTTTCAAATACCCTTTCATTTAATTAAATGGAGGAAGTCATATCATCTTCGCTCAAGGGTTTTCTATTTGAAAAGAATTTGAATTCATGAAGATCAGAAAAGAAAATGAAAGTTTGGGAAAGTCCTTTTATTCCCTCTCATTTAACTTTCAAAACGTTTCGAATTTCACTCAATCAATCACACAACAATCAAACAAACAATCAATCTATCTATTTAATATAACATTCCAAAATTTAGAATTTTGGGATGTTACACGACAACTGGAATGAATGTGTGAACGTGAATGTAATGTCGGTGAGAAATACATACTCCCCCAAGAAGTATGGCGCAAAATAGCAAGGTCAGGTGAGATGAGAGTTCCATTCTACCCTCGACTAGTCAGATGTCTCCCGGCAAATAATATATAATAAGTAAAACGGGAAAAATGTAAATTAGCTACTCTAGCATCTGACACTCCTCTTTCTTCCCCCACAGTAGTGTCAGCGAAGAAATCTGCCATGTCTCTAGGATGTGGCTCATTGATGCGGCCATCATAAGGTGTTTTGCAAACATTGCAAAAACCATATAGTGTCATTTCCTTAGGCTCATCATACAAGTGAAATTCTACCATGGGAGGATCCTTCCTAGAGTCAAAACGAAATTTTTTGCACGAAGGTATTAGTGAGTAGGAGGTATTGGTCACACTTATCTTGGAGGATAGGGAAGATGCCGGCGTTGTCTGCCAAATAATAGAAATCCTCATATATTCCTGCCTCCCTCAAGAATGTGTCACTCGACCATTCACACGGCCGAACCTCCCTCCCGCGTGGAATGTTGTACTTGGGTTTCTTCTTCTCCTCATTTTCATTTCCTTTTGAATTTCGGCTCGAAGAGCCTCTCAACCATCTCCTCATAGCTCTTTTTTATTCTATGAAATTTTCTGAATTTTTTAGTAACTCAAAAATAAAAGTGAACCGGACTCAACAAAACTAATAGGAACTACTCCTACAAGTGTCTAGATGCTATATCATGCAACAAAACCACTTTGGACCATATAAATTTGACATGCAAGGTCAAGAAGATGGTCACCACAACAACAAAAATTTGCGATATATAAAGCACTAGAACATAAACTAATTGGACCATTGCAGGACTCACATACCAAAGAACAATCCCCCAAAACAGTTTTCGAAACAGGGCTCTGAGCAAGGAGATCAAAAATGGCAGCAAGATGAGCAAGAACACGGGTTTGAGAAATGGTGCATTTTTTCTGGAGGAAGACGAAGTGGATGGGTGGCTGGAATAAGTGAGGGGACCCATGTGGGCCCCGTAAGCGAGAGGGTTGAAAGTGGTAGTATTCGACTAGAGGGGGGTGGGGGTGAATAGGTGATTTTTATGGAAGTCTTCAAAACAAGGGTGCTTTGATAACAAACAATAGAAATGAACCTATTGATACGCAGCGGAAGGTAGACTACACTAGACAAGCCATAGTCAAGTAAGCAATATAGTGAAAGCACGAAGACTGTCAGCAGCTAGGTAGTATGGATCAGGATGGAAGATAGTATGAAGCCAAACAGTAAATAGTCTTCACTTAATGAAGTCAATCAGATCAGGCAAATGGGCAAAGACTTCACGAATACCAACTGTAAGTAAGGAGAGAGAGGAAGGATAGAACCAGTTACTCGGAGAGGACAAGGAATTTGTTGGACCAGTTCCAGTTGCTGTGACAACTGTACGTCTGGTTAGGGAGGCTGAGATTCAACTCAAAAGACCGTGTCTTCACCTTATTCCCCTTGAGCTAAGAATAGTTAGTCCTCGCCCAATCACTCTGGTAAGTCTTCAAGGGGGACTTCCAAACCTTCACAGACTTCGTTCACCGGCAGTCCACAATGACTCTTGGATGCTCCAAACATGATGCCTAACTGGCTGGAGGATTCACAGTCCTCAAGTGTAATAAGTCTTCAGATCACGCGGACAGAAAGACTTCAGTGATTCCTAACACTCTTTGGCTCTGGGTGTTTTGGGCTTTGTCCTTGCAAGGGTTACTTTCTCAAATGCTTCGGAGGTGGGTTGCTCTCAAACGACAAAAGTCGTGCACTAACTCTGAATAGCCACAAATTTATGGTGTAGGGGGTGGGCTATTTAATTATAGCCAGGAGGCAACCCGACCTGATTTGTCCAAAATGACCCTGGGTTACTAAGGAACTGACACATGTCCAATGATCAGATTTCAAACACACGCGGTAGCTTAGCTTGGGCTAGAAGAAAAAGCTGACTCATCCAGCTCTGGATAAGATTTGCTCTCATTGTCTTCGCTCGAAGACATAGGATTTGGTTGAGCATCACATCAGTCACTCTGACTTTGTTCACTTGGACCCCACTTAACAGTACGATGGTTCCTATGACTCAACAAAGAAGAAAAGGAAACCACGAAACAACTATGTCTTTGCACTCCAGAGTCTTCATGCGATGTCTTCTCTTGTCATAGTCTTCAATGTGAATATCTTCACAGACCACCATTGTCTTCAATGTCTTCACACATTTTTAGAGGTCATATCTGGTAGGTAAACCGAATCAATTTGGGACTACTACCCGTGTTATCCTCCAATTCTCACAAACACAATTGTCCCTCAACCAAGTTTGTCGTCAATACTCCAAAACCAACTAGGGGTGGCACTAGATGCACTTACAATCTCCCCCTTTTTGGTGATTGATGACAAACTGGTTGATGTTTTCAACGGGGATAAAAATATGTGAAAGTTCAGTGTTATGAGTATTGTCTTCATACATATGACAAGGCTCCCCTGAAGATGTGCATATAAATGATTTGCTTTTGAATGCAAATGCACATGGCAGGTTTTGCTTTGTGGAGGCCATCTTCAATGTGTGAAGACAATACATTATGCATATAGAAGGATAATGAAGATAATGATATGCATAATGGAAAATGGACGTCTGCAGAATGACTTCATGCGGAATTTATCATCGCAACACAGAGTAGCAGAAAAAGTAGTAGACGACCATCAAGTTTAAGTGTTACAACTCAAAGAACCAAATGTTTCAAAAGACGAGAGTTGTAAAAACTTGGCAAAATAATGCAGCCACCCATACGGACCTGCTTGAAGACTATCAACTCATATGCTTCTCCCCCTTTTGTCAGTAATGACCAAAAAGGTTTGAAGACATAGAGCATCTACTCGTTCCGAGAAGGAGCGGATGGTGGAGCAGGGTCGAAGTTGGAGTTTGGTGGTGCAGAAGGGCCTGGTGCAGAGTCGAGATGCAGTGTAGCCATGGTCGGTGAAGTGGCGTCGTCTTCTTCATCGACGACATTTGCAACAATAGTTGCAGCCGAAGATCAATACTCAGAATCTTCAAGTGAGGGAGTGCGGCGCCAGCTTGCATTTGGTGGAGGCCTGGAATCAAACTTGAAGCTTTTGGTGAAGCCATCTGCTCGAAGATCGTCTTCAGAACACAACAGAGTGAGGCTCTTCCAGGACCGCCGCGCATTCTTATGGGCAACAAATGAGTTCTTAGTGGCCAGATTGCGAATGCGATTGACATCCACCAAGAGACTATGCATCTGACGCTTCAGCCAGTCGTGGTGCTTGTCCTGCTTCTGATGTAAGGCCACTAGCAGCTCCCGGTCATTGAGTACATGAGAACGCTTCTGAGGCCTTCGAGCAATTGTACGACAGTGGCTTAAGTATTTGCTTGATGAGGCATACACACATTGCCAGCCAGAGGATAAGCATGAATAGTAGCATTTGGAACATGAACTCGTTCTATGGCTGCGTTAAGCTTTGATGATCAGTGTTGTGAAGATATATCAGCTCCTTGGCAGGCTCTGGGTAGATGGCTTCAACTGATAGATCAACCTCGGGCAAAAAGACAAGATAGTTGCGTGTTGAAGGCTGATAGTTGACAGTAGAATGAAGTTTTATTAGGCACATTACTCATGGAGCATAAAACTTCAGGCTAAACAGATCAATCCCAGATGCAGCAAGTTGTCTGATGAAGAAATCACGGGAGTTGAATCTGATGCCATTGACAATATAGAATACCAAAGTCTTCATGGTGTCTTCAAGTTTGGCTTCAGAAGAATGTCCCTTGATTGGCCATAGAGTACGCCTCAGTATATGATAGACTGTGCGGGGCAAGTACTCGAGGTCCTAGACAAAGAATTCCGGGATATTCTGCATCTTGAGGCAATGGCTTCATCATGCTGAGCATCTGACTCATATTCGGTTCAGGCCTCTAAAATATGCTCTGCAGTCCTCCTCTGTGACGCTGACAACCAGGCTCATACAATTCACCTGGAGTGGGCAGGGAGGTAAGCTCGATGATGTCTTGAGCTTTAGCTTCATGGTGCACATCTCCTGTCATCCACTCGAGGATCCATGTCTTCAGATCCCTGTTGTAGCCACGAATGTGAAGAGTAGCATAGAACTGCAGCAGAAGCTCTTCATTCAAGTGCTCTTTGGCCGTGACAAATTGCAGAATACCTGCATCCCTAAAGCAGTCCAGAGCTTCTTCAAGACAGGGGAGCCCAGCAATAGCTTCACAATCAAGATGCATGTGAGGAAAGATTCTCTCTGGATTGTAGAGGACACATGAGTAATAGCTGCGTTGTTGATGGCTCCAGAAGCAGTCTGAAGAGATCTTTGGCTTCAAGTATAGATTCTTGTCACTGTTAAAGAAGGTGTTGTGTGCTCTAAAGCTATTGACACTGAAAGATCCTGGTGATGTAGCAGCACCTGGAAGTCTTGGCTTAGGCTTCTGTACTTTTGTGGTCACTGTTTCACATGATAATCATATTGCGTCCCTGGACCAGTGGGAGGAACTAGGATGGGCCAGCGAACAGTGACCAACTCCATATCACGGTTGTAAGCCGTTTCCATAGTGTGAGGCCTTGGAGGTGGGACAGCGCCGTCAGTGGGGACCGGCGTGACAGAAGCTTCAGGATTCACATTGGCTTCAGGCACAACATTAGCTTCAGGCTCCACATGATCTTCAGCCAAGGAAGGGTCATTGGGTTCAGTAGTGTTTGTGGCAGCCTCATTGTTCTCAACCTCCATATGGTCAACGACCGGAGGGTCTTGCACAATAACATTCTCCTCGAGAATGACTTGATCTGGGGCTGGGGGTGTGGCAACTCTCTCTTCTCTTCTTTCTTCTTCTTCTTCATCGGCTGATGCGAACAGTCATGGAAGGATTCTCTTCAGGGAACACTTGACGTGCCATTGAACTGGATTGTTGTGAATCTTCTTCTGGGATGGTTGACATGGAGACCGATGGCTTGAGACCTTTGCGAAGCCGTTGGAACATGGGCGACGCCTTTGGCGATGGAGCGGTCTCCATGTAGTTGTCGTCATTCACCTCTGGGTTGGTGACTTGTGCTGGTGGAGTGCGGGGTGTTTCATCATGAACATGTGTCTCTTCTTGCGGGCGTTCAACCCATGAATCATCTTGAGCAATTGGCGTCAATGGATGACCAATACTGATGTATTCGCTGCTTATTGGAGCAGGAAATGATACCAAGTGGTTCTCGAGTTGAGGAAGGACTTCATCATCAAAAACATTGTCTTCATGACCAATGTCTTCACGTGCGTTGGGGTCAACAACTAGAATTTGTTCATCTTCATGAGCCTCTGTGGAAGCAGGCTGGTGGAGCACAACTCGTCGTTCTTGATTTGTGGCAACATGAGGAGCAACTGAGATGGGTTCAACAATGAGTGGCTGAGAGGCCGCAGCTTGCTCTTTCCTTGAAGACTCACTTTCCTTAGTCTTCAACTTCTTTTTGGAAGGGGCGTCATCAGATGCGTCCTTGTGCTTGTGCTTCTTGGCTTCGACTTCAGCTGTCCTTGTTTTCTTAAGCTCTGAAGCTGCTGAAGGGACCTTATGCTTCGAGCCTATCATACTAGCATGGAAGACAATGCAAGGTTCTTCTTGCCTTGGTGCAGTATGGGTCTCAGCAGGCTTCTTCTTTTTGGCAGCCATCCTGGGATTGATGATAGGGCGCCCAACAGCTTTTCGCTTCTCAGCTTCATTGTGGGCTTGAATGCATTTCTGAGTGAGATACTTCATGCGCTCGCGTGAGCCTTTAGCTTCAGTGCGCTTCTTGTGGAACTCCTCCTTGAGGTCGTGCAACATCTTCTTGAGGATTTGAACATCTGCCACGCTGAGTTTGGCCATGTTTTTCTTGAAGTGAGCCTTCTCATATTCAATTTTGTTTTTCAGCTCAACAATCTTCTGAGATAAGGCCAATTCACCAGCAATGGCGCCATGGAAGGTGACACTCATGTCCACAGGGAGCTGAAGATCATCAATACTGATGTCCTGGTTATCAAACCACTCAATGATGAAGTTATTCAGAATATCAATATCAAAGAGGGGAAGATCGTTGAAGATTTCTGCCTCTTGCTTGCTCTTGATAAGCATTTCCATAGCATCATCAGCAAGATCTTCATCACTGGACAGATCAATGGCTTCATCTTCATTGCGCAGAAGAACAAACGGTGTCAGGGGTTGCCCAGTGGCCTTCTTGGGCAATAGCTTCTTGGTCCTCTTGGACATGCGAGAGAAGTCTTCAGACTGCACGCTGGATATAGGCGGTGCAGTCTTTAGAGTCTTCCTTGTTGAAGATTTTGGTGAAGAAGATGGCTTTGAAGCTTTTGCCTTCTTCTTCTTTTTCTCCTTTGGAGGTGAGGGAGCATCATCAGAATCAGCTTGTCCCGCAGATTGCTCCACAGCTGCCCTCTGGGCAGCAATGTGAGGCAGAAGCCCATCAAAATTGGCGAAGGGGCCAATTCCGTTCTCATTTGCTTCACGTGTCCCATCACACCTTGTAGTGGAGGGGCCAGGGTTGAAGTTGAGGCCATACTCCTTGTGAATCTTGGCAGCTGAATCTTTAGCAAACTGATAGTTGTGCTTGAACAAATTGTCGTCACGACAACATAACAGAGAAGATGGGTCGGCGGCTTCAGGTTGTGGTCCTCTGACCATGCACGGATAGAATTTCTGCTCAATGGCTTCAGCCTTGCTCATTGGCACCAAGCCACAGTAACCTGATACGTCTCAAACGTATCTATAATTTTTGATTGCTCCATGCTACTTTATCTACTGTTTTGGACTATATTGGGCTTTATTTTCCACTTTTATATTACTTTTGGGACTAACCTATTAACCGGAGGCCCAACCCAGAATTGCTGTTTTTTGCCTTTTTCAGTATTTCGAAGAAACAGAATATCAAACGGAGTCCAAACGTAATGAAACCTTCGGGATCGTGATTTTCCAACCGAACGTGATCCAGGAGACTTGGACCCTACTCCAATTAGTGCCCAAGGAGGTCACGAGGGTGGAGGGCGCGCCCCTTGGGCGCGCCCCTACCTCGTGGGCCCCTCGGAGCTCCACCGACGTACTCCTTCCTCCTATATATACCTACGTATCCCCGAACGATCAGAACAGGAGCCAAAAACCTAATTCCACCGCCGCAACCTTCTGTATCCACGAGATCTCATCTTGGGGCCTGTTCCGGAGCTCCGCCGGAGGGGGCATCCACCACGGAGGGCTTCTACATCATCACCATAGCCCCTCCGATGAAGTGTGAGTAGTTTACTTCAGACCTTCGGGTCCATAGCTAGTAGCTAGATGGCTTCTTCTCTCTTTTTGGATGTCAATACAATGTTCTCCCCCTATCTCATGGAGATCTATTCGATGTAATCTTCTTCTTGCGGTGTGTTTGTTGAGAACGATGAATTGTGGGTTTATGATCCAGTATTATCTATGGAAAATATTTGATTCTTCTCTGAATTCTTTTATGTATGATTGAGTTATCTTTTCAAGTCTCTTCAAATTATCCTTTTTGGTTTGGCCAACTAGATTGGTAGTTCTTGCAATGGGAGAAGTGCTTAGCTTTGGGTTCCATCTTGCGGTGTCCTTACCCAGTGACAGAAGGGGCAGCAAGGCACGTATTGTATTGTTGCCATCGAGGATAACAAGGTAGGGTTTTTATCATATTGCATGAATTTATCCCTCTACATCATGTCATCTTGCTTATGGCGTTACTCTGTTTTTAACTTAATACTCTAGATGCATGCTGGATAGCGGTCGATGAGTGGAGTAATAGTAGTAGATGCAGAATCGTTTCGATATACTTGTTTTGGACGTGATGCCTATATACATGATCATTGCCAAGATATACTCATAACTATGCTCAATTCTGTCAATTGCTCAACAGTAATTTGTTCACCCACCGTAGAATATTTATGCTCTTGAGAGAAGCCACTAGTGAAACCTATGGCCCCCGGGTCTATTCTCATCTTATCAATCTATATCACTTTATTTACTTGATTTTTTTACTTTGCCTTTAATTTTTACTTTGCATCTATCTATCAAAAATACCAAAAATATTATCTCTATCAGATCTCACTCTCGTAAGTGACCATGAAGGGATTGACAACCCCTAAGCGTTGGTTGCGAGTTGCTATCGTTTTGTGTAGGTACGAGGGACTTGTGCGTGGTCTCCTACTGGATTCATACCTTGGTTCTCAAAAACTGAGGGAAATACTTACGCTACTTTACTGCATCATCCTCTCCTCTTCGGGGAAATCCAACGCAGTGCTCAAGAGGTAGCAAGAAGAATTTCTGGCGCCGTTGCCGGGGAGGCTCACGCAAGCAAGTCAACCATACCAAGTACCCATCGCAATCCCTATCTCTCGCATTACACTATTTACCATTTGTCTCTCGTTTTCCTCTCCTCCACTTCACCCTTGCCGTTTTATTTGCCCTCTCTTTCCCAATCTCCTCCTCTCTTTCCCGTTTGCCTTTTTCCCGTTGCCTTTCTGTTTGCTCGTGTGCTAGCTCATTTGCTTGCTTGTCGTCATGACTAGTTTCTTATCTTCTCCGTTATCTCCCAAGAATGAAGTCCTAAATTTTAAACAAACGGAGGGAGAAAATATAAAAGATGCTTGGTATAGAATTTGCAATTCTCAAATAAATCTACCAAAAAGCAATCTACTTCAGTTCTTCTTCGCAATTTTTACGTAGGTGCTAATCCTTGGTATAGATATATCCTTGATACCATTACCGGAGGGAATTTTTTGGGTAGCCATACTTTTGATTCTTATAATGCTTTAATAGATATATTTGGCTCACCACCTCTTTTGATTAATGGAACTACGTTAACTTTGGAGCATGTTATGCAAAGACTTGAAATTATTGAGAATAAAGTTGCTACCATTGAATCAATTGAAAATCTTGATAAGAAGATCCACAATCAAATTACCCAATATGGATCTAAGGTAGGAATGACTTTGAAAAATATTAAAGAAAAAGATCCCATAGTCAATGAGAAAATAAATCTAGACTCCACAAGAATCGATAAACTTGAGGGTATCATTACCAACTTGGGAACCACCTTTTCTTCCATGCAAAATACTCCAAGTTCTTCTACTAAAAATACTAAACTCATTTATGTTCCTAAGAATAAGGGTGAATCATCTAGTAAGGAAACTGCAGATCTTAAATCTATTAGCATTCATCCCAATCTTTTTTCCATCATTAAGGAACCGTTTGCTATAGATGTATTTTTCGATCTTTTGCCTGAAAATTTGACAATTACTAATAAGAAATAAAATCCTAAAGGAGTTAGATGCCTCATTGAAGAATTGCCTACCAAATATGGCAATACCTAGATCTATCCTTGCTTTTATGCCTAGCTAGGGGCATTAAACGATAGCGCTTGTTGGGAGGCAACCCAATTTTATTTTGTGTTTTTTGTTTTTGCTCCTGTTTAGGAATAAATAATCCATCTACCTTCTGTTTGGATGTGGTTTTATGTTTTAATTAGTGTTTGTGCCAAGTAGAACCTATAGGATAACCTACGATGATAGTTGATTTGATTCTGCTGAAAAACAGAAACTTTGCACACACGAATTTAGTTATGATATATCACGGGAACGTGCTTTTGCATTGATTATTTTTTCTTCTGATCAATAAACAAATTGTACAGGACTTCCTATTTTGTTATAATTTTTAGAGTTCCAGAAGTTTGCGTTAGTTACAGATTGCTACAGACTGTTCTGTTTTTGACAGATTCTGTTTTTCGTGTGTTGTTTGCTTATTTTGATGAATCTATGGCTAGTAAATTAGTTTATAAACCATAAAGAAGTTGGAATACAGTAAACACCAATATAAATAAAGAATGAGTTCATTACAGTACCTTGAAGTAGTCTTTTGTTTTCTTTCTCTAACGGAGCTCACGAGATTTCGGTTGAGTTTTGTGTTGTGAAGTTTTCAAGTTTTGGGTGGATTCTTTTGATGGATTATGGAACAAGGAGTGGCAAGAGCCTAAGCTTGGGGATGCCCATGGCACCCCCAAGATAATCCAGGGACACCAAAAAGTCAATGCTTGGGGATGCCCCGGAAGGCATCCCCTCTTTCGTCCACTTCCATCGGTAATTTACTTGGAGCTATATTTTTATTCACCAACATGATATGTGTTTTGCTTGGAGCGTCTTGTATTATTTGTGTCTTTGCTTGTTAGTCTACCACAATCATCCTTGCTGTACACATATTTTGAGAGAGCCATACATGAATTGAAATTTGTTAGAATACTCTATGTGCTTCACTTATATCTTTTGAGCTTGATAGTTTTGCTCATAGTGCTTCACTTATATCTTTTGAGCTTGATAGTTTTGCTCATAGTGCTTCACTTATATCTTTTGAGCGTAATAATTTTTTCTCTAGTGCTTCACTTAGATCTTTTAGAGCATGGTGGCGGATTTGTTTTAAAGAAACTATTGATCTCTCATGCCTCACTTAGATTATTTTGAGAGTCATTAATAGCATGGTAATTTGCTTAATGTTAATATACTTGGTGTTCAAGATATGTGAAACTTTATTTTGAGTGAATTGAATACTAAGATAAGTTTGATGCTTGATAATCGTTTTGAGATATGGAGGTGATAATATCAAAGTCGTGCTAGTTGGGTGATTATGAATTTGATAAATACTTGTGTTGAAGTTTGCAAATCCCGTAGCATGCGCGTATGGTTAAAGTTGTGTAACAAATTTGAAACATGAAGTGTACCTGGCTTGTGCATCCTTATGAGTGGCGGTCGGGGACGAGCAATGGTCTTTTCCTACCAATCTATCCCCCTAGGAGCATGCACATAGTACTTGAATTTTTGATGACTTCTAAATTTTTGCAATAAGTATATGAATTCTTTTGACTAATGTTGAGTCCATGGATTATACGCACTCTCACCTTTCCACCTTTGCTAGCCTCTTCGGTACCGTGCATTGCCCTTTCTCACTTTGAGAGTTCGCGCAAACTTCGCCGGTGCATCCAAACCCCGTGATACGATATACTCTATCACACATAAACCTCCTTATATCTTGCTCAAAACAGCCACCATACCTACCTATCATGGCATTTCCATAGCCATTACGAGATATATTGCCATGCAACTTCCACCATCATCATCATGACATACATTACTTTTGTCATATTGCCATTGCATGATCTTGTAGTTGACATCGTATTTGTGGCAAAGCCACCATGCATAATTTTCCATACATGTCACTCTTGATTCATTGCACCATCCCGGTATACCGCCGGAGGCATTCATATAGAGTCATATCTTGTTTTAAGTTTCGAGTTGTAATCCTTGTGTTGTAATCAATAGAAGTGTGATGATCATCATTATTAGAGCATTGCCCAAATAAACAAATTAAAAAAAAAGAGAAAGGCCAAAAAAAGTAAGGCCCAAAAAATAATAATATATAAAAGGGCAATGCTACTATCTCTTTTTCCACACTTGTGCTTCAAAGTAGCACCTTGTTCTTCATGTAGTGAGTCTCATATGTTGTGCTTCAAAGTAGCACCTTGTTCCTCATGTAGTGAGTCTCATAAGTTGTCTTTTCATACTAGTGGGAATTTTTCATTATAGAACTTGGCTTGTATATTCCTACGATGGGCTTCCTCAAATGCCCTAGGTCTTTGTGAGCAAGCGAGTTGGATGCACACCCACTAGTTTTCTTTTGTTGAGCATTCATAGCTCTAGTGCATCCGTTGCATGGCAATCCCACCTCCTCATGTTGACATCAATTGATGGGCATCTCCATAGCCCGTTGCTTAGCCTCCTCAATGTGAGACTTTCTCTTTTTTTGTCTTCTCCACACAGTCCCCATCATCATATTCTATTCCACCCATAGTGCTATATCCATGGCTCACGCTCATGTATTGCGTGAAGGTTGAAAAAGTTTGAGATTATTTAAGTATGAAACAATTGCTTGGCTTGTCATCGGGGGTATAGAAGTTGGGAACATCTTTGTGTGACGAAAATGAAGCATAGCCTAACTATATGATTTTGTAGGGATGAACTTTCTTTTGCCATGTTATTTTGAGAAGACATGATTGCTTTGATTAGTATGCTTGAAGTATTATTATTTTCGTGTCAATATGAACTTTTGTCTCGAATCTTTCAGATCTGAATATTCATATCACAATTAAGAAGATTTACATTGAAATTATGCCAAAGTATCACTCCACATCAAAAATTCTTTTTTTTATCATTTACCTACTCGAGGACGAGCAGAAATTAAGCTTGGGGATGCCTAAGATGTCTCCAACGTATCTATAATTTTTGATTGCTCCATGCTACTTTATCTTCTGTTTTGGACTATATTGGGCTTTATTTTCCACTTTTATATTACTTTTGGGACTAACCTATTAACCGGAGGCCCAGCCCAGAATTACTGTTTTTTGCCTTTTTCAGTATTTCGAAGAAACAAAATATCAAACGGAGTCCAAACGGAATGAAACCTTCGGGATCGTGATTTTCCAACCGAACGTGATCCAGGGGACTTGGACCCTACTCCAAGTAGTGCCCAAGGAGGTCACGAGGGTGGAGGGCGCGCCCCCTGGGCGCGCCCCCTACCTCGTGGGCCCCTCAGAGCTCCACCGACGTACTCCTTCCTCCTATATATACCTACGTATCCCCGAACGATCAGAACAGGAGCCAAAAACCTAATTCCACCGCCGCAACCTTCTGTATCCACGAGATCCCATCTTGGGGCCTGTTCCGGAGCTTTGCCGGAGGGGGCATCCACCACGGAGGGCTTCTACATCATCACCATAGCCCCTCCGATGAAGTGTGAGTAGTTTACTTCAGACCTTCGGGTCCATAGCTAGTAGCTAGATGGCTTCTTCTCTCTTTTTGGATCTCAATACAATTTTCTCCCCCTCTCTAGTGGAGATCTATTCGATGTAATCGTCTTTTTGCGGTGTGTTTGTTGAGAATGATGAATTGTGGTTTATGATCCAGTATTATCTATGGAAAATATTTGATTCTTCTTTGAATTCTTTTATGTATGATTGAGTTATCTTTGCAAGTCTCTTCGAATTATCCTTTTTGGTTTGGCCAACTAGATTGGTAGTTCTTGCAATGGGAGAAGTGCTTAGCTTTGGGTTCAATCTTGCGGTGTCCTTACCCAGTGACAGAAGGGGTAGCAAGGCACATATTTTATTGTTGCCATCGAGGATAACAAGATGTTTTTTATCATATTGCATGAATTTATCCCTCTACATCATGTCATCTTGCTTACGACGTTACTCTGTTTTTAACTTAATACTGTAGATGCATGCTGGATAGCGGTCGATGAGTGGAGTAATAGTAGTAGATGCAGAATCGTTTTGATCTACTTGTTTTGGACGTGATGCCTATATACATGATCATTGCCTAGATATACTCATAACTATGCTTAATTCTGTTAATTGCTCAACAGTAATTTGTTCACCCACCGTAGAATACTTATGCTCTTGAGAGAAGCCACTAGTGAAACCTATGGCCCCCGGGTCTATTCTCATCATATCAATCTATATCACTTTATTTACTTGCTTTGCTTTTTTACTTTGCCTTTACTTTTTTACTTTGCATCTATCTATCAAAAATACCAAAATATTATCTCTATCAGATCTCACTCTCGTAAGTGACCGTGAAGGGATTGACAACCCCTAAGCGTTGGTTGCGAGTTGCTATCGTTTTGTGTAGGTACGAGGGACTTGTGCGTGGTCTCCTACTGGATTGATACCTTGGTTCTCAAAAACTGAGGGAAATACTTACGCTACTTTAATGCATCATCCTCTCCTCTTCGGGGAAATCCAACGCAGTGCTCAAGAGGTAGCATAACCCCATGGGTGCTTGATGGCGTTCTTTTCAGCATATTCAGGCATGACGAACCTATACTTGATCCATTCCTCTACCCAATATCTTCGAATCCATTGAATCAGGTTCTTGTGCTGATTGTAGTTTTCTTCAGGATCTGACTTGTAGTGCTCATACAGATCAGGAGGCAGATCGAGTGCAGTGTTGCCACGGTGTTGCCTGCCACCCTTGCGTGCAGACTTCTCTGAAGCCATGATATTCAGACTGATTGGCTTCAGCACAGTGAATGGCTTCCTTCTGCTGGTCAGACAAGGTAGTAAAAAGTAAGATTTAATTACCGTTGATGAACTGCTAGACTGGTTTGAAGAGAAGCTGAGCAATTCAATCTCCCGCGCCCTAACTTGGCGGCGGAAGACACCTATGGTGGCAGCGGAGAGGACGAGGTCCGCGGCCAGCGTGAGGACAGCGTCGAAGAGGTTGCGGCAGCTAAGTGCTTCGTCTCCCGCGTCGACACGAGCTAGCGGAGGCGCTAGGGTTTGTGTGAGGTGGCGAGGTGGAATAACAGATATTGACCGCATGGGTGAGTATTTATAAGGAGGAGGGCGGCGCAACGCAATTACGCAGGTGCCCCTGGCGGTTCACATCTGAGAGACACGTGGCATGCATGCAACTCATTTAAAGTTGTTCCATGTTCCCATTCACGCCTGGATTGTCGGGTGGTTGTTCCGGCTTCTCCGGTTTTCAGGCAATAAGGATACATAATTAAAACAGATTTAAATGTTTGTCAGATTGTCCTCTGCTGACAAGGACTCAAAGAAGACAATCGACATGTTTCAATAGAATGCATATGATTTGGACAGATAGAATTGAGGTAGAAGCACAGAATAGGTTAGGGTCCGATCACATTCACTTAGATCAATAATGATTCAAGTATGAGGACATAGCTATAAGTGAATGTTGTAGAGGACAGAACTCAAATATATATATAAGAACAAACTCAACATTGTGAAGATAAATCATGAAGACAAATCAATGTTGAAGAAAAACCAAACCGGAAGACTATGCAACCATAACGCTAAGAGAAACACTTCAATAAGAATTTGGTGGTGGCGTTACCCACCGTATAGGAAGTATTAGACCCAGACACGGTGCACAATTATCTTGGCGCTCCGAAGTCAAATTCCACATTAATGTATTCACACTCAGAGGGTAAGTCTTCATTGATTGAAGATACACGTTACTTCGCGTGTTGCACATCTAAGTCGTCAACATGCATAAGCGTTAGGATGTGTGTCCAATTACAGGATATTTGAGGATTCTAAGATATTTAGCTCACACCACAACTTGCAAAACCTTTTCTGATCCAAGGGCTTAGTGAAGATATCTGTCAATTGCTCTTCAGTGTTGACGTGAATGATATCAATATCTTCCTTATTGACATGATCTCTGAGAAAGTGATGACGGATCTGAATGTGCTTTTTCTTCGAGTGCTGACTGGATTCTTAGAAAGCTTGATGGCGCTTTCATTGTCACAGAAGAGTGGTACATTCTTCGTGTTGATACCATAGTCCTTGAGTGTTTGCTTCATCTAGAGAAGCTGAGCACAGCACAATCCAGCTGCAATGTATTCAGATTCAGCAGTGGACAGTGATACACAGTTCTGCTTCTTTGAAGATCAACAGACAAGTGATCGACCGAGAAAGTGACATGTTCCTGAAGTGGACTTGCGATCAACCTTGTCACCAGCATAATCAGCATCAGAATACCCAATCAGATCAAATGTTGAGCCCTTTGGATACCATAATCCTATCGTTGGGGTGTAGCCCAAATATCAAAGTATTCGCTTCACCGCTAGGTGATGCGACTCCTTTGGTGCCGCTTGGAATCGGGCACACATTCAAACGCTAAGCATTATATCTGGCCTAGATGCACATAAGTAAAGCAAGGAACCGATCATGGAGCGGTATACCTTTTGATCGAACTCTTTACCATTATCGTCAGGACCCAGATGACTTTTGGTTGGCATTGCCTCGTGTATCCTTTGCAGTCTTGCATTCCAAACTTCTTCAGGCAATCTTTGAGGTATTTCTCTTGTGACATGAAGATGCCATTCCTCTGCTGACGGATTTGAAGACAAAGGAAAAACTTCATCTCACCCATCATGGACATCTGATATTGCTCTTGCATCATGTGCCCAAACTCATCACTCTATCTTTTGTCAGTGCAGCTGTTGGGGATATAACTACTGAGTGTAAACCGTCCAGAAGGGGCCGGTTTACGCTCATCCGTATTGAAGCCCATGAAGACAAGAAGTATGGCGCTCTACCATTGAAGCTTAGAGGCCCAGGGCCCAAAGGCGGTTTAGATCCCATAAACGTAAACCGGTATGAGATGTGTAAACTTGTGTTGTAAGTTAGGAAAGGTAGAAACCGAGCCGAACACATGTATGAGCCGGCCTCGGTGTTCTGTAAACCGTCGGGCGTCAACCTGTGTATATAAAGGGACGACCGGCGGCGGTTCAGGGACAAGAAACAACAACTCGAGAGATAGGTAAAGCGGATTCGCTCCCTGCTCATCGAAACCCATCAATTCCACCACAGCTAGATGGTAGGCTTTTACCTTCACCACAAGGGGCCGAACCAGTATAAACTCCCCGTGTCCTTTGTCTGATTTAACCCCTTTTTGCTAATCTAGTTGCGATGGCTCCATGACTAAGTCCTCTCACTAGGACATCCGACGTGTTAATTCCACGATAGTTGGCGCCCACTGCGGGGCTATCGCACGATGGTTTCGAGTTCTTAAAGGGCAACTTTGAAGGACTCAAGGGATACGCGGTTGGACGGATGACCAAGAGTCATCGCGGTAAGCTCTACATCAACGTCGTAGGCTGGGGCCCCGAGGCCGGCTCAATTGAGTACGGGTACTGGGTCCCCTTTGGCAGAATTCATGTTTTCATCGGCAAGATCGGTGAACCGGGCCCTGAGCCGGACATCTTCACTGACCTCGTCGAGAAGGCTCAGCGTGCAAGTCCTGCCCGGGTTCAGCCTTCCATGAAGCATGCGTTCGTAGGATTCGTCCATGGTGCGGAATCTGAACCGGTGTCCGACGGTGAGATGGCCATCTACTCAGATGGCGAGTCATCCACTGGTGAAACCGAGTCGCTGTACCAATTGCAAGACGGCCGGATTGGGGGCTATTCCGATGGTGACAGTATTCTGGACCCCCTTGAACCATCGAACCGGGTTGCGATCTTCATGGCCGGTACGCAGCCCACCTTGCAATCTTCATCTGCAACAGCAATGATTTCCGGAACGACAGCCGGGGCAGGAGGCCCTGCGCGCCAGCCGGCTCAAGTTCTTTCCGGTTTGTTGGATGCTTTGATGACATTGTTGACCATGGCAGTCACCCCGGAGACCCAGGATCAGCATAACGCGGAGGTTACAAAGCTGAGGGACCAGATAACTCAGGCCAAGGAGGACTTGGCAGCTGAGGAAGCCAGGATAACTGAAGAGCGGGCCGCTTTAGATGCCTAGTCACAGCAGATCATGGCGCAGAATTACCGGCTTATGTTGGATCAGAACACATCCAACGAAGTACTGAGGAGGAAGTACCGGTCTCGTCTACCGCCGGTTTATGAAGGAATGAATCTCTTCAATACGCCAGGAGCCGGGCCAAGTAATCCGGTAGCAGTGAACCGGACCGAGGCACTTGGGACAGCGCCGGGTCAGCCACGGGTGATGGACCCGCCTCGACAAACAGATAACCCGCCGCAGTACATACCGACGCCACCGGGTCATTTCTCTAGCCCTCTGGATAACATGATTGCCGTGGCGTCTCACTCGGCAGCTATTCTGATGGAGGGCGAATCGCTGGGAGCGGTTGAAACACGACGGGCCAGGGATCTTCTTCAAACCGCTGTGGTGCAGCAGCAGGCTTATTCCTATAGTCGAGACAGAATACATTCAACCCCTCGTCCGAGCAAGAGTTACAGCAGGCACATTGACGAACCGGCTGTGTCAAGCAGCACACGGCACCGTGACACCCCTCGAGGGCCTAATCCAGCGCGCGGCGGTATGAATGCTCAGGATGTAGTAAACAATGGCCGATCACGACGAGAGGCAGAGTTAGCAGCGCAGTTGGCAGCACAATATGCGAATCATCAAACCACTCCGGTTCAACTGACAGCATCAGTTGAACAGGGACTGGATTTCAACTCTTGGGGAGTACCGTGTCTTATCCTAGCTCTACGTAATGTGCGGCTACCCAAGGATTTCAAGGGTCCGTGTAAAGTGCCTAATTATACCGCCGATCAACCCCCCGAGGCGTGGGTTAAAAGTTATGAGATGGCAATGAAGATGCTGGATGTGGATGAAGCGGCATGTGCACAATACTTCACTACTAGGGAAAAGCCTAGCAGCAGCGCGGGTTTTGGACCTCTCAGTAGCGCGGGTACCGGCGCTACTAATAAGGCGCTACAGCTAACGTATAGCAGTAGCGCCTGTTGACCCACGCTACTGCTACACATGAATAGCTGCAGCACTCTTTAGACGGAACGGCTCGCACCTGGCTAAAAAGTCTGCCCGTTAACTCGATCAGTTCATGGGACGAGTTGAAGGCCCGGTTTATAGCGAATTTCAAGGATACGTGCAAACAACCCATGTCCATTGTGGATCTGGCTGGTTGTGTCCAAGGAGAGAACGAATCAACAACTCATTAGGTGTGCCGGGTTTTGGAAATCCTACATTCATCAGACCGCATCAATGCTGATTCAGCGATTATAACGTTGGAGGGCAATTGCCGGTTTAAGTCGCTGAAGATGAAACTGGGACGGCTCAAGCGTCATTGCAATGATATGGGAACGCTCATGCTAGCTCTGGTTAAGTATGCCAATTCTGATAATACCGAGGATCCCGAGTCTGACAAAGAGAAGCCGGAGAAGGGAAAGAAGAATGCCGGCGCAAGAGGACAGGGTAACCAGACTGGCCATGGGAATAACGGTAAGCCAAGGCAGACAACAATTCTGATTTTGTGGCTAACACCAATGTACAAGGCAATAATCAACGCCGTAAGGGTAAACCGCCCCTACGGGGCGGAGGACCAAGGATGAATCTGGAGCGTCTGTTGAACCAGCCTTGCCCAAAGCAGGGGACACAAGAAAAACCGGCTACGCATTTATGGAAAGATTGCTTCATTATGCGAGAGTTCAAAAATTCATACCTCTTCCGGTATGATCATGGACCGTCCGGTGGATCAGGACCTGGGTTTCACGGACCGGGTTATGGTGGAGGTAATTCTGGTTCAGGTTTTCAGGGTAATCAAGGTGGACAGGGCAATCAAGGCAATCAGAGCAACCAAGGTGGTTATAATCAACAAGGGAATCAGCAACAACAGCAGTCGGGTTATCAGAGCAACCTGAAGCAGTTAAATGGTGGACAATATCATGTCTTCACTACTAGTCTGTGCAAGCGCGATCAGAAGCTCCATAAAAGGGCAGTGAACACTGTTGAACCGGCGGTGCCCTATTATCTACGCTGGTCTGAACAGCCTATTGTGTGGAGTCGGGAGGATCATCCGCCACGGGTTGATAATCCGGGTCATATAGCGTTGGTAGTTGCACCGCAAGTTGGAGGTTATAAATTCACCAAAGTGCTCATGGATGGAGGGAGTAGTATCAACATCTTGTATTATGAAACCATCCAGCGTATGGGGTTAACAGATAAGAATCTCAAACCGTCCAACACCGTTTTCACGGCGTGGTACCAGGTAAATCGGCTTACTCGGTCAGTAAGATAGCGCTGGAGGTGGTTTTTGGAGATGATCATGATTCAAGGTTGGATACATTGACCTTTGAAGTGGTCAAAATTAGAAGTCCGTACCATGCCCTGTTTGGACGACCGGTTTATGCTAAATTCATGGCAATGCCGAGTTATGTTTATCTGCAGCTCAAGATGCCGGGTCATAAGGGGACCATCACGGTTCATGGTAGCCGCAAGATTGCTCTAAAGTGCGAGGAAGGTGATGCGGCTTATGCTGAGTCGGTTTGCGCGATGGAGGAGTTGAAGTTCTATAAGGACAATGTTGATCCGGCAGATATGACTTCTCTGAAGAAGCCCACTACAGAGCATGATCCGATTTTCAAGTTTAAATCGGCTGATGAGACTAAGTTGGTTGATTTTGTTCCTGGCGATTCATCCAAGCAGTTCAGCATCAGCGTTAACTTGGATCCAAAATAGGAAGGCGTGCTCATCGAGTTCATCCGTGAGAACCGGGACATCTTTGCATGGAAACCTTCTGACATGCCAGGTGTACCGAGGGAACTCGCTGAGCACACTCTTAATGTTGATCCGAAGTTCAAGCAGGTCAAACAGTTTCTTCGCCGCTTTAATGAAGAGAGACGTAAGGCCATTGGTGAAGAGGTAGCCCGACTATTGGCGTTGGGGTTTATTGTGGAGGTGTTTCACCCTGAGTGGTTGGCTAATCCAGTGCTGGTACTTACGTCTCTTTGCCCTCCCTCGTATTGATCAAATCATTGATGCTACGGCGGGTTGTGAGCGTTTAAGTTTCCTGGATGCTTATTTGGGTTACCATTAGATCAAAATGGCAGTTAAGGGCCAGGAGAAGACAACTTTTATAACTCCCTTTGGAGACTTCTGTTATGTATCTATGCCTTTTGGGCTCAAGAGTGCTCAGGCGACTTATCAGCGGTGTGTGCACAATTGCCTTCATAATCAGATTGGGCGCAATGTTCATGCTTATGTGGATGACATCATGGTGAAATCCAGGAAAGCAGAGACACTCATAACTGATTTGCAGGAAACTTTTGATAATCTGAGGGTTTATAAGATAATGCTTAATCTGGCTAAGTGTGTTTTTGGTGTACCAGCTGGCAAGCTCTTCGGTTTTCTGGTGTCCAACAAGGGCATTGAGGCTAATCCGGAAAAGATCAAGGCCATCACGACCCTGGCTAAACTGGAATGTATCAATGATGTTCAAAGACTGGCAGGTCGGATTGCAGCACTGAGCCGATTAATCAGCCGGTTGGGGAAGAAGGTGATCCCACTTTATCAGATGATGAAGAAAACAGACAACTTTGTTTGGAGTGATGCTGCTGATGCGGAGTTTGAGGATTTGAAGAAGCAGTTGGCCGAACCGCCCGTCCTTGCTGCCCCCATTGATAAAGAACTATTGCTCTTATACGTGGCTGCTAATGCCCAGGCTGTCAGCGTGGCTATTGTGGTGGAGCGCAAGGAGGCTGGTAAGGAATATCCGGTTCAACGGCCGGTTTATTATATCAGTGAGGTGCTTATTGAGTCCAAACAGAGATATCCCCATTGGCAGAAGCTGGTGTATGGAGTGTTTATGGCAAGCCGGAAGCTTAAGCAATACTTTCAAGGCCATCCCATCACTATGGTCAGTTCTGCTCCATTGGGAGACATCATTCAAAACAAGGAGGCAACTGGCCGGGTTGCTAAGTGGGCTATGGAGCTTGGGCCTCACGGGTTGAAAGACATGCCTCACACTGCTATCAAGTCCCAAGCGCTTGTAGACTTCATCAACGACTGGACCGAGTTGCAGGCACCGGAGGATAAACCGGATAACACATACTGGACTATTCATTTTGATGGATCCAGACAATTGGAGGGCTCGGGGGCAGGAGTTGTTCTTACTTTCCCTCGAGGTGACAAATTTTGTTATGTTCTCCGCTTAATGTTTCCCTGTACTAGCAATGCAGCTGAGTATGAGGCCTTACTCCATGGTCTGTGGATGGCTAAGGAGATGAACTTGATTCGGGTACATTGCTGTGGTAACTCCGATTTAGTGGCTCAGCAAGTATCAGGCACGTGGGATTCCAAGGATCCACTCATGGCGGCTTATCGGCGGGAGGTGGACGTCATTGCTGGTCACTTCAAAGGTTATCAGGTCGAGCACATTGATCGGCGCAAAAATGAAGCGGCAGACACTTTATTCCGGCTCGGATCTGAGCGTAAACTGGTGCCGCCTAATGTTTTTCTGGATGTTCTGCATAATCCGTCGGTCAAGATACCAACGGAGGAGGATCTGGCGATTCCTGACCCGGAGGCTCAACAGGTGGTGGTTCTTCATGCTATCCCTAATTGGACATTGCCGTACCTGGCGTATATGAACCGGGGCGAGTTACCAGAGGGCGAAGTTTTGGCCAAACAGATAATCCAGTGGTCTAAGTCCATGGTTATTGTCAATGGTGAGTTACACCACTGCAGTGTCTCAGGGGCGTTTCAGCGTTGTGTTTCTTCTGAAGAAGGCTGTGAGATCTTGCGTGAAATCCACGAAGGAGATTGTGGTCATCATGCCGGTTCAAAATCCTTGGTAGCTAAGGCTTTCCGACATGGTTTTTACTGGTTAACAGCTCATGCTGATGCGGAAGATCTGGTCCGAAGGTGTGACGGCTGTCAGAAGTTTGCACGTCAAGCTCATGTTCCGGCTCAGGAGTTGAGGATGATTCCAGTTACCTGGCCGTTCACAACTTGGGGGCTGGATATGGTTGGGCCTTTTAAGAGGTCCAAGGATAAGAAGACCCACCTCCTGGTGGCGGTTGATAAATTCACCAAGTGGGTGGAGGCAGAGCCGGTGAGGAAGTGTGATGCAACCACGACGGTTCAGTTCATGAAAAAGGTGATCTTCCGGTTTGGTTTTCCACACAATATTATAACTGATAATGGCACGAATCTCTACAAGTGAGCTATGGAAGAGTTCTGTCATCGTAAGCACATCCGGCTTGATGTGTCATTGGTAGCCCAACCCCCAATCTAATGGTCAAGCGGAGAGAGCTAATCAAAAAATTCTAAAGGGTATCAAGCCCCGGCTTATGGTTCCTTTGAAGCGGACACCGGGTTGTTGGGTGGAGGAGCTACCTTCCGTTCTATGGAGTATTAACACCACCCCCAATAGATCCATGGGTTACACACCCTTCTTCATAGTTTATGGAGCAGAAGCAGTTCTCCCAAGTGATATGCGTCATGACTCGCCCTGAGTGGCAGTCTACGTTGAAGCGGATAACGAGAGAGCACGCCAGGATGCATTGGACCTGTTAGATGAACAACGGGATATTGCGGCAGCTCGCTCGGTGATTTATGAGCAAGACCTGCGGCGTTATCATAGCCGCCGGGTTAAAACCAGAACTTTCCAAGAAGGCGACTTGGTGCTTCGGCTCATCCAAGATCAGACTGACATGCATAAGTTGTCTCCACCTTGGGAAGGACCCTTTGTGGTCAGCAAGAATTTGAACAATGGGTCATACTACCTCATCGATGTTCAAGAGCACAAAGATTCATGCAAATCAGAGGAGGAGACTCGCCGGCCGTGGAATATAGCTCAGATTCGGCCTTACTACACCTAAGCCATAGGCTCCTACTATGTATATATTTTTTACAATGTACATATTATCAGAGGAGGAGACTCGCCGGCCGTGGAATAAACCGGCATCCTTGCTAAACCGGGGCCTCTGTCGTTTTTGTCTTAAATGTCTCCTTGGTTGCATGGGGGCTCATGCTTACAAAGCAGAGTTTCCTAGTAAACCGGCCTATAAAGCCACAACATAGCTTGGGAGCTTCACACCCAAGGGACCAAAGAGAGCCTGTTGCCACGCACAACTCAAACATAGGTACCCATCGAGCACAGCTCACAATGTTACTTGGGGGCTCTTTGTGCACAACAACAAAGAGTTTGAAAGGACCCTTGTAATATTCTATCAAGCCAGGCTTGGAAGCTAGGTGTATTCACCTAAAACCCCGGGTTAACCTGCCTTCATCAAGTAAGCCACTCCGTCCAGGTAATCCTGGTATGACCCGCCAAACGTTTGGCAAGTCAATCTTATACAGACCCTGAACTTGTCAAAGTTAAAACGACGATTGGTTAATTGGAGGCCCATCTTAAAAGGCTTTGCCAAATGGTTTAACTCAGCGGCCTGGCAGCCCATGAAAAGCCTCGAATTTGGGCCTGGTAGACCTTGAAAAGCCTCGACTACAAGTTTTTATTTGACTTTGTTTTTGCAAGTTTTTCTTTCCTTTGATAAGGTTTTAAGGTAAACCGGCGTCCATTGACCCGGTCTGACTATAAGTAATTTCATCAGCCCGGTGTTTCTTAACCCGGTGCAGCTTTCAACTATCAGTTGTTAGCACAAAATCAATTATAAACCGGTGTTTATTAACCCGGTCTAGCATTGACTATAAGTCACCAGGATGATCATCCAGTGTTTATCACAACCTGGCATGGTTTATTATACCAGCACAGCATGGTAAGAGTTATCAATACTCAGGATTTGGGTTATCACCCTTACTACAAAAATGATTGGTAAGCCTATATGTGATTTAAATCACAGGTATGAGGTATTTTCATATTTCATTATCTTTACAGCCTTGGTTATAAACTATGAATTCATATTGGGCCTCGTAACCCGTCCGACGGTAAACTGCCAGGATAAGTTTTCAGTTTGTGACATGCAGAAAACAGGATTGCATAACACTGATAAAAATCATAAGCACACATTGCATATTATGACAAAGTGGCAGTCTCAGGAAAGTGATTATACGGCATAGCAGACCAAGTGTTTCGAGCTATGCACGATGGCATAGCAGACCAAGTGTTTTAAACTAGCCTATTACAAGACGCTTGGACCGCCCAACAAGATTATTTTTTTCTCTACAGAGGACGGTACACAAATGGTAAACCGACTTCCGGATTACGATTCCTCTTCGGCTTGACGAGAAGTTTGTGGATCACCTTGCGCCGGTTCAACCTCCTCCTCCCCACCCAGTGGCTGGAAGTCAATGGTTGCCCAGTCAATCCTGGTTAAAGCTTGGAAGACAGCTTCGTCACTTATAAGATTGGACGGTTCAACGTTAGGGGCATAAGTGTGCTTACGGATTGGCGGGATAAGATTCTACACTTCTTTCATAGATGCATCAACCCGTTTGTTGTCCACATTATAGTTGGACCGGTGGACAGACAAGTCAACTTCTTCGGCCAATCTGCTTGCAAGCGGTCGCACCTCTTTTGTCAAGACCTTGAGGGCTTCATTATCAAATTCTGACCCGTCTTCTTGTTGGCTAGGATAGCCCTTTCCGATATCTTCCGATCAAGATTATCTATCCAAGCTTTGGCCCGAGTCAGTGCAGATAGAGCGCCAGCCCTTGCAGCAGATCTCTTTACCTCTTCTATCTGGGCAGGAGTCGTAGATAATTTAGCCAAGGTATCCTTGATTAAGGTTGGCGGCGGTTTATTGTATGAGGCTGCGCAGATGACTCGTTGAGCACCGGTATATAGTTGTTCTATCAAGGTATAGGCTGCTTTCAACTTTCGACGCATACCCGAGCCCAGATGAGCAACACAACTACCTGCAACGGTTTAAGAATTTACTGTTAAACCGGTGGTTTCAAAGATGTTTAAGAAAGGCTCTTGCAAGGAGTACTTACCAAATATAGCAGAAGTCATAGCATTGATCTGACGCTTTAACCCAGTTAGCTCTTCGGCTACCGGTTTAAGAGCCGCTTCAGCATCCTCAGCCCGTTTTAACAGAGTGGCCCTCTCAGTTTCCCATTCTGCCCGCTCGCTTTTGAAGCCATCCTTTAGTTGCTCCATGGCAGTTAAAGCACCCTTTAATTCCTCTTTGGCTTGGAAGTTTCTGCTTGCTGGGACTTGATATTTTCCTGAAGATCAATGATTTGGGAATCTTTGTTGCTCAAGTCAGCCTGCAAAAGACAGATAATAAAGTTGTTAATATTTTCTCAAAAGTCCCAAGCACATAATAAGTTATACACTTGGCACTTGGGGGCTAATGCGGATTGCTTCTTCTTAACTGATATTTTAAGTCCCAAGGCTCAATACAAGTATTAATCTTGGCACTTGGGGGATAAAGCTTAATTGATCAGATAAACTGGAGGTGAAGGAATTCAACAAGGATAAGCTTTGCAACAGGAAATCTCGGTTCATCTTGAAGAGATAAACCGGCCCTTGGGGGCTACACAGTTGAAGTCTTTTTTATCAAAAGTCCCGGTTCATCTTGAAGAGATAAACCGGCCCTTGGGGGCTACAATGGAGTTTGACATAAAGCACAAAGAAAAATTTATAAAAGTTACCTCATAGCGCTCCTTCATCAAGTTGATTAAACCGGCCTCATAATCGTGACTTGTATATAGGCAGTTTAAATATCCTGAGTGGAGTTCTTGAGCATTGAGATGAGCATAGCTTGACAAATCAGTCTTCCACTTGCCTTTGTCCACAACAGTAAATTCCTCTTTGGCACTGTGCTTTGATAAAGCGACAGGGTTGCCAGGAGTAGTGTGGCCAAAACCTGTAATCACCACATCATCGGTCGTGCCATCAACAATCTCATTTGCGTTGGATGGTTTAGCAGCGGCTCTTGCTGAGCTTGGGGGATTAGCAGCTGGCTTGGTGGATCGGCAACTGGACTTGGCGGATCAGCATGAGGACTAGCCGGATTAACTTCTGGTGGATCAACATAAGTGTCCTGACCTTGTGTCATACGGTCATCCAGAGCAATATCAGCATCTCGATCAGCAGCTTCTGAGGTCCTCTCCGGTTCAAAAGACGGATTATCATCGGTGGGAGCATTCATCTTGGCCTTTTTACTGAGTCGGGCTTTGGCACTACAAGTAACAAACATAGGTTAGTATGATAAAACCGGTGCAAGAAAGCAAAAATAAAATTACTATGCTTACCCAGGGACAGTCTTGAGGGGAGGCATCTGTGTGGTTGATGAGTTGCCAGAGGATGAATTGGAAGTGCCTTGATAATTGGAATCAGACGGATTAAGAGGGTATCGGAAGTGGCCCGCTTTGGGATAAGATTTATTAGAAGTACAAGAGACCTCTGCACGGCGTTTCCGAACCGGTGTGTCCGGTAAACCGGAGGAGGTAACTGTTGGCCACTGTGCCGGGTTGTGCGACGAGCTTCAGGGTGCTATATCTTCAAAGAAAAGTGTGGATCCAAATAAGCGAGAGGATGCAAACGTTTTACTTTCCGGACTGCGCGACAGAGTTTTCGTACTGGCACAAGATCTAAATTGGAAGAAAGGGGAATTACCTCTACATGATCAGCACGGCTGGCTTCCGCATCATCCTATTAATGATCATTGTCAATAAGGTGCATGAAAAATGAGCCAAGGGAATCAAGTTCTACCTCTGATTCCGAGTCATCAACTTCTTCGGCCGGATCAGGGGACTCGGCAGTTCTCTTCTTCGCTGGTTTCTTTGAGGACTTGCTCTTAGCACGAGGTTCTCTCACCGGTTTGTCTTGTGGTTTCACCGGTTTGTCTTGAGATTTCCTTTTCCAGAACGGGTCATTGCTCTGGAAAAATAAACAAAAGATCATCAGAAAATTTTCAACAAGGAGGGTGAAGTAAAAGAAGAAACATACAATCCTTACCACTGGGCGGTTTATGGGAGGTATAATAGGGACGCAGCCCGGTCTTGCTGCACTCAGATATCGGTTCATCCAACATCTTTTTGACAGCTTCAGTAATCTCTTCATCAGTTAGCTGAACATCGATATGATGTTGAGGATCTTTCAACTCTCCTATATACTCACACACTAAACCGGGACGCCGGCTTAAGGGCAAGATACTCCATGAAACCCAGCAACGGACAAGATCCATGCCGGTTAAACCATTTCCATAACGGCTCGGATCTTAGAAATCTGTGGTGCATACTTGGATCATTCCTTGACAGTAAGCCGTTGAGGCAATGGGTGTTCATTACTGAGCCGGTGAGCACGGTAACCCGGCAGAGGATTTTCATCTTCAGGAGCGGTATTCCGGCAGTAAAACCACGTTTGATTCTAGTCCTTGGGGTGGCTGTGGTGTTTGGCGTGAGGAAAATTGACTTCTTTCCTTTTCTGAATTGATACCCCGCCAAGTTCAGTGTTGGGGCCGTCAGTAAATTCAGTACGGGCGGTTCAAGTGAAAAAAGTCTCTAAACAACTCGATGGTCGGTTCTTCTTGCAGGTAAACCTCACAAAACACTTGGAAATTGCAAATATTGGACACAGAGTTTGGTCCAATATCTTGAGGGTGGAGTTGGAAGCTGGCAAGTACATCCCAGAATTTTTTTAATTCGGAAGGGCTAAACCCTCGGTCTAAATGATGTAGAAAGACAATTACTTCTCCATCTTGAGGTTCAGGAGGGTTTTCATTTCCTGGTGCTCTCCAATGGATGGTCTCTTATTTTGCTAAAGCGCCAGTCACAACATAACTGGTAAGCTGCTCTTCCGTAACCCGGGAGGGAGCCCAATTGCAGGAGAAGAACTATTTTGTCATTTTTGATGAAAAGTTGTAAAAGAAGATCAAATGCCGGATTACGGTTCATGACTGATATGTATAAACCGGCGTCAGGTTGGGGGAAGGGATCAAGTAAGGATAATATACATGTTAAATCGGATACTGATGCTCAGGTAAAAATGGAGGTTTAGGAGAGGGCTAATGGTAGCTGGCGGATTATCAATTTCTAACATTTAAACCGCCTACAATGGTGTGGAAGGGACATGTCTGAAATTTTCTTAAGTGTTGCACAAACAGGTTTTACAAGTTGATGTGATAATTTTGGATCTACCGCAGTTCATCAAAAGGGGAGAAATTTCAGACATGTGGTCGCGACAGCAGAAGAGCACATGTGCTTTGTAGGATCTCATGCAGTAAAAAGTGGTTTCTAAGGGTGACTAGGAGCGCTGAGCTACTACCGCTCACCTTTGCTATAAGTTTCAGATCTATTTATGAGATCTGGGAGAGAAAAAGGAAGGACAATGAAGAACACCGATGAACAGCAGAACCCTAATGCAGATCTAATATTTGGAAAAAGGAGTACTTACTGATGCTGCGGGGCAGCGGAGGGGCGTTGCAGTCTATCTGATCAAGAATAGGTTGATGCAGCGGCCTTGTTGATGCAGTGCTCGAAGGACGTCGGCGGCGGCGGAGCTCGGGCTCTTCGGGGTCGCGAGGAAGAAGAAGAGGTGAAGAGGCAAGGGGTAGAATGGAAAGGACCCCCGGTCTTATTTATAAAGGCAAAGGGATAAATGACAGGCGCGAGAATCGAGGAGCCAAAAATCGGATATCTGATACAGCTGCCGCCTCGGTCTTCGGAAATTAATTAATAAAAGAAGTATTTCCAGGTTTTTTATATAGAGATGACGTCATGACGATTTGCTGCAATTTTAGAAGATGACGTCATGGCGGTTTACAAGGATCATAGGAGGATGTTCAAGGAATTTTTCTAAGTGTTGAAGATTGACATGAACGGGTTCAAATCAATCTGGTGCCTAATGTTGGGGCTATAACTACTGAGTGTAAACCGCCCAGAAGGGGCCGGTTTACGCTCATCCGTATTGAAGCCCATGAAGACAAGAAGTATGGCGCTCTACCATTGAACCTTAGAGGCCCAGGGCCCAAAGGCGGTTTAGAGCCCATAAACGTAAACCGGTATGAGATGTGTAAACTTGTGTTGTAAGTTAGGAAAGGTAGAAACCGAGCCGGACACATGTATGAGCTGGCCTCGGTGTTTTGTAAACCGCCGGGCGTCAACCTGTGTATATAAAGGGACGACTCGGCGGGGGTTCAGGGACAAGAAACAACAACTCGAGAGATAGGTAAAGCGGATTCGCTCCCTGCTCATCGAAACCCATCAATTCCACCATAATTGGATCGTAGGCTTTTACCTTCACCACAAGGGGCCGAACCAGTATAAACTCCCCGTGTCCTTTGTCCGGTTTAACCCCTTTTTGCTAATCTAGTTGCGATGGCTCCACGACTAAGTCCTCTCACTAGGACATCTGACGTGTTAATTCCACGACAGTAGCCAAAGATAATGTCATCCACATAGATTGGACACACAAATAGTTCACCATCATATGTCTTCTTGAAGTGTCTCAGATCTAGAGAACCAGGTTTGAAGCCTTTGCTCTTCAGGAAGTCTTTGAGTGTGTCATACAAAGCGCGAGGAGTTTGTTCGAGGCCATAAATTGCCTTGTTGAGCTTGTATACCATATCAGGATCTTTTGGATCTTCAAAGCGAGGTGTTTGTGCAACATACACTTCTTCTTCAATCTTGCCATTGAGAAAGGCACTCATCACATCCATTTGGTACCGAAGAATGTTGTGATGGTTGGCATAGGCTATAAGTATGCGAATGGCTTCAAGCCTTGTCACGGGAGCACGTGTTTCATCGAAGTCAATTCCTTCTACTTGAGTATAGCCTTGAGTAACTGGACAAGCCTTGTTTCTGACAACTTGACCGTTCTCATCTTGTTTGTTGTGATAGATCCATTTGGTGCCAATGATATTGTGCTTGCAAGGATTAGGACGCTTGACCAGTTCCCATACATTGTTCAGCTTGAACTGATGAAGCTCTTCCTGCATAGCTTGAATCCATTCAGGTTCCATGAAGTCTTCAACAACTTTCTTGGGTTCAGATATAGAGACAAATGCAAGGTGCCCATAGAAATTTGCTAGTTGTGTTGCTCTTGAACGAGTGAGTGGACCAGGTGCATTGATGCTATCAATTATCTTCTCAATCTGTACTTCATTTGCAACACGGGGAAGAACTGGACGAAGATTTTGCCCCTGCAGATCATTATCTTCAGCTTCAACATTGACTTCAGGCTGAGCATTGTCTTCAGGTTGACTTGGTGCAATGATGAGTTCGTCTTGAGACTGAGCTTCCGAAGGTATGATTTCTCCAGTACCCATGAGCTTGATAGATTCATTGGGAGGGACTTCATCTAGCACATTTGGTAGGTGCTCTCTTTGTGACCCATGAGTCTCATCAAACCGCACATCCACAGTTTCAACCACTTTATAGTGAAAGAGGTTGAAGACTCTGTAAGAGTGCGAATCCTTTCCGTATCCAAGCATAAAACCTTCATGTGCTTTCGGTGCAAATTTTGAAGTGTGATGTGGATCCTTGATCGAGCACCTACACCAAATACTCTGAAGTAATTGACGTTTGGCTTCTTACCAGTTAGCAGGTCATATGATGTCTTCTTTAGAAGCTTGTGAAGATAAACACGATTGATGAGATGGCATGCAGTATCAATGGCTTCAGGCCAGAACTTCCTTGGAGTCTTATACTTATCAAGCATCATCCGAGCCATCTCAATGAGGGTTCTGTTCTTGCTCTCCACAATGCCATTCTTCTGAGGTGTGTAAGGAGCTGAAAACTCATGAGTGATGCCCAGTGTATCAAGATAAGTGTCGAGGCCAGTGTTCTATAATTCTGTGCCGTTGTCACTTCTGATGTGCTTGATCTTGACGCCATAGTTCGTCATGGCACGATTGGCGAATCATCTGAAGACATCTTGCACTTCAGTCTTGTAAAGGATTATATGCGCCCATGTATATCTTGAGTAATCATCAACAATGGCGAAGCCGTAGAGACAAGCAGTGGTAGTAAAAGTAGAGTAGTGAGTAGGCCCGAATAAGTCCATGTGAAGCAGCTCGAAGGGTTGTGATGTCGTCATGATTGTCTTCGAGGGATGCTTCGCCGTAGTCATCTTCCCAGCTTCACAAACACCACACAGATGATCCTTCTTGAAGTTGAAGCCCTTAATGCCCACGACATGCTTCTTCTTTGCGAGAGTGTACAAGTTCCTCATACCATCATGTCCTAGCCTCCAATGCCAGAGACAGCACTCTGAAGCTTTTGCTAGAATACATACGGCTAACTGCGGTCCTGCTAAGAAATCTACCATATATAGATCATCTTTTCGATACCCTTCAAAGACTAGAGACTTGTCAGATTCCATAAGCACAAGGCAACGATATTTTCCAAATATCACAATCATGTTCAAATCACATAGCACTGAGATAGACATTAAGTTGAAACCAAGGGATTCAACAAGCATCACTTTATCCATGTGATGATCCTTTGAGATTGCATCTCTACCAAGACCCAATACCTTGTTTTTACCAGTGTCAGCAAATGTGATGTGACTTTTATCAGACGGGCGTAGGGTTGAATCCATCAGAAAACATCGATCACCAGTCATGTGGTTGGTGCATCCACTATCCATAATCCATTCTGAAGCCTTTGGTGTCATATCCTATATTATAGATTGGGGGATAGGCTTCACCAAGAGAGTTGTGAAGCAGAAACATTTGACGAACAAGCGGAACATGAAAGTTCATACCTTGGTGAGGATAAATAGGATGCTTGTCAAGGAATCCCGGGACGAAATACATAGTAAGACCATTTGGACATTTTATCTTGCGTCCCACAAGACGTTTAAGGTCCCCAGCATAATCATCAGACGCCTTTGATTTTCGGCTAGAGACCTTTCCCTGCAAAAGAGAGTTAAGTTTTCTTAACCACCCACATCTTCAGGGGTGGCTTAGAAGCAACGAGTCTAAGTGCAGCATCTGAGAACTTTGGCTTCGGAGCCCTAGAAAATAGCCTTGCAGGAGGTGAATAATAGTCATAAGAATAAGCAGAAAAGTTCTTAGACTTATGAACATAGCGGTTTGACGGAACACGCTCATATTCTAAAGTCTGAGTATGGTTTCCCAGCAAAACATTGGCGTTAGGGTGACTCAGGTGAGTCCTTTGTCTGTATGAAGCCTTTGGACCATATGAAGCCTTCGGTCCGGGATTTGTCTTCTTCTCGTGTGGTTTCATGATGACATTCACAGGAAGAATTTCAAGAAAACTTTTGGGTACCCATATCTTCTTAAGAGGTGGTCCATTCCTGCAGTTAGTACCAATATACCTGGCAAACACTTCACCATTTTGATTCCTGAACAGTTTATAGTTTGCATCAAAGGATTCATCAATGGTGCTTGGGTTACCACTAGTGAAGCCAGATAAGGTAGATGGGTCCACTAAAGGTCCCTTAGCAGCAACCCATGTGGTTTTGGGGTACTGCTCAGGCATCCAATAAGAACCATCAACATTCAATTTCCTCTCGAACCCAACACCCTCTTTCCTAGGTTTTTAGTTCAAAATCTGCTTTTTGAGGACATCACATAGTGTCTGATGCCCTTTGAGACTTTTGTACATTCCTGTCTCAAGCAATGACTTCAACCTGGTATTCTGATCAGCAATAGTAGTGGTATCCTCAGCAGAGGGGTTAGTTACCACATTAGTAGTTGAAGATATTGCAAAAGGGAGCGGCAGTTGAACATTCAGCAACAGAGACATCATTATCACGCTCAAGACATTTTAGACATGGTGGTTCAAATCCTTCCGGAGCGGAACTGATCTGTTGAGCACGGAGTGACTCATTCTCCTTTTGAAAATCTTCATGAGCCGATCTCAATTTCTCAAGCTCTTGCTTCATTTGAAGATAATCATAGGATTCCTTTTGAAAATCTTTCAAGGAACAAGTTCCTCATACTTAACATGAGGATTTTTAATGTCTTTAATTAAGGACCGAGTTCGGGCCATTTCCATGTCCAACAAGCTATCGCTTTTGTCTAACAACTTTTGAATATGTTCCATAGCGTTCTGTTGTTCAGTTGCAATTTTAGCAAGTGTTTTGTAGCTAGGTTTAGATTCACATTCAGAGTCATCTTCACTGGATGTTTGGAAGTAAGCATCGCGTGAGTTCACCTTGGCACCACATGCCATGAAAAAGTAGGTGGGAGCAGAGTCATCCTCATCCTTGGCATTAGCATTGGTGACGAGGCCATTGTCTTCACTATTGAAGATGGACTTGGCGACATATGCAGAAGCTAGAGGCAGGCTGGCCACTCCAGAATCAGATTCCTCACTCAGACTCCACCTCTGCCTCCTCAGATGCAGAATCCTCCTCTGAATCCATCTCCTTGCCAACAAATGCACAAGCCTTGCTTGATGAGCTCTTCTTGTGTGATGAAGACTTCAATGAAGACTTGGAAGAAGACTTTGAGGATTTCTTCTTCTTCTTGTCATCAGAATCATATTCCTTTCTCTTCTTCTTCTTATTCTTCTTCTTCTTTGTCTCATTGTCCCACTGTGGACACTCAGAGATCTAGTGACCAGGTTTCTTTCACTTGTGGTAGGTTCTCTTCTTGTGATCACGAGAGGAAGCTTCATCATTTCTTGAGCTGGATCTTGAAGATTTTCTGAAGTCTTTCTTCTTGGCAAACTTCTAGTACTTCTTCACAAGCATATCAAGATCCTTTCCAATATCTTTAGGATCCCTAGAACTGCAGTTAGATTCTTCTTCAGATGATGAGAAAACCTTTGCCTTCAAAGCACGAGTGTGGCCATAGTTGGGACCATAGATGTCTCTTTTCTCACATAGCTGGAACTCATGTGTGTTGAGCCTCTCAAGTATGTCAGATGGATCGAGAGTCTTGAAGTCAAGGCCCTCTTGAATCATGAGGTCCAGGGTGTCAAATGAGCTATCAAGAGATCTCAGAAGTGTCTTGACGATTTCGTGCTTGGTGATCTCAATGGCGCCGAATGCATGAAGCTCATTTGTGATATCAGTGAGGCAATCAAATGTGAGTTGGACATTCTCATTGTCATTTCTCTTGAAGCGGTTGAAGAGATTGCAAAGAACACTAATCCTTGAATTTCTCTGTGTTGAGACGCCTTTGTTGACCTTGGAGAGCCAGTCCCAGACTAGCTTCGCAGTTTCTAAAGCACTCACACGACCATACTACCCTTTGGTTAGATGACCACAGATGATGTTCTTGGCAGTTGAGTCCAGTTGGATGAACTTCTTGACATCAGCAGGAGTAACACCTTCACCGGCCTTGGGAACGACGTTCTTAATGACATACCAGAGATCGACGTCAATGGCTTCAAGATGATTACACATCTTATTCTTCCAGTAGGGGTAATCAGGGCCATCGAAGACAGGGCACGCAGTGGAGACCTTGATTATCCCTGCAGTCAACATAGCTGAAATCCAGGTGGTTAAACCGAATCACATAGAACAAGGGAGCACCTTGCTCTGATACCAATTGAAAGTGCTAGTATTCAACTAGAGGGGGGGGGTGAATTGGCGATTTTTATGAAAGTCTTGAAAACAGGGGTGCTTTGAAGACAAACAATAGAAATGAACCTGTTGATATGCAGCAGAAGGTAGACTACACTAGACAAGCCATAGTCAAGTAAGCAATGTAGTGAAAGCACGAAGACTGTTAGCATCTAGGTAGTATGGATCAAGATGGAATATAGTATGAAACCAAACAGTAAATAGTATTCACTTAATGAAGTCAATCAGATCAGGCAAATGGGCAAAGACTTCACGAACACAAATTGTAAGTAAGGAGAGAGAGGAAGGATAGAACCAGTTGCTTGGAGAGGACAAGGGATTTGTTGGACCAGTTCAAGTTGCTATGACAACTGTACGTCTGGTTAGGGAGGCTGAGATTCAACTCAGAAGACCGTTGAGGGAGTCCTGGACTAGGGGGTGTCCGGACAGCCGGACTATCATCATCGTCCGGACTCCAAGACTATGAAGATACAAGATTGAAGACTCCGTCCCGTGTCCGGATGGGACTTTTCTTGGCGTGGAAGGCAAGTTTGGCAATACGGATATTTAGATCTCCTATCATTGTAACCGACTCTGTGTAACCCTAGCTGTCGTGGGAAACGAGCACCTATGGGGCAGGGCCCCTTTTCGGTCCGGCAGGGAGCGGAGGGCGCACGAAGAGCAGATCGAGGTGATACACGCGAGGGAATTTACCCAGCTACGGAGCTCTCCGGAGAGATAAAACTCCTACTGCTGCTTTGTGTTTATATTCTTGTTCTTGCTTGAGAGCGTGAGTGTGTTGTAGTTTCGAATGAGTCGAACCCCTTCTACGTGCGCATGGGCCTCCTTTTTATAGGCTAAAGGGGTCACCGACAGGTGACAGCGTAGAGAGGGGTAAAAATGTAAAATGAGGGGTTGGTACAACCGCTATCTACAGTGCCCCCTACCTAACTCTGACGGCAGGGGACAAGGGCATTTAATGCCCGTCCGGTCGCCCAAACAGTGCAGGAAGCGACCGTTAGGGGCGCCACCGATCGCCACGATGGCCTTCTCGTCATCTCCACTTGCCACCTCGCACCGCTTGGCTGCACAGCCGCTCGACACGTGCGCCAGGAATGATCTTGGGGCGACACGTCATTTGATGCGCTGGAGCGTGGGCGCAGAGTTGTGGCTTCGCCGCGGCAAGCGCCTTTCCGCGGTCGTTGTCTTGCCGCACCCGCAAGCTTGTCGCTCGCCGGGTCTTGCCGGGACGCGCGGCGCGTCGCGGCAAGTCTCTTAAAAATGCCTTGGTTGGCCCTCCCGGCAAGCTCCTCTTTCCGGGGCCTTGTCCTTCCCGGCAAGCTCCTCTTGCCGGGGCCTTGTCTTCTCAGTTAAGCACCTTGTTCTTGAATGGCAAAAATAGGAATGACGGAGGATCTTGGCGGACGCCCGGCAAGCCTTGCCACGGGACGCTGCGACTGCCCGTGCACAAGTTCAGGGTACTATGGTACCCCTACTTTAGTACACCGACAGGAGCCCCCGGGCCTGGGCCATACACGGTGCCGAGCGCTGTTGGGCCAGGCCCAAAACAGGGCACGGGCACGCGCGGCCTGGGTGCAAACCAAATCTGACTCCGTATCCGCCGCGCTCTCCCGTAACGGCACACGTCAAACGCGGCATCGTGGGAGAGATCATGGGCAATTCTTAAATCAAGGAAGGCGTAACGTTCGCCTCCCCTGTTTATAAGAAGAGGAAACAGGGCCATTCCCCCACCTTCGCCACTTGCAGTTTCTTCCTCCGAAAGCTCCGCCGCTCCCCTCCGCTTCCCAAGCCGAAAGAGAGCAGCGCTCCGCCGCCCGTCGCCGCCGTCACCCCCAACGCTTCCGCGCTCCCCCGCCGCTTCCGCCATGGCTCCGAAGACCGGCAAGAGCACGAAGTCGGCCGAGGCATTGCGGCTTGAGGCGCTGCGCAAGGAGCGAGTGCTCCCCCCCCCCCCCCCGAGCTCACCCCGAAGGCGCTGCGGGAGGAGTTCTACCTCTTCTGGTCGACGGAGACGCGGGCGCATCCGCGCACGCCGGTGCTCTCCGCCGAAGCTTCTACTTCGAAGCGGTGCCCAAAAGGGTACCATTTCTTTCCAGTGTTCTTCTACTGCGGGCTCTGCCCACCTTTTTCTGATTTCTTCTGTGATATCATGAATACCTACGGGTTTTATCTCCTTGACTTCACTCCCAACGCCGTTCTGACAATGGCGGTTTTCGCACATCTCTGCGAGAACTTGGTTGGAATCCACCCAAATGTTGCTCTTTTTCGCCACTATTTCATCCCCCGAGCCGAGAAAGGAGAGCCCTTAGCCAGCGGGATCGCCTGGATCTCACGAGTCGGCATGAAGGAGGTGTATCTGGAGGGGGAGCTCCGCAGCAAATGGGATGAGTGGAGGGCGGAGTGGTGTTGGATTGTTGACGCCAACCTGCAGCCATTCACCAACTTGCGCCAGACCCGGGTAGTGCGCGGCGGCGACTGGAGCGCTCTGTCGCTGGACGATGCCAAGCTGAAGATCGCCACCACCTGAATCCTACAGCTTAGGCTTGCCGGGCTCATAGTAGGGGCCATTGGCGCGGATTTCCTTCGCCGTCGCATCGCCCCCCTACAGGAGAGGAGGAGGCCCGCCTGGCTGTTTGGCGGCCCGGCGGATATCATGAGGCTGCGCCCGGGCCTCAACTTCAACTTCACGGTTCTGGAGCTTGACGGGATGCTCAAGGAGCTATTCAAGCACGACGCCCACCACCCGGAGTGGTTCAGGCTGCCACAGGGCGTCATCCCACTATGCAACAACTCCAGTCTTGATCGCATCTGTGCAATGATGCCGGAGTGCGACTCGCACGGGGTTATCGCGACTTGGAAGGAGCCCGCTGACGACATCGTGCGGCAATTCTTCGACAGCCTGGTGGAAGTAGCAGTCCGCGCCGACGAGCAGAGGCTCCTCACCCACGACACCACCGACGACGAGATGCGGTACATCGCCACCAGGGCCGAAGAGGCGGCGGCAGCCGCCGCCGCGGGCGAATTTGGCTTCACGTTGGAGGAGGCAGAGGCGGCCGAGGCGGCAAGCCTTGCCGACCGGGAGGACCTTGTCGGAGGGGTCGTTGGCGAGGGGGAGCCCGAAGCCGAAGCGAGCGAGCCCGCCAAGGGCGCGAGCGGCCAGCCGTCTTCGAACAGCTTGACGTGCGCGGAGCCCCCAGCGCAGCCCTAATTTCAACCAAGAAGGCGCCTCCGTCGAACTGGAGATATATCAGGGCAGCAGGCAGGCCAACAGCTGCAGCGCCGTGGGACACACTCCACCGCGGCAAGTATCGTTGCCGCGGGAGCGTCTCAGGCCGTGCCGGCAACTGAGGCGGGGTCTTCCCGGGCCGCCACGCCTGATCCTGCCGCAGCTCCCAGCAAACGTCCAAGAGAGCCTACTCCTCCGCCTCACCGCGCAGAAAGGGTACCAGACTTCGACCTCTCTGCGCTGAGCTCTGACGAGGAGGAAGAAGAGGAGGAGGAGTAAGGCTTTCTCCTCACTGTACTTGTTTTTCTTTGATCTTTGTTGTTTCTTGTCTTGCGTCTGATCTGCTTCCCTCTGAATCCTTGTTCCATTTCAGGACTCTGGCCGAGAGAGAGGCGAAGAGGGCCAAGGTCCCCGTGGTTGTAATCGAGGACGATCCTGCTGCGATGGCAGAGGACACGTCCGAGACTACCTTGACGGACCCGATACCATCTCCTCGAAGCAGCCCCCAGCACAGCCCACAGCGTAAGTGTTTGGTTCACTTCCTGTTTTGGGGCGCACATGGGTGCTTTTTCTTTTGCTGACATCTTGATTGTGATTTATTTGTGTAGGAGCAGAACAGGCCCATCAGGAGCAAGCAGAAGCCGCCCCGGAGGTGCTGTCTGCTTCGACTACGCCGCCAAGGGGCGATTCCCCGACAAAGGAGCATTCCCCGGCAAGGGAGAGGTCCCCGGCAAGGGATAGAACTAGTGAGCCTTCGGTGGTGGAGCCCATGGTCACAGAGCCCAGCACAGGTAACCCTTCTTGTCGGGAATCTTCCCTTGGGTTCTTCTTCTGATCTTCTTTTTGGATCTTTGCTTGACTTTTCCTTCCTCTTCCTGTCCTCAGATCCCCCTCTCATAGACCCGATGGAGACTGAGGGCACCGGCGAGGAAGGCGCACGCGGCAATACTGAAGACGCCGCCGCTGACGAGGAAGAGGCCGGCGCTGATGAACCCGCCGACAAAGAAGCCACCAAGGCTGCTGGCGCAGGAGCTAGCGAGGGGTCCGACGATCGCACTGACGACCCCGAGGGTGCAGCAGCGCAAGGCGCTACACCGACCGCCGACCCCTCCGCCGCTGATGTAGCGCCGGGCTCCGAGGAGCCCCAACCAGGCGCCTACTTGAAGGCCGGCGAGGGTGTCTACATCAAGCTTCCCTGGGCATCGGGCTCCAGGGCGCCGGTGGAAGGAGAGGAGTTTGACGGGGAAGTACTCGTCTCTGCTGGGCTGGCAGTGGTTGACGCGCCAAGCAGCAGCAGCAGCGAGTCCGAGGAGGAGTAGTAGCTCCGGAAGTTGGTGTCACTCTACCGCGCCCGGCAAGCGAAGCTAGAGTCCCGGGAAGCGCTTGTCGCGCAGGCGGGAATTGACATAGAGAAGCATGCGGAGGAGCTCCAGAGCCGCAACCAAGAGGCCGTCCGCTCTATTCCTGAGGAGAGGGCGCAGCTTGTGCAGGCGAAGAAGGCGTTCATCCTTGAAAAGGCTGAAGCCGAGGAGCAGCAGAGGCTCGCTACCGAGGAGCTGTCCAGGCGGGAAGGTGAACTGACGCAGAAAAAGGTTAACCTGGACAGCCACGAGGAGGAGCTCGCCGCTCGGGAGCAATCACTTGGCGGGGCGCTCAAGGAGGCGAAGGACGCCGCCACGGCTGCCGAGGCCGCCAAGGAGTTAGAGGTGAAGGTGACGCAGCTGGAGGCTGACATGAAGGGGAAGAATGAGGAGCTTGCCGCACTCCAGCGCGAATGCGAGAAGGACGCCCTAGCTCATGGCGATCTGCAAGTTCAACTCGCCGACAAGACCAGGGAACTGAATGCCGCCAAGGACTCAAGTGCTGATATGGAGCTGAAGTTGGCCACATTGACGGAGACGCTGGACGCCGCCAAGAGGCGAGAGGATGACTTGAAGAAAGAGATCGAGGGCAACGAGGAGCTGCTGACGAGGGCCGCTGAGACTCAAAACACCTTCAGGGCCACGGTGGAGCTCTGGACAGAGGGCCTCGTCAACATTGCTGCAAGCATCGACGAGGAGCTGGCTCAACTGGACCTGGCGGGCTTCGGGTACTCCTCCGACAAGAACCTCCAGCCCAGCGCCAAGCTTACTCTTTTCTTCAAGGGCGCGGCGACGGCCCTCCAGCAGCTCCGGGAAAGGATCCCAAAGCAGCTGGCCGACGAGTCGCGCGCCATCTGCGCCAAGGTCTTGGAGAAGGTGTTGGTGAAGATACTCTTCTGCAACCCGGGCCTCGACCTCACCCACGTCCTCAAGAAGCTGCCGGCGGGTGCTGATCTTGAAGAGCTCAAAGCCATTGTCGCACCCATTGTGGACAAGGTGAATGAAGTCAGGAGGGTCGATGGCGAGCACGTGGATTAGGCCACCCTTATCCTCCCTTCCTTGTCGCTGTTATTTAAGTTATGAGAACAATTTAGTCAGTGCTGCAACAAGTCGCTTTTGTAATATAACTTTATCCTGGGTAGTATTTGCTATGTTATTTCCTTTACTTGATTCCCGCCCTTGTATGTTTTCGCCGTACGCTTTTAGGGAACTTGCCGGCGCAAGCACCCTTGCCGCGAGCGCTGAGTGCGGAACATCAGCAGCCTGCTGGCAGTGTTGCCTCCGGCAAGAAACCTTGTCGGAACTAGTCGGAGCACACTCACATTGTTGAGCAGACTCGAAACAAAGTAAGGGCGCAACTAGCCACGAACTGGTTCCTCCGTGCACAGGTTTTCCATACAAAGCACGCACGTTCAAGGAAGATAACTTAAAAATTTAAAACTGATTGTCCTCAAACTTTGGCAACTTAGCTTTTCTGTCGTCCGCGTCCCGGCAAGGCTATACTTCTTTGAATGACGCCTGGTCCACACCTTTATCCTCTCCTCCCCCCGGTGAACTTGTGGGCGAAGGAACCTTCTTTTTGAGCAAAAGAAAGAAGAGAAAATAAAGATATGGAGCCTTAAGGCTCGTTATTGCTTACCGGGGGCTAGTGCTGCACAAGATGTCAGTTTATACATGTGAAAAAAGAAAAAGGCATGAAATTTGACAACATTTGCAGAGCATATGATCTTTATTTATGCACGGGATCTGCGCCCGGCTTTGTACAAAGGGTTACATGCAACAACGGCAAAGCTTGTACAAAAGGTGGTTGTCGGAACAGCAGGTCCCGGCAACCGCGCCTTATGGGTAAAACTTACGAAGATGCTCTATGTTCCAGGAGTTGCTCACCGGAAAGCCATCTTCGGTCTCAAGGCGGACAGCGCCGGGCCTAGTGACTCGCTTTACCCGATAAGGGCCTTCCCACTTTGGCATCAACTTGTTGGAATTCTTGGCGGATTGAACGCGCCGAAGAACAAGGTCGCCCTCCTCGAAGCTTCTGGCATTGACTTTGCGGCTATGGTAGCGGCGCAAAGCTTGCTGGTAGCGAGCAGCTCGTACAGCAGCCTGAAGACGATCTTCCTCGAGGAGCAGCGCGTCATCTTGCCGCAGCTGCTCTTGCTCAAGCTTATCATAAGCGAGCACTCGAGGCGATCCGTATACGAGGTCCGTGGGGAGAACTGCTTCTGCTCCGTAGACGAGAGAAAAAGGCATCTGGCCAGTGGCTCGATTTGGCGTCATCCTGATCGACCAAAGAACCACCGGCAGCTCCTCGATCCAATTTCTTCCGCACTTGTGCAGCCTGTCGAAAGTTCTGGTCTTGAGCCCGCGCAACACTTCAGCGTTTGCCCTCTCCGCTTGACCGTTGCTTCTCGGGTGAGCAACAGAAGCGAAGCAGATCTTGGCGCCAAGATCTTGGACGTACTGCATGAAGGTGCGGCTCGTGAATTGTGTGCCATTGTCGGTGATGATCCTATTAGGGACTCCAAAACGGCAAACAATTGACCTGAAGAACCTGACTGCTTACTGTGCTGTCACCTTCCTCACTGCTTCCACTTCCGGCCACTTTGTGAACTTCTCGATTGCCACGTACAAGTACTCGAAGCCCCCGACAGCTCGGGGAAAGGGGCCGAGGATGTTGAGCCCCCAGACCGAAAATGGCCAGGATAAAGGGATTGTTTAGAGAGCTTGAGCTGGTTGATGTATCTGTTTGGAGGGGAACTGGCACGCTTCACACTTGGTTACTTGTGCAGTTGCATCCTGGAGGGCTGTCGGCCAAAAGAAACCTTGCCGGAAGGCTTTGCCGGCAAGTGCTCTTGCACCAATGTGGTGACCACATATGCCTCCATGTATCTCCGCCAACAGCTCCTGTCCTTCTTCCCGGGAAATGCACTTCAATTTCACTCCGTTGAATCTTCTTCTGTACAGTATGTCATCGACAAACTGGTACATACTTGATTGTCGGGCTACTTTCTCCGCTTCTTCTTGCTCTTCGGGAAGTTCTCCTGTTTGAAGGAAATGGACGGTCTGCTGTGCCCATGCCGGAGCTTGTGGCTCAACGACAAGGACTAAAGGTGCAAATGCTGCTGCGGGAACATCTGCTTCCACGGCAAGAATCTGTGATTCAGCCGGAGCGTGATGCTCCCCGGCAAGCGTGTCGGGACACGACTTGTCGGGAGCATCTGCTTCAACGAAACAAACCCTAGGGCTTGTCAGAGCAGACTGCTCCTCAGCACTCTTTGTGTTGATTCTGGGGACCTTCTTGGCGGCGGCTTCGGGGAGCTCTGCCGGAAAGTAGTCACCAGTAACCAACTTCCTCTTCTTGCTCTGTCCAGTTGATGGTGTCACAGATGGTTGAGTCAGCTTGAGCACAAAAATTCTTGGTTCCACAGGCAACTTGAGTGCGGCGCATTTTGACAGGCCATCTGCAATGTCGTTCTGAGCTCTCGGAACATGTTCCATCTGCAGGCCGTCAAAATGCTCTTCTAACTTTCTCACTTCATCAATGTAGGCCTCCATCAATGGACTCTGATAATCTTTGTTCACTTGGCGGACGACAAGCTGCAAGTCACCCCTGACAATGAGCTTCCTGATCCCAAGGTCTGCAGCGATTCTGAGTCCGGCAAGCAAGCCTTCATACTCTGCAGTATTGTTTGTTGCTTGCTCCTTGGGAAAATGCATCTGGACTACGTACTTGAGGTGCTCTCCGGTGGGTGCGACAAGTAACACACCCGCACCGGTGCCTTGCAGCGAGAAGGCACCATCAAAATACATGATCCATTCTTTGCTTGCCTCCTTGACGGGGATGCTCGTCTTTGGAGTTTCTTCATCAGGTGTCGGCGTCCATTCTGCTATGAATTCTGCCAATGCTCGGCTCTGGATAGTTGAGGTACTCTCAAACTTGAGGCCAAAGCTTGACAATTCCAGTGCCCACTCGACAATCCTGCCTGTCGCTTCTGGATTCTGCAATATCCTCTTCAACGGAAAGCGAGTGACAACTGTGATCTCATGTGCTTGAAAGTAATGGCGCAGCTTCCTCGAGGCCATGAGGAGGCCAAAAAGCAACTTCTGCACTCCAGAGTACCTTGATCTAGCCCCCTGTAGAAGGGAGCTGACAAAATAAACTGGGTGCTGCACCATCTTCTGTTTCTCTTCCTGTGGCTGCACAGATCCATCCTTGTCGGGACCAGAGCTTGTCGGGGAAGCCCCCTGCTTGTCGCTGGACTCGCTTGCCGTGGTTGTTGGCTCATCATCCGCCTCCCTCTCCACTACTAACGCAGCACTAACCACTTGATTGGTTGCCGCTAGATAAAGCAACAACTTCTCTTGTGGCTTAGGTGCGACAAGTACTGGAGTGGAGGACAGGTATCTCTTCAAGTCCTGTAGCGCAGCCTCCGCTTCCGGAGTCCATTTCATTGGACCTGCCTTTTTCAAAATTTTGAAAAATGGCAGGGCGCGCTCAGCAGACTTAGAGATGAACCTACTGAGAGCAGCAACGCAGCCGGCAAGCCTTCGCACGTCCTTGACGCGCTTCGGTGCTTCGATCTGCTCAATGGCCTTGAGCTTGTCGGGGTTGGCTTCAATCCCCCTCTGGGACACAAAGAACCCGAGAAGCTTGCCGGAAGGAACTCCAAACACGCACTTCTCGGGGTTTAACTTGAGATTGATCTTGCGCAGATTTGCAAAAGTCTTGTCCAAATTTTGGATTAAAGTTTCTCTGTCTTTGCTCTTGACCACTATGTCATCCATGTAAGCTTCTACATTTCTGTGCAGCTGCGGCTCAAAAGCATGACTAACTACTCTTGCAAATGTTGAACCAGCATTCTTTAGTCCGAAAGGCATCCGTACGAAGCAGTACGTGCCACATGGAGTAATGAATGCGGTTTTCTCTTCATCCTCTTCTGCCATGAAGATCTGATGATATCCTGAGTATGCATCAAGAAATGAAAGCAAATCACATCCTGCCGTGGAGTCGACAATCTGGTCAATGCGCGGCAAGGGAAATGGATCCTTGGGACAAGCTTCATTAACATCGATGAAGTCAATACAAAGCCTCCACTTCCCGTTCGCCTTGCGCACGACTACTGGATTGGCTAACCACGTTGGATGGAGTACTCCTCGGACAAGGCCTGCTGCTTCCAACTTCTTGATTTCTTCCGCAATGAACTCTTGGCGTTCCACCGCTTGCTTCCTGACTCTCTGCTTGACGGGCCGCGCGTGAGGACAGACGGCAAGGTGGTGCTCAATTACTTTCCTGGGAACACCAGGGATGTCAGATGGTTGCCATGCAAACACATCGACATTCACCCGCAGGAAAGCAACGAGCACGCTTTCCTATTTAGGGTCAAGCGTGGCACTGATGGTGAAGGTACCACTAGTGTCGTCCTCCTTGGCAGCCACTTTCTTGGTCTCTGGTGAAGCTGTCTTTGCCTTCTTGCACTTGCCGGTGGAGCTCGATGGTGCGTCCTCGACGGTAGCGCAGCACTCCGAAGAGGTGCGCTTGCCGGAGTGGGCATCAGAGCTACTCTTGCCGGACTTGGTCTTCTTCTTCCCCCCGGGAGCTTCAGCGGCAAGTGGTTTGCGTTCTGCTGCGGCTGCCGCTTCCCGGTAGATCTTGTCGGTACAGATACGTGCATCTTTCTTGTCGCCTTGGACAGAAATGACACTTATCGGACCGGGCATCTTGAGCACATTGTAGGCGTAGTGAGAGGCTGCCATGAACTTGGTAAGCGCTGGACGGCTGAGTATCCCATTGTAGGGCAATGGGAAATCAGCAACGTCAAATGTGACTCTCTCTGTCCTGAAATTCAGCTCGCTGCCAAACGTCACTGGCAGTGTGATCTTCCCCTTGGGCTTGCTCCTTCCCGGGTTAATTCCTTGAAAGGTACCAGTCTCTTCGAGCTCGCTGTCGGGGATCTGGAGCTTCTTGAGCACCGCGGAAGAGATCAGATTCAAGCCGGCCCCGCCGTCAACCAACATCTTTGTGACCTTGAGGTTGCGGATAGTTGGCGAAACCAACATCGGCAAGCACCCGACCGCAGTTATGCGATCAGGGTGATCCTCAACATCAAAGATGATGGGCGTGCTGGACCACTTCAGGGGTTTGCGCGACTCGACTGACGGTTCTGCTGCATTTACCTCCCGCGCCCACTGTTTGAGTTGGCGGTGCGAGGTGTACAGAGAAGCACCGCCATCAACGCACAAAATCTCTGTCGCTTTCTGAAACTCCTACTCGTCGGCCTCATCCTCATCCATCTCATCGTCTTCGTCTTCGTCTTCGTCCTTGTCGCGGCCGCGGGGAGGCCTATCTCCTTGCCGCTGCTTGGCCTTGCCGCGGCGCCCTCCCCGGGCGGGACGCTTCTTGCCGGATCCTCCGCCACCTTCCTGGGCCTTCTCCTTGTCGTGGCGCTCGTATTCAGCTTTCTGTAGCTCAACAAGTTGCTCAACCTTCTTGCAGGCCTGGAGATCATGGCCCTTGGTGCGGTGGATCTTGCAGTACTGCTTGCCGGAGCCGCCACAGCCTCGCCGGAGTCACCAGCTTTGGCTTTCTCGGCGCCACCTCCGTTGCCGGACTGCTCGACAACTAGCACATCCTTAGCTTTCCTCTTTCTGTTATTCCGCCTCCGGTTCTTCTTTGCCGGAGGGGCGTCCTCACTGTCAGATCCTTCTGCTCCTGCGTTCTCTCCGGGGAGTTTCCTCCCCTCTTCAGCTCGTGCACACTTGTCGGCCAGAGCATATAGCTCGCTGACATCTCTGATTTTGCACATCGCCATCTCCTCCCTCATCCTGCGGTTACGCATGTTCTGATGGAACACGCTGATAACCACGACAGGGTGGACGTCTGGGATGTTGCGCTGCACCTGGCTGAATCTCTGTATGTACTTGCGCAGGGGTTCTCCTTCTTTCTGGGCGAGCAGATGAAGATCGCTCTCCTGGCCATGGGGTTTGTGGCCGCCTGTGAAGGCGCCGACAAACTGATGGCACAGGTCCGCCCACGAAGAGATGGAGTTGTCCGGCAAGTGCATGAGCCAAGATCTGACATTGGGCTTGAGCACCAGCGGGAAGTAGTTGGCGAGGATCTTCTCGTCGCGCCCCCCGGCAGCCTGCACCGCGATGGTGTAGAAGCTGAGGAACTCTGACGGATATATCCTGCCATCGTACTTCTCGGGTACGTCTGGTTTGAAGTTCTTGGTACTGGGCCACTGGACCTGCCGCAGCTCACGGGTGAACGCAGGGCAACCTACCGCGTACGGCAAGTCGCCTGGTTCCCCTGGCGCATGCATATCGACAGTGGGCCCAGCGCGCTGGTCTGACTGACGTCGCGCTTCTCTTCGACGCTCGATGCGAGTACGAGCGTCTTCTTGTCGTTGTTCTTGGAGAACTTGGCGTTGATCGCGGCGAGCTCGCGGGTCCGACGACGCGGTTGAGTCGGTGTCGAGGTTGACCCGGCGAGTTGGCGATCTCGGCCTTCGTGGTGGGGAGTGCACGGTGGTGGCACCCCCACCGGTCTTGTCGCCATCGGCTTGCGCCTGAGCATCTTGCCGAGGCTTCGACGTGCTTGGTTGCCGGGGCCTGTCACCGTTCGCGAAGCCGATGAGGCTCTGGATGGTGATCCTCCAGTCGTCGATCTTGTCCGGCGCCGGAGGGTAGTCTAGTAGCAGTTGGGCTTGGGCCAACGCTTCTTCTGGGGTTTTCGGCGGCGGGGGCGAACGACGCGAGGAGCGGGATATGCTCAAACTTCTAACAGTGTTAGAAGGAGCAACATCTCGTCCAGGTGACCGTGCCGCGCTCGCGCCAACGTGTTGACGTGCATGTTGGCCTTGAGCGTCCCACGATCCGCCGGCTTGGCCTTGTTCCAACGCAAGGACGATGCCAGGAGAACCATGGCGCTGTCGATCCCGCGCCTCCTGAGAGGGGCGCGGCGAATGTACGGACGCCGAAGCTTGCGGGGCCTTGTCCTTGGATCTGGTGACAATGTGAGTCCCCCCATCGACGCCCGTTCCTCCACCAGCGTCTACCCCACCACTCATTTGCTCCGGCGGCGGTGGGATCGACGTGGACGGAGCGGCCACCTCCGAAGCCTTCTTCTTCGGTGGCATGTCGATGAAGACGTTGATGTAGCGCGCGAAGACCGGATCAGGTTCGCACAACCTCGACGCCCCCTACCTGGCGCGCCAAAGATGTCGTGGGAAACGAGCACCTATGGGGCAGGGCCCCTTTTCGGTCCGGCAGGGAGCGGAGGGCGCACGAAGAGTAGATCGAGGTGATACACGCGAGGGATTTTACCCAGCTTCGGAGCTCTCCGGAGAGATAAAACTCCTACTGCTGCTTTGTGTTTATATTCTTGTTCTTGCTTGAGAGCGTGAGTGTGTTGTAGTTTCGAATGAGTCGAACCCCTTCACGTGCGCATGGGCCTCCTTTTTATAGGCTAAAGGGGCCACCGACAGGTGGCAGCGTAGAGAGGGGTAAAAATGTAAAAAGAGGGGTTGGTACAACCGCTGTCTACAGTGCCCCCTACCTAACTTTGACGGCAGGGGACAAGGGCATTTAATGCCCGTCCAGTCGCCCAAACAGTGCAGGAAGCGACCGTTAGGGGCGCCACCGATCGCCACGATGGCCTTCTCGTCATCTCCACTTGCCACCTCGCACCGCTTGGCTGCACAGCCGCTCGACACGTGCGCCAGGAACGATCTTGGGGCGACACATCGTCTGATGCGCTGGAGCGTGGGCGCAGAGTTGTGGCTTCGCCGCGGCAAGCGCCTTGCCGCGGTCGTTGTCTTGCCGCACCCGCAAGCTTGTCGCTCGCCGGGTCTTGCCGGGACGCGCGGCGCGTCGCGGCAAGTCTCTTAAAAATGCCTTGGTTGGCCCTCCCGGCAAGCTCCTCTTGCTGGGGCCTTGTCCTTCCCAGCAAGCTCCTCTTGCCGGGGCCTTGTCTTCTTAGTTAAGCACCTTGTTCTTGAATGGCAAAAATAGGAATGACGGAGGATCTTGGCGGACGCCCGGCAAGCCTTGCCGCGGGACGCTGCGACTGCCCGTGCACAAGTTCGGGGTACTAAGGTACCCCTACTTTAGTACACCGACACTAGCCCTCTCCGGTGTCTATATAAACCGGAGGGTTTTAGTCCATAGGACAACAACCATTACAACAATCATACCATAGGCTAGCTTCTAGGGTTTAGCCACCTTGATCTCGTGGTAGATCCACTCTTGTACTACCCATATCATCAATATCAATCAAGCAGGAGTAGGGTTTTACCTCCATCGAGAGGGCCCGAACCTGGGTAAAAACATCGTGTCCCTTGTCTCCTGTTACCATCCGCCTAGACGCACAGTTCGGGACCCCCTACCCGAGATCCGCCGGTTTTGACACCAACATTGGTGCTTTCATTGAGAGTTCCTCTGTGCCGTCACCGATGGGAAGGATGCCTCTTCCCGTCTTCAAGGACAGTATCTTCGCCAAAGGAGCCTTGGCCGCCGGCCAAACTATTTGGCTAGGTGGTTTTCTTATGACCGCCTGTCCGGCCACCGCTTCGACAATGACCTCTCAGGTCGTCAAAAGCAATCTTCACGTCAGATCGGAATTCGCCGAGCGGCTGGATCCAATAGAGCTCTCGTCCGTAACGAGATCTTGGATCGCATTGCCGCCCTGGGAGTCGCTACAGACTACAACCAGATTGGGCTTAAAACCGATCTCAGAGAGATTAACTCCCCAGGTCACCCACCACGTTGCAGTGGTAGAGGAACAACAAGGCGACTCTTCTCCTGTATTGAAAACTAGTCATGTCCGGGCTCCCGAACCCTCCATGCCGGATTCCAATGGAAGGGCGGACTTCGATCAAGCACTGAACCTAAAGTCAGGCATCCGACCGGACTCGTTGGACAACATCCAGCAATCCAAGCTTCCAAATTTGGAAACTTCTCGGCCCTTGAGCCTCGAGATGGGTAGGGTTCCGGACTTAAATCCACCCACCCGCCCAGACATATGCGATCTATCTCTAATCCGGCAAGAGCCCGCTGAAACAGTACATCATTACTGGGCCAGATTCCTCCTGGTTATGGACAGGGTAAAGGACTGCCGAGAGGAGAACGCAATCTCAATTTTGTGCAATAACTGCACGGATGAGGGAATCTTGAACGCCGTCAACCGTCGTGAAGTTACACGCTTTGCCGACCTGGCGTCCATAGTACAAAAGTACTGTGCGATGGAGAGTTTCCGGAAAACCGAAAATAAGTTCTGGGACAATCCGGCCCCGAATACAACCCTAGTCTGCAACAAAAGGGTGCATTACACTGAGGCACCAGTTACAAAAACCAAAAAGCAAAAACCCCACAAAGGGCACGGAACCGTACTGGAGGGATGGCTTAGTGGACCCTGTAAAATTCACAGTACAGAGGGTGCCACCCCAACACATAGCCTTCGAGCATGTTGGATATTACGGCAGGTGGCCAAAAGTGGCGAGGAGCTTCTAGCCCCCGAAAACCACTCCAACAATACCGGTACGGTATCAACAGTCTTCAAGACTTTCGCATCAAATAATATGCGGAAACGAACAATACATAGCCTCGCCGAAGTCTACCAAGTAGCAACAACAAATCCATGGAGTGACACAGCCATCACCTTCAACGCCAGCGACGAACCTAAATTCCGAACAGCCCGAGCACCAGCCGCACTGGTACTTAGTCCAATAGTGGACGGCTTTCGACTTACCAAGGTCCTCATGGATGGCGGCAGCGAATTAAACCTCATCTACGAGGAAACTCTTCAAAAAATGGAAATAGATTGGAGCCGCATTGAGCGAAGCAGCACAACCTTCAGAGGAATAATCCCTAGCCGGGAAGCGCGCTGCACCGGAAAAATCACACTCGATGTGGTGTTCGGCTCGCCGGACAATTACAGGTCCGAAGAAGTCACGTTCCAAGTGGCCCCGTTCAACAGCGGATATCACGCTATATTAGGACGAGAGGCATTCACAATTATTCAAGTCGTACCCCATTACGGGTACATGAAGCTCAAAATGCCTGGGCCCGGCGGAATAATCACTCTCGTTAGTGATCCGGACATAGCACTCCGCGCCGAAAACAAGACAGCCGCATTAGCCCTAGAGGCACTATCCGAAGCCCTAGCGGCAGAAGAACTTACCGCGCTGCGCTCTATGGTGAATAGGGACGATGTGATACTCGATAAGAGATCCAAGTCCACCTCCTTTAAACCAGCGAACGAAATAGTAAAATTCCAGGTCCATCCAACGGACCCGACAAAGACGGCCTCCATTGCGGCGCAGTTGAACCCTGATGTAGACGCCGCACTGCGAGAATTCCTTCGGGAAAATTAGGACATTTTCGCCTGGCACCCTTCAGATATGCCGGGAATCCCACGCAGATTGGCAGAACATAGCCTAAATATCCTAAAAGGGTTCAAGCCAGTCAAACAGGCTCTTCGACGATTTTCCGAACCCAAAAGACAGGCAATGGGAGAAGAACTAGCCAAACTATTGGAAGCCGGATTCGTCAGAGACATAAAACATCCAGATTGGCTAGCAAACCTGGTAATGGTACCAAAGAAGGACAAATCCTAGCGCCTATGTGTCGATTTTAAAGACCTCAACAAGGCCTGCCCAAAGGATCCCTTCCCCCTCCCCTGCATCGACCAAATAATCGATGCTACCGCAGGGCACGATTCATTGTGCTTCCTGGACGCATACTCCAGCTACCATCAAATCAAGATGGCGGAAGCAGACCAAGCCGCAACGGCATTCATTACTCCATATGGACCATTCTGCTTCAACACGATGCCCTTCGGACTTAAAAACGCCGGCGCAACATATCAGCGCATGATTCAGACATGTCTGGCTACCCAGATCGGCAAAACAGTAGAGGCATACGTAGACGACGTAGTCGTCAAAACCAAACACGTCGAAACCCTAGTAGACGATTTGAGGCTCACATTCGACAACCTCCGAGCATACGACATCAAGCTGAATTCGGAAAAATGCGTTTTTGGCGTACCAGCTGGAAAGCTCCTCGGCTTCATTGTATCCGGTAGAGGAATTGAAGCAAACCCAGCCAAGATCCGAGCTCTGTCACAGCTAGATATTCCAAAAGACCTCAAACAAATACAAAAATTGACTGGATGCGTGGCGGCTCTAAGCCGCTTTATCTCCCGTTTGGGAGAAAAGGCATTGCCCCTCTATCGCCTCCTCAGGCGCACCGAACACTTCGAGTGGACGGATGCTGCCACCGCCGGACTCGAAGAAATAAAAGCCCTATTGGCAACAAATCCGGTCCTGGCTGCGCCTAACCTGGGCGAACCAATGCTGTTATACATCACGACAACACATCAAGTTGTAAGCGCGGTACTCGTCGTAGAACGAGAAACAGAAGGGCATAAATTCCCTCTTCAAAAACTAGTGTACTACGTATCCACTGTGTTAACTCCCTGCAAGTCCCGTTACCCGCACTACCAGAAGATAGCATATGCGGTGTTCATGGCATCCCGGAAGCTCCAACACTACTTTCAAGAGTGTTCAATAACAGTGGCTTCCGAAGTACCCCTCAACGACATCATAAACAACCGCGATGCGACGGGCAGGATTGCAAAATGGGCCATCGAGCTCCTACCATTCGATATAACTTACAAACCTCGGCGAGCTATAAAGTCTCAAGTTTTGGCTGACTTTGTCACTGAGTGGACGGAGGCCGAACTCCCTAAAGAGTACGGCGCATACTCCAATTGGATTATGCACTTCGACGGCTCGAAAATGTTGGCCGGATTGGGGGCTGGCGTCGTATTGACGTCCCAAACTGGGGACACAGTCCAATACGTACTTCAGATAATGTACACGGACTCCAAGAACGCAGCCGAGTACGAGGCCCTCTTACATGGCCTCCGGATGGCAATCTCCATGGGCATTCAACGCCTAGAGGTGCGCGGGGACTCAAACCTCGCAATATCCCAAGTAAATGGAGACTTTGACGCCAAGGATCCGAAAATGGCAGCCTATCGTAACGCTGTCCTTAAAATGTCAGCTCGGTTCGAAGGACTTGAATTCCACCATGTAGCCCGGGATAATAACCAAGCAGCCGACGTATTGGCACGCATCGATGCAAAACGTGACGCTGTCCCTCCAAATATCTTCCTGGAACGGCTCTTTAAGCCATCCGTACTATGGGAAGAGGAGTTCGAAAATAACAAACCAGAAGTAGCCGCACCAACCGACACAGAGCAATCTGACATAATCGGTGATTCAGGCGATGAAATAACACCCTCGGCCCACGACATAATGGAAGTAATCGCCCCGTGGACAGAGCCGTTCCTAGCCTACTTGCTTAGGCAGGAACTTCCCGAAGACCAAAATGAGGCCCGCTGCATAGTTCGGCGATCTAAAGCCTATAAGGTCCATGAGGGAGAACTCTATAAGAAAAGCACAACCGGAGTCCTTCAAAGGTGTATCTCCGAAGAGGAAGGGCGAAACCTTCTGGCTGAAATTCATGCCGGACTAGGCGGACAACACGCCGCAGCTCGGGCCCTTGTAGGAAAGGCATTCCGTACAGGATTTTATTGGCCGACGGCCCGGGCAGATGCTCAGGACTTAGTCCAAAGATGCGTCGGTTGTCAGCTCTTTGCTAATCAGAGCCATATGCCACCCACCGCCCTCAAAAGTATACACATTACCTGGCCGTTCGCGGTCTGGGGGCTTGACATGGTTGGACCCCTTAAAGGGGGAACCCACAAGCAATGGTACCTATTGGTCATGGTGGATAAATTCACCAAATGGATAGAGGCCAAGCCAGTTAAAACGGCAGAGTCCGGACCAGTGATAGACTTCATATCCGGGGTAGTACACCGTTATGGTGTCCCCCATAGCATCATTACCGATAACGGCACGAACTTCACCGCCGACGATGTTAAATCATGGTGCAAAAATATGGGCATTAAGCTCGATTACGCTTCAGTCTATCATCCTCAAACGAACGGTCAAGTGGAACGAGAAAATGGTCTAATAATGAGCGGCATTAAACCCAGACTAGTGCGGTCCCTTGCGAAATCTGACACGCACTGGGTAGAGGAGCTCGTACTCTGGGGGCCGCGGACAACGCCCAACCGTACTACCGGATTCACACCATTTTTATGGTGTATGGCGCAGAAGCAGTCTTGCCCTGCGACATCATTCATGACTCACCTCGAGTGCGCATGTACGAAGAAAGAGAAGCTGAGCTGGATCAGCAGGACAGCTTGGACGCATTGGAGGAAGAACGCGACGTCGCCAAGGCTCGTTCCGCATTCTATCAGCAGCAGGCTCGAAGATATCAAAGCAGAGAAGTACGGGCCAAGACTTACAATGTTGGCGAACTAGTTCTACGCCTGCCGGACAAGAAAAAGGACAAGCTCAAGCCCAAATGGGAAGGCCCCTTCATTATCGATCATGTCTTGACCGGCGGAGCGTACCGTCTACGAAATGCGTCGGACAACCGACTCGAGCCGAACCCATGGAACGCAGCCCGCCTCCGAAGATTCTATGCCTAGCACCGGACTAAGAGTTCTTCCCCTTCCCCCGCCAAAATTTTTTACACTTCAACCGTCTTTTGTTTCTCTTTTTTCTCTCACTCCTATTCATCAAAGCCTTAAAAGGCTTACTTGCGCATTGTTCGCACACAATTGATGTGCTATCCGCACTCATTATACCTGGGGGCTTCTCACCAGAAGCTTAATTATAAGGGCTTCATGCCCAGCACGCGTGTCAAACTTCCACGTGTACCTTTTATTCACCATTATATGCATCGATATGACTTAAGTTTTGGCCAAGCTGGGTTGCCTGGCTCCTGTGCTTACCCCTACGTTCCCGATTGTTCAGCTAGGAGGTAAAGGGAGCACCTCTGCGATTGTTACTGCTGGGTCAGCCGGATGTGTACCTCAGACTGGGTGAAGCCGAAAGCTAGCGTTCTTAAGGGAATATTCGGTCGGTGACTTAAAAGATGATTTTTTATCAATTTATTTATCTGCCCCCAGATGTTATCCTGCTCTTTTCGCAGTCCGGACATGCACTTTAGGGCATGCCCCCCAGGGAAAGGAACCCTTAACGGAACTATTCTCCCTGGAAGATGTTTCTTACTAACCATGTAATATAACATAACTAGTTGGGCACTTGTCTGATAAAGCACTAATGACCCCTACGCCTGGTCTGCATGCATGCCCCGGTTGTTTCTTAACCGAGAAGGTATTCGGACACACTCCGGACTCTAGGGTCCCGAGGTTGAAGCGAAAAGGTCAGCAAAGACAAACGATCTACAATCCGACTAGAAGGCATTTTACATGTCATTTTAAAATACATTGTCAAATCGACTGACTGTATTCCTCCTCAATCCCGTCTAACAGGCTGTCTAATTTACAGTCCCGTTGGGAAAATTTAGCGGCCAACTCTACCTGGCCGTATACTAAACTCACAGGGATCTCCTTCTCATCGGGCCCCACAGGTCCGACCTCGGCCATGTGGTTGGGATCAGCCTTCTTGTACCGCGTCTTCACCATGGCCCAGGCCTCCCTGGCACCTTGGCGGCAGGCCGAAATCTTCCATAAACGGAAGCGCTGCCGCACTCCCTGAAGCTTGTCTGCAAGCTCTCCAAGGCCCTCGGGTAGGGAGAGGGATGGCCATAAAGCCTGGACGACGCCGCTCATTGCCTGCCGAACTCGTTCGAGCAGTTGCACCAACTCGGGAAGTTGATCACCCGTCGATACGGGCATCTCCTCCGCAGGGCGACCTGTGAGTATACCTATAGACATATTTTGTCAATTGACTTCCTCGCTGAACTCCTCATTTCAAAGGAGTTCGCTCAAGCACTTACTATAGATGCCGCGAGGAAGCCGCTGATTCTCCTTAACGGAGCCAGATAGCTCGGCCCGAACACCTTTCAGCTCTTCCCCAAGCTGGGTGTGGGCATCTTGGAGCTTGTTCCTTTCCTGCTGCACTCTCGTCAGCACCCTCCCGACGGCCTTCAACTGGCGCAGTAGTTCTTGCCTGTCCGGATCCTGTCCGGCAGCACCTGCAATGTCATTATTAGACTTGCGCGCACGCCGCACACCACTTATCTTTTCAAAAAAATATATAATATGATACAAGGAGGGGTCCCTGCGTGTCCTCCTGCGGCAGCCTGTGCGGCCTCAAGTAGGGCCTTACACTCTTGCAGCTCCTGAGACAGTTGGGTATTCTTCTTTGTAAGATCCCACATTTCAAATGATCCTTAAATCAGTTAATATAACTACTTTAAGTCTCGGGGGCTACTGGCATATACAACTATTAAAATCTCTTACCCGTATGTCTTTTACATACTGCTCCGTGGCTCTGGTCAAACCATCTTGAGCAGCACGGAGGAGCGCGTTCCCCGCGTTAAAGGCATTCAACGCCTCAGGGGAAAAGCACGCGTCACGAAAAACTGTCCGGCGGCGCCTGTGGTTCATGGCGCTCTCCACCTCAGACTTAGTGGCGGATAGTCTGTCGGCATCCTCCGTTGGAGGAGTATCCGGCTCGCGCCTTGCGCTCGCCTCCCCCTCCAGACCAGGTGCTTGAGCCTGGCTGGTAGAGGCTGGGTTGGCAACCTCTACGCCCGCAGTCCAGCAGGCACTTTTTCTCCTACAAAAGTCATGAGCATTCAAACGCTTCCTAGGAACGTTGCTCTAAATAACGAACCGTGAGCTATACCTTTGTGGCGATGTTTCAATCCGCGCCGCGCTCCTCTTCCGCCTACTAGGCCGGACTGGCCCTTGTTGGTCAGCTGCCGCGGGCTCGGCTTCCCGCCTTGAAGGCGCCTCCTGCAAAGCACCATCGTATACGGTGGTCAGAAATGAACAAGGGAGAAAATAATGGTGTCAGTACTTCGGTCACAATCACCTGGGAAGCCGGATATAGTCCGGGGTAGTCAGCCGTAATGGCGACTAAAGCATTATCCTTGCCGAGCTGGTGGAACACCCCGTCGATCAGCTCCACCTTTATATTCGGGTCCTCTTCAGAGGCCGGATCCTGGGATCTCTCTGGATCCTTGGGTTGCGGAGCCGGACTAAGCATGCCCTCCACAACCCGGCGCAGCTCCTGCGTCGAAAGCATAATATAAGAAACTTAAACTTTGAAAGCATGGGTCGGGCACACAAAGTGTTCGCTTAACCAACGCCGAGGGTTATTCATGGAGAACCCATTCAACGGGCTCGTCTGGAGGAAATCCTCCATCTCTCCCTTGTACAGGCCGGACAGGATCTTCGCCAGGTCTTCGGCCGATCCCGGCCCTTTGCGGCCATGACGGGTGGCATCGTCCTCCCCGTTGAAATCCCACATAGGGTGGCCCCTGTATTGCAGCGGCTGCACCCCCCGCATAATGCATGTTGCCATGACTCCAATCATGGTCAACCCAGAATGGGCCAGTAACCTTATCCGGACCATCAAATAATGGACGCTCTTGTCTTCCTCCAGCTGGGGGCTCCGTGGGCGCCAGCTAAGGAGTTTCTTCAAATGAGCATTACTGAACTCCGGGAGGCCGATCCGAACAGGGTCCGTGTAACGCCCTCGATGCGGCTATATCTCCCACGTGTCGAAGCACGACTTAGAGGCATAACCGCATTGAAAGCAATGTCGCAAGTGAGGTAATCTTCACACAACCCATGTAATACATAAGGGAAAGAGATACATAGTTGGCTTACAATCGCCACTTCACACAATTACATGAATAAAGCATTACATCATCCAGATACAATCAAGGTCCGACTACGGAACCAAAATAAAAGAAGAACCCCACTTGCGACAAAGGTCCCCGATCGACCCCAACTGGGCTCCACTACTGATCAACTAGAACGAAACAACACAAAGGGCAAGATCTTCATCGAGCTCCTCCTTGAGCTCGGATGCGTCACCTGCACGGTTTCATCGCACCTGCAAACTGGTTTTGGAAGTATCTGGTGAGCCACGAGGACTCAGCAATCCCATTACCATGGGTATCAAGACTAGCAAAGCTTAATGGGAAAGGAAGGGGTAAAGTGGTGAGGTTGCAGCAGCGGCTAAGCATGATATGGTGGCTAACATACGCAAATGAGAGCGAGAAGAGAAACAAAGGAACGGTCGTGAAGCTAGCAATGATCAAGAGGTGATCCTGAACACCTACTTACGTCAAACATAACCCAGAAACCGTGTTCACTTCCCGAACTCCGCCAAGAAGAGACCATCACGGCTACACACACGGTTGATGCATTTTAATTCGGATCTGGTGTCAAGTTATCTACAACCGGACATTAACAAATTCCCATCTGCCACATAACCGCGGGCACGGCTCTCGAAAGTTTATACCCTGCAGGGGTGTCCCAAGTTAGCCCATGACAAGCTCTCGCGATCAACGAAGGAATAGACCTTCTCCCAGGAAGACCCGATCAGTCTCGGAATCCCGGTTTACAAGACATTTCGACAATGGTAAAACAAGACCAGCAAGACCGCCCGATGCGCCAACAATCCCGATAGGAGCTGCACATATCTCGTTCTCAGGGCAACACCAGATAAGCTAAGCGTACAGGTACCGACGTAACCCAAGTTGCCAAGGGATGGTCCCGCACGATGCTCTAGTTTGGACCAACGCTTAGACAAGCACTGGCCCGGGGGGGGCTATAATAAAGATGACCCTCGAGAGAGCGACTCCCAAGGGAAAAGTAGGTGGTGGTGAGGCAAATGGTAAAAGTCAATGTTGGGCCTTGCTGGACAAGTTTTATTCAAAGCGAACTGTCAGGGGGGTCCCATAAATCACCCGACCGCGTTAGGAACGCAAAATCCGGGAACATAACACCGGTATGATGGAAACTAGGGCGGCAAGAGTGGAACAAAACACCAGGCATAAGGCCGAGCCTTCCACCCTTTACCAAATATGTAGATGCATTAATAATATAAGAGATATTGTGATATCCCAACAAAACCCTGTCCACCATGAAGAAATCTTCAACTTCACCTGCAACTAGCAACGCTATAAGAGGGGCTGAGTAGAGCGGTAACATAGCCAAACAACGGTTTGCATAGGAAAGGTGTCAAAGGTTAGAGGTTCATGGCAATATGGGATGGCTTGATAAACAGGTAATAGGTAGCGCAGCATAGCGATAGAACGAAGCAACTAGCATAGCAATGATAGTAGTGAGATCCAGGGTAGCGGTCATCTTGCCTGAAATCCCGCTAGGAAGAAGAACGAGTCCATGAAGAAGACAAACGGGAGTAGTCGAACGAATCCTCACAATCGCAACATTACCAAAACTAAGAAGCAACACCGGAAAGCAAGAAACAACATAGTAAAACAACCATCACATAAACATGGCATGATGCACAATCAAGTATGATGCATGTCCGGTTTAAACAAGCATGGCATGGCAAAGTGCAACAACTAATACTACAAGTTAAGTGGAGCTCAATATGCAACGAGTTGCATATTGACAAAACACCATATCAATTATTTAGTTCTCTCTCGGTTATGCTACTCATCGATATTAAATGTTGTTAAACATGGCAAGGGGTGAATCAAAAGTAAACTAACTATTTAGTCAACTTTAAATGAGGCCGGAACAACAAACAACAATTCCGGAAAATCCTCATGTCCATATTTCGAATTTGGTACTGTTCTGCCCTAAAACATATTTTAATGTTGTTAAACAGGAAAATAAAGTGGACCATGTTAAACTAGGCATTTTTCCACCCCATTTACATATAAAGTTTATTAAATTCCGAGTTACGGTTAATTAGTTATGAATTAAATCATTTTAACATGGCAATAGAGCAAAATTAATCAAACAACATTTTAAACATGTTAAACATGGATGAAAGTGGGATATTATTAATCTACACAAAATTCTAAGCATTTTACATGTTTAAGACATTTTAATCCGATGCACGGTTAATGAGTTTTTATATGCATGATGTCTAGGGGTTTTTCTGCAAATCTATCATCTCTGGAAAATTAGACAAATTCGCACATGGGAAAAAAACATGCAGGCCGAAACTGACTGGGCCGATAGGTGAAAAAAAACAACAAGAGGAGGGGCGCATGGGGGTCTGCTCACCCATGGGCTCTTGGCCCGGCTGGTGGGGAGGAGGCCAGGCAGGGGGCGCGCTGGGCCGGCCTGCCTGTGGCCCACGCGGGCTCTCGAGCTGGGCCAGGGCGCGCTGGATCTGGACTAGTCAACGCGGGCGGCGCTGGTTCCCGAGCTGCTGCTCTCGTTACTGACGAACGAGGAACAGAAGCAGCAGCGGGTTCAGGCAATGCAGAGGCAGGGAACCTGCGGGCTCGGCGGAACCGGGCAGTCCGAGGGTCGGGGAGGCGGTTCCCGGCGACGAGGAACTCCGGAGGGACAGACTTGGCAGGGCGGCAGCGGGACTGAAGAACGGCGCGACGAGGAGGAAGATGGGGATCGGCGTGGATGGAGCTCGGGGGCGCCGTCAGTTCCCTCGAGTTGCTGCTGTTCGTAGTAGAGGAAGCAGAGGCGAGGTCGGGCATGGCGGCGCGGGGCTTGGCGAGGCGGCGGAGGCTGGGCTTGCCGGCGGCGTCCAAGGCGAAGCAGGGGAGCTCCAACATGGCAGCGGCGGCCGCAGCTGCTGGTTCCTGCGGACGCGGACGACGACGGCTGCGGGCGGCCGGACGCGTCCACGATCAAGGGAGGAGGAGGCACGAGGCGCTGGTGCTGCTCGGGTCGAGCCCCATGGCCTTGGCGGCCTTGCTGTAACAGAGAGGGAGATGTGAGACGAGAGAGGAACAGAGCAAAAACAGGGGAGAGATGGGGAAGAAGGAAAACAGGGGCGCGGCAGAGCTGCTGGTCCGGCGACGCAGGAGACGGGCACAAGCGAGGGAGCTCCTGCTCGGGCGTGGAGGCATCCGTGGGTGAAGCCGGAAGTGGCGGGGCTTGGAGGCGAAGACATCCGGTGGGGTTGGTCGGTTGGGGCAATCGAAGGAGGGGCTAGGTGGATCGGGATGGATCCCGAGGGAGAAGGTGGCGGCGCTAGGGAGGATCCCTAGAAATTAGGGATTCGGTCTCGGGATAGGCTAGTATATATATGTGAGTGAGTAAGATAAAAGGCGATCTAGTCCCTCCGATCGAAATCGGACGGCCGAGAAAATAAAAGGTAGGGAGTCCAAATAAAAAAACAGAGATGTTTTATAGACGTTAGGGGATGATCCGGATCCAACGGTGACGACTGCTCGGGTTGGGTTCGGGGCAGGTTTAGGACACGCGCAAGAGGGGGGTGGTCATGGTCAAGGGAGAAGCAAAACCCGGTTGGTCTGGAACGGTCAGCGCGGGCAAGGCGATCCGAGGGAAGGTAAAGGGAGAAACGACAACGACGAACGAATGCAAGTTTTAAAAATATGACGGCAACGGAGTGCCGATGCAATGCGAATGATGCGATGATGAAATGCAAGACATGAACAAAATGCAAAACAAAAACAACAAAAAACAAACAAACAAAACAAAAACCCAACCACAGAGGAAAATAATATATCACATCTCCGGAAAAGGCAAGAGTTGGAGTTACGAATATGGAAAGTTGTATCCGGGGCGTTACAACACTCCACCACTACGAGAGGATCTCGTCCCGAGATCTAGGATGGCACCGGAGAGAAACGGAAGAGGAAGAGAAGAGGTAAGACTAAGTTGCTTCTTTGACAAACGAGTGAAACCAACAAACCTTGAGAGGTTGAGCAAAAAGAAAGAAAGAAAACAACGAAGATGAACAAAGTTGAAAACACTCCGTTAGAAAAGAGGAACAAGGGATACGACGAGAACCAATAGGTTTAGTGATAAGATAGATATTGAAACCACTCCGCTTAAAAATAGATAGAGAAGGAATAAGATTTATACTAGCACATATACCCGTGCGTTGCAACGGGAGAAAAAAATATTGCATGCCTTTAACTCAATAACCATATCTCAAGACTTCCACAGGTGATGTCATATATTTCAACATGGCGCCACACCCCTGCCACCTCTTATACTTCTTCCGCCCTTGTTGATAGTTGACGCATTGTCCCTTTGATCATAACACGTTCAAAAGTTGTCAATCCTGAGGCGATCAGCTCGGCCACTGCACGACACACCTGTCATTGAAGCGTACCAATGCAAGGTGATGTTTAAAGCTTTTAAAACTATAATCTCATCAAGTTGGCGTAAGGGCGGCCCTGCGCAATCTACTCCTCACACCTGGTCCATTGATCGTCCCACATAAGAAAAACAATGAAAACCTGACCAAAACTGAACCAAAATCAAAATTGGAATAATGAAAATCTTAAATAAACTAAAGAAAAATAAAAATAAAAGCCTTTCTGTGTGTGTCAATGGAGATGAGTTGAATGAATCTGCAACTGAATTCAACTGAAAAATATGATGGAAACCTGAACAAAAGGGAGTATCCTATACAGCTACATAATTTGAATCCTGAGTGGAGCTGGTCATGCCGCATGCAGACCGTGGTGTTGTGCTGCTGTGTGCAAACCATGGAGTTTCAAGTTGCTGCCTTTATGCCCATAGCCCTGTGGGTGCCTGCAGCAGCGCGGCCATCTCCTCATCAGTGATGGCGCCCAGCCGCACGAGCTCCATGTCAAACACCTCAGCCATCCACTCCTCGCGCACCACCGACTGCACCGACGACGACAGGTCGAGCGCGCCGCTGACGCCGTCCTGCATGGATGCGTGCGTCGGGGACTTGCTGGTGAGGAGCTCCAGTAGGAGCACTCCCAGGGAGTAGACGTCTGCCTTCAGCGTGGGCCGCCATGTGTCCAGCACCTCCGGGGCACGGTAGCCGCTGGCGCCTGCGATGGCGAACATGCGCGCAGACGGGGTAGAGGCAGAAGTCAGGGAGCGCGTGCTCCCCCGTCTCCGCCGATGCCTGGCCGCGCCTGCTGCTGTTGCAGCTGACGGCGGCAACGGTTGCTGCTATACTGGGATTGTCTTCGAGCCCGGTGATGGATTGCGATGAAGACGGGGAGGAAGGCTGACGAGGTCGGGATGGCGCGGATCTGGCCGCAGGAGGTCAATTCCGGCCGGATACGGGCGAGGCGGTGTTAGTCGTTGGCCATGGCTGCTCCTGCAGAAGAAGGGGAGAGGCAGTCCTTGTGTGAGAGGGAGAAACAGAGGGGAAGGGAACGGAGAAGAGGGAGAGCAGGGAGAGGGACGCGAGGCGTGGAGGTCCGGCGGGCGGCCGGTGGCGAGGCCGAGCGCGAAGGCGGCGGGGCGGCGAGGGGCTCCCGATCGGGAGCTCCCCTCCCGATTTGGAGCTCGGGGGTCGCTGCTCGGCAGCCCACGAACGAAACGTTATTTCACCCTTGACCACTTAATTAGTAGCGCGGATTAATTACCAGAAAATAGTAGGGACTTTCCTGCAAAAACGCCACGACGGTGAACCCGGAGACCCAATCCGTGCTTTATTATTAGGGAGAGATAATTTGGGCAGCACTCCGACTGTAAATGGAAGGAATTGAACATGAACTTGACAAGATGAGAGGATACTCGATGAAATCAACAACACACTGCCTCCGGAATTGAAGGAATGGCACAAGGGGTAAGAAACATTTCAGACCGCACTCCGGTTGAGAAGGGAGGCAAAACTTGATAAGACGAAAAGAACTTGAAGAGATGACACGACACTCCGGTTAAATGGATAAGCATGAAAAGAACACGATCCTCACAAAATGATGTGATGGGTGAAGAGCACAACATCACAATGCCTCCGTAACGAAAGAATAGAAGTTAGATCGTTGGGATAAAGGGATGGAGAAGAAAATGACAACTTTTGCCACAAGTGAACTTGGAAGGCACCCTTCCAAGAAGGTTACAACAGAGTTGTTGGAAAACCAACAGCGAAACGAATAAGCTTGTAGTGGGCTTATTGAAACATCTCAACACTATGAGGTGACAATCGGCCACTAATGGAAACCGTTGATTTGATTGAGAGCACCAAAGAGATGAAAAACTTCTTCACCGAGAGGATAGGAGAAAACTCGGATCATTGATAGCACCATAATTAGCAATATTCCTTAGGGAAGGCTTTAGGTGAAATCTTTGTCAAGATAACTCCAATGGAGGGATTGATAGGTTGAAACGATCTCCTGAACGAAGAGAAAATTTTGGATTTAAAATATCTCATTCTTGACAACTTGAATCACTAAGGGAAATTGTCAAGAGTGACATAACACCACCTCAAAAGATAAGATAGAAAGAATTGCACTTCGGAATGCAAGATGAAGAATGCTTGAACTACTCAAAACAAAACATGCGTTGAGCACCATGTTTATTTTAGAGTATAGCTTGGCGGATCTTAACTTCGAGAGAAATCTTGAAGAACAATTGAAGAATGAAAGGAAACCTTGACGAAGCACCATGTAGAGCCTCCATGAAGAACTCCGGTAAGAAAAGGATGGTAAAAGAAAGAGAAGTTGAAAACACAAGGTGAAGCCTTGCAGTGATAAGATGAAGCTTTGAAATGATATAACCGAGAAAACTTTGAACTCTGGAAAGAAAAGATGAAGCATCTCGGATCGAGAATGTGATATGATGAACAAACTCCGGAAAGAAGAGATGAACAACTTAGAACTGAGAAATTGATACCATTATGAACTCTGGAAGAATGAATCAATCACTTGGATGAAACAAGAACAAGAATTATGTTATGCTTATCCTTCACCAATTAAATTGATGACAAGCAACGGATTTGGCATACTACTTGTTCTTCTAGAAAGGATTAAGAGAGATATAGCACAAACTTGAGAAGCTATTGATGGAAGCACCGGTGGGGTTTGGAAACAACGAATGAATGAATGAATTGATACGATGACGAATGAAGAGAAATCTTGAACGAACCCCCGTAAGAATTGAAAATGAACATAGCAAAGGCACAATTCACCGGGAAGAATTGGAAAATGAATGAAGATACTTGAGGGGATTTAGATACATGAGAATGAAGAGATCATGAACTGATTAGAGGGTATTTCAATGATGCACCAGTAAGATTTGGAGAATGATAGCTACACGCTGAGAATGAAGAATTATGACATGATGGCCTTCGGAGAAAATAAATGGAAATAACTCATGAAATAATCCGGATAGTAAGAAAAGAATTCTCACAATCAAAAACAATTATGAGAGGATGGCATCAAGTTAGAACTATGAATCTTGAAGAGAACAGACAAGATTTAAGCGAAATCCTTCTTTTGTCTTCAAATGTTGAGAATGATGATGATAACCACCACGAATTGTTGAGATACTCCGGGAGAATTAAAAGAGGAAAGGTTGAGCCAAAGATGAAAATAATTTGAAAACGATCTTGGAGAAGGCAACTGACTGATGAAATCCATTCTTACGTCAGACTTTGAAAAGAATTTGAGAATCGCTCCGGATAAATTAGAAGAGTCAGGTAAGATCCTGGGAAAAGACCTGTGGGTTAGGGCACACTCAAAAGAAAACACCGTTGAAAAGATTTAAAAGAGATGTTGCACCGGTTGAATTAAATGACTTGAATGTCATACCAATCTCGAAAGAGCTTGAACGAATGCAGAGTGGAAACACGAATCTTCGAGATATCTTGAGCACTCCGGAATAACAAATAGCGAGAAGTAGAATGATAATGAGGTGCATCGGTATGAGAAGACATTGAAATGAGGAAAATGGTATGATCAACAAAACTTGACTTGAATCCACCGGAGAAGAGAAAGGAATGAGGAATGACGAACTAGTAGAACATCTTCTTGAGAACCACCGGGTAAGAACATTGACGGAAAAGAATGGAGAAACTTCACAAAAATAAAAGGATACTTGGTAAAGAAATCTTAGTCCTTGAGAAAAAAGGGTGGGGGCGGGAAAACAAAGGCAACTTGGGTCGGATGAAATAAACACCGTTGAGAAAACTTAGAAATGATCTTGCGGATGGGGAGAATGATCAGATCCACTTGAAGAGAAGCACGCCGGTAGGAAAAGAATTAACATGACAACCTCAATGATCAAGAAGGATTAACACTCACATAGAAATATGAGAACACCAATTAGGGAAAGGTATGGATTCAACATTTGACATCGAAGCAACTCGAATACCACATATAACACAAAACAAAGGATTTGGCTTGCAGAATAAGCCGGAACAAATACATATGATAGAGATTTACCCAATCCCATATCATGCATCTGTCGAAAAGATATTCTAGGAGCTACTTGAATTCCCACCTATAAACTCCCGAAACTTTCTGGTTATGCAATCTGGTGTTGGGGATACAGGGGAAGCATTATATCTCACCCAAACTAACAATCCCTACATCCAAGCTGTATCCATCCGTCAACCCATAACCAAGAAACCTTCGGAAATCGTGTACCTCAACCTTCGAAAAGCATCCGTTATACGAGTCATGGCAATAATCCTGTACTCACCTCAGTACTGGGTTATCGGCGTTATCTCACCAACAACTGCATAAAAGAGATTTTCGATGTCGGCGTACTAAACTCAGGTATTCCAGAACTGCAACAATAAAATTATGACGACAACACCTCAGAGCTCAACTCCCCAGGACACTTCCACTAAACCCCTGACAGGAGGCACCAAGACAATGTTCTCATCATAAAACCATCGGAACGATTCCAAGATACCCACGTGATCCTAAAAAAATTTTTTAGTGAAATTTGAGAAGAGAAGAGTCAAAACTCTATGTCAGGATGCCTCACCAGAGCGACGAAGGGACTGAGGAGTAAAAAGAATTCCGAACTCTCCGATATATATAATCCTAAATGACTCAAAACATTTTTCTAGACACAACTCGGCCGCTAAAAACGATCAAGCAGTGGGGCTCCTAAGGTCGGGGAAGGCTCTGATTACCAACTTGTAACGCCCTCGATGCGGCTATATCTCCCACGTGTCGAAGCACGACTTAGAGGCATAACCGCATTGAAAGCAATGTCGCAAGTGAGGTAATCTTCACACAACCCATGTAATACATAAGGGAAAGAGATACATAGTTGGCTTACGATCGCCACTTCACACAATTACATGAATAAAGCATTACATCATCCAGATACAATCAAGGTCCGGCTACGAAACCAAAATAAAAGAAGAACCCCACTTGCGACAAAGGTCCCCGATCAACCCCAACTGGGCTCCACTACTGATCAACTAGAACGAAACAACACAAAGGGCAAGATCTTCATCGAGCTCCTCCTTGAGCTCGGATGCGTCACCTGCACGGTTTCATCGGCACCTGCAAACTGGTTTTGGAAGTATCTGGTGAGCCATGAGGACTCAGCAATCCCATTACCATGGGTATCAAGACTAGCAAAGCTTAATGGGAAATGAAGGGGTAAAGTGGTGAGGTTGCAGCAGCGGCTAAGCATGATATGGTGGCTAACATACGCAAATGAGAGCGAGAAGAGAAACAAAGGAACGGTCGTGAAGCTAGCAATGATCAAGAGGTGATCCTGAACACCTACTTACGTCAAACATAACCCAGAAACCGTGCTCACTTCCTGGACTCCGCCGAGAAGAGACCATCACGGCTACACACACGGTTGATGCGTTTTAATTCGGATCTGGTGTCAAGTTATCTACAACCGGACATTAACAAATTCCCATCTGCCACATAACCGCGGTCACGGCTCTCGAAAGTTTATACCCTGCAGGGGTGTCCCAACTTAGCCCATGACAAGCTCTCGCGATCAACGAAGGAATAGACCTTCTCCCAGGAAGACCCGATCAGTCTCGGAATCCCGGTTTACAAGACATTTCGACAATGGTAAAACAAGACCAGCAAGACCGCCCGATGCGCCGACAATCCCGATAGGAGCTGCACATATCTCGTTCTCAGGGCAACACCGGATAAGCTAAGCGTACAGGTACCGACGTAACCCAAGTTGCCAAGGGATGGTCCCGCACGGTGCTCTAGTTTGGACCAACGCTTAGACAAGCACTGGCCCGGGGGGGCTATAATAAAGATGACCCTCGAGAGAGCGACTCCCAAGGGAAAAGTAGGTGGTGGTGAGGCAAATGGTAAAAGTCAATGTTGGGCCTTGCTGGACAAGTTTTATTCAAAGCGAACTGTCAGGGGGGTCCCATAAATCACCCGACCGCGTTAGGAACGCAAAATCCGGGAACATAACACCGGTATGACGGAAACTAGGGCGGCAAGAGTGGAACAAAACACCAGGCATAAGGCCGAGCCTTCCACCCTTTACCAAATATATAGATGCATTAATAATATAAGAGATATTGTGATATCCCAACAAAACCCTGTCCACCATGAAGGAATCTTCAACTTCACCTGCAACTAGCAACGCTATAAGAGGGGCTGAGCAGAGCGGTAACATAGCCAAACAACGGTTTGCATAGGAAAGGTGTCAAAGGTTAGAGGTTCATGGCAATATGGGATGGCTTGATAAACAGGTAATAGGTAGCGCAGCATAGCGATAGAACGAAGCAACTAGCATAGCAATGATAGTAGTGAGATCCAGGGTAGCGGTCATCCTGCCTGAAATCCCGCTAGGAAGAAGAACGAGTCCATGAAGAAGACAAACGGGAGTAGTCGAACGAATCCTCACAATCGCAACATTACCGGAACTAAGAAGCAACACCGGAAAGCAAGAAACAACATAGTAAAACAACCATCACATAAACATGGCATGATGCACAATCAAGTATGATGCATGTCCGGTTTAAACAAGCATGGCATGGCAAAGTGCAACAACTAATACTACAAGTTAAGTGGAGCTCAATATGCAACGAGTTGCATATTGACAAAACACCATATCAATTATTTAGTTCTCTCTCGGTTATGCTACTCATCAATATTAAATGTTGTTAAACATGGCAAGGGGTGAATCAAAAGTAAACTAACTATTTAGTCAACTTTAAATGAGGCCGGAACAACAAACAACAATTCCGGAAAATCCTCATGTCCATATTTCGAATTTGGTACTGTTCTGCCCTAAAACATATTTTAATGTTGTTAAACAGGAAAATAAAGTGGACCATGTTAAACTAGGCATTTTAACACCCCATTTACATATAAAGTTTATTAAATTCCGAGTTACGGTTAATTAGTTATGAATTAAATCATTTTAACATGGCAATAGAGCAAAATTAATCAAACAACATTTTAAACATGTTAAACATGGATGAAAGTGGGATATTATTAATCTACACAAAATTCTAAGCATTTTACATGTTTAAGACATTTTAATCCGATGCACGGTTAATGAGTTTTTATATGCATGATGTCTAGGGGTTTTTCTGCAAATCTGTCATCTTTGGAAAATTAGACAAATTCGCACATGGGAAAAAAACATGCAGGCCGAAACTGACTGGGCCGATAGGTGAAAAAAAAACAACAAGAGGAGGGGCGCATGGGGGTCTGCTCACCCATGGGCTCTTGGCCCGGCTAGTGGGGAGGAGGCCAGGCAGGGGGCGCGCTGGGCCGGCCTGCCTGTGGCCCACGCGGGCGCTCGAGCTGGGCAAGGGCGTGCTGGATCTGGACTAGTCAACACGGGCGGCGCTGGTTCCCGAGCTGCTGCTCTCGTTACTGACGAACGAGGAACAGAAGCAGCAGCGGGTTTAGGCGATGCAGAGGCAGGGAACCCGCGGGCTCGGCGGAACCGGGCAGTCCGAGGGTCGGGGAGGCGGTTCCCGGCGACGAGGAACTCCGGCGGGACAGACTTGGCAGGGCGGCGGCGGGACTGAAGAACGGCGCGACGAGGAGGAAGACGGGGATCGGCGCGGATGGAGCTCGGGGGCACCGTCAGTTCCCTCGAGTTGCTGCTGTTCGTAGTAGAGGAAGCAGAGGCGAGGTCGGGCATGGCGGCGTGGGGCTTGGCGAGGCGGCGGAGGCAGGGCTTGCCGGCGGCGTCCGAGGCGAAGCAGGGGAGCTCCAACATGGCAGCGGTGGCCGCAGCTGCTGGTTCCTGCGGACGCGGTCGATGACGGCTGCGGGCGGCCGGACGCGTCCACGATCAAGGGAGGAGGAGGCACGAGGCGCTGGTGCTGCTCGGGTCGAGCCCCATGGCCTTGGCGGCCTTGCTGTAACAGAGAGGGAGATGTGAGACGAGAGAGGAACAGAGCAAAAACGGGGGAGAGATGGGGAAGAAGGAAAACAGGGGCGCAGCAGAGCTGCTGGTCCGGCGACGCAGGAGACGGGCACAAGCGAGGGAGCTCCTGCTCGGGCGTGGAGGCATCCGTGGGTGAAGCCGTAAGTGGCGGGGCTTGGAGGTGAAGGAATCCGGTGGGGTTGGTCGGTTGGGGCAATCGAAGCAGGGGCTAGGTGGATCGGGATGGATCCCGAGGGAGAAGGTGGCGGCGCTAGGGAGGATCCCTAGAAATTAGGGATTCGGTCTCGGGATAGGCTAGTATATATATGCGAGTGAGTAAGATAAAAGGCGATCTAGTCCCTCCGATCGAAATCGGACGGCCGAGAAAATAAAAGGTAGGGAGTCCAAATAAAAAAAACGGAGATGTTTTATAGATGTTAGGGGATGATCCGGATCCAACGGTGACGACTGCTCGGGTTGGGTTCGGGGCAGGTTTAGGACACGCGCAAGAGGGGGGTGGTCACGGTGAAGGGAGAAGCAAAACCCGGTTGGTCTGGAATGGTCAGCGCGGGCAAGGCGATCCGAGGGAAGGTGATGAAGGCAAAGGGAGAACCGGCAACGACGAATGAATGCAAGTTTTAAAAATATGACGGCAACGGAGTGCCGATGCAATGCGAATGATGCGATGATGAAATGCAAGACATGAACAAAATGCAAAACAAAAACAACAAAAAACAAACAAACAAAACAAAAACCCAACCACAGAGGAAAATAATATATCACATCTCCGGAAAAGGCAAGAGTTGGAGTTACGAATATGGAAAGTTGTATCCGGGGCGTTATAGTCCGGCAGCGGAGCGTCTTCTATGTAAAACCATTCTGAAGGCTAGTCTTCGGACGCCTTCTTAGGGGTTCGGGATGGATATCCGGTCCCGGCAATGCACCAATTTCGGCACCGCCCACTTGATATATGGACCCCTCATGAGAGCGGGGTACAAGGCAGAACAACCTCTTCCACAGCGCAAAATGGGGCTCGACGCCCAAAAATAGCTCGCAAAGAGCGACGTAACCCGCGATATGCAGGATAGAGGCGGGCGTGAGGTGATGGAGCTGGAGTCCGTAGAACTCCAGGAGCCCGCGGAGGAACGGATGTATAGGAAATCCGAGCCCCCTTATCAGATAGGGGACGAAGCATACCCGCTCCCCTTTGTTGGGACTTAGGGTAGCCTCCGCTTGCTTCCCACCTTGGTAGGTGGCCAGCCCGGCTCGAACCGGAACCATGAAGGCCGGAGGGAGATATCCCTCCACCTGGAGCGTCACCAGCTCGTTGTGCGGGACAGAACATCTCCGCCAATCTCCTGGCAGAGGGCTGGGAGCGCGAGAGGAGGAGCCGCGTCGATGGTCCATGATGGAATGGAATTTGGGGTCAAAGGCACTCCGATGAGTACTCGCGGAAGGAAGACGGTGTCATTTGGATCTGGATTCTTGCCTCTCTTATAGGCAGATTATTTGCGCAGCTAGGGGGTAAAACATAAAAGATACCCTGGCTTTTCGCATTCGTGCGACGCGTGGAGGAAGGCCATTATTGGGCGTGGAAGCCAAGAAGCGCAACATTGATAAGGAAGCCGGACACTATTCGGCAGATACATGGAACTTAAAGGAGAACCCGCCTTACAACGCCGAAGACTACATACGCGCTGGACTTATCGTCATTGAAGCCTGGTTCGGGGGCTACTGAGGGAGTCCTGCACTAGGGGGTGTCCGGACAGCCGGACTATCATCGTCGGCCGGACTCCTAGACTATGAAGATACAAGATTGAAGACTCCGTCCCGTGTCCGAATGGGACTTTCCTTGGCGTGGAGGGCAAGCTTGGCGATATGGATATTTAGATCTCCTATCATTGTAACCGAGTCTGTGTAACCCTAGCCCTCTCTGGTGTCTATATAAACCGGAGGGTTTTAGTCCGTAGGACAACAACCATTACAACAATCATACCATAGGCTAGCTTCTAGGGTTTAGCCACCTTGATCTCGTGGTAGATCCACTCTTGTACTACCCATATCATCAATATCAATCAAGCATGAGTAGGGTTTTACCTCCATCGAGAGGGCCCGAACCTGGGTAAAAACATCGTGTCCCTTGTCTCCTGTTACCATCCGCCTAGACGCATAGTTCGGGACCCCCTACCCGAGATCCGCCGGTTTTGACACCGACAACCGTGTCTTCACCTTATTCCCCTTGAGCTAAGAAAACTTAGTCCTCGCCCAATCACTCTGGTAAGTCTTCAAGGGAGACTTCCAAACCATCATAGACTTCGTTCATCGGCAATCCACAATGACTCTTGGATGCTCAGAACGTGATGCCTAACCGGCTGGAGGATTCAAAGTCCTCAAGTGTAATAAGTCTTTAGATCACGCGGACAGAAAGAGTTCAGTGATGCCTAACACTCTTTGGATCTGGGTGTTTTGGGCTTTGTCCTCGCAAGGATTACTCTCTCAAAGGCTTCGGAGGTGGGTTGCTCTCAAACGATAAAAGCCGTGCACTAAATTTGAGCAGCCACTAATTTTTGGTGTAGGGGGTGGGCTATTTATAGCCAGGAGGCAACCCGACCTGATTTGTCCAAAATGACCCTGGGTCACTAAGGAACTAACATTTGTCCAACGGTCAGATTTCAAACACACGCATCAGCTTAGCTTGGGCTACAAGCAAAGCTGACTCATCCAGCTCTAGATAAGATTTAGTCTCATTGTCTTCGCTCGAAGACATAGGATTTGGTTGAGCATCACATCAGTCACTCTGAATTTGTTCACTTGGACCCCACTTAACAGTACGGTGGTTCCTATGACTTAACACAGAAGAAAAGGAAACTACAAAACAACTATGTCTTCGCACTCCAGAGTCTTCAAGCGATGTCTTCTCTTGTCATAGTCTTCAATGTGAATATCTTCATAGACCACCATTGTCTTCAACGTATTCACACATTTTTAGGGGTCATCTCTGGTAGGTAAACCGAATCAATATGAGACTACTACCTGTGTTATCTTGCAATTCTCACAAACACATTAGTCCCTCAACCAAGTTTGTCATCAATACTCCAAAACCAACTAGGTGTGGCACTAGATGCACTTACAGGGGCGCACCCTGTGGGCTTGTGGCCCACTGGTGCACCCCCCTGAGGTGTGTTCAGTGCCAAAAATTCTTAAATATTGCATAAAAAATCATACTAAATTTTCAAGGCATTTGGAGAACTTTTATTTTCTGCTTATTTTTTATTGCACGGAAAATTCAGAAAACAGTAAAATACTAGAATTTCTACTTTATTAATTCTGAATAACAAAAAGTAAAAAGTGGGTACAGAAAGTGCGTTTACTAAATTCATCCATCTCATGCCCGTCAAAAGAAATCCATTAATAAGGTTGATCAAGTCTTATTAACAAACTTCTTTCGAGTGACATGAAACCAGAGAATCTTCGTATAACACTAGGTTACCTCAACGGGGATAGGCATGTCCTCAACAATAAGAATATCATATTTTTTTGACAGTAGGAATAGAGAATTCAAAACCTCCAATAGTAATTGTTGAAAATTTTCCAACATAATTGATATTATTCACTCAAGGTTGTTTCTGCGGAAAGTGTACCGTATGCTCATTACCATTAGCATGAAAAGTGACATTGCCCTTGTTGCAATCAATAACAGGCCCTGCAGTACTCAAAAAGGTTCTACCAAGGATGTTCGACATACTATCATCCTCGGGTATATCAAGAATAACAATGTCCGTTAAAATAGTAACATTTGCAACTACGATGGGTATAACATTTGATTTATCAGCCATTTGCAAAGAGATTTCAGTTGGTGTCAACTTATTGAAATCAAGTCTACGATATAAAATGGAAGACATAACACTAACACCGGCCCCTAAATCACATAGAGTAGTTCTAACATAGTTTCTTTTAATGGAGCATGGTATAGGTGGTAATCCTGGATCTCCAAGTTTTTTGGTATTCCACCATTAAATGTATAATTAGCAAGCATGGTGGAAATTTCAGCTTCCGGTATCTTTGTTTTATTAGTAACAGTATCTTTCATATACTTAGCATAAGGAGACATTTTCAGAATATCAGTCAAACGCATACGCAAAAAGATAGGCCTAAGCATTTCAACAAAGTGCTCAAATTCCTCATAATCTTTATTATTTGAAGCTTTAGGAGGAAAGGGCATGGGTTTCTAAACCCATGGTTCTCTTTCTTTACCATGTTTCCTAGCAATGAAGTCTCTTTTATAATATCTTTTATTCTTAGGTTGTGGGTTATCAAGATCAACAACAAGTTCTATCTCCACATCATTACCATTGCTAGGTTGAGCATCAACATGAACATCATCATTAACGTTATCACTAGGCTCATGTTGATCACCAGATTGTGTTTCCGCTTCAGAAATAGAAATATCATTTGGATTTTCAGGTGTGTCTATAACAGGTGCACTATCTAGAAGCATGCAAAGTCCTATCATCATTCCTTTTCTTTTTATTACTAGAAGGACTAGGTGCATCAGTATTAATTCTTTGAGAGTCTTGTTCAATTCTTTAGGATGGCCTTCAGGATACAAAGGTTCCCGAGTCATTTTACCACCTCTTGTCATAGCTCTAACAGCATGATCATTCATCTCATTAAGCAAATCATTTTGTGCCTTGAGAACTTGTTCTACTTGAGTTTTTCCCATAGAAGCATGTTTACTAACAAACTTGAGATCATTAACAGTTCTACACATATAGTCACTCAAGTGTTCAAGCATATAAGCACTATGTTTCAATTGTCTACTAACATATGCATTGAAGTTTTCTTGTTTAACGATAAAATTATCAAATTCATCCAAGCATTGACTAGCAGATTTGTTATTGGGAGTGTTACCTTGATCAAATCTATAGAGAGAATTTACCTCTACTACCTGTGTCAAAGTATTAAGACCATGTATTTCTTCAATAGGTGGTAAATTCTTAGCATCTTCAGGTTTAATACATTTTTCTTTCATAGATTTCTTTGCCTCTTGCATATCTTTAGGACTGAGAAATAGAATACCTCCCTTCTTTGGAGTTTGCTTACAAGGTGGTTCAGGAAGAGTACAATCATTATCATTACTCAATATATTATTGAATAGTTCTTCAGCTTGTTCAAAAGTTCGTTCCCTAAAAACACAACCAGCACAACTTTCTAGGTGGTCCCTAGAAGCATTAGTTAGCCCATTATAAAAGCTTGTGGGAGACTCTCTTCTTCAATTTGCACAAAGTTAAATATTTCCTTTAAAGCAGCTTGTCTCTTATGAACAGGAAAATATTTTTTACAGAAGTAATATATCATATCCTGGGGACTACGCACACAACCAGGAGTAAGAGAATTAGACCATATCTTTACACCACCCTTTAACTAGAAAGGAAACAACTTAAGAATATAGTAGTAGCAAATTTTTTCCTCATGAGCAAATAGGGTGGATATGTCATTCAATTTAGTAAGATGTGCCACAATGTTTCAGATTCACAACCATGGAAAGGATCAGATTCAACCAAAGTAATTAACTCAGGATCGACAGATAATTCATAATCCTTATCAGTAACAAAGATAGGTGAAGTAGCAAACTTAGGATCATATTGCATGACTAGTAGTTTCTTAAGATCCTCTCTATCCTTACAAGCAAGAAATTCCCTAGCTACCTCTCCATCCATAACATAACCTTCAGGTATAACATGCAATTCATATCTAGGAGTGCTAGGTCTAATAGTTGTTTCAAAGTTCTCAATTTCAATAATTTCATCAGTTTCAGAAATATCATTAGTTTCAGCATTAGTTGTTCATCAAGAAATTCACCTAGTGGCACAGTCTTATCCAGCAGGTAGTAGTATCATCATAAGCATCATTCATAGAAGATGTAGCATCATTAATAACTTGCGACATACTAGAATTAATAGTAGGTGTAGGTCTTGCAAACTTACTCAAAATAGAAGGTGAATCAAGTGCAGAGCTAGATGGCAGTTCCTTACCTCCCCTCATAGTAGAGGGAAAAATCTTGGATCTGGTATCTTTTAGATTCCTCATAGTGATCAACAGACATAAATCCCAAGCGACTCAGCAAATATAGCTATGCTCCCCGGCAATGGCGCCAGAAAAAGGTCTTGATAACCCACAAGTACAGGGGATCGCAATAGTTTTCGAGGGGAGCCAAAGAATATTCACGAGTATTAGCAGTTGAGTCGTCGATTCAACCACACCTTAAAGACATAATATTTGCAGAAGAGTATTTAGTAGAAAATTAGTATGATAGTAACGGTAATGGTGGCAAAAGTAACAGTAGCAGTTTGTAGTGATTGTAACAGCAGTAGCAAAAAAAGTAACATAGCAAAGATCAATATGTAAAAATCTCATAGGCATTAGATCGGCACTGATATTGTGTTGGATGATATTCATCATGTAGCAGTCATAACCTAGAGTGACACAGAACTAGCTGCAATTCATCAATATAATGTAGGCATGTATTCCGTATATAGTCATATGTGGCTATGGAAAAGAACTTGCATGACATCTTTTGTCCTACCCTCCCGTGGCAGTGGGGTCCGAATGGAAACTAAGGGATATTGAGGCATCCTGTTAATAGAGAACATGACCAAAGCATTAGCACTTAGTGAATACATGAACTCCTCAAACTACAGAAATCATAGGAAAGAATCCCAATTATTGTCACCTTGGGGTATGCGGATCATAACTCGTAATAGGTGTCTACAACTTGCAAGATAGGATCAGGAACACAAATATATTCATGAAAACATAATAGGTTCATATCTAAAATCATGGCACTCGGGCACTAGTGAGAATCATTAAGTATAGCAAAGTCATAGCAACATAAATCTCAGAACATAGTGGATACTAGTGTCGGTGTACAAAATTAGGGGCTCTCTTTTGTACCCCTTTACTTGTGCACAGGCAGTCAGAGTCACGCCCGCAGCCACACTTTGCAGGGAAGAGGATGGAAGCCAAAGGCGCAAGACAATCAAAGCAACACCAAGACCAGAGACACAAGAAGCAAGAGGGCGAGGTAGACTCCCCCGGCAAGACTCTTGCCGGGGCAGCCTCCGCAGCCCCGGCAAGAGCCTTGCCAGGGCAACTTGCCCAGCGCCAGCAGAGCGCGCCACCCTTGAGCCCAAGGGTTCCAACGCCATCAACCATATTGGAACCAAGGCTCGGGAGGCACCTCCATGGTGGCATGCAGATCTTCGTGAAGATCATAAACACGCAAGATCAGATGAGGACCAGAAGACAACGATCCTCAGCAAGATCCTTGCCGAGGAAATCCACGAGACCTCCAGCAAGATCCTTGCCGGGGACGACCGCGATGTCACAGCAAGACCCTTGCCGGGACCCCGGCAAGACCCTTGCAGAGGACGTCAGCGGGGCCGTGGCCAAGCCCACATCTGCCAAGACTCCACCGCCATTCCCTTGCAGCTGCCAGCTCAGCCAGCTAGGCGAGCACCTGCGTGGCGATGTGCGGCCTCTAGACCGAGTCAGAAAGCACATGCATGGTGGCATGCAGATCTTTGAGAAGACTCTGCCACCGCACCAGCCCAGCAGCCAGCCAACGTGGCACTGCAACGCCTCATCAGCTCAGACGCGCGCCAGAGCCAGGTGAGGCAGCGACAGCTGGGACAAGCTTCCTTGCCGTCCCCAATAAAGCAAGAAGGCACGTTGGTAGCGCATTAAATGCATTTGCCTGACGATGCTAGAGGATAGACTCAGCCACTGTACACCTTTCCACCTCCTGTGTGCTGCTGTGGCGACCCCTTTTTTCTATAAAACGAGGCCGAGAAATAGGGGGGAGCGATTCGGATCTTTTGAACAAGTGATGTGCCGTGGCTAGTTCAAGAACTCAAGAACACTCAAACATACACCAAACCATGACTAGGGTATAACGCGTCCTCGCGGCCCGAACCTGGGTAGACGATCTTTGTGCTGACTCCTAGACCCGCTCTTTCCACAACCCCACTCCCGCCGATCGTAGTAGGGATTCCAGTGATCCCATAGGTGTTGTTTTCCACCGACATTAGGGATCAAACCCTAACAAAACTAACTCGATTACATGATAAATATCATCCAACCCATCACCGTCCGGCAAGTCCATGATGGAATTCATCACTCCTGGCAATGAGCATCATGAAATTGGTGACGGAGGAAGGTTGATGATGACGATGGCGATGTATTTCCCACTCCGGAGCCCTGAACGGACTCCAGATCAGCCCTCCTGATGAAGAACAGGAGGCGGCAAAAACTCCATCTCATAAAACGCGATGAATCCTTCTCTCTGATTTTTTTCTCCCTGAATAGGTACTTATAGAGTTGGAATTAGGGTCAGAGGAGGTCCGGGGGCTCCACAAGCTAGGGGTTGCGCCCTGGGGTGGTAGCCGCGCCCCCTAGGCTTGTGGCCTATGGGTGGCCCCCCTCTGGTATCTTCTTGCACCAGTATTTTTTATTTATTCCACAAAAAATTCTCCATAAAATTTTAGGTCAATCTGAGAACTTTGATTTCTGCACAAAAATAACACCATGGCGATTCTGCTGAAAACAGCGTCAGTCCGGGTTAGTTCCATTCGAATCATGCAAATTAGAGTCCAAAATAGGGGCACATGAGTTTGGAAAAGTAGATACGATGGAGACGTATCATGACACTTCCTTTTTGTGTGATCCAGTAATGGAACAGAAAGTACCCCACACCTGTTTCCCCAAATAGGTCACCTTGGGTTATTGAACCCACGAGAGGAAGGTTCCTTTGAAGCGATGGTCTCTAGCAAGCTCCTGTGAAAGAAATAATTCAAGATTTTGATCGGATCAATCAAGCTAATTGTAATGAAACACTTATTATAGTAAAAAGAGGTACGTGTATGAGGTCTTAATTACCATGTATTTGTGTTGTGACCAAGTATGGTCTTAATTTGTGGGTCGGAAGTCACTCATCAAGATGTGCTTGTTACAAACCGAAGTGGGGGATGTTTCCAAATAACATCTTTACCGGCACGCGTCCTGCATCAAGAATCAGTTGTCCAACCGATGGTCCTATTCGGCGCGGGGTTGCCTTGATAATTAAGATTATAATAATCAGACAAGAGCTTTGGGAGTTTAATGATTACAACTCATGAATCCCCAAGGATTGGATCTGTGTTACAGCATTAAAACCTTCTGTCACTGGTGTTCAGAATAACACTTCATGTTCTCCCTTCCCTTAGCCTCTCCACGGCTCGATCTCCATGATCCTAGGTACTGGTTGGGATAAAGATCGTGGACAGGAGAAGAGACAACTATGGAACAATTTTATTTCACACATATGGGACATTAATTCAGGGTCCTTCCATTGATCCCCATAACAAATATAGGGGGTTGTAAGGTCTATGCCTCAACCCATACCTTACCAAACTACTCAAACATGGATATCAGATCGCATGAAGAACACAACTTGAAGATCAATTGATTGATAATATGTCTTACAATGGATGCCTTATGCGATGCACAGTTACAAGTATGGACTAGAGGGATATGGACTATGGAGGTGATGGTGGAGATGAAGATGGAAATGGCGATGGCTAGGGTTGATCAGAGGGGAAGAAGATGGCTCTATTTTGGCTTCGCTCGTGGATGTTCTGTTTTATAGAAGTTGTTCAGGTGGAAGAGGAGCCTCAAAATCTATGCCATACGACCGCTCATGGTCATATGGAACGCCGTCTTTTGTGTTATTTCCTCTGGTGTGCCTCCTGATGATTTTTTCTATCTCCTTTTCCACTCCTTTCCATGTCCACACGTGATTTCTTCCTTTTTAGCCCATTTCCTATGGAAAGACATCAAAGAAAGGATTTGTGGAATCCTTCACATTCATTAGTCATTATTAGCAATATTGGGGTGAATATATCTGTTTTAATGAAATATCTTGGTTTAAACAAAGGGAGAATGAGTGTAAAAATATCACTCATTAACCTGAAAACTTAGTGCCGCTGTCGCGGTGGCATGGTTATTATTTAACTCTTAGTGAAGCACAGATAATAAACACAATTTTTTGACCTACTAGATAAAAAAACTTTGCCATACTCAATTCTATTTATTCTAGACAACACTTGCTTGCCAGGAATGCACAGGATAGTTTTTCTTTGATGGAGCCATAAAAACATGAAAGGCATGTAGACAAACATGATACTATAACGCCCATTGATACATCTCCAGCGTATCTATATTTTTTGATTGTTCCATGCTATTGCGGGGACCCCGACTCATAAGTCGTGATCACCGAATGCACGTGTACAGTGATCCCAGAGATCAATGCTCACTGAACACACAGAAGCTGAATAACAAGAGTCTTATATCCATACATAATATCTTACACAAATTATGACCATTATGGTCAAGTCTTACATAGATAAAGCCACGGGGGCTGAATACCAAATAAACTTAAGAAGCGAAAATCTTCGTCGATAAGTAGAACCCATGCCATCTGCCTTAACCCTACAGGCATCCTAACTGGGAAACGTCCTAGTTCGCATGTTCGTCTCCAAAGAAGTCTTCTTTGGACTCTTGCTCTTCCATTCCTGGCCAATTAAATAACCAGTGGCAAGCCAATGAGTACTTTTAATGTACTCACAAGCAACCCATGATTTGGTTCAAAGAAACAATGCAACTGTACAACAAGTAAGCAACCTAGCTTCAAGCTAGTTGAGATGTCCTATCGACTTGTGAGATATGCATCAATGAACATGGTAACCTTGAGAACAGGTTACAGATATGAACGTAAATAGGGTTTGGATAAATGACATTTCATTCAACATGTCAAGTCACCACCTTGACACAAATAGTTCTCTTCCACACACACATGCACCGAGATTGTAAAATTTCTGGACATAGTTTAAGTAGCACCTCCAAACTGTCCCTGACCGTGGAAATGGCTATTCGAATAGTTTGACACTCTGTAGAGGTTGCGCACTTTACCCACAAGATCCGGGAAGCTTTCGTGTCATCCACGACCCCGCAGTACCTCAAGTACTCGGGGGAAGCACCCGATCATTACCTTTCCCTAGACGACACAAACATAGGGTCCACTCGTTGATACACGACCCTCGTGTATAAGCAAAAGATCGCGGGACTCTGCCCTTTTCACATTATTATGCATACACGAAGGGACCAACGGTGTGTCCGGTGCCCTGTGAAAATAGTCATGGCCGCCTATCCAAGCACGACCCCGTCCCGAGAGTGACCTCAAGTCACCCCCGTCACTAGTAATGTGGGCACCATGCTAGTATCAGCCTAAGTAATCAATAATGCCCCATCCCATAAAGGGGTAGAGTAGTTGCAAATGTTTGGTTGGGACGGTAATCACACATAAATCTAATCCATCATTTACACACACACACACCAAAAGCTCTCTTTGGTACACCACTTCTTCCTCAAGTGGTGACCTTAGTTCAACATCTCCCAAGGGCATTAGGGGCACCCGATGGTTTTTTTGAAAGAATGTAACCATGAAGAGTTCATGGTACACATGCATCATTATGCATGAACTAGTCTCTTGACAATGCAATCATGAACAAGGTAAGGTCATGAGTAGGGGTATGCATCATGGGGTGGTTCACAACAAGTTTACCACCGTCATATTTCATCATCATGCAATCGGAAAAAGGGTACCGATGAACAAGAGGGGTGTCATGGTCAAAGGGCTGCTTGCCTTGATTGGCTTGGTCCTCAAGTTCTTCAAATCCTTCTCCTTCTTCTTCTTCAGCAACTTCGTTTAATACGGGATCTAATCGTCGCAAGAAAATAACGAGAAAATCAGGCAATAGTAAAATAGAAAAACCAAATTGCTCAGAAAAATATCAACTTATTTTTGATAAACACTAGGGGGAAATCTAAGAAGGGGAAAATTACTAGTTATGGATTTGGAGTTGTGGAATAGGATAAATGGATTTTCAGAGGGGAATATAAATGCTTAAATTTGAATTTAAATTTGAATAGTGCAGAAAAGTTTGATGGATATTTATGAAAGTTACACCATTAAATAGGTGGGAATTTTAGAAGGATTTAGGAGTTGGAAACATTTAATTTGGTTAAATATTTCATCCTGTGGAATTTTTGCAAGTTTCCAAAAAAAAGAAAAGAAGAAGTAGCACTGTGCAACTGAGCCTATTCGGCCACAGTGCAGCAGGCCCAGGGGGAATCCAGCCCACGCGAGGCTGCCATGTCGAAGGCGTATTTGGGAAATACGCCTCTAGCCGACGCAACGATCGGTGCGCGTGCGTTTGTGTTTTGAACCTGATGTGTGGGACCCACACGTCAGGACGTGAGGCTGATGGGCGGGCCCCACGGCCGTCGTCGTCAACCTCGGGCCAGAGAGGGCGGCGAGCTCACCGGCGCCGCTGTTGTCGACGGCGAGGCGATCTGAGGGCACCGGCATGCTCAGGACGGAGTCATCGTTCGGGTGGAGGTGGATTTGGTCGCTGGGGTGCTGGGGTTTGCCGGTGACGAGGAAGCCGGCGACAGAGCTTCGGGAGGTGCTTGCCCCGGTCGATTTCGTCTGCAATAGAGAGGGCAAACAGTGGGGAAATGGTCAGGGAGGTGCAGCGGTTCTAGATCGAGAGACAGAAGAGGCGGAGAGAGCTTGCACCCCAAGATCAACGGCGGCCCGAGGCGGCAAAGCTCGAGCTCGATCTCGAGCTCGGGCGCTTCTAGAGATGAACTGGGGGTGCAGGGGGCCTATTTGGGATGGGAGAGAACGAGTGGTGGTGAGAGGAGGGGCTCGGGGATGCCTTATATAGGCGAGCAGCGGTCCACCGTGGGCTCGTGCGCCAGCGAGCTCGTGCTCGTCTCTACGGGCCTCGGGAGGGTGCTGTACCGAGTCTAAGGCGTTCGTGGGGGTGGACTACGCATAGGGAAGAAGAGAGGTAGTGGGGAACGCGGCAGAGCGGGTCCCCATCGGAGCCAGCGACTGGCGCTCTCGGGCGGTGCTCTGTCCGCACGCGAGGAGAGCCGGAGAGGGAGAGAGAGGAGGGGGCCGACAATGTAGCGTGTTGTGGGTGTCGAGGCGCCTCGGCTGGCGTGAGGGGGAGAGCCGAGGTGGCCGGAGGTGCTTGGAATGGGGCGGCTACAGTGCGGGAGCGCACTGTAGCGTGCTCCAGAGCGCCCAAATGGCCGGCATGGCCATTTTCTACGCAATGTGGGCGCGGCCAAAGGTGTCTGGTAGCTCTAGGGAGAAGTAAATAAGAGGGGAGGAGCATTGGATGCCCTCGGGAGCCAGTAGGAGAGGAGTGGGGTTGGGAGAGAGAGAGGGAAAGGGGCTGTCCAGAGGGGTAAATCAGGTGGTTTCACCCCTCAATCATTGAGCTGAGATGCAGCCATTGTTACTGGAGGTAGAGGAGGACTTGGAGGGGCTGTGGTAAAAAGTTGAGGCCATGGACAAGAGTGGAAGAGGTCAAAGTAGTTGTTTTGGTAAAGTGGCAGAAGGTGTTTGTTGATGGTTTGGAAAGATAAATGAATTCCATTTGGCATGAGACTCCACAGGGTGAAAGGGCACATATAATTAGGGCCTTACACCTATTTTGAGCTTATTTGGGCAGAGTTCACAATGTAACTTTTGTAAACCCTAGAAATCAACAGAAATGGACTTGCTTAGATCTAGCTAAGCTAAACTATTCTCCTTGGTGCACCACTTGGTGTAGTGTCATCATTTAGGGTTTATAGAATTCCCACAAATATTGAGAGAAAAATAAGAAAGTTGACAATGTAAAGTTGTTCAAATTTGATTCTGGACAGAGAGGGTTTTGAGGCACTTTGATCAAGATATCATTTTCCCCAACTTGTGCCATTTAGTCTAGATACAGGATTAGACCATTGGAGCATGTGCACCAAGTTTGAGAACATTTGGACATGTTTGGCAATGTAGAGTTGCTCAAACTTCAAAATGGACAGAAATGGTTTTGAGGAGATTTGGTGATGTTATGTTGTTCTCCAAGACATGAGGCTTGGCAAGATCATCCAACATGTCATATGTGACATGCTAGAATTTTCTTGGAATTTTTAGAAATATTTCCTTTGTAAATATTTCAAAAGCTTGAAATATCCAGAAAGGGTTTTTGAGGGGTTTGACCAATATTTTGAACATGACCATGTGTTGAAACTCTTATATGTGGACAATATATGTCCCCTGAGTTTCCCTAAATTTTCACAAATATTTTTCAAGCATTAAAATAATTTTAACCTATTAAAGACCATTTCTGGCCTAAAGAAAAAGCCTTTAAATAAAATAGCAAAATGACATTTAAAATTATATTTTTCTGGTTTATGGGAGTCCTATACCTAATAGGAGTCAAACATACTCTTTGAAAGATTTTTCATAATCCAAATCAAGTACTTGTAGTGCAAACCTCAATTCAGGGGTTTTTGGAAAACTAAATCTAGAAAATGCCTTTTTGGCCAAATTATTTTTGTAAGAAAATTCTATATTGTACTATACAAATGGCACGATCATTGAGGCAAAAGTATGGATCAAGGAGATGAATTATAGAAGGTGGAGTTGTGTTGACTTTAAAGAGCACTTGAAAATCACAGAGAGGAAACCAACTCAAATAAAAAGCCAAATAATGCAAGAGTTTTTGTCAAACCACAATTTATCATGATTTATTAGCTTAAGTGTTGTGGCATGAAAATCAGGGTGCGACAGCTATTATAGTATCAATCTTGGATGTTTTATATGCAATTATATATCATTTTTTGGGACTAACCTATTAACCTAGTGCCCAGTGCCAGTTGCTGTTTTTTGCTTGTTTTTTCTTTCAGGAAATCAATATCAAACAGTGTCCAAACAGAGAAACAACTTTAGATTTATTTTTTCTGGACCAGAAGTCCAAAAGGGACCCCATAGGGGTTCGGCAGAAGACCAGACGAGCCATGTGGGAGCGACAAGCTCGGGAGCTGCACCCCATGGGGGTAGGTGTGCCCCCAGGCTTGTGGGACCCGCGTGGCACATCTTGACCTAATTCCCCCTCTATAAATTCCCAAATATTCCCAATACATCACAAAGCCACCCAAAATTATTTTTCCGCAGCCGCAAGTTTCTGTTCTTTCATGATCCTTTCTCGAGGCCTTTTTTGATACTCTACCGGAGGGGGAATCGATCATGGAGGGATTCTACACCAACGTTGTTGCCCTTTCGATGATGTGTGAGTAGTTTACCACAGACCTGTGAATCCATAGCTAGTAGCTAGATGGCTTCTTCCCTCTATTTGATCTTTAATACAATGTTCTCCTCGATGTTCTTGGAGATCTGTTTAATGTAATCTTATTTTGCGGTGTGTTTGTTGGGATCTGATGAATTACGGGTTTATGATCATATTATTCACGAATATTAATTGATTATTCTCTGAACTCTTTTATGCATGATTATTATAGCTTTGTATTTCTCTATGTTCTATCCGTTTGATTTGGCCAACTAGATTGATTTATCTTATAATGGGAGAGGTGCTTTGTGATGCGTTCAATCTTGCGGTGCTCAATACCAGTGACAGAAGAGGACATGACACATATTTGTATTATTGACATTAAGGATAAAAGATTGGGTTTATTCATATTGCTTGGGTTTACTTTATCTACATCATGTCATTTTTCTTAAGGTGTTACTCCATTTTTCATGAACTTCATACCCTAGATGCATGCTGGATAGTTGTCGATGGGTCGAGTAATAGTAGTAGATGCAGGCATGAGTTAGTTTACTTGTCTCAGACGTGATGCCTATATACTTGATCATTGCCTCGAATATCGTCATAACTATGCACTTTTCTATCAATTACCTAATAGTAATTTGTTCACCCACCGTACTTTATGTGTTTGAGAGAGAAGCCTCTAGGGAAAACTATGCCCCGGAGGTCTACTTTCATCATATATAAAATCCAAAAATACATTGATACAATTTATTTACCGTTATGGTATTTTGTGTTTTATTTATCTATCTATCACTATCAGATTTGATCCTTGCAAATAACCGCCAAGGGGATTGACAACCCCCTTGATCGCGTTGGGTGCAAGTATTTGCTCTTTTATGTGTAGGTGCTGCTAACGAGGTTTCACGTGGTTCTCCTACTGGATTGATAACCTTTGTTCTTAACTGAGGGAAATACTTATCTCTGTTGTACTTCATCATCCTCTCCTCTTTGAGGAAATCCCAATGCAGCTCACAAGTAACAGGAAGAATTTCTGCTGCCATTGCCGGGGAAACATCACCAAAACCTATCAAGTACCTTCGCATAAACTATCATCTACTTGTTCTTACTTTTATTTTCCATTTGCCTCTCATTTTCATCTCCCCGACTTCTAAAACAATTTTACAAAAACACAAAAACATTTTCATTTGCTTGTTTGCTTGTCTACTCGCTTGAAGTCGGTACCATGTCTTAGTTTGTTATCGAAAAAAGTGATGGTAAAATTCCTAAAGTTGAAATTCCCACAAATTTGGATTCTAAAATTTTTGTTGCGGGAAGTGGGAACACCGTAGGAAAAAGTGTTATTCAAGAATTCTTTAATTGTACGGGGGCATTGGTTTTCAATGATATTCCTATTATGAAAAGAACCAAGAGTTACGCCGAAGCTATTTCTGCTCTTGTCCTTAAACCTGAGAGAAGATTATGCATACTCACCCCACTTTGCAAAGGCTGTTATATGAATTACCTGCTATAAATGACCCTAAGGATATAAAGATAGCTAATCTTGTCCTTATGAATGAATTTGATTATATAGTAAAGTGAGGATAGGGAGATCTTTTATTTTTATAATGTGAGCCAAGAACATCCTGCTATAGATGAAATTCTATATGATGAAGATTATCTATTAACGTATTTGTTTCATGGTAACCATACTTCTGATGAAAATAATAAAAAGGAAGTTCCTCAGATACATATTATCCAACAAGTTTTCAATGGTATTAATCAGCAATATTCTTGGATCGTAAAAGGGAAACAACAAGGATTTGAGGAAAGTTTCCTTAACAATTCTAAATTTTTGGTTAATGATGTTTTTTCCCATTGTTTTATCAAATCCTCCAGATGAACACATATCCCATGATGCAAAAACTAAGGATGACAACACTTGAAACTATGCATTACGCCTAGCTAGGCACTACTAGGAAAAGGGCTATAGATGGGATGGACACTAATGGCGCACTGTACATGTGGTGCGCCATTACTAAATACTAATGATGCACCATGTGTTGGTGCGCCATTAGTGTGCAAATACTAATGGCGCACCACATCCCACGGTGCGCCATTAGTAATTTTTTTAATTTTTTTCAAAACTACTAATGGCGCACCGTGGGAGTGGTGCACCATTACTAGTTGAACTAGTAATGGCGCACCATCCTACGGTGCGCCATTAGTAATTTGGCCCAAACATTCCCCCGAATGCCCCCCCCCCTCTCATGGACCGCCTTTTCAGTTTAAAAAATAAATAAAAGAAAATGATAGAAATGTCAAAAAAATAAAAGAAAATAAGATTCCCATGTAATATGTGGTCTAGTTGTTAGCAAAATTTACAAACATGAATTTTCGACTTTTTTGCAAAATCTCTCGAGAATTTGTAAAAATGGGCATAACTTTTGCATACGAATTCGGATGAAAAAGTTTTTTATATGAAAAATCCTCTACTCGAAAAGTTACATCCGAATTTAACCAGGGGAACCCCGTTAAACATTTTCAAAATCCTCAAAAACCTAACACAAAAAAAGATACGGGGCTTTTAAGATCTGGAGAGGAAAAAAATTCAAACTTACTAATGGCGCACCTGCCCATGGTGCGCCTTTATTATCTTCCCGCCTTCAAAATTCAAAATAAATCAAAAAAATTAGTAATGGCACACCTGCCCACGGTGCGCCATTACTATGCTGTATATATGGCTCGGTGTGTCCTCTCCTCCTTACCTCTTCATTCTTCTCCTCCACTCCACCTCTCCTCCACTCCACCTCTCCTCCACTCCTCCACTCCATCTTCCCTTCTCTCCTCCACCATACTACCCTCCTCCTCTCCGGCGACCTCCTCCTCCCCCTCCTCTCCGGCGACCTCCTCCTCCCTCCTCTCCTCTCCTCCCCTCCCCTCCCCTCACGGTTTCTCCTCCCTCCTCTCCGGTGAGCTCCTCCTCCCTCATCTCCGGTGAGCTCCTCCTCCCTCCTCTCCGGTGAGCTCCTGCCTCGTCTCCTCCCATCCCCTCATGGTTTCTCCTTCCTCCTCTCTGATGCTCCGGTGAACTCCTCTCCCGCGACCTCCTCCTCCTCTCCAGCGATGTAGGCGAGCGCCTCTGCGGTCACCTCCTCCTCCTCCTCTCCAGCAAACTCCTCTCCAGCGAACTCCTCTCCGGCAAAAGAACACGGCAAAAGAACGTACAAGATCCAAAAACGGGAACAAAATTTGAAATAATATCGTGCAAAAAAATGAGCAAAGAAAACAAGCAAAAAATGGGCAAAAAAATCGCGATCCAGATCCAAATTCAAAATTCAAAAATAGCAATGGCGCACGGTGGGGGTTAGACGGTGCACCACTACTATTTTCCCGCCTTCAAAATTCAAAAATACTAATGGCACACCGTGGCCTATACTAATGGCGCACCAGTGGCCTATATTAATGGCGCACCATGGCCTATACTAATGGCGCAGGTGCGCCATTAGTATACCAGATACTAATGGCGCATCACTGGTGCGCCATTAGTAAAAAATTCTAGTGGCGTGATACTAATGGTACACCAATAGTGCGCCATTTGTAGGCAAAAGTGGTTCGCCATTAGTAGGCCTTTTCCTAGTAGTGAGGGGTGTGAAGCAATAGCGCCTGTTGGGAGGCAACCCAATAGTTATGTTTATTTTCCCTTTTTGGTTTCTGTTTTTGAGTGTACAGACAATTATGCTACTGTTATGGTTGTGTTTTTGTATTTAACTTAGTGCATGTTCCTAGTAAAGCCTTTGGGACGATTTGGTTGATGGTTGATTTGATTTTCTGAAAAAGAGAAACTTTTGCGCCTAGTAGCAGAATTGTTTAAATTCACTCGAACGTGATAAAATTTTGAATGTTTTACACATGATTAATATAGAAATTGTGCATGTTGTCCTAATTTTTTTAGAGTTGATGAAATTATAGAAGTATAGTCATTGTCCAGATCATTATAGATTGTTCTATTTTTGACAAATTCTGTTTTCATCGCATTGTTTGCTTGTTTTAATGAGTCTATGGATTGATCAGGGGATATAAGTCATGGATAAGTTAGAATAAAGTAGGTATTATGCAATAATAAAATATTAATGTGTTTACAACAGTACCTAAAGTTTATGATTTGCTTGTTATACTAACGGATCTCATGAGTTTTTTGTTGAGTTTTGTGTGTTGAAGTTTTCTAGTTTTGAGTCAGATCATGGTGGATGAAGGAATAAGGGGTGGCAAGACCCTAAGCTTGTGGATGCCCAAGGCACCCAAAGGTAATATTCATGCGCACCCAAGACTCTAAGCTTGGGGATGCCCTGGATGGCATCCCCTCTTTTTTCTACCAACATCGGTATATTACTTGGAGCTATATATTTTTATTCATCACATGATATGAGTTTTTCTTGGAGCATCGTGTATCATATGAATCTCCACTTTATTTGCATTTTTGTTTGGAACAATCATCTTCGCTAGACACACCTTTTGAGAGGGGCGCACATTTATTTGTTATTTGTTAGAGTACTCTATGCGTTTCACTTATATGTTTTGAGCAAGCCAGTTGCTCTAGTGCTTCACTTATATCTTTTAGAGCACGACAGTGGTTATATTTTAAAGAAATAGTTGCACTCTCATTCTTCACTTATATAATTTTGAGTGTTTAATAAATAGTAATGGCAATATGCACGGGTTACGAAATTGGTCTTAATATGATGGGTATTCAAGAGGGATATAATAAAATCTTTCATGTAGATCACTAAATACGATAAGTTTGATTCCTTGAAATAGTTTTGAGGTATAGAGATGGTGATATGTGGGTTGTACTAGTGAGTAATTGTGGTTTTGTAACAATATTGGTGTTAAAGGTTTGTGATTCCCGAAGCATGCATGTGTAGTCTCTCGTTATGCTAAGAAGTTGGAGCATGATTTATTATTGAGTGTCTTCCTTTGCATGAAGGTCAGACAGGCGCGATGGTTAACTCCTACCAACCTCCCCCTGGGGTCATGCATAGTAGTACTTTTCTTCAAGGGATAATAGACTTCTGCAATAAGTATGTGAGTTCTTTTTTACTAATGTGAGTCCATGGATTAAGCACACTCTCATCTTTTCGCAATTTGTTAGCCTCTTTGGTATTGTGCATTGCCCTTTCTCACCTCGAGATGTGGTGCAAACTTCGCCGGTGCATCCAAACCCTGTGATATGATATGCTCTATCACACATAAGTCTCTTTATATGTTCCTCAAAACAGCCACCATACCTACCTATTATGTCATTTCCATAGACATTCCGAGATATATTGTCTTGCAACTTCCACTGTTTCGTTATTATGACACACACCATCATTGTCATCTTGCTTTGCATGATCATATAGCTGACATAGTATTTGTGGCTCAGCCACCGTTCATCATTTTCTATACAAGTTACGCTAGATTATAGCACATCCTAGTACACCGCCAGAGGTATTCATATAGAGTCATATTTTGTTCTAGTATCGAGTTGTAATTTTAAGTTGTAAGTAACTAGAAGTGTGTTGATCATCATTATTGATAATTAGAGCATTGTCCCAGTGAGGAAATAAAAAAAGGCCAAAAAGATCCCAGAAAAAGAGAGGCCAAAAAGAGCCAACCAAAAATGAGAGAAAAGAGAGAAGGGGCAATGTTCCTATCTTTTGCCATACTTGTGATTCAAAGTAGCACCATGTTTTTCATATAGAGAGTCTCCTATATAGCCGCATTCATAACTAGTGGGAAATTTTCATTATAGAACTTTGCTTGTATATTTCGATGATGGGCTTCCTCAAATGACCGAGGTCTTCTAGAGCAAGAAAGTTGGATGCACACCCACTTAGTTTTCATTTTGAGCTTTCATACAGTTATAGCTCCGAGTGCATCTGTTGCATGGCAATCCCTACTCCTTGCATTGACATCAACTGATGGGTAACTCCATAGCCCGTTGATTAGCCTCATCAATGTGAGACTTACTCCTTTTTTGTCTTTTCCGTATTAATCTCTACCATCGCATTTTATTCCATCCATAATGCTATATCCATGGCTTGCGCTCATGTATTGTGTGGGGGTTGAATAAGCTGAACCGCCAAGTATGATCCAATTGCATGATTTATACTTTGTGTCAAGAAGACGGAGCATGACAAGTCTACATGATTTTGTAGGGATAGCGTTATTTAGCATTTATATTTTGAAAGGCATGATTATTTTGTTGGTATGCCCGAGTATTAATGTCTTTATGTCAAATTATAGACTATTGCTTTGAATCATTCGGATCTAAATATTCATACCATAAAAGAAATATTACATGATAGACATGTTAGGTAGAATTCCACATTATTTTTGTGTTTTTATCCTTTAACTACTCAAGGACGAGCATGAGTTAAGCTTAGGGATGGTTGATACATATCGAATGTATTTTTTATTGTTCCATGCTATTATAGTATTAATCTGGGATGTTTTATATGCAAGTATATATCATTTTTTGTGACTAACTTATTAACCTGGGCCTAGTGCCAGTTGCTAGTTTTTTGCTTGTTTTTGGCTTTTCAGGAAATCAATATCAAACAGAGTCCAAACGAAAAAAAACTTTGGTTTAATTTTTGATGGACCAGAAGTGACCTTAGAAGGTTTAGGAGAAGACCAAATGAGCCACGAGGGAGTGACAAGCTCATGAGGCATGCCCCCAGGCTTGTGGGCCCCTCGTGACACCTCTTGACCTAATTCCACCTCTATAAATTCCCAAATATTCCCAATACATCAGAGTGCCACCCAAAATACTTTCTCCGCCGCTGCAAGTTTTTGTTCTTCCGCGATCCCATCTAGAGGCCTTTTCCTGTAATCTGTCGGAGGGGGAATCGATTACGGAGGGCTTCTACATCAACCTTGCTACCCTTCAGATGATGTGTTGTAGTTTACCACAGACCTGCGGGTCCATAGCTAGTAGGTAGATGGCTTCTTCTCTCTCTTTGATCTTCAATACATGTTCTCCTCGATGTTCTTGGAGATCTATTCCATGCAATCTTCTTTTGCAGTGTGTTTGTTGGGATCTGATGAATTCTGGGTTCATGATTAGATTATTCAAGAATATTTATTGAGTCTTCTCTGAATTCTTTTATGCATGATATTATAGCTTTCTATTTCTTTTGGATCTATTGGTTGGGTGCAAGTATTTGCTCTTTTGTGTGTAGGTGCTCCTAATGAGGTTTCACGTTGTTCTCCTACTGGATTGATAACCTTGGTTCTTAACTGAGGGAAATACTTATCTCTAATGTACTGCATCATCCTCTCCTCTTGAAGGAAATCCCAACGCAACTCACAAGTGACACCCATAAACATACCGACGATTATCTAATTCTCAAGGCTCTCAAGCACTTCATTTCAATCATTGCTTGCTGAAACTTTGGTTGTCACGTGATTATGCCAAATAAGTGATCATGCATGGAGTTTCGTTGTGGCTTAATTTTTGGGATCTATCACTAAAAAAGACACATCCATGACATTATGTCCTGAATGAAAACTTTTCCTCTCATGGTTATGACACTTCTATGATGATAATTTTGATGAAAACATGTATCATTATAGATGTGGTGGTGATACGGAGCATCATACTTACATCACCATGTCAAGAGTCCATTTGACAAGTGACACGTGTGACCTCTTATTCACATGCATAAAGGTGAATCATCTCCTTTACATGTGTTCACTTGACCCCTTCGAGGATGGTATACTAATTGACATTCCTCTCATGTGCATAGGTATTGCCAAAGCTTCATGGATGACAAGAAAGAGTGCAAGCGCCAAGGAATGCCTACACCATCTGCGAGGGAAGCTTGGAAGCGAAGACAGAAGATATGGAGGTGCTGCAAGCTACAACCACCGGACGTACGATCGCCATCAGACATCCTGTACTTGATGTGGAAGACCCAGCTAGAAGAACCACAACCGAAGACGCTACAGCGGCCGAATGACTGACGACCACCGGATTTCCGGCAAGTCCCAGCCACCAGACATCCGACGTCTATTGGAAATCCGATGCCATATCCAGAAGCAAATCGTTGGACTTTCAATGCTCACCGGACGATTGGTCCCTCGTGAGCCATCGGATGTCCGACACCGACGGTACTTCTAGTACCTGCGTGTGCACAGCCGTAGGCCTTTGGCCTTGTAACTCTCTCCCACTTACCCCTTCGTGACTAGCACTATCAAAATAGACCACCTCCACTTTCTTTCTCGGGTTAGAAAAGTGTTGGCTCACCAAGTCGAGCCTTGCTTCTACCACTAGTCCTCTTGGGAGAGAGAGAGGGAGAGAGAGAGAGAGAGAGAGAGAGAGAGAGAGAGATAGAGATAGAGAGAGAGTGACCACTCCCATGGAGTTCAAGACCTCCATATGAGAAGATCCCAAGGGATTCAAGACCCCCATCATGGGAATGATCTACCTAGATCATCAAGACCCCATCTCCTTTCGATTTGGGATGAACTCTACCATGTATCTTTCCCTTTGATTGTTCATGTACCTTGTGGATCCATGTGTTTGATTCTATTGGATGTGTGATTGGACTTGTTCATGAGTGTTTCTCTTGTGATTTCTCTGTGTTCTTCCCCATGTTCTTCGATAAATTCCCCTCCAAATCGTGAAAGACCGGCCATTGGAGTCCCACTCCACATCATCTTGGTATCATGAGCCACGTTGATCATGAAATGGAAGTCCTCCCCTTCATTTTCTAGCCCAATTTTTTGTGTCTCTGTCCCAATTCGAAAATCCTCACAAAAAATAGCCATACCAAATTCTTTGCATTTTGTTGGTTCTTGTGAGATTTTTTTGTTTGGCAAGTGGATCTTGGATTTCCCCACCACCTCACAAAGAAATCCCCCCCCAAAATTTTTCTTTTTCTCCATCAATTTTGACCCAAAAAATCTCAATTTCTGCCCAAAATTGCGTTTTGGATCTGAAATCTTGAGTTGACCCAGACCCACCAGACGACCGACGTTTACCATACATCTAGAGCCCTCCGAACCATCGGACGACCGGTGCTTGTTGAACATCTGGTACCACACATCAGTACGAAAATAATGGATTTCTAGTCTTTTTGGACGTCTGTTCTGCCATCAGCCACTGGACATCCGTCCATTTCCGGACGTTGGTACCTGTAGAAATAGATTTTGCTGAAATTTTGTTTTAGCCATAACTAATTCATCCGGAGTCTGATTTTGACGTTCTTTTAGCTCGTTTTGTAGCTACTGGCATTCCCCATCCCACAAAAATACTACCACCATCATTTGAATACATAACATTTCGTGCATTTTGGCAAATTTGCCTAGGTCCTCCACCATATCATCTGCAATACCACCATAGCCGTCCACGACCTAACACATTTTAATTCACGAAGCATTTTGTGGTTGCTCGAGTAGTGATTTGAGTCTCATAAGGTGTTCCAACTACTTAGGGATGGTTACTTCTTCATTAACCACCACCATAACTTTCGCATAACCTTGCCCACCATACACTTCTGCCACCTCCACCTTAACCCAATTTTGTTTGCGATTGTTTGAGTTGTGGTTTGTGTCTCCTAAAGTGTTTTGGCTACTTAGGGACGGTGACTTCAACTCCGACTTGCATAATCCACCACCTCCACTTCCACATTGCCAACTCCGAAACCACCACCGCAGTAAGGATGAAATAATTGGTCTTGCCTCTGTTGCCATGCCTCCTACTGATCCACTAGAACAATATTTGCTAGACCATGAAAATGATATGCATATGCATGAGATAAATGAAATAGATAAAATCTTCTTCGAACAATGACCTTTGCTCAAACACAATTTGCCTATTGAAACTCTAGGGGGGGTCCTCCTCCACCTAAAGGTGATCCCGTGTTTCAATTAAAACAATTGCTAGACACTTTGAAATATGCTTTTCTTCATGAGAAATAGATATATCATGTTATTATTAGTGCTAACCTTTACCAAAAATGGTCCCACCCGCTCTATATGCCAAAGCAAACAACACCGATACATAGACAATGCTGGGGCGAGTAGCACAACAAGCCCAAAGGGAAAAAAGGAAGAGGAAACAAATGCCAACAACGGCAGCTCGACAAAGCGAGGATGACCCGCCACCGCAGCGCCGTCCGGAATCGACCCACCACGATACAAGGCTCCGATCCGCCACGTACCAAGCAGCACCTCCAAGAAGGAGTGTAACATTGATGACGCTGCTGCCCGGATGAATTGTAGGGTTCCCCTCGGCATGCGGAGGGGAGTAGGGGATGGATACCACTAACACCATTCAGGAAGGACTAGCGGCACCTTCAAGTGTCGCCGCATCGGATCCAAAAGACCCGGCAAGGATTTTTGCCGTACTCCATACCACACCGCCCAACCAGACCGGAGGCAACTAGCCAACGCGCCGCCCACCAACATGCACCATCATGGTCACAACGCCACCCAAGCCGCCTCACTGAGATCACCAGTACGAGGCCAAGAGGACTAGGAGAGAAGCGTCGGGTGACGGGAGCAACAACACCGTAGCCGCGCTTGAGGGAACCACCTCCACCGCTATCGTGCGGGAAGCCTGTGTCTCCGTCACCGTCGCGGTCAATGTCCAGACACGTCAGCAAGGCAAACCAGGACACCCCTGGCCCGGCTAGGCCCGAATCAGGCCCGCTAAGCCCCGTCGGCCATGTTGCAGCAGCAGCACCGCCAGCGCCCCACCCCCAACGTCGCTCCCCCGCCTCCGGGAAGTCGCGTCGCAGACCTGCCCTGCTGTCAGCCCGCCTAGGCCCAGATGGGGTAATAAGGGCCCAGATCTAGGCCAAGCGGGCACCGCCAAGCCACACCGCCAAGTGACCCCACAGCCAATGGCGCCACCATTGTCCAGCCGATCTCTCGTGTTGCGCCAGGATGCCCTGCCACCACGCCGGACCTCCGCCACCGAGAACACCCCCTGGAGCCGCTCCGCTCCGCACCGGAGAGCACCTGAGAGGGGAAAGGCTGGGGGGGCCGCCGTTGCCAACGTGGCCCGGGCCAGGCCCAGCGGCGGGCGCCGACGCCGGTGGTGGGGCCGAAGGGGTGATAGGGAGCTGGGGGAAGACGGACCAGGGTGCGGCCGGTCGCCCGTGGGGGCAACACGGTCTCGAGAGAGGGGAGGGAGGAGTGAGCCTCCTCTAGTGCTAACCTTTCAGAACATGAAGAAGAAAGGTTATTGAAAATTCCGAAGAAGCACCGAGCTGCTATTGGGTATACTCTTGATGATCTTAAGGGCATTAGTCCCACACTATGTCAGCACAAGATTAATAAGAACCTGATGCTAAACCCGTTGTCTATCACCAATGATATTTGAATCCTAAGGTGAAAGAAGTGGTAAGAATTGAAATATCAAAGCTTCTTGTGTCCCTAAGAAGGGAGGTATTGTTGTTGTTCCTAATGATAAAAATGAACTTAGTCCGCAAAGAATTGTTACTGTCTATAGAATGGTAATTGATTTTAGAAAATTAAATAAAGCAACTGGAAAAGATCATTAGCCTCTGCCTTTTATTGATAAAATGCTAGAAAGACTATCTAAGCACACACACTTTTTCTTTCTTGATGGATATTCTAGTTTTTCTCAAATACCCGTTTCACAACCTGATCAAGAGTAAACCACCTTTACTTGCCCTTTTGGAACTTATGCTTATAGACATATGCCTTTTGGTTTATGCAATGCACCTGCTACCTTTCAAAGATGTATGACTGCTATATTCTCTGACTTTAGTGAAAAGATTGTTGAGGTTTTCATGGATGATTTTTCTGTTTATGGAACTTCTTTTGATGATTGCTTAAGCAACCTTGATCGAGCTTTGCAGAAATGTGAGCAAACTAATCTTGTCTTGAATTGGGAGAAGTGCCACTTTATGGTTAATGAAGGTATTGTCTTGGGGCATAAAATTCCTTAATGAGGTATTGAGGTGGATAAAGCTAAAGTTGATGCAATTGAGAAGATGCCATGCCCTAAAGATATTAAAGGTATTCATAGTTTCCTCGGTCACTTTGGTTTATATAGGAGGTTTATTAAAGACTTCTCTAAAATTTCTAGGCCTCTTACAAATCTTTTACAAATGGATGTTCCGTTTGTTTTTAATGATGATTGTGTAGAAGCTTTTGAAACACTTAAGAAAGCCTTAACTTCAGCACCTATAGTACAACCACCTGATTGGAACTTGCCTTTTGAAATTATGTGTGATGCTAGTTATTATGTTGTTGGTGTTGTTCTAGTACAAAGAGCTGATAAAAAATTGTATGTTATCCATTATGCTAGTAAAACTCTAGACAGAGCCCAACGAAATTATGTTACTACCAACAAAGAATTTTAAGACATTGTGTTTGCTTGTGATAAGTTTAGATCTTATATTGCTGATTCCAAAGTAATTGTTCACACCGATCATGCTACTAAAAATTATCTTATGGAAAAGAAAAATGCTAAAGCTAGACTCATTAGGTGGGTTATTTTGCTACAAGAATTTGATTTACATATTACTAATAGAAAATGAGTTGAGAACCCCGTAGCTGATAACTTGTCTAGGTTAGAAAATATACTTGATGACCAACTACCTATTGATGATAGCTTTCCCGATGAACAATTTGCTGCAATAAATGTTTCTCATAACACTCCTTGGTATGCTGACTATGCTAATTATATTGTTGCTAAATACATACCACCTAGTTTCACATACCAACAAAAGAAAAAATTCTTTTATGATTTAAGACATTTCTTTTGGGATGACCCACACCTCTATAAAGAAGGGGTAGATGGTATTATTAGATGTTGTGTGCATGAGCATGAATAGGAACAAATCTTATAGGAATGTCACTCCGAAGCTGACAGAGGACATCATGCGGGAGATAGAATTGCTCATAAGGTATCGCAATACGGGTTTTATTGGCCCCTCGTCAAGGATTCCCGTAAGTATGTTTTATCTTGTGATGAATGTCAAAGAATTGGTAATATCGGTAAGCATCCGGAAATGCCTATGAATTATTCACTTGCTGTTGAACCATTTGATGTTTGCGGTTTCGATTATATGGGACATTTTCCTTCCTCTAATGGGTACACACATATTTTAGTTGTTGTTGATTACGTCACTAAGTGGGTAGAAGCTATTCCAACTAGTAGTGTTGATCACACCACATCTATTAAAATGCTTAAAGAAGTTATTTTCCCAAGGTTTGGAGTCCCTAGATATTTACTGACTGATGTTAACTACAAAATTGCTTTCCGTAAAATGCTTGCTAAGTATGATGTTAACTACAAAATTGCATCACCCTATCAGCCTCAATCTAGTGGTCAAGTTGAGCTTAGCCATAGAGAAGTAAAATTAGCTCTACAAAAAATAGTTAATAGGTCCCGAAAGAATTGGTCTAAGAAATTAGATGATGCACTTTGTTCCTAGGGAACAACATATAAAAAGCCTATGTGGGTATGTCTCCTTACAAAACGGTTTATGGAAAAGCTTGTCATTTGACTCTTGAGTTAGAGCATAAAGCATATTGGGCAATTAATGACCTCAAGTATGATTTCAAACTTGCCGGTGAAAAGAGGTTATTTGATATTATCTCATTAGATGAATGGAGAACCCAAGCATATGAAAATGCCAAACTATTTAAAGAAAAAGTTAAAAGATGGCATGAAAAAAGTATCCAGAAGTGGGAATTCAAAGTTGGAGAATATGTTCTTTTGTACAACTCTCGTTTTAGATTCTTTGTAGGAAAACTTCTCTCCAAATGGGAAGGACCATATATTTCAAAGAGGTTTATTGCTCTGGAGCTACCAAAATAAATAATGCCAAAGGTACAAATTCGAAGGTGATCAATGGGCAAAGAATTAAACACTATATCTCAGGTACGCCTATTAATGTTGAAAGCTATATTATCCAAACTATGACACTGGAGGAACACATAAAAGAAACCTCCAGAACACTCCAGAATCTTGAATAAAAGGAGGTACGTGATACGGTAAATAAACGGACTCAGAAACATTGGCAAAAATATTTTTTGTCAGTTTTGGAATATTACAAAAATTAGGAAAATAATAAACCACCAGGAAGGCAACTAAGGAGGGCACAAGACACCAGGGTGCGCTTGGCTTGCCTAGCGCCCCGAGGTGGGTTGTGCCCGCCTCGGGCACCTTCCTGACTCCGTTTTCCCCTCGTTTTGCTTGTTTCCCAAGATAAAAATCTTTATATACCCCCTGAACATATTGACCACCATATCATGGAGAAATCTTATGTTTTTCTGTCTCGCTGTTATTCTGACAGGTCTAGATCTCCATGGCCGCTTTGAGCTCCTCCAAGCACAAGTTCTTTGACAACATCATCAACCCGTATTTGCAGGAGGTGATGCAGCACCCTCAAGGCATCGAGATGTGTGAGGAGGTGCTCCACATCCAGGACGTCCAGGGACCCAAGAGGACAGGAACCATGGAGGCTAGGCTCGAAGCTACGGAGTAAGAGGTCTTCAAGTGCACGAGGATGGTGGAACATGGACTCAATGCCAATCACCTCATGATCACGGATTTCACTCATGATCTCAAGGTGGATGGCCGGTCCATGAAGGACATCATCTTCACCCACAATGAGCAAATCAATTTTTTGCAAAGCCAAATCTATGATCTCCAAAATCAAGTCTTTGAATATGAGATGATTCATAGGTATGAGTTTAGCTAGAAGTGGCAGGACTCGTGAGACTCGCACTTCCTCTTATGATGGTGAGCCGCTGCCATGGAAGCCGGAGGATAAGCTCGCTACTACCTCATCGCCACCCCCATCACCTTGTTCACCACCAAAGGAGACTTGAGTATCAGGTATGGGCACTCCCCTTGGCTTGTGCCAAGCTTGGGGGAGATACCCCGGTATCATATCACACCACCTTCTTTGCCTTTATTTATCTTAGTTCGATCCTTTTCGAGTGCTTTGCTTGGTGATATATATATCTTTGTAATCGTGTGCAAGATATATAATACAGTTTCGTTTGAGTTTTGCTTTCTTTACTTTTAAGTTTCAATCAAAATAAAGAAAAAGAATAATGAAAAAGATCATATGCTAATCCTATGGCAAGTAATGACATCACATAAGGAAAATATACGTGGTAAAATTTATTGGAGATTGACAAACATAGCATTGGTCAATGATGCAACTCATGAAAGAATTAATAAGGGAAGAGAAGATTCACATGCAAATACACTATCTTGGACATCTTTTATGATTTTGAGCCCCCATCAAAATATTTTATGCCAAAATTGTTGAAATTGGACAAGGAAGACAATATAATGATTTATGCTTGTTCATATTTACATAGAAGTTATGTTGTCATAGATGCTTTAACATGTGGTGCTTGCCCCCTATCTCTGCTAGCCAAAAATTCTGCACTAAGTAGAGATACTACTTGTGCATCCAAAAACCCTTAAACCTAAATCTTGTTTTGAGAGTCCATCATACCTACCTATGGATTGAGTAAGATCCTTCAAGTAAGTTGTCAACAGTGCAATAAGGCAATAAAAATTGCTTCTAAATGTGTTGGATCATTTAGTGTAAGAGGAAATTGAGCGTTGTACGAATTTGTGATGGCAAAATAATAAAGGCGACAAACTGTATAATAAAGGTTGCTATCATAAGGGGCAATACAATGCGACATTCTTTTGCACTAAGAGATTGAGCATACAAACCAAAAAGCGCATGACAACCTCTGCTTCCCTCTGCGAAGGGCCTATTTTTTACTTCTATGTACTTACATTTATGCAATAGACAAATTATTCTTCCCTACTCCTTTATTTTATCTTTCAAAAGCATCATGTGGCGAGGAAAGATCTAGGCACATATATCCAGTTGGATGTGAGTGAGCATGAGTTATTATTGATGACATCACCCTTGAGGTGAATACGTTGGGAGGCTAAACGATAAGCCCCTATCTTTCTATGTGTCTGGTTGAAACTTTTTGCTCATGGGTATGCGGTGAGTGTTAGCAATAATAGAAGATTATATGATGGTTGAGTATGTGGACTTGCCAAAAGTCTCCGATACGCGACCCTTCCTGAAAAGATGATGAATTGTAGTTGCAAAGTTGACTGAGAACATAGTTTGCTGGTTTCCAATAAGAGTTTTTGCTGTATACTTCATTGTTGTGATGAATTGTTACTTATTCATGAGAAGTTATATGATAAAAAGTTATATGATAAATTTCTATGATAAAGTTTGTTGCTGTTATAATAATATGCATGATGCTTCTATGTCTGTATTTTGTTTTTATCGACACCTCTCTCTCTAAGCTTGTTGACATGTTTTTCGATTTCGGTTTTTTGCTTGAGGACAAGCGAGGTCTAACCTTGGGGGAGTTGATTCCATTTTGCATCATGTTTTCATTCTGTTATTTATAATGTTTTTATGCATAATAATGCCTTTTGGAGTAATTCTAATGCCTTTTCTCTCATAATATGCAAGGTTTACACAAAGAGGGAGAATACCAGCAGCTGGAATTCTGGACCTGAAAAAGTTACGTCAGAGTTACCAATTCTGCACATATCTAAATGAGCTGGAAATTTATGAGAATTGTTTTGGAATATATGAAAAATGAGCAAATAACTACCGGAGGGGGCCCACGAGGTGGGCACAACCCACCTGGGCGCGCCAGGCACCCCAGGCACGCACTGGTGAGTTGTGCTCAGCCCGACCCACCTCCTGTGCCGATCTTCTGGTATATAAGTCATTTTGACCTAGAAAAAAAATAAGGAGAGGACTTTCAGGACAAAGCGTCGCCGTCTCGAGGCGGAACTTGGGCAGGAGCACTTTTGCCCTCCGGCGGAGCAATTACGCCGGGGGAACTTCCCTCCTGGAGGGGGAAATCATCGTCATCGTCATCACCAACAACACTCTCATCTTTGGGAGGGTAAGCTCCATCAACATCTTCAACAACACCATCTCCTCTAAAACCCTAGTTCATCTCTTGTGTTCAATCTTTGTACCGGAACCTCAGATTGGTACTTGTGGGTGACTAGTAGTATTGATTACATCTCGTAGTTGATTACTATATGTTTTATTTGTTGGAAGATTATATGTTCAGATCCATTATGCTATTTAATACCCCTCTGATCTTGAGCATGATTATCATTTGTGAGTAGTTACTTTTGTTCTGGAGGTCACGGGAGAAATCTTGTTGCAAGTAATCATGTGAACTTGATATGTGTTCGATATTTTGATGATATGTATGTTGTGATTCCCTTTGTGGTGTCATGTGAACATCGACTACATGGCACTTCCGCATATTTGGGCCTAAGGGAATGCATTTTGGAGTAGTTATTAGATGATGGGTTGCTAGAGTGATAGAAGCTTAAACCCTAGTTTATGCACTACTTCGTAAGGGACCGATTTGGATCCAAAAGTTTAATGCTATGGTTAGATTTTATCTTAATACTTTTACTGTAGTTGCGGATGCTTGTGAGGGGGTTAATCATAATATGAGGTTTGTTCAAGTAATAAAAGCTCCTAAGCACCGGTCCACCCACATATGCAATTATGAAAGTAGCGAACACGAATCCAGTCAACATGATGAAAGTGACTAGATGAAATTCCCATGAACCCTCAAGAACGCTTTGCCTATTTAAGAAACCATTTTGGCCTATCCTTTGACACAAAAGGATTGGGCTACCTTGCTGCACTTCACTTACCGTTACCGTTACTTGGTCGTTACAAATTATCTTGCTACCAAACTATCTGGTACCGACAATTTGAGTGCTTGCAGAAATTATCTTGCTGAAAACCACTTGTCATTTCCTTTTGCTCCTTGTCAGGTTCAACACTCTTACTTACCGAAAGGACTACAATGATCCCCTATACTTGTGGGTCATCACCTCCTAAACAATAAAAAAGGGACGCGTGGCGGCACATAAATGGTAAGTAGAACACCTAGGGTTTCACTAATACTTGTGTTTCGGATTGTAACGTGTCAACACTTGTTCCAAAATGACTTTGTTGATTGTTAATGTGTGCGGCTTTGCAACTCATGACACCGAGCCAAGTTTCATGATTTTCATGTGTGTTTTAGATTTACAGGAATTAAAAAACCAAGTTTCTCAATGTTTTCGGTCGAGCCACGACACCCTGATCGATGTTTGAATTTCATTCCCATTTCTTGCATGGACCTAGAAATTCATCCATGGACACACATATGATTTTTCAACCAACTTTGGTGCACTAGAGCATGTGCTTGTAGTTCAAATTTGAATTATGCACATTAAATGACCAGAAACTCAATTAATGTATAAAAAAGAAAAACGAACCCAGTTTTAAAATTTAACATGGCACTCATATAGTTCTATGTTGCCTCTGTAAAGAAAAGCAAGGGGGGGGGGGCAGGATATATTGTTTCGCACACAAAGGTGAAACATTCCCTCTTAGAACCATGAGCCTTTTTGAGAGAAGCTCCGGTTTGCAAGAAGCTTATACCAAAACTTGTTCCAATTCGGCTGAATTTTTTACCACATCATGTTAGTGCCATGACATGACACCATGCCAAGTTTCATGATTTTCAAGCGAGTTTTGGATTTACAGGAATTTAAAAACCAAGTTTCTCAATGTTCTTGGTCGAACCACGATGCCCAGATGTTTGAATTTCATTCCTATTTCTTGCATGTGACCGAGAAATTTACCCAAGGATACACATGTGACTTTCAACCAACTTTGGTGCACTGGAGCATGTGCTTGCAGTTCAAATTTGAATTATGCACATTAAATGACCAAAAATCAATTAAGTATAAAAAAGGCCAAACGAACCTGGAATAATTCTAAAATTTGACACGGCACTCATATAGTTCTATGTTGGCTCTGTAAAGAAAATCAGGGGGAGGCAGCGTATATCGTTTCGCATAGAAAGGTGACACATTCCCTCTCGGAACCACGAGGTTTTTTGAGAGAAGCTCCTGTTTGCAAGATGCTTATACCAAAACCTTTTCCAATTCGGACAAAAAATTTACCACAGAATGTTAATGCCATGCCATAACATGCCAAGTTTTCATGATTTTCAGGTGAGTTTTGGATTTACAGGAATTTAAAAACCAAGTTTCTCAATGTTCTGGCCGGGCCACGATGCCCATATGTTTGAATTTCCTTCCCATTTCTTGCAAGGGACCCAGAAATTCACCCAATGATACACATGTGAGTTTCAACCAACTTTGGTGCACTGGAGCATGTTCTTGCAGTTCAAATTTGAATTATGCACATTAAATGACCATAAACTCAATTAATGTACCAAAAGGCCAAATGAACCTGGAATAATTCCAAAATTTAACACGACACTCATATAGTTTGATGTTGCCTCTATAAAGAAAATCAGGGGGAGGCAGTTTATATCGTTTTGCACACAAAGATGACACGTTCCCTCTCAGAACCACGAGGCTTAAGAAGCTTATACCAAAAAATTTCCCAATTCGGCCAAATTTTATACATATGAAAACAGGGTTTAGATTATCCCGAACATCTCGCTATCTAGCCAATGTACTGTGACCTGAATTCAACATAAAAGATACAAATATTTGAATTGGAGATCGTATGGTGCATGTAGTTCATATTTAAATATGATTGCTACTATATGCATGTGTTCTATTACCAAGATAATATTTAAACAATGGTATAACTTGACAACAATCGTATTCAAATAAGGAAAAGTGATTCAAATTTAGTCTATATGGTAGACGACAATATATCTATTCATAGGGTGGAGTAAAATGTTCATATAAGATGGGAGATCAAAATGTAGGACTACATCCATTATAAACCGCAAGATCACCTAACAATATATTCGAATTCAACATAACATGGATTCAAAAATTCAAATTCAAGATTCTGGCATTTATAATCATATAAAAGGGACATGACTCTTTCTTTTCGTAGGAATTGATTTGTTTTTTGTTGTTGTTGAGGGAAGTGCGAATTGATTTGGTATTGTACAGGCTAATCTTGTTCTCCAAATTTTCTTACATTTTTCTTGTAGTTTTTCAATGGCATTTATAGCAATACAGTAAAAGGGGACATGACTATCTTGTGTCTTGTATGAATTGTCTTTTTTTGTACACGTTAAGTTTGTTCTACCGAACATGGAATCCGCACCTTGTTATCCCGAAATTTTCAAGCTCGAGTATCTTTTGTCTCTTCTCCTGCGAAACTCCAGCCTCTTCAACCCATGTCGCGCCTTGTTATCCTGAAAATTATGACGCACGCGGAAACTCCCTCCTCATCCAAAATCGGTCCCGCAGCCTAGACATGCGAAATCCCCCTTCTACCCCTCAGCCGAAAATGCCGCCTCGACGTCGCATCAAAACCGGTGGGGGTACATTCGTAAGTTACCCCACATTTGGGACAAGTGCGTCCCTAAGCCATGGCTCCCCCTACCTTCCCCTTCATCCCCCCATTCGTGCACTGAGGCCGCCAAAACCCGTGAAAACCCACGCTACTCCGTCGACCTCCCGACCGCCACCTCGCCGAAGACTCTTCCACGACGAAGTCGTCCACAACAACAACTCGATGTCCCTCATCCACCGCACTGGATGAGGATCCGTCATTGATCTCCTTGTCCTGCCTTATCAGCCGTCCCGTCCTCCACCTCCAAGGAGCTACCCCGATGTTTGCCTCGTCTATCGCGCCACCTCCATCCCCACAGCACCGTCTTGACCTGCCCAACCGGAACCGCGGCACCCTCACCAATTCCTCTGATGAAGCCGAGGCTTAATCGGCGCCATTAATGAGGTTCTGCACTCATCGCTGCATTTTATCATTTATTTGATCTCACGGGGCTGCCGGTGCTCGATACCGAGCAGCCATGGCGGGTCTTCATCGACGGCGCTGTCGCCGGCCACTTCCTCCATGGCGTCTCTCCTCCATGTCGTTGCTTCCTCGGAGGCTACTGCTGCTGCTCCGGCTCTCGCTCATGATGTGGCTCTGCTCTTGCTGTCGGTCGCGCTGCTACACTGCTCTTGCTTTCGTTCATGCTGCTGCTCTGCTCTGCTCTTGTTGTCGGTCGCGCTGCTGCTCCGCTCTTGCTCTCGTTTGTGCTGCTGCTCAGCTCTTCTCTTGCTCTTGCTCGGGCTGCTGCTGCTGCACGACCTGCGACAGCTACATGAGTTGCTTCCTTAGCACTCGCTCGCGGTGCCGCTGCACGAGCTGCTCTCTTCTAGTGCGTTCCATGCTCGAGCGGCAGCTGATTTAGACCACTGCTTCCATGCTACCGGTGCTCGAATGCCCTAAACCTCTATTGCAGTTCTCTACTACTAGTTCAATCAGTTTCGTCACTTAAATTCGGTTTCGACAGTAAAATTCAGTTTTGACTATAAAGTTCACTTTCTTCAGTTAAGTTCAGAGTCAATAGTATTTACACCATCTGTTAGAGCGGCCGCGGTGCGGATGATGAGTTTTACATCTAGCACTTTTTGCTGATGTATTTTACATCAGCTATTGCAGACGTTATTAGACTCCCACTTTAGATTAATGTTGTCTGTCTTGTCCTACTTCAGCCTCGCTGTCGTACACCTCACCGAAGCTTCTCCAACGATGAAACCGTCAATCACAGCAGAGCAGTACCCTCGTTGTCGCCTCAAGGGGCTCAGATCTTTTTCCCCGCCTCCGACAGTCACACCGGCATCACCATCCTCCACATCCAACTCAATGATGCTGAGGTCGACAAGGCTATGCCAAAGAGGTTGTACACTCGTGACATCACTTTGTTACTCTACATTCATGTCGATTCCTCAGGGAACCTTTGGTTCAAAGCAGTTGTAAATCTAGAAATAAATCAATCGTGGTCACAAAGTTAACAGGGAGAAAACTAATTGCTCTTTTGAACCACAATTTGAATCGAATCAGCAAGATAGCCATTATATGATATTCATGTGGACCAAATCTATGCTCACAAAATATTTCGAGGGCAGGCTTTAGCCTGTTAAAGAGTGCCTACTAGAATCGCCATTGGTTCAACGAAGAAGTGAAGGAAAACATAGGAATTGGAAACTATACTATGGTACGACTATTTGTGCATTTGGTTAGAAGGAATGGAGCACAGCAAAACTGAAGGATTTTTTTCCTTTGGTGTCTCTTTCAAAGAAAAAATGTAGGAATTTTAATATCCACTTGGACGTCCTTTTCAAATTAATATGCATGAAGAATAGGACTAAGTGCATTACTAGCATAATAAGATTCTTATTTTACATTTTCATGTGGTTTGACTTTAATTCGACCATGTTTCTCAGTTCCTGTGTTCTTACAATTCATGTGAACCAAACACCCATGTTGACAGAAATCGTATGTTTGCAAATGCTCTGTTATGCACGTGCGTTCCTATCCTATTCCTGTGTTTTTCCTGTCCCAACGTTTTTAGAATCCTCCAATTCTAAGGAGCCCTTACAGATTTACTTCATTTTTAGATAGGTGTCAAAGAAAACTCTGAATGTTTTGTCCCGCTCCTGCCGTGCCATCATCCACCCCACCTGAGGTGCACCATCGACGGAAGCATTCACTGTAGTAGAGATTCCCCCTGTAGACCTTCTTTTGCCGCCTCAGATCATCTTCCCCGTTGCCAGCAGCCACGCCAACTGCATTACCATCATCGACTAAGCAGATGAACCTGAGGACTACATAGTTCCGAAAGAGAGGTCGCACTCTTTCGTATCTGCTTACATTATATATCGGTTATTATTACCTGATACTTTATCGTCCTGTTCACCTCTTAGATTCTGAGTCAGGTCCAAACTAATGTTCAAACTTGAGTTTTAAAATGCTTGTGGGGCACATATCAAGGCATCAATGAATAGTATCTGTCTACTATCTGGTTTATCTGAGGTCTTCTATGTGGTTCATGTTGGGTGGGCAACAAACAGTAGATGATCCATCGACTATGTTTTTAAACTGAAGCTATCATCTATCTGCTATCATTAGTTTTGGATCAATCCACTCGTTTGCTACCATCAGTCTTGATTTCTGCATGCACCCCTTAGGCCTTACATAATCTAACAATGTTTTTTTATTATGGATGTCAGTTATTGTACACAATTGTACTGAACATGTACAGAAAAAGAGAAGATCGTTGCATGGGAATATAATGTCATGCAGACGCCGCTCCATGGTGGGCGAAGTGGGGGCCCCGTCCCGCCATTCCAGATTGTATTCCAGAGGAAGATAACTGTTTAGAGGGCGATTCAAAGGGAGCCGTGTTGGTGCAACAGACCCTGGGTATGTTGCCCTGACTGCGCACAAGCACGGGAATAATATTACAACATAAGGCCATGCCAGAGAACAAGAGATCAAGATTTTCAAAGGACAAGCTTGGAGAATAAGAGGACCAAGATCAGGATAGAGAAGCCAGATACCACCAGGAGAAAAGCCCCCCTTGCTGGGCAGACAGACCTGGCAAGGGCAGAGCCACCCCCGGAAAAAGCAACCAAGGCCTCCCGGCAGGGCCTGCCGGGACTCACGGAGGCAAGGAACACATCATCAATCTCTCCACCACGACCCACGTCATGGATCAGTGCGGTGTCAAGCCGCAAGGTGATTAAGTGGCAACGACTCGCCACATGGCAGCCCCTTTCTACAAGAAAACCTACAAATGACACCCTGTCCGGGAAACCGATCACCTTTGGGGTCCTGAGGATCCCTTCTACGTTCGGCGAGGGGTTAGTTACGCGAAGAGCATGTCGAGCCGTTAGCACACATGGGATTTTTATCCAGGTTCGGGCCGCGAAGATGCATAATACCCTAGTGCTGCTTGTCTGCTGTATATGTGTTCCTGAGCTCTTGAACTAGCTACGGTGCGTGCCTTGTTCAAAAGTCCGAATCCTCTCTGTGCCTTGGGCCTCCTTTTATACACAAAGAGGTTGCCACAGTGGCACACAGGAGGTGGCAAGCTACAGTTGTATGAGCTTATCGCTCGATCAATACAGGACAAGTGCATTTAATGCGTTGCCTACGTTTCCTCTCGCTTTATTGGGGACGGCAACAGAGGCCATCCCATCCTTCGCCGCTCCTCGCTGTGCCACACGTCTAGGTCGACGAGGCATGCAGCTCCACGCTGGCCAACCAGCTGCTGCGTTGGCGCAATGGTAAGCTTCCATGAAGATCGGTATGCCGCCACGCATGCGCCTACTTGGTTGGCATGCCTATCGTCGTACTAGAGTGGTGGTGAGGTGGCGAAACCTTGCCGGGTGCCGGCCTGGCTGCGTCCCAGCGGTTGTCCCGGCAAGGCTTGCCAGGGGCCTTGGAGTCGTCCCCGGCAAGGGTCTTGCTGGGGGTCTTCGTCTTCTGATCCCACATGGATTCATTGGGTGCTAATCTTCACGGGGATTTGCATGCTATTGAGCATGCACTTTCCAGATCTTGGTCTTAGCGTTGTCGATGGTGTCAGAGCTCTCAACCCCAAGGGTGGTGGCTCTGCTGGTCTCTTCGCAAGCTGCCCCGGCAAGGAGCTTGTCGGAGGCCTCGCAGGTCACCTCCGCAAGGCTTGTTGCCGGGCGTGGCCCTACCAGCCTTCTGCTGCTTGTCACCTTGAGCGTCTATTTTTATATTCTTCAGGCTCTGCCTCCCTCTGCCTTGCTAGGCCCTGTACACCATATTTTTGTACACCGACACACTCGTCCTATGATGTGTCGAACAAGCAGGCATGGAGCTGGCAGAATAAGCCTGGCAAGGCTTGCCGGGCGAGCAACTATGCGACATTGAGCGATGCATTTAATGTGCCCTTTCAGCCTGCAGAGTTACGTATGATAGCAATGTTCGCTATCTTATCAGTGTCTAATGACTGATTTGCCATTGTGGTGACCCCTTAACCTATAAAAGGAGGCCCATGAAGACTGTAGAAGGGGTTCGGTTTGTTCGGCTCGTGAGGCTAGAGATTCAAACGCCCATAAGCGCGTAGCGACTACCGCCCCTGCCGGGCAAGTGTACTACGCTCCCCCACCACTCTTCCACCATCAATCCACCAAAGCAGGAGTAGGGTTTTACGCCTCACGGCGCCCCGAACCTGGGTAAAATTGCTCGTCTGATCCCTACCGTGCTACCTCCACGCTCCTCTGCTCTTAGTGCAACGCGATGTCGCCCCCCCCCATCGAAACAGCAAAGGGACGCTTGGTCCCATAGGTGGTCGTGGTTTCCGTGACATCTTTGGCGTGCCAGGTAGGGGGATCGCTTGCACGAACATGAAAGCGTGCGTAGCGTGTCACCTTCATACATCTGCCAATGCTACGGGAGGTGCGGAGGCACGCGGGGATGTGGACACCACTGGGGATCTGGTCAGAGCAGGCGGCGCCGTCACCATTTCACCCACGGATGAAGTAGAAGCAGGAGGCACCGGAGGAGAGCGACATCAGCAACACCCCGACGGCCATGCTCCACAAGGCACGGGCGGAATGGCTACTCTGTCCACACCTCCTCCACTCACCAACGGGCATAGCTTAGTGATGGCGCTCGGTCTGGGGCGAGCCGCCGCCTTCTGGCCGCCCCTATCATAGGAGCGACCCCTGCGCATGCGTTTTCCCCTGGGAGAGTCGACCAAGCCATTGCGCTCAATGGAGACACTGGCCTGCAAGCGCCTTTCTCGTGCCACCATGGCATCCAGGTGGCCGCCCCGCAACAGCGGGGGCGCAACACTGTCGCTACCCGCACCATCAGAAGCCGGGCGACCGTGCGATATGCGTTGTCATAACCCATGCCGAGCACAGCTGGTGCGGGCTCAGCTGCTACTCAAGTTCCCACCAGCAACTGAGCAAATGGAAGAGTGGCGTGCCGCCATCCAGAGCCTGAGGCTGAGGTCTCATAGTGAGGCGGCCCGCCACGGCCTCCCCAAGCAATGACAATACCCCGTGCTGCTGGTCGTACGGAAGGGGCCACCTCCATGGTGCAGTCCCCGCAATGGCCACCAGCGCGAGCTTGTCAACATCAAGAAGATGATGACGTCTCAATGGCCTCTTCCAACCCTCGAGCGCATCCAGATCGACGGCAAGCCTCGGAGGACAGCAAAGAGAAGACACACGCGTTTTCATTGAGCAACGCCGTGGCGACCACCTCTAGACCAATGCGGGCAATGGTCCTGACGTTGACGAGCCTACGCCCGATATTGGCTGGTGCCTGCCTTTCGAGGTTGGATGCCCTGCCTATACTCGGGAGCAGTGGCAAGTCCGTTGGCCCTCCGTCCGCACATTCAAGCAAGAGATACCTGACAATTATGATGGGAGACTCAACCCGGCAGAGTTCCTGAGCATCTACACTATTGCCATCCAAGCTACCGGGGGGAAGAGATGAGAAGGTATTCGCCAACTACTTTCCTTTGGCTCTCAATACCAATGTGAGGTCTTGGTTGATGCATCTGCCGGAGAACTCCATTTCTTCCTGGGCTAACCTTTGCTATGAGTTCATTGGCGCCTTCACTGGCGGCCATCAAGAGTCAGGCCGACCCAGCGATTTGCAGCTTCTCCAGCAAAAAGAAGGAGATACATTCCAGAAGTATTTGCAGAGTCCACCAGAGTCCACAGGAACATCCCAAACATCCATCCGGCAGCTGGAATAGTTGCCTTCCAGTCCAATGTGAGCAACCGCAAGATTCGTTCCAAGATGAATGTGCGGTTGCCCAAGACTGTGAAGGAGCTCTACACCCTACTGGACAAGTATGCTCGAATGGAGGAAGGGAGGAAGTTTCCCGGAGAGGAGGATTGCATCAATATGGATTCAGAAGATGATGATGAATCCACCAGTCAGAAGAAGAGCAAGAAGCGCAATAAGATGCGCAAGGATAAGGCAGTGATGACTATTGAAGGATCGGGCACACCCAGTATAGGCAAGACCGCCAATGCTCAAGTCCCTGGCAAGGTGGCTGCCGTGTACACCGATTGCCGGGAAGCTACAGTTGCCGAGAAGGCCGGAAGGGCGATGGGCCATATGGCAAGATCCATCGAACCGAGGGCCATGACCTTCAAGAGTGTTATTAGGTTGAGTAGCTTGTCAAGATGCAAAAAGATGAGTACGAGAAGCGTGACAAGAAAAAAAGTCAGAATGCCGCTGGCAGCAAGGGCCGTGGTGGTGAAGCAAATCGCCCGGCAAGCCATTTCGGAATGAAGGAAAACCCACCAGAGGTCAAGAGAAGGAAGCTTGTGATGATGAGAGTGATGAAGGGGATGAAGAGGAAACCAGTGAGCAAGAGTTTTATAAGGCCACTGATGCCCTATGCATTGATGGGGGGTGCATCCTTGCACTCCTCTCACTACCAACTCAAACGGTGGGAACGCGAGGTCAATGTCGTGGAACCAGCACCAGAGGCCCAGAAACCGCTCAAATGGTCACGCACGCCCATAATCTTTGACAAAAAGGTTCATCCTGACCATACCACTACGGTAGGATGCTTGCCATTGTTGGTCTCTCCAACAATTCACAATCTCAAGGTCACTAAGATATTGGTGGACGGCGGGGCCGGGTTGAACCTGATTTCCCCAAAGGTTATCAGCAGGCTTCAGATACCAGAAGAAGAGCTAGAGGTCACCTTCACATTTCAAGGCGTTAATCCTAGTAGGAGTCATCCTAAGGGAAAGGTCACATTTCCTGTGATGTTTGGAGGAGAATTGAACTATCGGACAGAAAGGATTGTGTTTGATGTGGTCGACCTCCCCTTGCCATACAATGGGATTCTTGGATGACCGGCCCTAGCAAAACTCATGGCAGCATCCCACTATGCCTTTAATGTCTTGAAGATGCCCGGGCCACTTGGAATCATCTCCATCCCATCGGATGAGAAGGACACAATCATTTGCATGGACAAGATATACCGGGACACAGTCACGGCAGAGGCGACGAGAGCAGCATTTCCCGTCAAGGAAAGCAGAGGAAATAAGAAGGATAGCAGGGATGCCGACAAAGAATCCGGGAAGCGTACCTCTTCAGAGTGTGCCGCATCTGTTGGTCATTTTCCGGAGAGTTCCAACAGCAAAAGGAACAAGGCTTCTTCTCCACAAGTGAAGAAGGTCCTAGCAGGGATGGCTGGCATTGATGGTACATTTACCAACAGTGCCACCTGTCGTGGTACTAAGTCTGACAGTAAGTATACGGGATACAAATGAGGAGGCAAGGTCCTAGCTACGGCGAGATTGTACGCAAGTGTTTACAACTTTAGGCCCCTCTCGGAGGAGGTAAAAGCCCTACGTCTTAGTGCCCGGAGGCGGTCGACTGGAATATATGAGTGTGTGTGTTACAGGGGGTGCGAACCCTTGTGGCAGAGGAGGGGGTGGCTTATATAGAGTTCGCCAGGACCCCAACCATCCCCCGGTATAGAGGGTTCAATGTACATAAAGAATGGGGCGTTACTGGTAACGCCAGCCTTAAGTGCCTTTAATGACCTTAAAGACTATGGAGTGAATGCTCGCCCATTGTTGTTCTGAGTGACTTCTGATCTTCAGTAGGTCGAGTGGTTTCTTGTATGGTCGAGTGGTTGACTGGTCGTGTGACTTCGGGAAGGAGGGGTACCCGAGTGGTTCATTGGTCGAGTGGATTGCACTAGACACCTTTATTGGTACTCCCTGTCGTCTCTTAAGATTCTTTGCTTCTAGGGTAGTGACCTTGGGTAGGGCGCACAGGTCAGGCCTATGACCCTACCCTAGGTTCGAGTGGAAATAAGATTGAAGTTGATCTCGCTTCGACCCTTGCGCTTCACAAGTATTTACGCAGGACAGAAGGCTCATGTTAGAACTTCAGCTTCGCTTCAGTCGCCTTGATCGATTCAGAAGTTGCCGAGTGGATTTATAACGTCATCTATTTAGTGTTGTTTATGCGCGCGGAATCTTTGGCGCGATTAGTTACGGCGTATCCCGGATCTCACGGGATTCAAAATTTCGGGGAAGCGCACGGGACAGAGTATGCCGTGGTAAGCGGGATGGATAGACATGAGTGCCTCGATCCCGTGCCACCTTTTTTGCCACATACCCAGCAGGAGACTGTTGCGGGATTTGACAGGATCGCCCGGGCCCACGCGTCAGCCACTCGGAAGTGGGCCTTTATAAGGTGACGGAGCCGAGGCGCTTGCACTGTGCGCATCCATTTTCTCCTCTTTTCCTATGCTTCTCCACCGCATCCGGCTCCTCCGCTCTCGATGCCACCGCTCTGCCACCATGGTGAAGGACAAGACAGCGGCACTGGAATGCGCGAAGAAGGCGACGGGGCGGTGAAAGGCAAGAAGCAGAATCGTGGGTCATTGTCCCGCTCGGCGCTGCCGCCAGGTTGGATCCAGGGCGATTAGATCCGATCTTCGCTCCGGCCAACTTATTTGGATGAGCTGGTGGAGTCCGGACTGATCGCCAAGGGTGTTGCGCGGTTGTCGGAGGGGGAGACGGAGCCACAGCCACGACCGGGTGAGTGTGTTCTGCTCGCCACCCATGTCAACCGGGGTTTTTCGCTCCCTCCGCACCCCTTTTTCTGGGGTTTCCTGAATTCTTCAAAGCCCAACTCCATCAGTTTTCTCCCAACATCATCACATACCTTGCTGCTTTCGTGCCCATGTGCGACAACTTTCTAGGTTGTCGACCGCGCTGGGGTCTTTTCAAGCACATCTTCACCATCCACTCTCAGTCGGTGAAGAAAGCAAATACGAGTGACGAGAAAACACATGTCATTTAGATGTGTGGGTGTTTGGGTATCCTAAAGAGACAAAGGAGCTCTTTCCCTTCCATGACTCTTCCTGAGTCGGTCAGGGGCTGGCAGTCGACCTAGTTCTACTGCCAGGACCTCACAACTCCAGGCCAGTCGACTGGACTTCCCCATTTCACCTTTGATCATGTTCAGACTCCTTCCTTGCTGAAAGTGACCATGCTGAGAGCGTGGAAAAAAACATGCTAGTTGAGAGGGTGGTCCAATTGATCAACCAAGGTGTCACCGGCATGGATCTGCTGGAGGTATTTCTCAGTCGATGCATCCAGCCTCTCTAGGCTCGTGACCACCCTACGTGGATGTATTCTAGGGGCGACGACACCGCTTGGGTTCATCCAGAGGAAGTACTGGCTAAGACAGTGGCCCTGTGGTTGAGGAGTATTATAGGAAACAAGGACAACCCAAAGGAGCCAGGAGAGTCGACCCTTTCAGTGACAACAACCAGCCAGACAAGCTGCGTTCCCCACCATCGACTGTATTTGGGTACATATTCCGACTGTCTTTGAATCCGTCTGACTTTTACTCGACTTCTTGTCTTGTAGGTTTATACTGAGATGCACTCGATGCCCAATGGTGAACAAGTTCTGTTCCAAGGCCAGGAGGGAGAGGACAGCGCGGAGGAGAGCGGTGATTGGCAATCTCCGGACAATGAAGACGAAGAGGAGAGCGACGAGTCGGACGACGAAGAGGCGGTCGACTCGCCGCCTCGTTCGGAACATCAATCCAAGCTACTCCATGATCGAGCGAGCGGGTGCAGCAAGAATGTGGCCCCAAGCACCCAAACGCAGAAGCGCACTCGGACTTTGACTTCGGAGCCAACAGAAAAAGTTGCCAAGCAGCCCAAGGTTGCTCCTCCAAAAGCTTGAAAGACTCTGCCCAGGATTAAGATGGATGTTCCTGTTGCCTCTGGTTGAGTGTCCTTTCTGTGTTTCCCTCTACCGACTGACTCTTCTGTTCTGGCCGAATGGATCGTACACCTTTCCAGCCCTACCTCTGCTACGACTGATATGGACGTTGACAAGGCCCTAGGTGACGAGGAAGCCGATGACGCGGCCACCTCCAGAGCTAGTATGTCCGCCCGACTCGAATTGATTCTATCGATTGAGTTGTCTGCCAGTTGAATTTCTCATGTTCCTTTTTGTTGCAGCTCCACAAAACGTTGTCGTGCTTCCAGATGAAGAAGAAGAAGTGTCGCTGAGGGAGAGGAGGAGAAGAGGCAAGGGCTCGAGCAGGAAAATGCTTGAGGTTCAGGTCCCTCACTCGACGCTGGTGCTTGAGACGGTGGTCGAGCGAACCGGAGATCCGGTTCGGACCAACGTCACTTTCGCTAACCCGCTGTCGACTGATCGCCCATCGGGGTCGACTGCTCAGATCCCCGCTGCTCCAGTACAACTCCATGCGTCCGACCCAGTGGCTGCTTCGACTACTCTGACACCATCGCTGTTTGCTTCATACCAAACTCCAGACGACTCACCAAGTGCTGCCAGGGAGGCTCTTCGCCAAGTGAATCTTGTGATGGACCAAGTGAAGGTGGTGCACGAGGCCAGTCAAGTGGCCTATAATGCCAGCACTGCTCTGTAGACCAACGTTAAGGTTAGATGATTTCTGACTGAACTTTTGAATCATGAAAACTGCCGCTATTGCTTCGCTGCCCATATGTGCATCTACTATCATGGGTCTATGTTTCACATCCAATCACCCACAGGGGTGTTCCTGCCTTAGAGTTTAATAGGTCTTCCACTTCACTCGACTTATGCTGAGTCGAGTGTTTGTCCGAACCAGTGTGGGGCACACAGAGTGCACCCACTAGGTGTAGTCCCCGAGACCACGGTCGACTGCTGGCAGTCGGGTGGGGTATGAGAATCTACTTTTTTAAACTCACACTGGACATACCATGCTGAGTGTTGATCCAAACCAGTGGGGGCATGCTGAGTGCACCCACTGGGTGTAGTCCCCAAGACTACTGTTAAATGTTTGATTCGGCCGTAGTCTTAGAGTAAATTTCACTGTGATTGTCTTTCGTTTCTGCCGACTGGCGCATCTTGTTTGCTAACCGTAGAGGTCGTGTGATCTTGGGGCTCAACTTTCTGAATTGAACATGAAACAAATCAGCCTCAGTCTTGATCTGGAGCTAGCCAAGAAGAACCTCAAGACTGCTCAGGATGAAGCGGCTATCATGGGAGGTAACCAAACGTCAATTGTCCACCTTGTGACCCACACTCCACCGTGTTTCTCCTTTTAGTCTCTTTGAACCGAGTGACTTCCCTCGAACAGATGTGCATAGTGAAAATTGTCAACTTCAAGCTCGTCTGAAGAATGTTATTTCTTTAGAGAAAATGAAGGAGGCTCTTGAGAAGAAGGATCAGGATCTTGCTGCTCCTCAAAAGGAGGCGCGAGAGAAGACAGTGCTTGCGGACAAGAAGCTGGCTTCAGTCAGCAAGTTGGAAGAGGAGAACTCGAAGCTGAAGACTATCATCTCTGAGGCCAATCGGGACGTCGAGCAACTCAAGAAGGACAAGGAGAACTTAAACAATCAAGTTGGAAGCCTCAAAGCCAAGAAGGGCGAGCTAGAGTCCTATCTGGTATAACTTGCTGCAAAGTTGGTCCTGAAGCTTGAAGGTATCATTTTTCGACTGATTAGTTTCTGTCGATTGGTACATTTCATCATATTGTCGACTCACCATTTTTTCCGACTGTGCTGAACTTTGTCAGGACTTTGAGGGTAAGACTGGGCAGGTCGAGACGGGTCTCGACCCCATCAATTGTCCTGTTAAAGATGATGTTGTGATGAACTTGCTGCGGTTGGACTCACGCGTGGACAACGTTGTTGCTTATGTTGCCCGACCGAAGGCAGCGATGACTTGATGCTGAACTCTGGCCTTAGGCGGAAATTTCACAAGATCTTGAGTCATTCATGACTCGACTGAATCAGATCCCTGGCCGAGTGCAAGAATGAAATAAATCATCCGCTCGCTATGGTGCTGACGTTACCCTGTCGTTGGTCCGAGTGCACTGCAAAGACGCCAGAGAAGACAAGCTGGCAGCTCTCAAGGTTGTGAACACCAATAAGCTTACTTTCCAGTCCTTCATGGACAATTTCCTTTAAGCTGCCACTCGCATTGCAAACAACATTGATCTCGACAGTTTCTGTGATCCAGCCAACCCTTCTCCTGACAAGTGACCAAAAAACGTTATGCCCCACATTCATTTGCCTCAGAATGTTGAGTGATCATGTAATCATTAAACTCTTTCAGGCTTGATGCCTGAGTATTCCTACCTGCTGCGGTTCTGAACTTTTGGAGGGTTTATCTGAACTTGGATTTCTTTGAATATCATGGTTTTTGCTCTGTTTTTTAAACTGTTTCTGATTGTCCTTCGGTTCCGAGTGAACTTTATCTTCTCACCCTTTGCTGAATGAAAGTACATTGTACTTGTGACGGAGCTCAGTCGCGGTGTTCAGTCGACACCTTGTCGTCCTTGCGGATAGGAACGAAACATTGTATTTGTGGCATAGCTCAAAGGTGGTGCTCAGTCGACGCCTTGTCGTCCTTGCGGATAGGAACGAAAAATTGTACTTGTGGCGTAGCTCAGAGGTGGTGCTCACTCGATGCCTCATCGTCCTTGCTGATAGGGATGGAACATTGTATTTGAGGCGGAGCTCAGAGTATCTTTGTGACTTAGGCGATTACGGGGTCGCAGCTAAGTCCCCGAGTGGGAGGATTGCTCTCCACTTGGAGTGCTTTTAACTTAGGTGATTACGGGGTCGCAGCTAATTCCCCGAGTGGGAGGGTTGCTCTCCACTCGGAGTGTTTTTTTAACTTAGGAGATTACAGGGTCGGAGCTAAGCCCCCAAGTGGGAGGGTTGCTCTCCACTCGGAGTGTTTTTAACTTAGGCGGTTACGGGGTCGCAACAAAGCGGGAGGGTTGCTCTCCACTCGGAGTGTTTTTAACTTAGGCAATTACATGGTCGCAACTAAGCCTACGAGTGGGAGGATTGCTCTCCACTCAGAGTGTCTTTTAACTTAGGCGATTACGGGGTCGCGGGTAAGACCCCGAGTGGGAGGATCGTTCTCCACTCGGAGTGTTTTTTAACCTAGGCGATTACAGGGTCACAGCTAAGCTCCCGAGTGGGAGGATCGCTCTCCACTCGGAGTGTTTTTTAACTTAGGCGATTACGGGGTCGCAGCTAAGCCGTCGAGTAGGAGGATTGCTCTCCATTCGGAGTATTTTTTAACTTAGGCGATTACGGGGTCACAGCTAAGCCCCCGAATGGGAGGATTCTCTCCACTCGGAGTGTTTTTTAACTTAGGCGATTACGGGGTCGCAGCTAAGCCTCCGAGTGGGAGGATTGCTCTCCACTCGAAGTGTTTTTTAGCTTAGGCGATTACGGGGTCGCAGCTAAGCCGCCGAGTGGGAGGATCGCTCTCCACTCGAAGTATTTTTTAACTTAGGTGATTATGGGGTCGCAGCTAAGCCCCCATGTGGGAGGATCGCTCTCCACTCAGAGTGTTTTTTAACTTAGGCGAATCGGGTTTGCGGCTAAGCCCCCGAGTGGGAGGATTGCTCTCCACTCGGAGTTTTTTTTAACTTAGGCGAATCGGGTTCGCGACTCAGCCACCCACTGGGGGATTTGGACACAAGTGATTACGAGAAACCAATCATTAAGATACTGTAAAGATCTTGTCTTTGGAAAATAATATGAAGTGCTTTTATTACAACTCGTCGGGTCAAGTGATTCTATGTATAGAAAGGACGAAGCAGCTCCGCGTTCCATGCACGTGGCTCGTCCATTTTCTTGGCTATGTTATAGATGTGATACGCTCCATTGTGAAGCACCTTGGTGATGATGACGGGACCTTCCCAGGCCGGAGCGAGCTTGTGAGGTCGTTTCCGAACCACTCGGAGCACAAGATCTCCCTCCTGAAATGCTCGACCTCTGACATTGCGGGTGTGGACTCGGCGCAGATCCTGCTGATAAATGGTCGACCGAACCAAAGCCATCTCCGGTTCTTCTTCCAAGAGATCGACTGCGTCTTCGCGTGCTTTCTCTGCTTCGGCTTCTGAGAAAAGTTCAACTCTGGGAGCATTGTGTAGCAGGTCGCTCGAAAGCACCGCTTCAGCGCCGTACACCATGAAGAAAGGGGTTCAATCACTCGGCCGGTTGGGTGTTGTTCTCAGCCCCCATAGAACTGATGGTAATTCGGTCACCCAAGCTCCAGCATCATGCTTAAGATCACGCATCCGTTGAGGCTTTAACCCCTAAAGGATCAAACCATTCACCCTTTCAGCCTGTCCATTTTACTGCGGGAGCGCGACAGACGCATAGTCGCCCCGAGTGCCTCGAGATGCACAGAACGCCTTGAACTCATCAGAATCAAAGTTGGAGCCGTTATCTGTGATGATGCTGTGAGGAACTCCATATCTGAATATTAACTCTCTGATGAAACTGACGGCAGTGCCTGCTCCAAGGTTCTTGATGGGCTTGGCTTCGATCCACTTGGTAAACTTGTCGACTGCTATGAGCAAATGGGTTAAGCCACTCGCGCCAGTTTTGAAGGGCCCAACCATATCCAATCCCCAGACTGCAAACGGCTAGACGAGTGGAATAGTCTTCAGGGCAGATGCGGGCTTGTGAGACATGTTGGAGTAAAACTGGCAACCTGTGCACTTATCGACTATATCTTTCGCCATCTCATTTGCTTGAGGCCAACAAAATCCCGCTCGGTATGCTTTGGCCACGATGGTCTGAGAGGACGCATGGTGACCACAGGTCCCCGAGTGGATATCATTTAGGATCATTTGACCTTCTTCCGGGGTGATGCAGCATTGGGCTACTACGGTGACACTCTCTCTGTAAAGCTGCCATTTCACCACGGTGAAAGCTTTGGATCGGCGGACTATCTGGGGAGCTTCGTCTTCGTCCTCTGGGAGCTCTTTTCTAAGAATGTATGCTATGTATGGAACCGTCCAATCGGGAGTGATCACCAAGACTTCCATGATCAGGTCGACTATGGCTGGAACCTCTATCTCAGTCGGGTTGGTTGGACTTATCGGTTGTGGGGGCTCTTCTTTGAAGGGATCTTCTTGCACTGACGGGGTATGGAGATGCTCCAAGAACACATTGCTAGGGATAGGCTTCCGAGTGGAACCTACCTTCGCCAGATAATCAGCAGCTTGATTTTTGATTTGTGGTATGTGGTGGAGTTCCAGTCCCTCAAACTTCATCTCTAGCTTTCTCACCGCGTTGCAGTAACCTGTCATTGCGGGACTCTTGACGTCCCATTCCTTCATTACTTGGTTAACCACCAAATCTGAGGTGCCATAAACCATCAGGAGTTGGACGCCGAGTGAAATGGCCATACACAACCCATATAAAAGTGCTTCATACTCAGCTTCATTGTTCGAAGAGTCAAAGTGAATCTGAAGGACATAACTGAGCTTGTCTCCTCATCGGGATACTAGGGCCACTCCTGCACCAGAGCCATTCAACATCTTGGATCCATGAAAGAACATGGTCCAATGTTCCGACTGAATTTGAATTGGTTATTGTTGTTCAGTCCACTCTGCGAGGAAGTCTGCAATTGCTTGAGACTTAATGGCCTTCTTTGCCTCAAATTTAATATCCAAAGGAAGAAGTTGAATCGCCCACTTTGCCACTCGACCAGTTGCATCTCTGTTATTCAGGATCTCTGACAATGGAGCATCGCTGACGACTGATATTGAATGATCAGAGAAATAATGTGCAACCTTCTTCATGGTCAGGTTAATCCCATAAACAAGCTTCTGATACCGAGGATATCTCTGCTTGGATGGGGTTAAGACTTCTAAGATGTAATACACGGGGCACTGAACTTTGAAGGCTTTGCCCTCTTCTTCCGGCTCGACTGTGAGCACTGTGCTAACAACTTGTCCTATGTCTGCGATGTAAAGCAGCAGGGGCTCCTTGCTAACCGGACCAGCAAGCATAGGCTGGGTGGAAAGCAGGGCTTTGAGCTCCTTAAACGCTGCTTCAGCTTCGTCACTCCACTCGAATTTGTCAAATTTCTTCATAAGTCGGTAAAGAGGCAGTGCCTTTTCACCGAGGCGTGAGATGAATCGGCTCAAAGCGACCAAGCAACCAGTAAGCTTCTGCACGTCATGCACGCACACTAGGTGCTTCATTCGGAGGATTGTGCCAATCTTCTCAGGGTTTGCCTCGAACCCTTGTTCGGAAACAAGGAAACCGAGTAACTTTCCGCCTGGGACTCCAAATGTGCACTTAGATGGGTTAAGCTTGATATCATACTTTCTCGGGTTAGCAAAGGTTTCAGCAAGGTCAGTCAGTAGGTCGGAACCTTTGCGTGACTTAACCACTATGTCATCCATATATGCTTCCACATTCCGATTGATTTGAGTGAGCAGGCACTTCTGAATCATGCGCATGAATGTGGCACCAGCATTCTTGAGGCCGAAGGGCATAGTAACATAGCAAAAACACCCAAACGGGGTGATGAAAGCTATTTTTATCTCGTCGGGTCCATACAGTCGGATCTGATGGTACCCGGAATAAGCGTCCAGGAAGAACAGTCGCTCACATCCCGCAGTTGAGTCGACAATTTGGTCGATGCGGGGTAGAGGAAAATGATCTTTCGGGCAGGCCCGATTGATGTGTTTGAAGTCAATGCACATTCGTTGTGAATTGTTTTTCTTGGGAACCATAACAACATTGGCGAGCCACTCGGAGTGGTATATCTCACGGATGAACTCGGCAGCCAGGAGCCGAGCCACTTCTTCACCAATGGCCTTTCTCTTCTCCGTGGCAGATCGACGGAGGTACTCTTTGACGGGTTTTACTTTTGGATCGACTCGCAAACGGTGCTCAGCCAGTCCCTTGGATACACCTGGCATGTCAGATGGTTTCCATGCAAAGATGTCCCAGTTCTCACAGAGGAACTGGATGAGCGCTTCTTCATATTTGCTGTCGAGCATCGTTGAGATATGAGTCAGTGCGGCATTGGGATCGGTCGGGTGAACATGAACTGGCTTAGTCTCTCCGGCCGACTGAAATGCGGACTCCAAGGCAGGCCTCTTAGCACGCAACAAATTACTTAGATCTGCCGTATTCTGATATTCTTGGAACTTTACTGCTTCCATCTGCTATTTTTTCTCCATCTTGAAGACAATCTTCTGCTCTCTGACTGTTACCGGAAACCATTATCACGCCTCTGGGGCCAGGCATCATCATCTTGAGGTAAACATAGCACGGTCGAGCCATAAAGCTAGCATAAGCAAGTCTGCCCAGAATGGCATGATATGCACTCTGGAAATCCACTACCTCAAACGTCAACTTCTCCTTGCGGAAATTCTTCTCATCACCGAAAACCACATCGAGAGTGATATGGCCGAGTGATTCGGCCTTCTTTCCTGGTATGGTCCTATGGGACCGCATGTTACTCTCGCTAAGTTTGGACATCGGAATGCCCATTCCTTTGAGATCTTCATCATACAGAAAATTTAGGCCACTACCACCATCCATAAGGACCTTAGTCAGTCGGGTGCCCCCATGACTGGGTTGACCACCAGCGCCTGCCGTCAAGGGGTAGCCACACGTGCCGGGTGGTTGGACTGGTCGAATTTAATGGTAACCTTTGACCACTTCAGATATCTTGGTGTTGTCGGAGCAACCATGTTTACCTCCCAGTTAATGATCTTCAGTCGACTTTTGCTCTGTATATCAGCAAAAATCACCAAGGTGGCATTAACATTGCGATAACCACCGTCATCGTCCTTATCTTTTTCTTCCTTCTCAGGCTCTTTATCATTATCATTGGGTTTACTTTCTCGGAAGCTCTGAATAAGGAGTTGACATTGCGAGTGGTATGCTTGGGGAGAATCAGATTCCCCTCCTCATCCTTCTTGGTGTGAATATGACACGGCAAATCCAACACATCATTTCCTTCCTGATCTTTCACCTTCTTAGGGTTACAGGGCCCTTTAGGTTTCCCTTTGAACTTTCCTTGATTTAACACCGCTGCCTCGGCAGGACCTGCTGCCTCAGCCTTTCGCTTATGCTTCCGACTGAAATTTTCTCCTCCGGTGTCCTGGGCGACTGTTTTGTGTTTGCCACTCCAGAGTCGGTCTTCATATTCGCCGTTAGCGTATTTGGTAGAAATCTCCATCATCCGAGTCAAAGACATATCTCCTGTTCTACCGAATTTCAGGACAAGCTCTTTGTAGCGAACGCCTTCCTTGAAAGCACAGACTGCTTGGTGATCTGACAGATTTTTCACTGTGTGGTGCAGAGTGATCCATCTCTGGATATAGTCCCACAGGGTTTCATTTGGTTTCTGCATGCAATGTTGCAGCTCTGGTAGACCGGCAGGTCTCTTGCAAGTACCCTCAAATGTTTTGGTGAACACTCGGGCTAACTCTCCCAACTCAAAATACTCCCAGGGGCCAACTGAGTCAGTGAAGCTCTGGCAGACCCTTCAAGCATCAGAGGAAGGTGCTTCATGGCGACCTCATCGCTGCCGCCAGCGATGTGCACAGCCACTCAGTAGTCTTCGAGCCAAGTATCAGGCTTTGACTCGCCTCTAAACTTATTGACGCTAGTCGTCAGTCTAAAGTTATGTGGTATCTTAGCAGCTCTGATGGCCCTTCTGAAACATTCGGGGCCAGAAACATGGACTCTGCCGCCACTGGGTCTGTCCCGGTCCAACCCTTCTCTGTATGCTCTGTTACGGTCGACTAAACCTTGCACAAGGACGGATCTTGCATCAAAGCCAGGCTCTCTAGGGTCGACTGGAATTCTGCGGTCGTTCCCGTATGGCGTCTGTCGTCATTGCGTCGGGGCGCGTATGACCCGTCCGTCGAAAGGGGCGAAGGCGCTCAAAAGTAGTTGTCGCTGGCGTACTCACGACCATATTCGCCATGAGCTCTTCCCAGGTACTGATCCTGGTGGTGATCACGGCCTCCCTATCGCAAAGGGGACCTAGGACTGTGAGCCGACTGAACGGTATCTGCTGTCACCAATTTGCTGTGGACTCTGTTCCGCGACTGGGAAACAACGGAGTTCTGGTCTCCCGCTGCTCGGAGCAACGTTCTGATCTACTCCACGCCTCTCCTAGCCTCTGAACGAGACGGCTGAATAGACTCTGCAATACGTGTACCGGCTGCAAAATTCTGAATCGGTGTACGGAGTACCTGAGTTTCTGGCGGAAACAACTGTCGTGGACGTCGATTGGATTCGGGAACCAGTCGACGAGCACGCTCGTCGAGAGAATGTTGGAGGTTCTCCAGACGAGTGCGCTCAGCCAGAGTGGCTAGGCGCACCGCCTCGAAGGCCCGGGCCTCGGCGGTTCCCCTATGATGGGGGTCTAGAGAGCCTCCATGTTGTGGCGGTGCAACTCCGAGCTGAGATGTTGGCGCTGGTATTCTTCATGGTCAAGTGAAGGACCAGTGCTTCTGCCGCCGTCACTGCTGCAACGGAAGCCGGGCGGACCACGATGGGAGTCGACCATGAGGACCTCCGCCGCGGGATCACAACTCCCGCTTTCAAAAAGAGTATCCGCAAAATCAGTCGACAGGTCGACCGATCCACGAGAATGCATGTCGGGCTCAGTAGCCGCGACTTGGGGGGTGAAGGCCTGACGAGCCATTGCGTGTCTCACCCATCGCTGGAGCCGCGAACGACCAGACCGCTTGCGGCGGCATCCAGTGGAGTGAGTCGACAATGCAATGATCGACTGGTATGGTGAAGACGCCTGCCTGAGGAGGATGCCACAGGAACTCGCGCGGAAGTGCGCCGAGCCGTGAGCCGGGACGGCCTTGACGTGAGCGGAGCCTCCTGGAGCCAGGCAGAGTTGTCGGCGATGAAAATGAGCGCGCCGAGCTGGAACTCGCGGCCCATGACCAAATCGCCACCGGAAACAATGCTTATGAAGGTGACGAAAATGCAACCTCGCCGGAAGTCGCTAAGACGCTTTGCCCCACGGTTGGCGCCAACTGTTGTGGTACTAAGGCTGACAGTAAGTATAGGGGATACGAATGAGGAGGCAAGGTCCTAGCTACGACGAGATTGTACGCAAGTGTTTACGAGTTCAGGTCCCTCTCGGAGGAGGTAAACACCCTATGTCTCGATGCCCGGAGGCGGTCGACTGGAATATATGAGAGTGTGTGTGTTACAGGGGGTGCAAACCCTTGTGCCAGAGGAGGGGGGTGGCTTATATAGAGTTCGCCAGGACCCCAGCCATCCCCAGTTACAGAGGGTTCAAGGTACATAAAGATTGGGGCGTTACTGGTAACGCCAGCCTTAAGTGCCTTTAATGACCTTAAAGACTACAGAGTGAATGCTTGCTCGTTGCTATTCTGAGTGACTTCTGGTCTTCAGTTGGTTGAGTGGTTTCTTGTATGGTCGAGTGGTTGACTGGTCGTGTGTCTTCTGGAAGGAGGGGTACCCGAGTGGTTCATTGGTCGAGTGGATTGCACTCGACACCTTTATTTGGTACTCCGTGTTGTCTCTTGAGCTTCTTTGCTTCTAGGATAGTGACCTTGGGTAGGGCGTATAAGTCAGGCCTATGACCCTACCCTAGGTCTGTATCGTCATCACCACCCTCGATGACAAATAGGTCTAAAAAGAACTACTCACGCATCATCAGAGATGCACCAATGGACATGATGAACCGCTCTGAGATGGTGTCTAGATTGGATCTGGTGTTTCTGGAACTTGCGGCAGCTGGAATTGATTTTCGTCGTCTCCCCTAGGGTTTCTGGAATATTTGGGTGTTTATTGAGCACAGAGGCAGTGCGGGAGGCCACCGATGTGGGCACAACCCACCTGGGCGCGCCTGGGCCTCCAGGCACGTACTGGTGGGTTGTTCTCCACTCGGAGCTCCCCTCAGGTACTTTCTTGGCCCACTGGATGTCGTTTGGTCCAAAAAAATCCACAAAAAGTTTCACTATGTTTGGACTCTATTTGGTATTGATTTCCTGCGATGTAAAAACAAGCAGAAAACAACAGCTGGCACTGGGCACTATGTCAATAGGTTAGTACCAAAAAATGATATAAAATTACTATAAAATGATTGTAAAACATCCAGGAATGATAATATAACACCATGGAACAATCAAAATTTATAGATACGTTGGAGACGTATCTGCATCCCCAAGCTTAATTCCTGCTCGTCCTCGAGTAGGTAAATGATAAAAATAGAATTTTTGATGTGGAATGCTGCCTAACATGTTCATCACATTTTCTTTTCTTTGTAGCATGGACATTTGGACTTTTATATGGTTCAAAGCAATAGTCTAGTTTTGACATGAAGACTTCAATACTCCAGCATAGCAACAAACAACCATGTCTTTCAAAATATCAATACTAAAGCAAGTTATCCCTAGCCCATTATGCTCAACCATTGATCCATTCATGATACACACTCGAATATTTTTTACACCTAGTGCTCAAATACAATCATAGCGCCCCTTAGTTGGTGCTTTATAAGAGAAGATGGAGACTCAAATTCTAAATAAAATTTTGCATAAAGTAAACGAAAGGCCCTTCGCAAAGGGAAGTAGGGATTTGTAGAGGTGCCAGAGCTCAAAGCGAAAATTGAGAGATAGAAACATTTTCGGAGGCATACTTTTCCCACCAACAAAAACGACTTCGAGCTCCCAACACTTTCCATGGTAGATACATCATAGGCGGTTCCCAAATTGAAAATAAATTTTATTCCTTTTTCCACCATTACTTTCACTTTCCATGGCCAACCGTATCCACGGGTGCCCTCCATACCAACATTTTCCAAGGAATTTATTATTTGACAACATAAAGTAAATTCATTTTTCATTTCGGGACTGGGCATCCCTAATACCTTTGTCGTACTCTCGTGCAATCACAAGTGAATATTGGCCACCCCTCACCGGCTCGCGAGCGGTACGAGCACACAAAAGGGAAATTATTTTGAAAATTAGAGATGGCACATGCAATTTTGCTTAGAACAGCACGAAAATACCGCATATAGGTAGGTATAGTGGACTCATATGGCAAAACTGGGTTAAAGGGTTTTGGATGCACAAGTAGTGATCATACTTAGTGCAAAAAAGGAGGCAAGCAAAAAGATTGAGAAGCGACCAACCAAGAAACGAAAAATCTCGTACCCAAGCATTAAGCATAAGTAACACCGAATAATGCACCACAAGTTGGATATGATTTTCATTGCATAACTATTGACTTTCGTGCTTGCATAGGGAATCACAAACCTTAACACCAATATTCTTACTAAACCATAATTACTCATAAACATGACTCACATATCATATCGTCATATCTCAAAACCATTACTAAGAATCAAGTTTATTTTTTGCAATGATCTTCAAGAAAGTTTTTATTATATCCTCCTTGGATATCTATCACTTTGGGACTATTTTCATAAGTTGCTTTTGATAAGCTCAAACAAATTTAAGTGAAGAACATGAGCATAATATTTCTTTCTATCAAAATAATCTAAGTGAAGCAAGAGAGAATTTCTAAAAAAATTACTAACTCCCAAATAAATCTAAGTGAAGCATGAGAACATTTCTTCAAAAATAACAAACCACACCGTGCTCAAAAAGATATAAGTGAAGTACTATAGCAATTCCAAGGCTCTAAAAATTTAAGTGAAGCATAGGAGCAAGCATAGCATAATTTTTGGCTCCCTCAAAAAGGTGTGTCCAGCAAGGATTCAAGACTTGAAACACAAAGAAAAACAAGCAAAGACTCATATCATACAAGACGCTCCAAGCAAAACTCATAATATGTGACGAATAAAAATGTAGTTCCAAGTAAAATACCGATAGTTGTTAGAATAAAGAGGGGATGCCACTCGGGGGCATCCCCAAGCTTAGTTGCTTGCTACTACTTGAATATTATCATGGGGTGCCTCGGGCATCCCCAAGCTTAGGCTTTTGCTAATCCTTATTCCTTCATCCATCGTAAGATCACCCAAAACTTGAAAACTTCAATCACACAAAACTCAACAAAACCTTCGTGAGACCCATTAGTATAAGAAAGAAAACCACTAATATAAGTACTATTGCATACCCATTCATATTTTATTTTTGCATTATATCTACTGTGTTCCAACTTTTCTATGGAAAAAACTCTTCAAAGAAAACCATAGAATCATCAAAACAAGCACACAATGCAAAGAAAACAGAATCTGTCTAAAACAGAACAGTCTGTAGCAATCTGACTACTTCGAATACTTCTTTAACCTCAAAAATTCTTAAAAATTAGGACGACGTGAATATTTTTTTTATTAATCTTCTGCAAAAAGAATCAACTAAAAAGCACTCTTCTAATGAAAAATAAACATAATTTTGTGAGCACAAAAGTTTCTGTTTTTCAGCAAGATCAAATCAACTCTCACCCAAATCATCCCAAAGGCCTTGCTTGGCACAAACACTAATTTAAGCCACAAAAACACATCTAACTAGATGCATAATTGTGTATTTTATTGAAAACAGCAAGAAAAACAAAAAAGAAAAAAGATACAAGTTGTGTTGCCTCCCAACGAGAGCTACCATTTTACGCCCCTAGCTAGGCATAACGCGTAGGATCTAAGTGTTGTCATCCTTACCCTGCAATTCTTCAATCGAACACTTACGATTTTTCAAGGATTTTGCATATAAATTCTCGACAACAATACTTCTAGGCACGAGATTGAACAACTTATTTTTGCAAAAGGGGTCTCTTATAACTTCAATAAAATTGGGATGGATATTAATCATCTTAAGATCTCCTTTATCATTGCTAGAAGTTGCACCCTTTTTTTAGTAACTTGAGAAGTCTTAATAGTTTTTTACGGGAGATTTAGCGAAAACAAAAGCCGTACTTAGATTAGAAAAACTTTCTTCCAGTTTGTCAATCCTAGACGGGCTTTCTTTGATTCTTTCATGAATTATAGTCCCCTTTTCTATTAACAACTTAAAAACTTCTCCTACACTTAACCCAATTGTAGTAGTGTAGCTTTGCATTTTTCTATCCATGTTTTCAGTATGTTCTTTGGTAAGCATTTTCTTTTTGATAGCATCTAGTCTTTCCATAACATGCTCGAGGGTAACGATGGTTTCATTGATCATAAGAGGGGGTGAACCCACTAAATTTCCCAAAGCATTAAAATCATCAAGAGAAGGAAACATCAAGAAATTTCCACCGGTAATAGTATCAAGGATGAATCTATACCAAGTGATGATGCCCACATAAAAACAACAAAGAAGAACAATGGTAGATTGCTTACGGATAGATCTATTATGAGCATTGCAAATCCTATACCAAGCATCTTTTAAATTCTCCCCTCCCCTTTGTTTAAATTTAAAAACCTCGTTCTTGGGGGTGTACGCAATAGAAGAAGAACTATCCATAACGAAAAAAGTGGTAAACAAGATTGCACACAAAAACAAATCTGACGAGAAAATGGTGAATGAAAAAGAGCGCGAACAAAACAGAAATTTTTGTGAAGTGGGGGAGTGGAAAATGAGAGGCAAATGGAAAATTATGTAAATTGCGAGGAGATGAGATTTGTGATTAGGAACCTAGTTGATGTTGAAGATCCTCCCCGGCAACCGCGCCAGAAATTCCTTTTGATGCCAGCTTGAACTATGTTGTTATTTCCCCAAAGAGGAAGGGATGATGCAGCACAACGACGGTAGGTATTTCCCGCAATGATGAGACCAAGGTTATCGAACCAGTAGGAGAACCAAGCAACACAACTTAAACAGCCCCTGCACACAAATAACAAATACTCGCAACCCGACGTGTTAAAGGGGTTGTCAATCCCTTTCGGGTAACGATGCCTCAAGTTGACGAGAAGACGTGAGAAAGTTGTGATAGATAGGATAAATAGATCGCAAAACAAATAAAGTGCAGCAAGGTATTTTTGTATTTCTGGTTTAGTAGATCTGAAAGTAAAAGCACATGAAAATAGATCGCAGAGGCAAATATGATGAAAGAGACCCGGGGGTGTAGGTTTCACTAGTGGCTTCTCTCGAGAAAAATAGCAAACGGTGGGAAAACAATTACATGTGATCATGACGATATCCAGACAATGATCATTATATAGGCATCACGTCCAAGACTAGTAGATCGACTCCTGCCTGCATCTACTACTATTACTCCACACATCGACCACTATCCAACATGCATCTAGTGTATTAAGTTCATGGGAAAATGGATTAATGCAATAAGAACGATGACATGATGTAGACAAGATCTATTTATGTAGAAATAGACCCCATCTTGTTATCCTAAATAGCAACGATACATACGTGTCGTTTGCCCTTCTGTCACTGGGATCAAGCACCGTAAGATCGAACCCATCACAAAGCACATCTTCCCATTGTAAGATAAATAGATCAAGTTGGCCAAACAAAACACAAATATTGGAGAAGAAATACGAGTTTATAATCAATCATGCATATAAGAGATCAAAGAAGTCTCAAATAACTTTCATGGATAAAAGCGTAGATTTGATCATAAACTCAAAGTTCACCGGATCCCGACAAACACACCGCAAACAGACTTACATCATATGGATCTCCAAGATACCATTGTATTGAGAATCAAGAGAGAGAGAGAGAGAGAGAGAGAGAGAGAGAGAGAGAGATAGGAAGCCATTTAGAAACTAACTACGGACCCGTAGGTCTACAAAGAACTACTCACGCATCATCGGAGAAGCACCAATGCACATGATGAACCCCTCCGAGATGGTGTCTAGATTGGATCTGGTGTTTCAGGAACTTGCGGCGGCTAGAATTGATTTTCGTCGTCTCCCCTAGGGTTTCTGGAATATTGGGGTATTTATAGAGCAAAGAGGCGCTATGGAGGCCACCGAGGTGGGCACAGCCCACCTGGGCGCCCCTGGGCTTCCAGTCGCGCCCTGGTCGGTTGTGCTCCCCTCGGAGCTCCCCTTCAGGTACTTTCTTGGCCCACTGGATGTCTTCTGTCAAAAAAATCCACAAAAAGTTTCGCTGCGTTTGGGCTCTATTTGGTATTGATTTGATGCGATGTAAAAAACAAGCAGCAAACAGCAACTTGCACTGGGCAATATGTCAATAGGTTAGTACCAAAAAATGATATAAAATGACTATAGAACGATTGTAAAACATCCAAGAATGATAATATAAAAGCATGGAACAATCAAAAATTATAGATACGTTGGAGACGTATCACCGCGCATCAATCAGATTGTGCATTCCACTTCAGGTTGCGATTTGCTTTTCTTCCTGGATGCATATTCCGAATATCACCAGATCGTCATGTCTAAGGAAGATGAAGGGATGACCTTTTTCATCACCCCATGTGGTACATACTGCTTTGTCCACATGTTATTCGGATTAAAGAGTGTCGGGTCTACTTTTGCAAGGGTAGTCCAGATTGGTTTTGAACCACAGCTGCGCAGAACATTGAAGCTTATATGGATGACATTGTGGTCAAAACCAAGGACAGAGATTTGGAGGAGACATTTGCAAATCTGCCCAAGATCAACTTGAAGCTCAACCCGGAGAAGTGTGTGTTTGGTGTTCCCTCCGGCAAAACACTTGGGTTCTTTGTGTCCCACCAAGGGATCAAAGCTAATCCCAACAAGATCAAGGCAATTGAGCAGATCCAAGCGCCAAGAATAGTTAAGGATGTGTGGCGCCTGGCGGGATGCGTTGCCGCGCTAAACTGATTCATCTCCAAGTCTGCCGACCACGCCCTGCTGTTCTTCAAAATCCTGAAGAGGACCCCAGAAGCAAAGGTAACCCTACAAGAGTTTAAAGCCTACTTATCTTAGGTGCCTACCTTGGTCGCCCCAAACCACAGGAGCCTTTGCTGCTGTACTTAGTGGCAACCAACCAAGTGGTTAGTGCGGCCTTGGTGGCGCAGCGGGAAGTGGACGAGGCAGAAAAGGAGCAACGTCCGACAGAGTCAAGTAAATATCAGGAAAAAGTAAGCACGACAGCGATGACAGCCCCAAGGACACGACAAGGAAGAAGGTGTTGTAGTGTCGTGGGAAACCATGGCCACCTATGTGACCAGCAGGCCCCTGGCTGGTTCGGCAGGGGGATGTCGCGTTGCACAAAGAGCTGACGAACATCGGAAGCACGACAGAGATCACACGGGCAGTTTTACCCAGGTTTGGGCCGCCGCGAGGCGTAAAACCCTACTCTTGCTTTGGTGGATTGATGGTGGAAATGTGGTGGCTGAACATAGTACACTTGCCCGACAAGAGTTGCCTCAGGGCGGCAGCGACTACGCATATACGGGGGTGTGAGTTATCCAACCTTCTAACCTCCTCTACGGTTGCCAAGGGCCTCCTTTTATAGATCAAGGGGTCACCATAGTGGCAAAGTAGTCATTATGCATTGATATGATAGCAAACAGTGCTATCATACCTAACTCTTTGGGCTAACAGTGCGCATTTAATGCACCGCTTAATGTCGCATCGTTGGTTGCCCGGCAAGGCTTGCCGGGCTATATTGCCAGCTCTACGCTTGCTTGTTCGACACATCGCAGGACGGGTGTCATCTGTGGGCTTTCTGGTAGAAAGGGGCTGCCATGTGGCGAATGGCTGCGACTTAATCACTCTGCGGCTTGACACCACACTGATCGATGACATGGGTCCTGGTGGAGTGGTTCGTGAGGTGGTTTAGCCTCTGCAAGTCCCGGCAGGCCCTACCGGGACGCCTTGGTCGCCTTCTTCTATGGGTGGCCTCGCCCCTTGCCGGGCTTGCCTGCTCGGCAAAGGAGGCATTTCTCTTGACGATATCTTGCTTATTTGGCTTGGTCTCGGTCCCTCTGATCTGCTTGTTGGTTCTTGGAATCTCTTGGTTTTTGGAACTCTGTCTTGGGTTGGTGCTTCAGTCTTGATCTCATGCATGTGCGCAGTCAGGGCAACAGACCCAACGTTTGTTGCACCGACAAAATCCCCCGGGCCTGCCCCAAACCTGCTATCGAGCGTCGTCGGGGTGGGGCCTAATAATTGCACATGCAGAGTTGTTAAAGAGGCTGGTCTCTTAAGATCTTCTTTGCTTCTTCATTAGTCTTGATTCCGGGCAAGTTTCTGATTACCCCGTGCATCGTGTAAAGCCAATAGTGGTGGGGCCGCTCCAGTAATGGCCCGTGAATGACTTTAACGCATGGGGTAGAAACTATCAATTCACTCTTCCCACCACACCCTTATCCTTAGCCACGTATGTTGCATGCATCATGCGGGATAGGTAACAGAGGCGCATGGCGTGGGAGAGCGTAATGGCGAGGGCCCAACTTTCTTGAATTGGTGGAGGAGGACGGTTGTTACCCATTGCAGAACCAGCCCCCAGCCCCCTGCCTGCCTATAAAAGGAAGAGCGGGGGAGCAGTGGAGGCATTCATACGGACTTTTCTTCTCCACCGCCTTGTTTCGTCTTGGATATGCTGGAAGGGAAAGCCCGGGACTGGCCCCCGGGTCTGAGCTTTAGGTTGATGATGCCGAGAAATGGTGCTGGCGCCTGGGAGTTAGCCTAGTCCTTACTGTAATAGATCTCCTGGTTCCTTTGAAGCTCGGCCGGGAGGAGGGGCTGGTGATCATTGGTAATCCCAGCACTGCCCCTCCCGGAAGCCTTGGGGTCAATGTCGACGAGAGGCGCGCCTTCCTGTCCGCCAAGGTGGGGAGTGGTGCGCCTCGGGCCCTCTGGTCATCTTGGTCGCTTGCCGTCTCCCCGGAGGGGGGCGTCGGACCGCGAGGCCGACACTTCCCTGGAGAGGTGTTGATGAAGGATAAGCCAGGTAAGATGGAGAAGGCGGGAGGCAGGCCGTCAGGATGGAGTACGACTGCATCAACGTGTTCGTATCGTCCTGGCGACCTGCCGCCTCGTCTTCCCGTTCCTCCCCTCCTCCCCGGCACCGTCATTACCGGCCTCCTGGTTGCCGGGAAGGGTGCTGTTCTCTTGGTTCCTTCTCCTCCTCCAGCAGTCTTTCAGCAGAGCTTTGCTGGATGACTCCACTGTCGCTCTAGTTGGGGCTTTTGGCGGGCCCTGGTGGTGGTGACCAAGGACGCCGCTGGGTTGCTCTACCTGCCCTTCTCCTTCGCAGCCTCGCCACTCCTGATCTTGTCAGGCTGTGCCTGTCAGTACTTGACAAGGATCAGGGGTGGCATTGTGTCGGCGCATCGCCCATCCTCTTCTCTTCCTGCCGCACTACCTATGATAAGAGGGACAGGGAGAGGAGTTTATGTGGCACTTATCTTTTTTCAATCTTAACTTTGTAGGCACTTGCCAAATTTTAATTCAAATAATGTAATCTCTTGAGTCCATCTTTGTGTTCTGTAATGCCAGTACCTGTATCAACATATTAGTGAAAAAGATAAACCTTGTCGGGAACCAATGCATGTATATGTCCATGCAGAGGCGAGATGCCCCTTTAGTGTAAATAAACGAGTTTTCCCCGATAGGCTATCTCGCCGGCACCCTTTTTTTCTGCTGGAGAGCCACATCCGCCAGGTTACAAACAAGGGGTCCAGCCCCCCACCAACTTCCTTTTACCAAAGGCCACTGTCGGTGTCAAAACCGGCAGATCTCGGGTAGGGGGTCCCGAACTGTGCGTCTAGGCGGAGGGTAACAGGAGACAAGGGACACGATGTTTTTACCCAGGTTCGGGCCCTCTCGATGGAGGTAAAACCCTACTCCTGCTTGATTAATATTGATGATATGGGTAGTACAAGAGTAGATCTACCACGAGATCAAAGAGGATAAACCCTAGAAGCTAGCCTACGGTCTGATTGTTGTTCGTCCTGCGGACTAAAACCCTCCGGTTTATATAGACACGGAGAGGGCTAGGGTTACACAGAGTCGGTTACAATGGTAGGAGTTCTACATATCCGTATCGCCAAGCTTGCCTTCCACGCCAAGGAAAGTCCCATCCGGACACGGGACGGAGTCTTCAATCTTGTATCTTCACAGTCCAGGAGTCTGGCCAATGGTGATAGTTCGGCTATCCGGACAGCCCTAATCCGGGACTCCCTCAGTAGCCCCCTAACCAGGCTTCAATGACGATGAGTCCGGCGCGTAGATTGTCTTCGGCATTGCGAGGCGGGTTCTTCTCCAAATTCCATATACTTGTCGAATAGTGTCCGGCTTCTTATAAATGCTATGCTCCTTGGCTTCCACGCCCAATAATGGCCATCTTCCACGTGTCGAACGAATGCAAAAAGCCAGGGTATTTCCACACTTTCCCCCCTAGGTGTGCAAATGAGCCGCCTATAAAAAGAGATGAGGATCTAGATCCGAATCACACCATCCTCCCTCCGCGAGTATTCATCGGAGCGCCTCTGACAAAAATCCATTCCATCATGGACAGTCGACGCGGCTCCTCCTCTCGCGCTCCCAGCCCTCAGCCTGGGGATTGGGAGAGATGCTCAGTCCCGCATAGCAAGCTAGTGACGCTCCAAACCAAGGGATTTCTTCCCCCAGCCTTCATGGTTCCGGTTCGAGCCGGACTCGCCACCTATAAGGGCGGAAAGCAAGCGGAGAGCGTCCCCGATCCTTCCAAAGGAGAGCGGGTATGCTTTGTCTCTTATCTGATAAGAGGACTCGGATTTCCAATACATCCGTTTCTCCGGGGGCTCCTAGAGTTCTACGGCCTCCAGCTGCACCACCTTATGCCTGCCTCCATTCTGCACATCGCGGGATTCGTGGCCCTTTGCGAACTGTTTCTGGGCATTGAGGCTCATTTTGCGTTGTGGAAGAGATTGTTTTGCCTTGTACCCCGTTCTCATGAGGGGTCAATATATCAAGTGGGCGGAGCCGAACTATGGCGCATCGCCGGGACAGGATATCTATCCGGAACCCCGAAGAAGGCATCCGAAGACTAGCCTTCGGAATGGTTTTATGTAGAAGACGCCCCGCTACCGGATCCCATTCGGACCGGCCTCCCCGAGTTCAGCAATGCTCCCTTGAAGAAACGCCTTAAGCTAGCGCCCGCGGAGCCCCTAGAGGGAAAATGACAGGGATGTCCTCTACCTGATGAGCCGAATAAGGTTATTAGCTCATTCCGGCCTAACTATGATCGGTGTCATGGCCACATGCATTATGCGGGGGGTGCAGCCGCTCCAGTATAGGGGCCACCCCATGTGGGATTTCAACAGGGAGGATGATGCCACCCGCCATGGCCGTAAGGGGCCTGGATTGGTCACCGATCTGGTGAAGATCTTGTCCGGCCTGTACAAAGGGGAAAAGGAGGATTTTCTCCGTGTTAGTCCACTGAACGGATTTTCTATGAACAATCCTCGAAGCTGGGTAAGCGGACATTTCTTTTTGCCTATCCGATCCCCATTCCCATGTTTAAGTATCTCATTTTGTGATTTCGACGTAGGAACTGCGCCGGGCCGTAGAGGATATACACAGCCCGCCTCCACAACCCGAGGATCCAGAACGGTCCCTCGATCCGGACTCCGAAGAGGATCCGGACATAAAGGTGGAGCTGATCGATGGGGTGTTCTACCAACTTAGCATCGACAATGCTTTGGTAGCCATTACGGCCGACTACACCGGAATATTTCCGGCTTCCCAGGTAACTGTGACCGAAGTCCTGATACCATGACTCATCCGTGCTTATTTCTGATCACCGCATACCAATGGTGTTCCGCAGGAGGTGCCTTTGAGGCGGGAAGCCGAGCCCGCGGCGGCTGGCCAACAAGGGGCAGCTCGGCCCAGCAGGAAGAAAAGAAGTGCGGTGCGGATCGAGACGTCGCTCCAACGGTATGGCACGCCACCATGTGTCAAGGAAAGATTCCTGGAAGGCATACTAATGTTTGTGACCTTCTCAGGAAAAAGAGCGCTCGCCGGACTGTGTCCGGAGAGGTTGCCAATTGAGCCTCCGCCAGCCAGGCTCCAACGCCAGGTCCGAAGGGGGAAGCGAACACAAGGCGCGCGTCGGATGCTCCTCCAACGGAGGATGCCGACAGATTGTCTGTCACACCCTGGTTTTCATGCCACAACACTTAAGTCAATAAATCATGCTAAAATGTGGTTTGACAAAAACTTTTGAATGTTTTGTCTTTGCTTTGATTGAATGTTTGCCTGCTGTTTGCAAGTGCTCTAGAAATCAAATAAATCCTCCAATCCCTATACTTCATCTCCTTGCTCCAAACTCTTGAACCAATGATCATGCCATGTGTATAGTGCAATATAGTATTTTCTTACAAAAATAATTTGGCCAAAAAGTATTTTCTAAATTTAGTTTTCCAAAAACCCCTGAATTGAGGTTTGCACTGCAAATACTTAATTAAGGGTAGTAAAAATCTTTCCAAAAATATATTTGACTCCTATTAGATATAGGATACCCAGAAACCACAAAAATATAATTTTGAAAGTTATTTTCCTATTTTATTTAAAAGCTTTTTCTTAAGGCCAGAAATGGTCTTTAATAGAGAAAAATTATTTTAGTGCTTCAAAAATATTTGATAAAATTTAGGGAAACTCATAGGACATATATTGACCATATATAAGAGTTTCAACACATGGTCATGTTCAAAATATTGGTCAAATACCTCAAAAACCCTTTCTGGATATTTCAAGCTTTTGAAATATTTACAAAGGAAATATTCTCCAAATATTCCAAGATAATTCTAGCATGTCACATATGACATGTTAGATGATCTTGATAAGTATCATGTCATGGAGAATAGTATAACTCCATGAAATCCCCTCAAAACCATTTCTGTCCATTTTGAAGTTTGAGCAACTTTACATTGCCAAACATGTCCAAATGTTCTCAAACATTGTGAACATGCTAAAATGGTCTAATAATTCATCTAGACCAAATGGCACAAGTTGGAGAACAAGTTAACTTGATCAAAGTGCCCCAAAACCCTCTCTGACCAGAATCAAATTTGAACAAGTTTGTACTGCCAACTTTTTCTCCTTGACCCCAACTTTTGTGAGCATGTTAACATGACCAAATGAGGTCACTACACCAAGTGGTGCATCAAGGAGAATAGATTTGCATGACTAAATCTTGGTAAATCCATTTCTGCTAATTTCTAGGGTTTACCAAAGTTGCATTGGCAACTTTCTTCAAATGAGATCAAACTTGGTGATCATCCTCAATTATATATTCCATTTGATCCTGTTGATTCTCATGTCAAGTGGGATCCATTTGCTTGCCCAAACCACCATCAAACACCTTCTGGCAGAAATTTAAAATGCATGTTTTGGCCTCTTCCACTAATCTCCATGACCCTATCTTTTTACCACAGCCCCTCCTAGACCTCCTCTACCTCTAGTAACAATGGCTGCATTTCAGCTCAATTATTTGGTGGCGAAACTCTCACTTTCTCTCTCTGGACTGCCTCTTTCTCTCTCTCCATCAACCTCTCTCTCCCTCCTTGGCATTCCAGAGCATCCAAGGCTCTCCCCAGGCTTTTTCCCATCACCCAACACACTCCAGACTCAAGTGGACACGGCAGAGCGCGCAAAACGCGCTCATGCCGGCCAAAAGCTTGCTCTGGAGCGCGCTACAGTAGCGGCCGAGCCCAGCCACCGCACTCCCATCCACCTCGGGCCGCCCAAGCGTGCCAGTCGACACCCCTCGACGTCCGCAACACGCCACCACTCTGTCCCCTTCCTCTCTCTCCCTCCTGCTGCCTCCTTTCGCACGCGCGCCGGCCGCCCGAGAGCTTCAATGGGCATGCTCACACGCGCGCTGCCCTGACGCTCCCCCGCTCCTTCTCTCCCTTCCCTTGACCTAGACCACACCCACGAGCACCTCAGACACGCCCCAAAGCGCCCGTTTGGCCCCTGGCAATGCCCCGGGCCGTGGCTGTGCGCCCCGCCTATGGCACCTCCCGGCCGCGCCCGTATAGGGCCACCCCCGAGCCTTATCATGTCTCAAACTGCTCTCTCTCCCTCTCTCGCATCCTCTGACCGACCCACTGCTCTTCCCGTGCTCTCCTTGCACCTCCATGGCCGGAGCAGTGCCGCTGGCTGCTGCTTAAATTCGTGGGCCTCGACCCCTCTCTCTTCCCCATGAACACTCCCGCACCCTCTCATCACCACCACCAACTCACCCCGTGCTCCATCCCCTCCTCCTCGTGCCTTCCTTGCCGGGCCGAACCCCACCATCGCCTGTCCCTGCCGCGGCCGAGGCCTCGCTCGCTCTGGCGCTCCTCGGCAGAAACCGGGTCCCCAGGTGGATGCGGCCCATCCTCCCGAGCTCTCCGGAGTCCGGGCGGTCGCCGGAGGTGGCCGGAGCCACCGTTACGGGCGCCGGCAAGCGCTCGGCCCCGCCTCCTCTGCCCCCTCTGTCGCGGGCGGGAGGAGGGCGATGACCCTGCGGGTGGACCCCACAGGTCAGTGACCGGCCAGTGGGCCCCTCCCGTTTAAGTGAAGGCGTACCAGCCTCGTCCCCGCTTCCCCGCGGCGAAGGCGCCCTGACTGGAATACGCTTTCGACGTCGCCCCTGACACCCGCGCAGCCGAGCCGCTGGGCCGGCCCACTGCTATCTTTCGCCTGGTGCGCTGGATAAGGGTACACCCCCTTTCCCTTTTCTTTTTCTTTTTCTGTAACCTTGTTATATCCATAAAAAAATCAATTTAGCTCCAAATTTGATGATTCAAATTTCTAGTAGTTTCTAAAATCATTCCCTACCACATGGTGCTATTGCCATATTTTTACAGAAGCATTTCCTTCACAAATATTTATCAAAACCCCATTTTTCCATTTCTGTGATGAACTTTAGAAAATCACAGAGAGTTCAAAATTGATCCCAATGCCATGATTCAAATTCCTAGATGCTTCTAAGTTCATAAATTAGTTTATGAACATTTTTCTTAATACTTTCTGTACCCCACAATATTATGAGCCATTTCTTCATATTTGTCAACTTTGCAAATTCATAGGGAATTCATTTGAACTCCAAATCCAGTAAAACCAACTCCTAGATGCTTCTAAAATCATCCTTTGTTAAATGGGTGCCTTTGCTCATTTTTCAAAAATATATTTCTGCACACTTCTTACAAATCCATAAACCCCTTGATTCCATCATATTGAAATGTTCAGAGATGTCCATTGATCAAATCCTAATGAAACCACTTTGGTCATCCCTCACATGACTAGAGGTATCCCAGAAAAGTCCAACTCATATTTTTAGAGCACTTTTATTTCTTGCCTTGTTGTGTTGCTTATTATGCTTGCTTTCGACGATAGTTGACGAAGTAGACGGAATGCTCGGGGTTGGACCAGAGATATTTGAAGACCTCAAAGACTTCGTTACAACAGGCAAGCAGCCCTTTGACCATGTCTATGAAACCTTTTTATGCATGCCATATAGCTCTTTATTATTGTTGCATCGGAATCATGATGAGATGGTGAACCATGTGGGTTGGTTGCCTCGGTTACTTCCTCGTTGATACTTGAATTGTGCATGGCCCTACCTTCTTATGAGGGTTATGCCGGTGGGAGTAGATAGGATGCTAAAGTAGATGCTACGCAAGAGGGATGGGTATATGCATGGTGACGGAGACAAAGTATTTTCAAAGGACTTTTAGAAAACCCCGTCGGGTGCCACTTATGCCCGAGGGAGATGATGAGATGGGTAACCACTTGATGACAAAGTGGTGTACCGAGGCAAGTGTGTGTGTTGTTTTCGAAAACGGATTAGATTTAAGATTTGATGACTGTCACAACCTTACATGCGCAACCACTCTACCCTTATATGGGAAAGGGCATTATTGATTACCTAGACCGATACTAGCTTGGAGCCCGCATTACTAGTGACGGGAGAGTTGTTGGTGCGCTCTCTCGGGACGAGGTCGTGCCAGGTAGGGCGGCCATGACTGTTTTCACAGGGCACCAGACACACCATTGGTACCCCGTGCCAGTGGTATGTGATAATTATGGGAGCGAGGCTCCAAGAAAGTGTTATGTGAAATGTTGGGCACGGGGGTTACTTCCAATCGAGTGGACTCCATGTTAGTGTCGTCTAGGGAAAGGTAGTGATTGGGTGCTTACCCCGGGTACTTGAGGTACCGCGGGTCGTGGCTGACATGGAAGTTCCCCGGATCTTGTGGGTACAGTGTGCAACCTCTGCAGAGTGTAAAACTATTCGAATAGCCGTGTCCATGGTCAAGGACGGTTGGGCGGTGCTGCTTAAACTATGTCCAGAGTTTTGCAACCATGTGTGTGAGCTGATAAAATGACTTGGGTCAAGTCAAGGGACTTGACATGAAAGAGATGGGTTGGTGCCCACTCTATTTATGTTAGATGGGTTGGTGCCCACTCTATTTATGTTGATATCTGTAACCTGTCCTCATGGTTACTTGAATTCTCTTGATGCATGCCTTACAAAGATGTTGAACATGTCATTGCACTCAAAACTAGCTTTCTGCAAAATTTACCTATATCATGCATTGTTGTATCTTGAACCAAAACATGGGTTGCTTGCGAGTACATTCAAAGTACTCATTGGCTTGCCACTAGTTATTTTATTGGCCAGGCATGAAAGAACAGGATATGATGAAGAATACTTCGGTGACGAACATGCGAGCTAGGACGCTTCCCAGTCAGAATGCCTGTAGGGTTAAGGCAGATGGCATGGGTCCAAGTTATCGACGAAGATTTCCGCTGCAATGCCATACTCAAGACTCGACCATAATGGTCCTACTTGTGTAATGCGGTATGTATGGATGTAAGACTCTTGTTATTCAGCTTCTGTGTGTTCAGTGAGCATTGATCTCTGGGATCACTGTACACGTGCATTCGGTGATCACGACTTATGAGTCGGGGTCCCCACAGAGCTGGTATCAGAGCCATCCTGACTGTAGGAAGCCTTAGTTAGCATGGTCGTTAGTTAGGGTAAAACTGTTTCCAAAACTACTACTAGTTTTCCAAAACTATCTATACTTCTCTTCCCTTCTCAGTTTTTAGAAAACTAAGGTATACTTTCCTTATTGATCTCTTCCCCTTCAAAACCCTTGGTCGCTAGAACCCTTATGCCCCTGACCACTGGATTCCTTGTAATCCTCGTAGATAATCTAGAAGGAAGATGCCTTGCCAGACATTCACCCACACCTCCTGAACACAAGATTGGTGACATCACAACAAGACAATACCAACAGAAGATACATCCTCGAGGAATGAGGACCTGAAGACCTAGGAGATGGTGACACCCTTGACACTGCCCCAAGATGATGCAACCTTAGCCTACGATGATCAGGGCATAGAATATGCAAGATCATGATATACATCGCTAATAGAGTAACCCTGTCACTACCGTTGTTGTATCGGCAACCACCGATGAATGAGAACTTAGCCATTTGGTCCGCCTCACCATAGTGAGCAGGAAAACGGTTCTCCTCATCCCCCGCTCTTGGTGTCGATGTTGTCATCAACGTAACCGACATGATGGACCTCTATTACGCCTTGATAATGTCATTGCATAAAGGATTACCTACCTGGTACCATCGACGGCTTAGAAGACAAAAAGGGATCGTCGTGATTAAGAAGACAATAGAAGACCCAGTCAAAGCCAGTTACGAGGAGCCACCTTCACCCCATCACTTCAACAGGCAAGAAGTTGTTGAAGACTCTTCAAGCTCAACCGGGATCGTTTCATCAAACAACTACAAGAGACGTAGCAACACCTGAGGAAAACTCAGAAGACTGCATGAGGCACAAGGCACGACTACTGAGTCTGAGAACCCCTAGGGTAGGATGAGTCGTGTACCCCCTATGCGCAGTCGAGTCCGTATGATGGTTCGAGTAGAACCACGATTGTGTGTTGCTTGTTTTTATTTGTTGTGTTTTTTATATCAATCGCCCTTTTGCCCTAGGCAACAAGTACGCGACTATATCACCTGCCTTATTTTGTTGTTTGTGTTTGGCCTTTTTGGCACTTGTTTGTTTGCACCTGCACTATAGAACCCCCTTTAGGCATCCCACCTCTTCTATGCTACTTTTCCCTCTCGTCTCTCTCTCCTAAACTGAAGACCAGGAAGACAAGATGCACTAGGAAACCTGCTTCGGCAACCAACTAGCAATGAAGACTTTTGTTGCAGCCTCCTCGACCAAGTGCAACCCCTTAGAGTTATGGTTTCCCCTCGAGATTAGAGACCCATTCCTAGACCCTTCGAGACTTCACGAGATACCCCAGCTCGAAACCTTAACCCTGAGCTTAACCTACGGAATTGCAAGAGAACCTGTTAAGCCTCCGTAACCTTGCTTATCACTGGGTTCATTATGGAACTAGTGGACATAGTGAATGAGCACATTATCTTCCTAAGATAGCACCAAAACTGGCGATGCCATAGGGAGGACCAATCTGAGGATATAGGAATAGAGGACAAATGACTTGAGGAATATTATGAGACTACTTGATGGATTATGAGGCTTTGATGTTGGTAGATGAACTTGGTGGGATCATGAGTATAGATTAGCATAGTTTTCATTTCCTCTGAGTAAATTGGATTTATAGGACAATTATGATCGCAAGCCGAAACTCCTGGAAGTGCAAGGATTTGAGTTGATCAGATGATAGGAGATAGTTGATATTACGTAAACGACTTGGGGGAACATGTAGGAATTCTCGTTGGACAAGGGATTTGAATTTTAGTAGGTGATTCTAGTTGAATATAGATGCTGAGTATGTCTACATGGTTCGAAGTAAATTGGGTTTAGACTGATGATCTTGATCGTGATACCATGTTTCTCGGTGGCCATAAACTAGGAGATTGGATGTATTGTCAAAGATTAATTAGGTATCTATATAAGCTTGACCTTGGAGTATTACTTGACCATGATAATGGGAATTGGTGGACTGACTATAGTAAATATAGCTCTTCCAAGTTTTCGGGGATTATAAGGACTTTAGAAGATCATGTGGAACACCAGCATAGGCGTTCGATTTGTAGAATTAATGGATTATGATTCATAGGAAGGAAACAAGATCTTGGAGTGGCATACGACATGTTTCCCTAGGATAGAGATGCACTAGTATGGGCCTTGGAAGAATAGGGTGAGCACTTGGATTGTCCTGTTTTATTCCAGCTTGGAAACTTGTATGCTCTGCCCATGGATTTTTAGGGGTGGCCACACACACATGAGTTTGGGGATCATAGACATATATTATGTTGTTAGACCTCCTCTTGGGAGTCATGAGGATATGAATAGCATGAGTGATGATTGGAGTTGGCCTATACGAAATGATGCTATCAGTGATATGATGTGAATTGTTTAGAGGACTAGATAGACTATTGGCATCTCAGAAACCGTGCTTAAAGGTAGGATGATAAATGTTCATTCGCACAATAGAATCCTTGAAACCCTTATGCCCTACCAAGCCACAACACGGTTGGATCATGACCTTGGGCCTTGGCTCTATATCAATAAGACCTTGACCAATGCTCAACCGTGACCCTCACTAATGCCTCAGCCCACTTTACGTACCCCAAATACTTTATAGAGTACTTGGGCAAGTAAATCATCATCCTTACTTGAGGGCATGAATGTCCACATGAAGACGGAAGAAGAGTTGATCAGCTGGTTAGGAACATCCGAAGACCGCCATGTCAATGAGGAAGAACTATACCAACCATCGTCGTCAAGGAGTGAGCTTCCGCATTGAAGACCGTGCATATCTACAAGCCACTACTCTCAAAGGCAACTACGGCCTCATGAAGAAAACTATGCTACTCATGATCTTGAGCTAGCAGCAGTGGTTCATGCCCTGAAGACATGGCGACATTACCTCTTAGGGAAGCGATGTGAGATATACACGGATCACAAAAGTCTGGAGTATATTTTCACTCAAAGGGGATTGAACACGAGGCAAAGAAGATGGCTAGAGTTGGTCAAAGATTATGACCTCAGTGTTCAATACCACCCTGGGAAGGCTAATGTGGTGGCAGATGCATTAAGCAGAAAGGCTTGTTCCTTGAATACTATGCTTAAGGACAAGCTACCCGCCTTGTATGAAGAACTTGAAAGCTTCGGGTTGGAACTGGTTGCACCAGGATTCTTAGCTAACCTTGAAGTCAAGCCGACCCTGATGGATGAGGTTCAAGAAGCTCAGACGGGACACGAGAGTATTGAAGGCATCAAGAGGAAGATCAAGGCGGGTGTCGGTGTCAAAACCGGCAGATCTCGGGTAGGGGGTCCCGAACTGTGCGTCTAGGCGGATGGTAACAGGAGACAAGGGACACGATGTTTTACCCAGGTTTGGGCCCTCTCGATGGAGGTAAAACCCTACATCCTGCTTGATTAATATTGATGATATGGGTAGTACAAGAGTAGATCTACCACGAGATCAATGGGGCTAAACCCTAGAAGCTAGCCTATGGTATGATTGTTGTAATGTATGTTGTCCTACGGACTAAAGCCCTCCGGTTTATATAGACACCGGAGATGGCTAGGGTTACACAGAGTCGGTAACAATGGTAGGAGATCTACATATCCGTATTGCCAAGCTTGCCTTTCACGCCAAGGAAAGTACCATCCGGACACGAGCCGGAGTCTTCAATCTTGTATCTTCGTAGTCTTGGAGTCCGGCGGATAATGATAGTCCGGCTGTCCGGACACGCCCTAGTCCAGGACTCCCTCAGTAGCCCCTGAACCAGTCTTCAATGACGATAAGTCCGGCGCGCATAATGTTCGGCATTGCAAGGCGGGTTCCTTCCTTGAATAATCCAGAGGAGATCATGAACACCAGGATAGTGTCCGGCTCTGCAAAATAATTTCCACATTCCACCGTAGAGAGAATAAAATGTACACTTAGTTCAATCTGCTGACGCATTATGCGGCGTGACATCACACCGCTACCAAGCCTTTGTTTGAATCGCTTTTTACTATACCACCTCAGCACGTTTAGCGAAGCGGTTTCCTTGGCACGTCTTGTCGAAGCAGAGATCGTGTTCCCTTTATTCCGGGATTCTCATCAATACGTGTGTGGGTAACCCAACCGCGCCATTGATGGTGGCGCTTGGGAGATAAGCGAGTTTTACCAGGCCGGTTGGGGACGCATAGTTTTGTCCGCCTATATATAAGGGATAAGGATTCACCTTCTCACCTGCGCCTTCTTCCTCCTTTGCTTATCCATCCCCGCAAACTCAAGCTCCAACGCCCGAGCTCGCGCATCTCGCCTCGACCTTCTCCGAATATGTCTGGAGCGGGAGGTAAATGGTTGGCCTCCACCGCTAAGGAGGAGGATATCACCAAGCTGCGCAGCGCCGGATACCTTTCCGGCGATATCGCGCATTGGCTGCCCGACGAGGGGCAGCTCATCCCTACCCCTGGGCCTCATGAGAGGGTCGTCTTCCTCCCCCACTTCCTCTGCGGACTGGGCTTTCTGCTCAATCCATTTGTCCGGGGGCTCATGTTTTACTACGGCCTGGATTTCCACGATCTGGCGCCGAACTTCATCCTCAACATCTCGGCGTTTATCGTCGTGTGCGAGGCCTTCCTCTACATCCAGCCCCACTTCGGCCTGTGGCTCAAGACCTTCAACGTCAAGCCGAAGGTTGTGAAGGGCACGCAAGCGGAATGCGGAGGCGCCATGTTGGGCAAATTGCCCAACGTCCCTTGGCTCGAAGGGACCTTCGTGGACTCCATCAAGGGGTGGCAATCGGGGTGGTTCTACATCACCGAGCCGCGCAAACCCACATGGGCGGCGGCCCCCGAGTTTAGATCTGGCATTCCCACGCAGCTCACCTCCTGGAAAGAGAAGGGCTTGCAGTGGGGAAATCCGGTGGAGGTGACGGGACTCCGAGCATGCATCAAGAAGATGGTGAGAAATAGGCTCAGGCTCGTCGACGTGGTCCAAGTCATGCTCATTCGGCGGATCCTCCCATGCCAAGAACGAGCATTTAATTTGTGGGAGTTCAATCCGGAACAGCACCAGGCGCTAAGCGGGCTCTTCGATACAACATACGAAGGCGCCTGGAAGGTGCTGTTCAAGGGCGCCGAAGCCCCTGCGTCCGCGACCGAAGACCGCGGATTCAGCTCGCAGTCCCCGACTGACGAGGTAAGTGATTCAACCCCATTACGGGACACTTGTGGTAATTAGATTGACTCTAGTGAGGTTTCATTCTGCCTCTTCCTTTGACAGGAATGGATGGAGAAGGCCAAGCTGCTTATCAGCCCGGCTCCCATGCCAGAAGACCTAGTGGACGCCCGCTTAACAGGGCTGCTGGTTCCGGCACCGCACGTGGTGCCGGAGAAGGAGGCCAAGAAGGTGGCCGCGGGGACTCGAAAGAGTTCCCGCAATCAGGCATCTGATGACGACGAGGACTCCTCCCCCGAAGACGAGGAGGAGGAGTATTCTCTCCCGGATGAGGGAGAGAAGAAAAGGAAGGCTTCCCCAATCGGGGAGGCCGAAGGGTCCAAGAGGGGGAGAACTATCCCCCCGGACAGTTTCGCCAACATCAGCGTTGGCGAGGATGAGTGGCCTCCAAGGTCCAGGCGTCCGGCAAGATCGTAAGTATCCGGATCCTTGATGTGTAATTTCTTTTATGTCGCGTAGTATCCTTCTAACGCCGCATTCTGCCCGTAGTCCGGCCAATGACTATCTCCCCGACTCATCGAGCGGGTCATTGGCCTCGTCGGATGTGAATTCCATCCCGACTGCCTCCACCCCACGCGCCGACGAGGACGCCGAGGTGGGATCCCAGAGAGGGACCCATCAGGAGGAGGCTCCGGAGGCGCCGTCAGGCAGCCTCCCGGACTTCGTGCCGGACTCTACATTGGAACCCGCAGTGGTTCCAGAGTCCGGCAAGCGGACCCTTCGAAAGAAGGGCAGGACCGTGACGCCGGCGGCCTCCGTCCAACCGGAGGCGCCGGATAACCTGTTGGAGGCGCTTAAAGGCGCTTCCATCGAGGAAGAACACCGCACTATCATGAGTGCGGTGATTGAGAAGGTTCAGCTCGCTAAGAGCGGGCTGACCGAAGCCTGCAGTAGCCTTCTAACAGGCTTTGAGTTAAGAAGTTAAAATTATGTAATGTAATACCACATAGACAGTAGCCCCTGATGCTTAGTTCGGTGTTCGGAAAGAAAAGCCGGACTAAGGATCTAACAAGATATACGCAGGGTTGCCTAAAATATGTCAATATGGTTTTGCAGGCTGCGCTGCTGACCTCTGCCGCACTAACGGCGGAGGTTGACGTGCTGAAGAAGGATCTCGAGCGGTCCGAGCAAGAGCTCGGCCATGCAAAGAAGCAGCTCGAGGAAAAAGAAGGTGAGTAACACCTCTTCTAATAAGTACCTTACCAAAAAGGATTTTGGTTGCAAATAAAATTAACAAGGATAATATGTGTATTGCAGGGGCCACTAACGAGGTGGCAGCCCTGAAGGATGCTGTGTCCGCGGCCGAACGCAATGCGGCCGCGGAACGGGCTGAGCGAGAAAAGCAAGAGGCACGGGTGGCAGAAGTTCGGCAAGAGCTCCAAGCTCTCATGGAAAAGCATGAGAGTTTTGAGCGTGACTCCAAGACTCGAGATTCCGAGCTTGCCTCGGCTCTCGAAAGTGCCAAGTCCGCCAAGGCCGAGGCCCGTAAGGCCCTTCAGGAGGTTGAGGACATAAAGAAGATAGCGGCGGGTAAGGCATTTTTTATGCAAAGCAGGCATGTTAATGTGAACTACCTGACACTTACCCGCATTTGGAGCTCTCCAGGGGCGTTTGCAGATCTGCCGCGTAGTGCGTCTGATGCCGCCGCATTCTATCGTGGCGAGGAGGGGAGCTCGACGGAGAAGGTCTTCTGGTCTCAGTACGCTAAGGCCGGCCATCCGGTGCCCCCAAGCGACCAGCTAAAGTAGCTGGTCAAACTCCACAAGGTAGCTGAGGAGGCCATGAAGGGCCTCATAGTCCGGCTGTGGCCTGGACAGGCCATGCCAGGGAGCTACTTTGGCCTCGTGCGGCGGCTGGTGTATGCAAGCCCCTGGGTGGAGGTCGTCAAGCGCTCCGCCTGTATTGAAGGCGCTTGTCGGGCTCTTGCCCACATAAAGGTGCAATGGGGCAAGTTGGATGCGGAGAAGCTTCTCACGGACCCACCGCCGCCGGGCAAGGAGTATCGCACGCCGGAGAAGTATTATAAAATTGTCCTGAAGGGAGCCTGCGATATTGCAGATGAGTGCTCCCGAAATGTAATTTTTGAGTGAACTCGCTGTGTATTTATCATATGCGATGAAAACTTCGTTCATATGCGCCATGAGCAACGCTTGTTTAATTTAAAATATTACCTTTTGTGCGGCCGTTTGTAAAATCTGAGAGATGGCAAGTCGTTGGCTTCAGCCCCCAAGCCACAAGTGCTGGGGTGTTCGGGATAGACTTGAGCACTCTTGTTCCTATTTTTGGGTCCATCTAGGGAGGCGCTCAACACGACGAACAAGGCAACCGGACTTATAATGCTTGAACACTCTCACTTAGCCATAGAATTCTATAATTTTAAATTTCGGCGAAGCCCCTGGTATTCGGAAGACCGAATTCGGGGCGCTATCCACGCCTTCGTCGGACATTATCCGGAACTTCGCTCGAAGCGGCGTGAGTCTTTAAGGACCCGAAAAAACCTCTCGAACAGCGACCAGTCTCTCGCCTTATCATGCCAGTCAGTTTTAGCTTTCTCCACTAAGGCGTTAACCCGGCTCAACCGGGGCGCAATCGCAGTGGTTCTCCCAGTGCCACCTTAGCTGACAGAACGGAACGTAAGGCACCAAAACGTGGGAGTCGGGCAAACCCAACTATTGACCCAAGACATGATTCGGAGCCGATTCATATAATGCTATAAGTTCGGGGTGCCGCACTTGTGAAAGTGTTCGGACTTTATCACACCATAATTTGGGGAACAGAAGCCCCTGGCGTATTTGGCCGTACCAAAATATACGGGTGCAATATGTCGTGTAATGAACATATATATACAAGATAATGCAATTGCAATAAAGAGGTGCTGCATTATTTATGAAAGAAAGTCTGCTAGTAGAGCGGACTGATACAAATAGTGCGGTAAGAAAGGGAGTTGGACAAAATAAACATGTCCCCCTCCAGGGATGAGCTGCAGACTTCGTGTATATAATCGAATTTAATGCTCGTAATTGAGACCACCTGAACGTTTGTCGCGGCCTTCTTTAGTCCCTGACTGTTGCATCATGAGTTCGGCAGGTTCGCCACCGGACAGGGCTTCTGGTTAACAGAGTCCTGTGTACATAAAAGAAGAAGAAAAATAAAATAAAGAAGGGAGGCGCACTTGTGAGCCCCTGGTGTGGTCGAGCCACACTCTGGATCCATTGTGATCGTGCCCCTTTCCCTGCGCCCATGGTATCTCCAAAGCGTAATGATGTACGCGGAGTGTTATTCTTGCGATCATGCGCGGGTGAGGGTTGGGGCCACATTGCTACGCGTGCTCTGATCGCGCCAGGTGGTCTTGGTTGGTATTGCTCCGGGCGCGCTTTGCTCTATCCGGCTTTTTAACTGCCGGGCTTGAGAATTGCCTTAGAAGGCTGTTCCGTACCTCTGCCGCGAGAGCCGCTGTATGTTCCTCCATTCGGAGGGAGCGTTCCGTATTCCCATTGACCGTGATGACTCCACGAGGGCCTGGCATCTTGAGCTTTAGGTATACATAATGCGGCACCGCGTTGAACTTTGCAAACGCGGTTCATACGAGCAGAGCGTGATAGCCGCTGCGAAACGGGACTATGTCGAAGATTAACTCTTTGCTTCAGAAATTATCCGGGGATCCGAAGACCACTTCCAGTGTGACTGAGCCTGTACAGTTGGCTTCCACTCCTGGGATGACACCTTTAAAGGTTGTCTTTGTAGGTTTAATCCTTGATGGGTCTATGCCCATTTTGCTCACTGTATCCTGATAAAGCAGGTTCAGGCTACTGCCACCGTCCATCAGGACTCTCGTGAGGTGAAATCCATCGACGATTGGGTCTAAATCCAATGCGGCGAATCCGCCATGGCGTATGCTGGTCGGATGGTCTCTTCGGTCGAAAGTGATCGGACAAGAGGACCATGGATTGAACTTTGGGGCGACTGGCTCCATCGCGTAGACGTCCCTTAGTGCGCGTTTCCTTTCCCTCTTGGGTATGTCGGTCGCGTATATCATATTCACCGTCCGCACTTGCGGGGGAAAACCCTTCTGTCCTCTGTTGTTCAGCGGCTGGGTCTCTTCCTCGTCGTCCCTGTTTAGCCCCTTGTCATTGTTTTCGGCAATTAACTTGCCGGCCTGCTTGAACACCCAGCAATCTCTATTGGTGTGGTTAGCTGGCTTTTCAGAGGTGCCATGTATCTGGCATAAGCGGTCGAGTATTCGTTCTAGATTGGACGGACCCGGAGTGGTTCTTTTAAATGGCTTCTTCCGCTGACCGGGTTTAGAGCCTCGGAATCCGGAATTGACTGCCGTATCCTCCTTATCGTCGCCGTTAATGCGGCGCTTGTTTTTGTTTCGTCGTGACCTGCCGTTGTTGTCCTTGGTATCCGGACTGCCAGAGTTTTTACGGAGATTGTTGCTGCGGGCTAGCCAGCTGTCCTCTCCTGCGCAAAAGCGGGTCATTAGCGATGTGAGGGCTGCCATGGATTTCGGCTTTTCCTGCCCCAGGTGCCGGGCTAGCCATTCGTCCCGGATGTTATGTTTGAAGGCTGCAAGGGCCTCTGCATCCGGACAGTCGACGATTTGATTTTTCTTCGTCAAGAACTGTGTCCAGAATTGTCTGGCTGATTCGTCTGGCTGCTGAATGATGTGGCTTAGGTCATCGGCGTCTGGTGGTCGCACATATGTGCCCTGGAAGTTATCAAGGAATGCGGTCTCCAGGTCTTCCCAACACCCAATTGACTCTACGGTCAAGCTATTAAGCCAATGCCGAGCTGGTCCTTTAAGCTTGAGTGGGAGGTACTTGATGGCATGGAGATCGTCGCCGCGGGCCATATGGATGTGGAGAAGATAGTCTTCGATCCACACCGCGGGGTCTGTTGTGCCATCGTAAGATTCGATGTTTACGGGTTTAAACCCTTCGGGGATCTAATGATCCATTACTTCGTCAGTGAAGCATAACGGGTGTGCGGCGCCCCTGTATTGAGCGATATCGTGACGCAGCTCGAGGGAGCGTTGTCTGCTGTGTTCGGCCTGGCCGGGGTTATTGTATCCGGCACGACGGTATTCGTCGTGGGTCGTAGGGCGCCCACGTGATCCGTAGATGGATCTGGATTGCCTTGCTTTGTCCTCCAATATGTCTCGCAAGTCCGGCGCGTTCCTTCTTGGCCTCGTACTTTTGGAGCGATGCCGGGGTATGGTCTTGGCTGGTGGCCTGGATGCCTCTCTGTCACGACCACGGGGTGGTCGGTCAGCCATATCGTGCGCTGGTGATGGAGGTATGTATGCTTCCTCCTCTAATCGGGGGAGAAGCTTGCGTCTTGGGTTACTTTTGGAGGGACGTTCGAGTTTACACTCTTCGGCCGCGAGGACCTCAGTCCATCGATCGGCCAGCAGGTCCTGATCAGCTTGAAGCTGCTGCTGCTTTTTCTTTAGGCTGTTTGCTGTGGCGATAAGCCTGCGCTTGAAGCGCTCTTGTTCGACGGGATCCTCAGGTACGACGAATTCGTCATCGTTGAGGCTTGCTTCGTCTTTGGAGGGAGGCATATAGTTATCATCCTCAACCCCTTCATCTGCCGCCCTCTCGTGGGGGCTTGCTTCTGCGTCCTCCTGCGCTGAGTCTTGCTTGAGGGGATTGTCTTGGCGCTCTCTGGAGTGTTATTATCTCCTGTGCCGGAATCTCCATTCTTGCTGTGGCGGGATTTAGAGCGGCGCCGCTGACGCCGGCGTTTGGGCTACTTCTTTAAAGAGTCTGCCTCCGCTGCTTCTTCGCCATCCCTGTCTTTTGGGGTGTCCACCATATATATGTCGTATGACGAGGTGGTCTTCCAGTGCCCTGTAGGCGCTGGCTCTTGTTCGTCTCCGGCATTGTCGTCCATAGCGTCGATGTCGTCGGAGTTGTAGTCTAGCATGTCGGTTAGATCATCGATAGTGGCTACAAAGTGGGTGGTGGGTGGGCTCTGAATTTCTTCATCGTCCGTACCCCAGCCCTCCTGGCCATAGTCCGGCCAGGACTCTCCTGATAACGAGAGATGCTTTAGTGAATTCAGGATATCACCAAAAGGCGAGCATTGAAACATGTCCGCGGCGGTGAATTCCATAACCGGCGCCCAATCCGGATCGATTGGTAGGGGCGCTGGAGGTGCGGAGTCCAGCAAGGAGTCCGGCGCCTCGGAATCACGAGTTTCGCGGGGGACAAGGTTGGTGTTCGGCTCCATCGCCGTGGATGTTGAAGCCCCCAGGGCGGCGTCCATCCACCGGCCCTCGATCTGGGCGATCGGCTCCGGGCTAATGGTCGAAGCAGATCCGTGTGCGGCCACCAAGGCACTGTTCGGCGGCAGAGCTAGATCATGCCTATCGTCACAGTGCGGCGCGATTGGCTGTGGCTCGAGTCCGTCGAAGATCAAGTCTCCGCGGACATCGGCCGTGAAGTTTAAGCTTCCAAATCTGAACTGACGGCCAGGGGCTTAGCTTTCGATCTGCTCCAGATGGCCAAGTGAATTGGCCCGCAGGGCGAAGCCGCCGAATACGAACATCTGTCCGGGGAGAAAAGTCTCACCCTGGACAGCATTGCTGGTTGAGGATGCCATCAAGCCTATCGGTGACGACACAGTGGAACTGTCAATGAAAGCACCAATGTCGGTGTCAAAACCGGCGGATCTCAGGTAGGGGGTCCCGAACTGTGCATCTAGGCGGATGGTAACAGGAGACAAGGGACACGATGTTTTACCCAGGTTCGGGCCCTCTTGATGGAGGTAAAACCCTACGTCCTGCTTGATTAATATTGATGATATGGGTAGTACAAGAGTAGATCTACCACGAGATCAAGGAGGCTAAACCCTAAAAGCTAGCCTATGGTATGATTGTTGTAATGTATGTTGTCCTACGGACTAAAGCCCTCCGGTTTATATAGACACCGGAGATGGCTAGGGTTACACAGAGTCGGTTACAATGGTAGGAGATCTACATATCTGTATTACCAAGCTTGCCTTTCACGCCAAGGAAAGTACCATCCGGACACGAGCCGGAGTCTTCAATCTTGTATCTTCGTAGTCTTGGAGTCCGACGGATAATGATAGTCCGGCTGTCCGGACACCCCCTAGTCCAGGACTCCCTCAGCGGGCAAAGCCCCCACTTCATTCCTGTCAAGACGACCTACAAGGGGAACCAGTTAGCCAGTCTCTACATCAACCAAATCGTGAGCATTCGTGGTGTTCCCAAGGAAATTGTGTCGGATAGAGGAACCCAATTCACCTCAAGGTTCTGGAAGAAGTTTCAGGAGGCCATGGGGACCAAGTTGTCCTTCAGCACTGTTTTCCACCCACAGACCGGAGGTCAGACAGAACGAGTGAATCAGATACTTGAAGACGTGCTCCGAGCCATTGACCTCCAGTCCGATAAGACCTATCTGAAAGACCATTATTAACCTGGGTCAGACAGCACGTCATACACGAAGCTACAACACCGGGTACTTCAAGATCCAATGGAGCACCACACGGAAGCAGAAGCAACATGAGGACTTGAAGACTACCCCAGATCCAAGTTTCTGTATCCCTCTCCGCGCCTAGTCTGGGAATCTCGGGGACGAGATTCTTGTAAGGGGGGTAGGTCTGTCACACCCTGATTTTCATGCCACAACACTTAAGTCAATAAATCATGCTAAAATGTGGTTTGACAAAAACTTTTGAATGTTTTGTCTTTGCTTTGATTGAATGTTTGCCTGCTGTTTGCAAGTGCTCTAGAAATCAAATAAATCCTCCAACCCCTATACTTCATCTCCTTGCTCCAAACTCTTGAACCAATGATCATGCCATGTGTATAGTGCAATATAGTATTTTCTTACAAAAATAATTTGGCCAAAAAGTATTTTCTAAATTTAGTTTTCCAAAAACCCCTGAATTGAGGTTTGCACTGCAAATACTTAATTAAGGGTAGTAAAAATCTTTCCAAAAATATATTTGACTCCCATTAGATATAGGATACCCAGAAACCACAAAAATATAATTTTGAAAGTTATTTTCCTATTTTATTTAAAAGCTTTTTCTTAAGGCCAGAAATGGTCTTTAATAGAAAAATTATTTTATTGCTTCAAAAATATTTGACAAAAATTAGGGAAACTCATAGGACATATATTGTCCATATATAAGAGTTTCAACACATGGTCATGTTCAAAATATTGGTCAAATACCTCAAAAACCCTTTCTGGATATTTCAAGCTTTTGAAATATTTACAAAGGAAATATTCTCCAAATATTCCAAGATAATTCTAGCATGTCACATATGACATGTTAGATGATCTTGATAAGTATCATGTCATGGAGAATAGCATAACTCCATGAAATCCCCTCAAAACCATTTCTGTCCATTTTGAAGTTTGAGCAACTTTACATTGCCAAACATGTCCAAATGTTCTCAAACCTTGTGAACATGCTCAAATGGTCTAATAATTCATCTAGACCAAATGGCACAAGTTTGATAACAAGTTAACTTGATCAAAGTGCCCCAAAACCCTCTCTGACCAGAATCAAATTTGAACAAGTTTGTACTGCCAACTTTTTCTCCTTGACCCCAACTTTTGTGAGCATGTTCACATGACCAAATGAGGTCACTACACCAAGTGGTGCATCAAGGAGAATAGATTTGCATGACTAAATCTTGGTAAATCCCTTTCTGCTAATTTCTACGGTTTACCAAAGTTGCATTGGCAACTTTCTTCAAATGAGATCAAACTTGGTGATAATCCTCAATTATATATTCCATTTGATCCTGTTGATTCTCATGTCAAGTGGGATCCATTTGCTTGCCCAAACCACCATCAAACACCTTCTGGCAGAAATTTAAAATGCATGTTTTGGCCTCTTCCACTAATCTCCATGACCCTATCTTTTTACCACAGCCCCTCCTAGACCTCCTCTACCTCCAGTAACAATGGCTGCATTTCAGCTCAATTATTTGGTGGCGAAACCCTCACTTTCTCTCTCTGGACAGCCTCTTTCTCTCTCTCCATCAACCTCTCTCTCCCTCCTTGGCATTCCAGAGCATCCAAGGCTCTCCCCAGGCTTTTGCCCATCATCCAGCACACTCCAGACGCAAGTGGACACGGCAGAGCGTGCAAAACGCGCTCATGCCGGCCAAAAGCCTGCTCTGGAGCGCGCTACAGTAGCGGCTGAACCCTGCCGCCGCACTCCCGTCCACCTCGGGCCGCCCAAGCGCGCCAGTCGACGCCCCTCGATGTCCGCAACATGCCACCACTCTGTCCCCTTCCTCTCTCTCCCTCCTGCTGCCTCCTTTCGCACGCGCGCCGGCCGCCCGAGAGCTCCAATGGGCATGCTCACACGCGCGCTGCCCTGACGCTCCCCCGCTCCTTCTCTCCCTTCCCTTGAGCTGGACCACGCCCACGAGCACCTCAGACACGCCCCAAAGCGCCCGTTTGGCCCCTGGCAATGCCCCGGGCCGTGGCTGTGCGCCCCGCCTACGGCACCTCTCGGCCGCGCCCGTACAAGGCCACCCCCGAGCCTTATCATGTCTCAAACTACTTTGTCTCCCTCTCTCGCATCCTCTGACCGACCCACTGCTCTTCCCGTGCTCTCCTTGCACCTCCATTGCCGGAGCAGTGCCGCCGACCGCCGCTTAAATTCATGGGCCTCGATCCCTCTCTCTTCCCCATGAACACTCCCGCACCCTCTCATCACCACCACCAACTCACCCCATGCTCCATCCCCTCCTCCTCGTGCCTTCCTTGCCGGGCCGAACCCCGCCATCGCTTGTCCCTGCCGCGGCCGAGGCCTCGCTCGCTCTGGCGCTCCTCGGCAGAAACCGGGTCCCCAGGTGGATGCGGCCCATCCTCCCGAGCTCTCCGGAGTCCAGGCGGTCGCCGGAGGTGGCCGGAGCCACCGGATTGGGCACCGGCAAGCGCTCGGCCCCGCCTCCTCTGCCCCCTTTGTCACGGGCGGGAGGAGGGCGACTACCCTGCGGGTGGACCCCGCAGGTCAGTGACCAGCCAGCGGGCCCCTCCCGTTTAAGTGAAGGCGTACCAGCCTCGTCCCCGCTTCCCCGCGGCGAAGGCGCCCTGACTGGAATACGCCTTCGACGTCGCCCCTGATACCCGCGCAGCCGAGCCGCTCGGCCGGCCCACTGCTATATTTCGCCTGGTGCGCTGGATAAGGGTACACCCCCTTTCCCTTTTCTTTTTCTTTTTCTGTAACCTTGTTATATCCGTAAACAAATCAATTTAGCTCCAAATTTGATGATTCAAATTTCTAGTAGTTTCTAAAATCATTCCCTACCACATGGTTCTATTGCCATATTTTTACAGAAGCATTTCCTTCACAAATATTTATCAAAACCCCATTTTTCCATTTCTGTGATGAACTTTAGAAAATCAAAGAAAGCTCAAAATTGATCCAAATGCCATGATTCAAATTCCTAGATGCTTCTAAGTTCATAAATTAGTTTATGAACATTTTTCGTAATACTTTCTGTACCCCACAATATTATGAGCCATTTCTTCATATTTGTCAACTTTGCAAATTCATAGGGAATTCATTTGAACTCCAAATCCAGTAAAACCAACTCCTAGATGCTTCTAAAATCATCCTTTGTTAAATGGGTGCCTTTGCTCATTTTTCAAAAATATATTTCTGTACACTTCTTACAAATCCATAAACCCCTGGATTCCATCATATTGAAATGTTCAGAGATGTCCATTGATCAAATCCTAATGAAACCACTTTGGTCATCCCTCACATGACCAGAGGTATCCCAGAAAAGTCCAACTCATACTTTTAGAGCAATTTTATTTCCTGCCTTGTTGTGTTGCTGATTATGCTTGCTTTCGACGATAGTTGACGAAGTAAACGGAATGCTCGGGGTTGGACCAGAGATATTTGAAGACCTCAAAGACTTCGTTACAATAGGCAAGCAGCCCTTTGACCATGTCTATGAAACCTTTTTATGCATGCCATATAGCTCTTTATTATTGTTGCATCGGAATCATGATGAGATGGTGAACCACGTGGGTTGGTTGCCTCGGTTACTTCCTCGTTGATACTTGCATTGTGCATGGCCCTACCTTCTTATGAGGGTTATGCCGGTGGGAGTAGATAGGATGCTAAAGTAGATGCTACGCAAGAGGAATGGGTATATGCATGGTGACGGAGACAAAGTATTTTCAAAGGACTTTTCGAAAACCCCGTCGGGTGCCACTTATGCCCGAGGGAGATGATGAGATGGGTAACCACTTGATGACAAAGTGGTGTACCGAGGCAAGTGTGTGTGTTGTTTTCAAAAACAGATTAGATTTAAGATTTGATGACTGTCCCAACCTTACATGCGCAACCACTCTACCCTTATATGGGAAGGGCATTATTGATTACCTAGACCGATACTAGCTTGGAGCCCGCATTACTAGTGATGGGAGAGTTGTTGGTGCGCTCTCTCGGGACGGGGTCGTGCCAGGTAGGGCGGCCATGACTGTTTTCATAGGGCACCGGACACACCGTTGGTACCCCGTGCCAGTGGTATGTGATAATTATGGGAGCGAGGCTCCAAGAAAGTGTTATGTGAAATGTTGGGCACGGGGGTTACTGCCAATCGAGTGCACTCCATGTTAGTGTCGTCTTGGGAAAGGTAGTGATCGGGTGCTTACCCCGGGTACTTGAGGTACCGCGGGTCGTGGCTGACACGAAAGTTCCCCGGATCTTGTGGGTACAGTGTGCAACCTCTGCAGAGTGTAAAACTATTCGAATAGCCGTGTCCACGGTCAAGGACGGTTGGGCGGTGCTGCTTAAACTATGTCCAGAGTTTTGCAACCATGTGTGTGAGCTGATAAAATGACTTGGGTCAAGTCAAGGGACTTGACATGAAAGAGATGGGTTGGTGCCCACTCTATTTATGTTAGATGGGTTGGTGCCCACTCTATTTATGTTGATATCTGTAAGCTGTCCTCATGGTTACTTGAATTCTCTTGATGCATGCCTTACAAAGATGTTGAACATGTCATTGCACTCAAAACTAGCTTTCTGCAAAATTTACCTATATCATGCATTGTTGTATCTTGAACCAAAACATGGGTTGCTTGTGAGTACATTCAAAGTACTCATCGGCTTGCCACTGGTTATTTTATTGGCCAGGCATGAAAGAACAGGATATGATGAAGAATACTTCGGTGACGAACATGCGAGCTAGGACGCTTCCCAGTGAGAATGCCTGTAGGGTTAAGGCAGATGGCATGGGTCCAAGTTATCGACGAAGATTTCCGCTGCAATGCCATACTCAAGACTCGACCATAATGGTCCTACTTGTGTAATGCGGTATGTATGGATGTAAGACTCTTGTTATTCAGCTTCTGTGTGTTCAGTGAGCATTGATCTCTGGGATCACTGTACACGTGCATTCGGTGATCACGACTTATGAGTCGGGGTCCCCACATTGTCCGCCACCAAATCTGAGGTGGAGAGTGCCATGAATCACAGGCACCGCCGGACAATTCTTCATGACGCATGTTTCCCCAAGAGGCATTGAATGCCTTTAATTCGGGAGATGTGCACCTCCGTGCCGCTCAAGATGGTCTAGCGAGAGCCACAGAGCAGTATGTGAAAGACATACAGGTGAGGGATTTTGACAGTTACATATGCCAGTAGCCCCCGAAACTTAAAATAGTTAGAATAACTGATTTAAGGAGCATTTGTTATGCAGGATCTTACAGAAAAGGATACCCAACTGTCCCAGGAGCTTCAAGAGTGCAAGGCCCAACTTGAGGCCGCACTAGCCGCGACGGGGGAAGCCACAGAGACCCCCTCTGGTAATATACGCTTTAAAAGAGAAGTAGTTTGCGAAGTGCGGCGTGTGTATAAGTCTGACAATGACATTGCAGATGGCGCCGAGGTAGATCCGGACGAGAAACAGCTCCTGCGCCGGTTAAAAGCCGGCGAGAATGTGCTTACAAGGGTGCAACAAGAGAAAATTAACCTCCAAGATGCCAACACCCAGCTGGGCGAGGAACTAAAAGGTGTTCGTGCCCAGCTGTCTGACTCCGATAAGGAGAATCGGTGGCTTCGTCGCGGCATTTTCAGTAAGTGCTTGAACGAACCTTAAAAAAGAATTCGGCGACGAAGTCGACTAACAGAAATATGTCTGTAGGTATGCTCACAGGTAGTCCTGCAGAGGAAATGCCCGGTTCAACAGGTGACCTACTTCCCGAGCTGCTGCAACTGCACGAACGAGTTCGGCAGGTGATGAGAGGCGTCGCCCAGGCCTTGTGGCCGTCCATCTCCCTACCCGAAGGCCTTGGAGAGCTTGCAGAGAAGCTTCAGGGAGCACGGCGGCGCTTCCGTCTATGGAAGATATCGGCCTGCCGTCAAGGCGCCAGGGAGGCCTGGGCCATGGTGAAGACGCAGTACACGAAGGCTGACCCAACCCACATGGCCGAGGTCGGACCTGTGGGGCCCGATGGGAAGGAGATCCCTGTGAGCTTAGTGTATGGCCAAGTAGAGTTGGCCGCAAAGTATTCCCATCGGGACTATAAACTAGACAGCCTATTAGATGGTATTGAAGAGGAATACAATCAGTCAATTTGACTATCTAATTTAAAATGACATGTGAAATGCCTTCTAGCCGGATTGTAGATCGTTTGTCATAGCGGACCTTTTCGCTTCAACCTCGGGACCCGACAGTCCGGAGTGTGTCCGAATACCCTCGCGGTTATATAAAAAACCGGGACATGCGGGGAGACTAGGCGTAGGGGTCATTAGTGCTTTATCAGACAAGTGCCCAACTAGTTATGTTATATTACATGGTTAGTAAGAAACATCTTCGAGGGAGAATAGTTCCGTTAGGGGTTCCTTTCCCTGGGAGACATGCCCTAAAGTGCATGTCCGGACTGCGAAAAAAGCAAGAAAGCATCTGGGGGCAGATAAATAAATAGGTAAGAAATTGTCTTTTAGTTCACCGACCGAATATTCCCTTAAGAACGCTAGCTTTCGGCTTCACCCAGTCTGAGGTACACATCTGGCTGACCCGGTAGTAACAATCGCAGAGGTGCTCCCTTTACCACCTAGCCGAATAATCGGGAATGTAGGGGTAAGCACAGGAGCCAGGCAACCCATCTTGGCCAAAACTTAAGTCATATCGATGCATATAATGGTGAATAAAAGGTACATGCGGAAGTGTGACACATGTGTTGGGCATAAAGCCCATATAAATAAGCTTCTTTTAAAGAAGCCCCCATGTATAATGAGCGTGAGTAGCACGTCAAATGTGTGCGAACAATGCACAGACGAGCCTCCAAAGGCTTTAAGAAAAAAGGAGGGAGAAGGAGAGAAATAAAAGACAGCTAAAGTATAAAATGTAGACGGAGGAAGGAGACGAACTCAGAGTCCGGCGCTAGGCGTAGAATCTTCAGAGACGGGCTGCGTTCCATGGGTTTGGCTCGAGTCGGTTATCCGATGCGTTTCGCAGACGGTACGCTCCGCCGGTCAGGACTCTGTCAATGATGAAGGGAGCTTCCCATTTGGGCTTGAGTTTGTCCTTTTTCTTGTCCGGCAGGCGTAGAACTAGTTTGCCAACATTGTAAGTTTTGGCCCGTACTTCTCTGCTTTGATATCTTCGAGCCTGCTGTTGATAGAATGCGGAACGAGCTTTTTCCACGTCGTGCTCCACCTCTAAGGCGTCCAAACTGTCCTGCCGATCCAGCTCGGCTTCTGTTTCTTCGTACATGCGCACGCGAGGTGAGTCATGAATTATGTCGCAGGGCAAAACTGCCTCTGCGCCGTATACCATAAAAAACGGTGCGAATCCGGTAGTGCGATTCGGCGTGGTCCGCAGCCCCCAGAGTACGGAGTCGAGCTCCTCTACCCAGTGTGTGTTAGATTCCTTGATGGACCGCACTAGTCTGGTTTTAATGCCGCTCATGATTAGACCATTTGCTCGCTCGACTTGACCGTTAGTTTGAGGGTGGTAGACCGAAGCATAGTCGAGCTTGATGCCCATGTTTTTGCCCCAGAGTTTAACCTCGTCGGCCGTGAAGTTCGTGTCGTTATCAGTGATGATGCTATGGGGGACGCCGTAACGGTGTACTACCCCTGATATGAAGTCTATCACGGGTCCGGATTCGGCCGTCTTAACTGGCTTGGCCTCTATCCATTTGGTGAATTTATCCACCATGACCAATAGGTATTTTTGCTTGTGGGTTCCCCCTTTAAGGGGTCCAACCATGTCAAGCCCCTAGACTGCAAATGGCCAGGTGATGGGTATAGTTTTCACGGCGGTGGGTGGCATGTGGCTTTGATTAGCAAAGAGCTGGCAACCAACGCATCGTTGGACTAAGTCCTGAGCGTCTGCCCAGGCCGTTGGCCAATAAAATCTTGTACGGAAGGCCTTGCCTACAAGGGCCCGGGCTGCGGCGTGGTGCCCACCGAGTCCGGCATGAATTTCAGCCAGAAGATTTTTCCCTTCCTCTTCAGAGATACACCTTTGAAGGACTCCGGTTGTGCTTTTCTTATAAAGCTCCCCCTCATGGACCTTATAGGCTTTAGATCACCGTACTATGCAGTGGGCCTCGTTTTGGTCCTCGGGAAGTTCTTGCCTAGTTAAGTAGGCTAGGAATGGCTCGGTCCATGGGGCAATGACTGCCATTATTTCGTGGGTTGAATGTGTTATTTCATTGGCAGAACCATCAATTGTGTGAGAATGTTCGGTGTTGGGCGGTGCGGTTGGGTCCAGATAGTTGTTTCCGGACTCCCCTTCCCATAGTACGGATGGCTTGAAAAGCCGCTCAAGGAAGATGTTGGGAGGGACGCATCGCGCTTTGCGCCGATGCGTGCCAATACATCCGCCGCCTGGTTATTATCCCGGGCTATATGGTGAAATTCGAGACCCTCAAACCGAGCTGACATTTTTAGGACGGTGTTACAGTAAGCTGCCATTTTTGGATCCTTGGCGTCAAAGTCTCCATTTATTTGGGATATCACGAGGTTCGAATCCCCGCGCACCTCTAGGCGTTTAATGCCCATGGAGACCGCCATCCGGAGGCCATGTAGAAGGGCCTCATATTCGGCTGCGTTGTTGGAGTCCGTGTACATTATCTAGAGTATGTATTGGACTGTGTCTCCGGTTGGGGACGTCAGGACGACGCCAGCCCCCAGGCCGGCCAACATTTTGGAGCCGTCGAAGTGCATGATCCAATTGGAATATGCGCCGTACTCTTTAGGGAGTTCGGCTTCAGTCCATTCGGCGACGAAGTCAGCCAAAACTTGAGACTTGATAGCTCGCCGTGGTTTATAGGTTATGTCGAATGGGAGGAGCTCGATGGCCCATTTGGCAATCCGGCCCGTTGCGTCGTGGTTGTTTATAATGTTATTAAGAGGTACTTCGGAGGCTACTGTTATCGAACACTCTTGGAAGTAGTGTCGCAGCTTCCGGGATGCCATGAACACCGCGTACGCTATCTTTTGATAATGTGGATACCGGGACTTGCATGGAGTTAGGACAGTGGACACGTAGTAAACTAGTTTTTGAAGGGGGAACTTGTGTCCGTCCGTTTCTTGTTCGACGACGAGCACTGCGCTTACAACTTGATGTGTTGTCGCGATGTATAATAACATTGGTTCGCCCAAGTTGGGCGCGGCCAGGACCGGATTTGTTGCCAATATGGCTTTGATTTCTTCGAGTCCGGCCGTGGCGGTATCCGTCCACTCGAAGTGTTCGGTGCGCCGGAGGAGGCGATAAAGGGGTAATGCCTTTTCTCCCAAACGGGAGATAAAGCGGCTTAGGGCCGCCACGCATCCCGTCAATTTTTGTATTTGTTTGAGGTCTTTTGGGATATCCAATTGTGACAGAGCTCGGATCTTGGCTGGGTTTGCTTCAATTCCTCTACCGGATACAATGAAGCCCAAGAGCTTTCCGGCTGGTATGCCAAAAACGCATTTTTCCGGATTCAGCTTAATGTCGTATGTTCGGAGATTGTCGAATGTGAGCCTCAAGTCGTCTACTAGAGTTTCGACATGCTTGGATTTGACGACCACATCATCTATGTACGCCTCCACCATTTTGCCGATCTGGTTTGCCAGACATGTCTGAATCATGTGCTGATATGTTGCGCCGGCGTTTTTGAGCCCGAAGGGCATTGTGTTGAAGCATAATGGGCCATATGGAGTGATGAATGCCGTTGCGGCTTGGTCTGGCTCCGCCATCTTGATTTGGTGGTAGCCGGAGTATGCGTCGAGGAAGCACAATGAATCGTGCCCTGCGGTAGTGTCGATAATTAGATCGATGCAGGGGATGGGGAAGGGGTCCTTTGGGCAAGCCTTGTTAAGGTCCTTGAAGTCGACACATAGGCGCCAGGATTTATCCTTCTTTGGTACCATCACTGTCAGATTTCGGGTTCCGGCAGACCCTTGACGTTCGAACACTAGGGTGCGCGCGGAGATTTCGCCCTCTACCTACCAGCTCCTTGCCGACTCGCTAGGATCTAAACTACGAAAGGAACAACACAAGAGACACAAGGTTTATACTGGTTCGGGCCACCATGGCGGTGTAATACCCTACTCCAGTGTGTGGTGCGGTGGATTGCCTCTTGGGCTGATGATGAACAATACAAGAAGGAACAGCCTCGCGAGGGTTTGTTCTTGGCTGGTGCGATGAACTACTAGGGGGAGTTCAGTCGCTCTCTCTACTGGCTTCTTGACAAGGATCCTCTCTCTTGCTATGATGCTACTTGTTTCTAGCTCCTTGATTCTCGATGCTATATGCCTCTACCCTGGGGGTGGCTAGTCCTATTTATAGGCAAAGGCCCTGGGCCTCTTCCCAAATATTGAGCGGGAAGGGCGCCAACAATTGGCCATTTTGAAGGGGAACATCGGGTACACTTATCCTGACTAAAGTTGGTCATCGCCTGTAAAAGGCTCTGGCGGTGACGCCTGCTTGGGCTCCACAATGACTTCCTTCCTGCCGTTGGGCTGGTCTTGGTCTTGTTGCACCGAAATGGATGCCTTTGCTTGATGCTCTCGCCTACGCTTGCTCCCTTTGCACCAAAGAGGAAAGGAGGACACTGCGCGGGCTGGCGCCCGACTGGCGCCCTTGGTTGTCATGGCTTTCGTCATGGGCACCTCATGAGGTACCCCGCCTTGAACTCTCCGCCTCCTCGTGAGCCAGCCTGATGAGGCTGTGCCTGAGGAAGCTCCTAGTCGTCTGCCCCGCGAGGCTTGGCACCTCGCGAGGGTCTTGGGCTTGTGTTGATGAAGATGGGCCGTGCTGCGCCCCCATTGAGCCACGCCGCAGGCCGCAGGCAGGCAAGTTTGGGGAACCCCGTTTCCAGAACGCCAACAGTAGCCCCCGGGCCCAAGGCGCGCCCGGATTTGGCCGAGCAGAGAGGCGAAATGGCAAGTGCAAAGCGCCGCGGGCCCTAACAACCTGCGGCCTTGGGCGCCGCGTGGCGGTTGATTGGACGCGGGCGTCTCCACTTCCCCATGATGCCTCGGCAACTGCACGAATTGACAAGTCCCTGCCTGCAAAGCGGGTCATGATTACCTGCGATCGTGGAGGTCGGCGGTTGGCCTCCTCTGGCTTTAAGTACGGCACGGCGCGTGCCCTTCCAGCCTATCCCCTCTAGCTTCTCCTTCTTCTTCATGGCTCCGTCAAGGAAGTTCTCGGCCGCAGAGAAAGGAAAGGCCCGCCAGGTTGAGCCTGCCTCTCCCCCGCCCAAGCGCGGCCGAGGCCGCCCTCGTAAACACCCTATGGCCTCCACGGCGACTCCCCATGGTCGCGGAGGTGACTTCCCGCGCGGTGATTGGCGGCTGGCCGTGGCCGGGGGGCGTGCATACTCTGTGCGACCCCCTAGGCCGCGCTTTCACGCTGCAGAGGTGCTGCCGGAGTTCGTTGTGTGGTCGGCGGAGCCGACTAGCGCCCGGCTTTAGCTCCCTCGCTTCCTCCTAGGCGAGCTCCCAGCTGGCGCCCCGGGCGGCCTCTGGCTCCAGGCAGACGGCTGCTGCAGCAGGGCCTCGTGGGCTTCACTGGAGGTCTCTGCAGCCAGGAGCCTGGCCTTGACCCGCGGCTGGCAGACATTTGTCCGCGCGCATGGCATGAGCCGTCGGTGCACCCTGCACTTCAAGTTCGTCGGTGATGCCACCCTCTACGTGAGGGTGTTTGGGGAAGATGGTCGCCGCGCAGGGTGCTGCCCTGAAGACAACGACCGCGGCCGGGGACCCAGCCCCGGCGAGGACGGAGAGGACAGTGCGCGCGTGGTTGGCGGCGCCCAGGGTTCCTTAAGCTTCACTGGTTTTTCCTCTGGCAACGACTCTTATAGCAGCGGCCGTGGTCAGCCTCCACGCCGTCATGCCTGCTTGGTGGGTGGTAGCGGGTCTTCCCGCCGTCGCGCCTCTGTGAAGTGCGAGAGGGAGTTCGCCTGAGCCTCGGAGGAGGCTCGAGTCTTCCCTGAGGGCCGGGATAGGGCGAGCCGCGCCTGATTTGTCCTTTCTTTTCCTTTTTCCTACGTAAAAAGACAGTTGTGTGGGTCCCCGAGGGGGCGTGTTTGGGTTACCACTTTTAATCATCGCACTGTTTCCGTTATTTTGGTATTGTGCCTTCCGGCCGCATGCCCACGCGTAGGTAGTTCCCAGCCTCAGCCATGGGGGCGACCGACCCAGGTCCTGTATTCGTGTCGCGGTGCCCGTGAGGCACGGACTAGAGGGGTGCTCCTGTAGTGGACCCGGGTTGTGAAACCTTGAACAATAAGGACAGAAACACTTGCGAGGGCGCTCGGGCTGCCCCCTCGCGAGACCTTGCGCAAGAGAAATCTGGCAGGAGGGCGAAAAGTCAAAGAGCCATAAGTCAAAAGACAGCGACAGTTTCGATAAAACTTCAAATGAGAATGAACTAGCCAACTGCAGAAAGCAAATGAAAAAGACGCGTCCGGCACCTAGTCTAGTCTTCGACGTCTTCTCACCAGCGCGGAGCTAAGTGCTGCCACTGGGTGTGGGAGGGAACCCCAGGTCCTGAGGCCGGCGCTCCTGAGACTCCAGGGCGTGTACAGCCCCTACTCATTATTAAGTGAGAGTGTCACAGGCGGCGAGCTTCACAGGCATTGGCCTTCTTCAGAGGCTCCGGGCCTTTCTTGGGGGAAGCAAGCTTCACGGGCATTGGCCCTCTTCACAGGCTCTCGGCCTTTCCAAAACGCGACAACTTCACAGGCACTTGCCAACTTCACAGGCTCTGGGCCTTTTCCAAAAAGATAGTCTTCACAGGCATTCACCATCTTCACAAGCTCTGGGCCTTTTCCAAAAAATAGTCTTAATAGGCATTCGCCTTCTTCACAGGCTCTGGGCCTTTTCCAAAAAGATAGTCTTCACAGGCATTCACCTTCTTCACAGGCTCTGGGCCTTTTCCAAAAAGATAGTCTTCACAGGCATTCGCCTTCTTCACAGGCTCTGGGCCTTTTCCAAAAAATAGTCTTCACAGGCATTTGCCTTCTTCACAGGCTCTGGGCCTTTTAAGGGTAAAACCTCCGGAGGTGCTGGATGTTCCATGCATTCTGGACTGGCACCCCCTCCTGAGTCTCTAAGCGCGCGGAGCCGGGCCTGGAAACATGAACAACCTTGAGCGGGCCCTCCCACATGGGAGAGAGCTTATGCAGTCCCTCCCTGGAGAGAACCCGCCTGAGCACGAGGTCCCCTACCTCAAGAGTTCTGGGGCAGATGTTGCGGCAGTGGTATCGCCGCAGTGCTTGTTGGTATCTCGCCGCTCGCAACGCAGCTTCTCGGCGATGCTCCTCCCCCAGCACGAGGTCCATCCCCCGCATGGCGTCCTGCTGTGCCTCGTCGAACGCCAGGACCCGTGCGGAACGACGTCTAACCTCGTGAGGGAGGACCGCTTCAGCTCCGTAGACCAGGAAGAACGGGGTCTCTCCAGTCGGCTTGGTTGCGGTCGTGCGGATGGACCACAACACGGACTGAAGCTCATCGTACCAACCTCTGCCGCAGGCTTCCAGCTTCTTCTTGAATGTTCTGGTCTTGAGGCCCCTCAGGACCTCCGCGTTGGCCTGCTCGGCCTGGCCGTTGCTTCGGGGGTGCGCCACCGAATCATACCATATCTGCGTTCCAAGGTTAGCACAGTACGTTTTGAAGAGGTTACTGGTGAACTATGAACCGTTGTCGGTGATGATGCGATTCGGCACCCCGAACCGGCTCACGATGCCCTTGATGAACTTGACCGCTGAACCCGGAGAGATGGTGCGGACGGCTTCCACTTTGGCCCACTTTGTGAACTTGTCCACGAAGACGTAGAGGTAGCGATAACCCCCCGTCGCCCGAGGGAACGGGCCAAGGATGTTCAGCCCCCAGACTGCGAATGGCCACGAGAGGGGTATAGTCTGCAGACCTCCCGCCGGCTTATGGATCTGCTTGGCATGGAATTGGCAGGCTTCGCAAGCCTTCACTAGTTCGGCAGCGTCATTGAGCGCAGTAGGCCAATAGAAGCCTCTGTGAAATGCCTTGCTCATGAGGGTCCGTGATGACGAGTGGTGCCCATAGTCTCCATCGTGTATATCCGCCAGCAGCTCTTTCCCTTGCTCCCTGGATATGCAGCGTAGGGACACATCATTTGGTCGCTTCCAGTAGAGTTCTCCATCCCTGATACAGTACGCTGTGGCTTGCCGCGCCACACGCTCCGCTTCCTCCTCCTTCTTCGGTAGGGTCCCTTGCGTTAAGTAACTCCAGAGCTCTATGATCAAGCACCCCTCCTGAGGCTGGGCCACAGACCAGAGCTCCCGAGGCAGGTGGCTGGGGGAGCTCCTCCCGAGGCTGCGCCGTGTTTGATAATGATGGCATGGCCGAGGGCTTGAAGAGCCGCTCCTCGAAGATGCCAGGCTCTTGAGGTAACCACCTGGATGCTCGTTTGGCGATGTCATCGGCCTCCTGATTGGTGCCACGGGGCACATGCTGCAACTCCAACCCCCAGAACTGCTTTTCCATCCTGCGGACCTCCGCAAGGTAGGCCTCCATGTGCTCATCTTTTGGCTCGTACACTTTGTTGGAGAAATTGACGAGGAGCTGCGAATCGCCCTTGATGGTAAGGCGCTTTACCCCTAGGGCAGCCGCGGCCTTCAAGCCTGCTATCAGACCTTCATACTCCGCTATGTTGTTGGAGACCTTTTCGCCTTGCTGGAAACAGAGCTGCACGGCGTAATAGAGCTTGTCCTGAGTGGGAGATATGAGCACCGCCCCAGCCCCAGCGCCATGCCTGGAGAACGCCCCGTCGAAGTACATGACCCAGCCTTCCGGTGCCTCGCTTCCCGGGGAGAGGGATCGATCCTCACCGGCCCTGAGGCCCGGTGCCTCCGTCCATTCGGCCACGAAATCCACTAGCGCGGCCCCCTTGATGACTCTGGTCATGCTGAATTCGAGCTGAAATGCTTGCAGTTCAATGTTCCACTCGGCGACCCTTCCGGCTGAGTTTGGGCTCGTGAGCACCCTTTCCAAGGGGTATGCCGAGACAACCTTGATAGGGTGACCCTGAAAGTAGTGCCGCAGCTTGCGTGAGGCCACCAGTAGCGCGAGGCGGAGCTTCTGAGGCATGGGGTACCGTCCCCTCGCATCCCGCAACACCATGCTGACGAAGTACACTGGGTGCTCGACGAGGCTTGGAGCACCGGTGCTGGTGGCGTCCTCCGGAGACCGTGGCGCCTCCTGAGGCGGTGGAGCCTCCAGAAGCTGGTTGCCTGGGGGAGGAGCCTCTTCCGTTCCCAGTGTGCTCCCATGCGGCGGCTGACCCTTCTCAGCCGTGGTAGTGATCTCTGCGAGTCCTTCTTGGTCCTGCTTTGCCTTGAGACGGATAGCTGCCGCGGCTTTGGTCCGACGCTCCTCCCTAACCGCCACCAGAGCTGCGCTGGCAGAGTAGGGAGTGGCAGCAGGGTAGAGCACCAAGGGCTCTTGAGGGCGTGGGGCCACCATCATTGGAGGGCTGGTTAGGTATCTCTTGAGATCTTGGAACGCCTTGTCAGCCTCTTCAGTCCATTCAAGGGGCCCCTTTTTCTTCATCAGCTGGAAGAAAGGCAGCGCTCGCTCCCGCAACTTGGAGATGAAGCGCCCCAACGCAGTCACGCGCCCAGTGAGCTTCTGCATTTATTTGAGGGTCTTTGGCGGACTCATGTCCTCGACCGCCTTGACCTTTTCTAGGTTGGCCTCGATGCCTAGGTGGGACATGAGGAAGCCCAAGAGCTTGCCCGAGGGGACTCCAAACACACACTTCTCCGGGTTGAGCCGCAGGTTCACTGCGTTGAGGTTTGCGAAGGTTTCCTCCAGGTCTTGTATCAGGGTCTTGGCCTCGCGAGACTTCACCACAATGTCGTCGACGTAAGCTTCCACATTCCTCCCGGGCTGCGGGCCCAAGGTGATGTGCATGAGCCGCTGAAAGGTTGCCCCCGCGTTGCGCAGTCCGAACGGCATGCATGTATAGCAGTACACCCCACACGGGGTCAGGAAGGTCGTCTTCTCCATGTCTTCCACCACCATCTTTATCTGGTGATACCCAGAGAAGGCATCCAAGAAGCATAACAGGTCACACTCAGCAGTGGAATCGATGATCTGATCGATGCGAGGGAGCGGGAACGGATCTTGCGGGCATGCTTTGTTGAAGTTGGTGAAGTCGACACACATGCGCTCCTTCCCTCCCTTCTTTGGCACAACCATAGGGTTGGCCAACCAATCTGGATATCGAACCTCGCGAATGACCCCCGTGGCTTCTAGCTTGCGGGTCTCCTGGATGATGAAGGTCTGCTTTTCAGCGGACTGCCGCCTCGCTTTCTGCTTCACGGGGCGCACGTTGGGGCACACGTTGAGGTGATGCTCGATTACGCCTCATGGGATCCCTGCCAACTGATCAGGCTCCTAGGCGAATACCTTCTTGTTTGCATGCAGGAACTTGACCAGGGCTTCCTCCTGCTCGGGCTCGAGGTTGGTGCCTATGGTGAAAGTGGCGCCAGTGGACCCATCCTTGTCGACGGGTATCTGCTTGGTCTCTGCCTTGTCTTGGGTGAACAACTGTTTCTTCTTGGTTGGCGCAGCCCCCTTGGGCTCGGGGGTCCCCGCGTCGGCGGGCTGTGCTGACGCCGCCGTGTTGAAGGCGAGCTTGAGCACTCGCAGCGCATCCCCGGTGTCCCCAGGCACGGTGAGGACACCGCTACTCCCGGGCATCTTCATAAGGTTGTACGCCGGGTGAGTCGCGGCCATGAATTGGGCCAGTGATGGATAGCCGAGGATGGCTTTGTAGGGGAGGCCAATGGGGGCGATATCGAAATCGACCAGCTCCGTGCGGAAATTGTCATGGGTGCCAAAAGTTACTGGGAGCCGGATCTGTCCCAAGGAGCTAGACGACCCGCCCCCGACGCCCGAGAAGGGCCAGCTGGGCTGCAGCCGCTCCCGGGGTATGCAGAGGAGGTTGAAGGCCTCAACTGAGAGCACGCTGAGGCCCGCGCCACCGTCGATGAGAGCCACCTGGCAGATGGTGGGGGTGCACAGCATGGGGAGCGCACCCGAGCAGGCCGAGTTGGAGGGGTGGTCCTCCGAGCTGAAGGCCAGCCTGGCCTGTGGCTCCGACCGGTCCGGGGGAGCCCCCTGCCGCGTGGAGGCTGCGCCGACCCGGCGGACGAATGGCTTGACGTGGTGACTGGAGGGCGGCACCTGCGAGCCACCAAGGAGGGCCGCGACGACCGGGGAGGCCGGCGCGGCGTGGTGGGCAAGGAAGAGGCCGCGAGGCTCTTCCCAAGTGGCGGCGTTGAGGGCAGGTGACAGGGAACGACGAGGGCGCTCGCCGACGGGAGCCGTCTGGGCGACACGGGAAGCGAGGGCGGTTCGGCTCCCGGTGCGGGCCCGACGAGCGTCAGACATGGATGCGATGGTCGGAGAAGAACAGGGCGACGGAAGACAAATTCTGGTGCACCCCCACGTGGCGTGCCAAATGTCGGATTTCAGGTTCCGGCAGACCCTTGAGGTTCGAACACTGGGGTGCGCGCGGAGATTTCGCCCTCTACCTACCTGCTCCTCGCCGACTCGCTAGGATCTAAACTATGAAAGGAACAACAGAAGAGACACAAGGTTTATACTGGTTTGGGCCACCATTGCGGTGTAATACCCTACTCCAGTGTGTGGTGTGGTGGATTGCCTCTTGGGCTGATGATGAACAATACAAGAAGGAACAGCCTCGCGAGGGTTTGTTCTTGGCTGGTGCGATGAACTACTAGGGGGAGTTTAGTCACTCTCTCTACTGGCTTATTGACGAGGATCCTCTCTCTTGCTATGATGCTACTTGTTTCTAGCTCCTTGCTTCTCGATGCTAGCTGCCTCTACCCTGGGGGTGGCTAGTCCTATTTATAGGCAAAGGCCCTGGGCCTCTTCCCAAATATTGAGCGGGAAGGGCGCCAACAGTTGGCAATTTTGATGGGGAACATCGGGTATACTTATCCTGACTAAAGTTGGTCGTCGCCTGTCAAAGGCTGTGGCGGTGACGCCTGCTTGGGCTCCACAATGACTTCCTTCCTGCCGTTAGGCTGGTCTTGGTCTTGTTGCACCGAAATGGATGCCTTTGCTTGATGCTCTCGCCTGCGCTTGCTCCCTTTGCACCAAAGAGGAAAGGAGGACACTGCGCGGGCTGGCGCCCGACTGGCGCCCTTGGTCGTCATGGCTTGCGTCATGGGCACCTCGTGAGGTACCCCACCTTGAACTCTCCGCCTCCTCGTGAGCCAGCCTGATGAGGCCGTGCCTGAGGAAGCTCCTTGTCGTCTGCCCCACGAGGCTTGGCCCCTCGTGAGGGTCTTGGGCTTGTGTTGATGAAGATGGGCCGTGCTGGGCCCCCTTTGAGCCACGCCGCAGGCCGCAGGCAGGCAAGTCTGGGGACCCCCGTTCCCAGAACGCCGACAAGCACCAGGTTTGCTAGCCAGTCCGGATGTTTTATATCTCTGATGAATCCGGCTTCCAATAGTTTGGCTAGCTCCTCTCCCATTGCCTGTCTCTTCGGTTCAGAAAATCGCCGAAGAGCCTGTTTGACTGGCTTGAATCCTTTTAGGATATTTAGGCATGTCTGAAGGGTGCCAGGCAAAAATGTCCCAATTCTCCCGTAGGAATTCTCGTAGTGCGGCATCTACATCAGGGTTTAACTCTGTCCCAATGGATGCCGTCTTTGTAGGGTCCGTTGGATGGACTTGGAATTTGACTATTTCGTCCGCTGGCTTAAAAGAGGTGGACTTGGATCTCTTATCGAGTATCACATCGTCCCTGTTCACCGTGGAGCGCAGCGCAGTGAGTTCCTCGGCCGCTAGGGCTTCGGATAGTGCCTCGAGGGTTAGTGCGGCTGTCTTATTTTCGGCGCGGAGTGCTATGTCCGGATCACTGGCAAGAGTGATGATTCCGTTGGGCCCGGACATTTTGAGCTTCATGTACCCGTAATGGGGTATAGCTTGAAAAATTGTGAATGCCTCTCGCCCTAATAAAGCGTGGTATCCGCTGCTAAACGGGGCCACTTGGAATGTGACCTCCTCGGACCTGTAATTGTCCGGCGAGCCGAACACTACATCCAGTGTAATTTTTCCTGTGCAGCGTGCTTCCCAACTAGGGATTATTCCTCTAAAGGTTGTGCTCCTTCGCTCAATGCGGCTCCAGTCTATTTCCATTTTTCGAAGGGTTTCCTCGTAAATGAGGTTTAATCCGCTGCCGCCATCCAGGAGTACCTTGGAAAGGCGAAAGCCGTCCACTATTGGACTGAGGACCAATGCGGCTGGTGCTCGGGCTGTTTAGAATTTAGGTTCGTCACTGGCGTTAAAGGTAATAGCCATGTCACTCCATGGATTTATTGTTGCTACTTGGTAGACTTCGGCAAGGCTGCGGAGTGTTTGTTTCCGCATATTATTTGATGCGAAAGTCTCGAAGACTGTTAATACCGTACTGGTACTGCTGGGCTAGTTTTCTGGAGCTAGAAGCTCTTCGCCACTTTTGGCCACCTGCCGTAGTGTCCAACATGCTCGAAGGCTATGAGTTGGAGTGGTTCCCTCTGTACTATGAATTTTGCAGGGTCCATTGAGCCATCCCTCCAGTACGGTTCCGTGCCCTTTAGGGGTTTTTTGCTTTTTGGTATTTAACCCAGGTGCCTGGCGATGATGCACCCTTTTATTTTGGACTAGGGTTGTATCCGGGGCTGGATTGTCCCAAATTTTGGTTTCGGTTTTCCAGGCGCTCTGCATCTCACAGTACTTTCGTACTATGGACGCCAAGTCGGCAAAGCGTGTAATTTCACGACGACTTATGGCGTTTAGGATTCCCTTGTCCGTGCAATTATTGCAGAAAAGTGAAATTGCGTCTTCCTCGCGGCCGACCTTTATCCTGTCCATAACCCGGAGGAATCTGGCCCAGTAATGGAGTACTGTTTCAGCGGGTTCTTGCCGGATTCGGGATAGATCGCTTATGTTTTGGTGGGCAGGTGGAATTAAATTCGGAACCCCGTCCAATCTAAAACTTAAGGGCCGAAAAGTTTCCGAATTTGGAAGCTTGGGTTTTTGGATATTGTCCAATGAGTCCAGCCCACTGCCTGACTTTAGGTTCAGGACTTGATCGACGTCCATCCCTCCATGGGAATCCGGCATGGAGGGGTCAGGAATCCGGACATAGCTAGTCCTTAATATAGAAGAACGGTCGCCGTACTGTTCCTCCACCACAGCAACATGGTGGGTAGCCTGGGGAGAGTTGATCTCTCTCAGATCGGTTTTAGGCCCAATCTGATCGTAGTCTGTAGCGACTCCCAGGGCGGCGATGCGATCCAAGAGCTCGTTTAAGGAGGAGACCTCCATCGGATCTAGCTGCTTGGCAAGTTCCGAGATAACGTGAGGATTGCTTTCGATGACCCGAGAAGTCATCGTCAGCGCGGCGGCCGAACAGGCGGTCATAAGAAAACCGCCTAGTCGAAGAGTTTGGCCGATGGCCAAAGCTCCTTTAGCAATGGTGCCGTCTTTAAAGACGGGAGGAGGCATCCTTCCTGACGGCGGCAGCACAGAGGAACTCTCAATGAAAGCACCAATGTCGGTGTCAAAACCGGCGGATCTCAGGTAGGGTGTCCCGAACTGTGCGTCTAGGCGGATGGTAACATGAGACAAGGGACACGATGTTTTTAACCAGGTTCGGGCACTCTCGATGGAGGTAAAACCCTACTCCTGCTTGATTAATATTGATGATATGGGTAGTACAAGAGTATATCTACCAGGAGATCAAAGACGCTAAACCCTAGAAGCTAGCCTATGGTCTGATTGTTGTTCGTCCTACGGACTAAAACCCTCTGGTTTATATAGACACCGGAGAGGGCTAGGGTTACACGGAGTCGGTTACAATGGTAGGAGATCTACATATCCGTATCGCCAAGCTTGCCTTCAACGCCAAGGAAAGTCTCTGGACACGGGACGGAGTCTTCAATCTTGTGTCTTCATAGTCCAGGAGTCCGGCCAACAGTGATAGTTTGGCTATCCGGACACCCCCTAATCCGGGACTCCCTCAGCCACTGTGACCATTCTGACCGAAGCAACGTTTGAGTTAGGCATGGGAGCACCAGAGTTTAAAAAGAGTGGCAAGGTTTTGTAATGCATAATTTATAGCTTATAGAACATGAATGGACAAGAGGTAGAAGTTTTTCTGTTTGGCTTGCCGAGGAATTGTAGTGTCAGGAAATCTTATCAACTCCTTGTCGAAACCAATTTCATGGTAAGAACCTGCAACAGCATGCAGATGAGAATGAATGCAGGATGCGATCCTATCTATATGCTTATGCAAATGCTCATGAAATGTTTATGAAGTGATCTTAGAATGCTCATGCATCCATGCAGTCTAGGTTGGGGCCCCCTACAACGCTTCTTTATTTTCTCTTGCACGGGGTCATCGCCCCGGCTTTATACAAGGAGTTACATGCAGCTGAGGCAAGGCATATACAAATGGGTGGCTGCCGGCGAGGGCCCAACAGCTGCGCCTTATGGGTAGAACATGCGGAGATGCTCAACATTCCATGAGTTTTGCAACTAAGTGCCATATACAGTCTCCAGACGGACTACGCCAGGTCTGGTGATTCGTACTACCCGGTAAGGGCCTTCCCACTTTGGTGACAACTTGTTTGTACCCTTGGCGGACTGAACATGCCTAAGGACAAGGTCACCTTCCTCAAAACACCGGGCATGAACCCTGCGGCTATGATAGCGACGCAGGGCTTGCTGGTAGCATGCATCATGCGTAGCAGCCCGGAGACGGTTCTCCTCTAGTAGCACAGTGTCGTCCCACCGGTGCTGATTTTGCACTACTTCATTGTAGGCAAGCACTCGAGGCGACCCATAAATGAGTTTCCTTGGGATAACTGCTTCTGCCTCATAGACCAGGGAGAAGGGGGTCTGCCCGGTAGCTCGGTTTGGTGTCGTTCTGAGGGACCAGAGAACTACCGGCAGCTCCTCGATCCACCGTCTACCGTGCTTCTGCAGCGTATCAAAGGTTCCTGTCTTGAATCCATGCATCACTTCATCATTCACTCTCTTAGCTTGTCCATTGCTCCAGGGGTGTGCCATAGAGGCAAATGAGATCTTGCATCCGAGGGTATGAACATATTGCATGAAGGCGCGACTCGTGAACTGGTTGCCATTGTCGGTGATGATCCTTTCGGGAACTCCAAAACGACACCAGATCTTTCAAGAACTTGATAGCCGACTGAGCAGTCACCTTTCTCACAGCAGTCACTTCTGGCCACTTTGTAAACTTGTCGATGGCGACGAACAAGAATTCAAAGCCCCCGATTGCTCGGGGGAAGGGGCCAAGGATATTGAGCCCCTAGACCAAAAATTGCCATGATAAAGGGATTGTCTGAAGCGCTTGGGTAGGCAGGTGGGTTTTCTTGGAATGGAACTGGCAGGCTTCAAACTTGGTGACTAGCTCGGCCACATCTTTGAGGGCTGTGGGCCAATAGAATCTTTGCCGAAATGCTTTCCCAACTAATTCCCTTGATCCAATGTGGGAGCCGCACATGCCTTCGTGTATATCAGCCAGCAGTTTCTTTCCTTCTTCCCCGCAGACGCAATTCAATTTCACACCGATGGGCCTCCTTCTGTACAGAGTGTCATCGGCAAACTGATACATACTGGCCCTCCGGGCTACTTTTTCAGCTTCGTCTTGGTCGTCGGGAAGCTCTCTGGTCTGGAGGAAGCGGACAATGTGCCTTGCCCAAGTTGGAGATTGGGGCTCGGCAACGAGGACTAATGGCACCTCCTATGCTGCGGGAGCACATGCCTCGTACGCGGGGTCCATGGGCCCGGCTAGAGGGGGTGGCCCGGCAGGCTGTGAGGAGTTGTTTCCGGCAGGGTCTCTCCCGGGAGTGGACGGCTCTACCGGGAGAGGCTTACCAATGTGCAACTTTCTCCTTTTCTGGGCCAATATTGCTGGGGATACGGAGGGCTGAGTAAGACGAAGAATAAAAGTTCCTGGTTCCATAGGAAGCTTTTGTGCAGAACACTTTGACAGATGATTAGCTATGCTGTTTTCCACACAGGCGTATCAACGGTCTATGGAGATGCCCATCAATAGATATCAATGTGAGTGAGTAGGGATTGCCATGCAACGAATGCACTAGAGCTATAAGTGTATGAAAGCTCAAAAAGAAACTAAGTGGGTGTGCATCCAACTTGCTTGCTCACGAAGACCTAGGGCACTTTGAGGAAGCCCATCATTGGAATATCAAGCCAAGTTTACTATTAAAATTCCCACTAGTATATGAAAGTGACAACATAGGAGACTCTCTATCATGAAGATCATGGTGCTACTTTGAAGCACAAGTGTGGAAAAAGGATAGCAGCATTGCCCCATCTCTCTTTTTCTCTTTTTTTATTTGGGACTTTTTTTATTTCCTCTTTTTTTATGTTTTTATGTTTTTTCTATTTTTAGTCCGGAGTCTCATCCCGACTTGTGGGGGAATCATATTCTCCATCATCCTTTCCTCACATGGGACAATGCTCTAATAATGAAGATCATCACACTTTTATTTATTTATAACTCAAGAATTACAACTCAATACTTATAACAAAATATGACTCTATGTGAATGCCTCTGGTGGAGTACCGAGATGTGCAATGTATCAAGAGTTATATGTATGAAATTATGAACGTGGCTTTACCACAAATACGATATCAACAACATGATCATGCAAAGCAATATAAAAATCATGGAACGTGTCATAATAAATGGAACGGTGGAAAGATGCATGGAAATATATCTCGGAATGGCTATGGAAATGCCATAATAGGTAGGTATGGTGGATGTTTTGAGGAAGTTATATGGTGGGTGTATGGTACCGGTGAAAGTTGTGTGGTACTATAGAGGCTAGCAATGGTGGAAGGGAAAGAGTGCGTATAATCCATGGACTAAACATTAGTCATAAAGAACTCACATACTTATTGCGAAAATCTATTAGTTATCGAAATGAAGTACTACGTGCATGATCCTAGGGGGATATATTGGTAGGAAAATACCATCGCTCATCCCCGACCACCACTCATAAGGAAGACAATCAATAAATAAATCATGCTCTAACTTCATCACATAATGGTTCACCATATGTGCATGCTACGGGAATCACAAACTTTAGCACAAGTATCTCTCAAATTCACAACTACTCTACTAGCATGACTCTAATATCACCATCTTCATATCTCAAAACAATCATAAAGAATCAAACTTCTCATAGTATTCAATGCACTTCATATGAAAGTTTTTATTATACCCATCTTGGATGCCCATCATATTAGGACTAGTTTTATAACCAAAGAAAAATACCATGCTGTTCTAAAAGACTCTCAAAATAATATAAGTGAAGCATGAGAGTTCAAGAATTTCTATAAAATAAAACCACCGCCGTGCTCTAAAAAGATATAAGTGAAGCACTAGAGCAATATTTTCTAGCTCAAAAGATATAAGTGAAGCACATAGAGTATTCTAATAAATAACGATTCATGCGTGTCTCTACCAAAAGGTATGTACAGCAAGGATGATTGTGGTAAACTAAAAAGCAAAGACTCAAATCATACATGATGCTCCAAGCAAAACACATATCATGTGGTGAATAAAAATATAGCCTCAAGTAAAGTTACCGATAGACGGAGACGGAATAGGGGATGCCTTCCGGGGCATCGCCAAGCATAGGCTTTTGGTTGTCCTTTAATTTTACCTTGGGTTGCCTTGGTGTAACACCCCGAGACCAATGCGCCAGGTGTCTTCCAGTTATTCGCTGTTGTTGCCATGTCATTTTCTTGCGTATTGCATTTTGCCATGTCATCATCTGCATTTCATCTGCATGTTTTTCAAAACTTGCGTCCGTTTGGGTCCTCCCAGTTCTCTCTATTGTCCGTTCTGAGCCCAGACCGCACTCGCACGCGAAGGCGGCACCTCCGAAATATTATTTTATACGGGGCATAAAAATGCTCTAGGAATGGGGTGAAACTTGGCATGCGGTCTCATTATAGTGTAGGTAGACCGTCTGTCAAATTTCGTCGCATTCGGAGTCTATTTGATAGCCCAACCGTTAAACATATAGCGGTACCGCTGCCGGTACCTTCGTCGGACATTTCGGTCTCCGAAACTATTGCCGGGCTGCATTTCTCTTCTCTCCTCTCAGCTCAAGGCCTCTTCTACACAGCCACAATCAGCCCACCTGAACCAGTTAATGTCCCCCCTGAATTGGATCTATCATATCGCGATCGTAGGGCTCCGAAAACCCCTCTCCTAGCCCCCCTACTACCTATTTAAACACCCTCCCATGCCATTTTTTGAACCCTAACCCCCCTCCACCTACCTCTAGCCTCCTCCTCGGGATCCCCGCAGCCGCCAGCCACATTCCCCATAGTTTTCCGCGCCGATCCACCCCGCCTCCGCCACACGGCGCCGCCGCAGCGGCACCCTCCTCCAACCCGCGCATGCCACGCGTCCCCCTGTCCTCCCCCGTGCGGCCCAGGGCTCGGCCGGCCCATCCGAGGCCCGCCCCGGGCTGGAACCGGGCCGAGCGCCGCCCGCGCCCGAGCGCCCGTCCCGAAGCCTCGCTCCTCCCGCTAGATCCGATGGGATCGGGAGCTCCACGCCGAAGCCCCTTTGCTGCTTCGCGCCGCTGCCGTCTCGCCGTGCTCCGCCGGGCCCAGGTCGCCGGCCACCTCTCCATCCTCTCCTTTCCTCCACATCTCCCCCCTCTCTCACTAATCCTCGCTCTCCCTCTCTGCCCCGCAAGGAATAGCCGCCTCCACCCTGGAGCTCAGGACGCCGCCTCCCCCTGGAGCTCTCCTCGTCGCCGCTGGCCTCACTAACGCCAGGAACAGGATCCCCGGGTCCGGATCCTGCCAGATCCGGTCCTCCCCCTTTCTCGTCCTTGCTCCGGAACCTCCTCCTCGCGCCCCGGCACTGCTGCCATGGCCGGAGCAGAGGAGGACGACGTCGCTCCGCTTCGCCCTGCCAGCCTCCTCGCATGGGCCCCGCGCCACTCGGCCTCGCCCGGCCCAGTCGGCCTCTCCAGCGCGGAGGCCCAGCCCGCCGGTCTCCCCTGGCCCAACCGACCTCCTCCACGAATTGGGCTAAGCCCAATGGTGAGCACCCCCCCTTATTCTCCGCCCAGTGCGTCGATTAGCTATAGTCTGCTCATCCTGTTTTTTTCTCAAAAATGAGCAAGTCCCTGTTTTCTATAACACAATGTGTGCATGTTTGCCATGTCATAACTCTGTGCATATTGCTCCGTTTTGCGTGCATGATATGTCAAATTGTTCATCTCTTGATGCTCTAGATGATGGAGTAGATTGAGTTCATGTTACTGTCCATATTGGTGCCTTAATCGTCATTGCAGAAGTGCTAAGTGATATAAATTGCTGAAATTTGCTGATTGTTAACGTCATGTATGCATATTGTGAGTGCTATAACTTTGTCTCTGTTGGTGCTATGGTGATGATCTTGATACGCACGTGTTTTGATCTTCATGCTCTACATGTTGGTTGCTATTGCATTCATTTTAGGGTGCATATTGACATATTGATCTCTGTTCCAAAATTGCATGTTGCTGTTAACTGCTGAAAACTATTGTAACCTGCCTACTTGTCATTTTTATATCTTTTTATGTGATTTTCTTTTGAGCATCATGTCTACATGTTTTAGGAGTTTAATCATGCCATATTTACAGGGTTGCAACACATGTATTTTGATATGCCCTGTAGTGAGTGCATCAAGCTTGTGAAGTGGGCTACTTGCTGTTAATGTCTGTCAAGTCTGTTTCTGTCATATCATGTTGCCATGTTTGCTAGATTTTACCAATTAATCCATGCATAATCTGGAGATTCTTAGTTGACATGTTTCATTGACCATGTTATACTCTATCACGCCATGCATTTCTATGCCCTATATATGTCCTGTAGAATATGTTTTCATTGCCATGAGAATGCTTATATAATGTTCCAGATTTCTGTTAACTTCATGATGCCAAGTTGTGAGCTTAATATTAGTTGATACATGCCTATTTTGGAGATGATCCAATTACATGTTTTGAAGTATGCTACGAGTAATATGTTCACATACCATGTTTGTAAATTTTGGAGATCATATGCCTCTGTTCCATCCTTGCAAACATGCTATGTTAATGTTGTTGTTTTACTCTTGCTGAAACTGTTTAAACATTCAATCTTGTCTTGTTGGTTCCTACTAATCCATGGGGCATATGTATATGATTCTTGAGGTTATTTGCTCTTTGTTGTGTGTACTTTTATGTCATGCCCTTCTTCGCTATGTTAACTTGCTGTAGCTTGTCTTTTTTTGCTCTCAAGTTGCCATCATATTAACTCTGCTTATGTATATGCTCCTGTGTTATGAAGTTGCTTCTTGCATTAATCATTTTGGTTTAAACTTGATGCCTACGAACGTTAACCTTAATGATATTTGAAGTATGTTATCTGTAAATGAAGTGCATATCAAGTTTGTGCTCATATGATTCCTGTAGCATGTTGTTTTGATGATTGTAATGTGCCTACTTGCTGTTTTGCGCAGATTGTTGTTATATCTTGTTTGGAGTGTATGTGTTGCACCGTTGCTCCGTTTTGAGCATGCTCTATATGAAACTTGCTTAGAATTGCATGTAGTTGCATCATGTCATGTTGGATCCTTGTTTTGAGAATGTTTGCATGATGTTTGAATACATTTTGCATCAATGCCATGTTTAACTTGTTTTGCTCATATCTTCTAGGTCGTAGCTCCGAATTAATTGAACTTTATATGTAACTTGACTAGAATTTCATGTAAATCATCATGGTGCACATTAACTTGATTTTTAACAACATGAAAATAAGGTTTATTCAGATGTGGACCAATTTTGAAATTTGCAAATGAGGACTTAACGAAATTGTTATATGTTGTTTCCGGCCTCATTTAGACTTGCTTTGATGTGTTGTTCTTATGTGCATCATATCTTGTCATGAGTAGCCTCATGTAGCCTTTTCATGATCACACTTGGTTGTGCATGATGTCATGTTTATGTGTTGTCTATTTACCATGTTGTTTGCTTCTTTCCGGTTGTGCTCCTTCTCGATAGTTCATGTTACATTGAGGTCGTGAGGATTCATTCGTCTATGCTTGGTACGTCTTTGCCCGTTCGTCTTCTTCATGGACTCGTTCTTCTTCCTAGCGGGATTTCAGGTAAGATGACTGTTACCCTCGATCTCACTACTATCATTGTTATGCTAGTTGCTTTGTTCTATCGCTATGTTGCGCTACCTATCACTTGTTTATCAAGCCGGCTAGATTGCCATGTCAGCCTCTAACATTTTTCACCTTCCTAGCAAACTGTTGTTTGGCTATGTTACTGCTTTTGCTCAGCCCCTCTTATAGCGTTGTTAGTTGCAGGTGAAGTTGAAGATTGCTCCAAGTTGGAATAGGATTATGTTGGGATATCACAATATCTCTTATTTAATTAATGCATCTATATACTTGGTAAAGGGTGGAAGGCTTGGCCTTATTCCTGGTGTTTTGTTCCACTCTTGCCGCCTTAGTTTTCGTTATACCGGTGTTATATTCCTTGATTTTGCGTGCCTTACGCGGTCGGGTTTATGGGAACCCCTTGACAGTTCGCTTTGCATATCCTTTTGATTCTTTCCCAAGCCCACCAGCTAAGGCCTGGACCGAAGGTGTAGTGGAATCCTGGTTTCATTGTATTGGACCGGCGGCACATACTAGGCAGGTTCCTTCATTTATGGAGCTAGTCAAGGATTTATTCCCAAACTTCTAGCCGAGACTGTCGCTTGCCTCCTTGCCTTCCACTTCACTTTCCTTCTCTGCTACCAACTTTGCTTCTGCCTCGACAAGCTCGCCCCCGCTGCCATTGCTGTCAGACAAGGCTCTGGTTTCCACCTCGCCGGAGTCGCTGCCAATGGCCAATATCCCCATTGACCCCCAGCCTTTTGTTCCTCATGGCTTCCAGATTCAGGTGATCGAAGGCCGCAATGGGGTTTCTCGAGCGATTGTTCCTCATCGTCTGAGACGGCATGAGGACTGGGCGATTGCCAGTATCCACCCGCATCCAGATGAGGTTTTTTCCCTAATGTGTGTGAGGTTATAGAAGAGTTTCTTCAGGGAGTTGAGCAAGTAGGCTTTAGAGAAATTCAGCCCTGTCCATTTGGTGAAGCTTATGTCAGGTTCACGCATGTCAGAGACAGAGATAGGCTCATTCAGCAGGGTCCACATGCTTTTGGCGATGTTTTTCTTTCTTTTTCTAAGCACAACCAAGGTCGGAATTGGCGTAGGGTTCATTTCAATAGAACCTGTTGGTTGCTGTTTGTGGGGGTCCCATTTGATTTCTGTAACACTGAAGACATTGCTTCTACGATATCAAAGTGGGGTAAGATCATTAGTTGGGAGAAAGAAGATGCTCTGAAGGGTAAGATCTTGGTCAAGGCTAGAGTCACAGAGCTTGGTGACATCCCTAAAAGTATAGGATGGTCTGAAGGAGAACTTTTTGAAGAGGAATCATGGACTTGCTCCGTTGAGGTACTTCTTGAAGAAATGTTGGGGTGGGCCTGCAGATGAGGACCCTTTTCCACCTGAAGGTGTAGACCCACATCCTGTACCCCAGCATGCCAATGATTTCCCAGGTTTTCAACCTCTGCCTAATCACAATATTCATGCTCCCAATGAAGTCTGGGATGATTGGGAGGAACAAGCAGAGCAAGAGGACCATTGGGCTTTCCCAACCAGCTCCTGTCATTACTCAGCAGCCTCAAATTGAAATTCCAGCTTTGGCAGAAGAAGGGGCTCCTAACAGTAGCATTACTACGACAGTTTCTCTATCTGATGGACTACTCTCCTTGACCCACTCTGCCAGTGAGGAGGTCAACCAAGGTGCTCAGGTCCCTCCTATTGGCCAAGGTCTACTTAACATTGCCTGGGCTTATAATGCAGTCGAAGAAGAGGAGGATTTATAGGATTTGCAGCCTAATGAGGCTCTGCCACAGAATGTGATCATGGAACATAATGAACTGACACTGAATGTGGATGCTGTGGAACAACAAACTCTGCAACCAGAGGGTGCTGTAGCTCAACAATCATTGCACTGAGTTCCCACTCCAAGCTTGTCCTCTTTTGTCAGAAATGTTGAAGCTTCAGACACCTCATTGACCAAAGTGCTCCCAAATAAGCAGCCAGAGAATTTGAAGGAAGTTCCTGCTACTGATAATTGTGTTGTGCCCCTGGAAGTTGCTGGAAATGCAATTGTGGCAGATTTTATCCCTTCAAATCAAGTTCATATACAAGATATCAAGGGAAAGGCTGATGTTCCTATCCCTCACATTGTTTACTCATCTGAAACAACTCCTAAAGGTAACTATGGGTCCTTCTCATTGCCTCGCTCTCCTTCCATGATTGCATTACATAATTTGGCCCAAGATCATGCTTTGCAAGTCATTGATGGTTCTCATTTAATCTCTGAAGAAGGGCTAGACTTATGGATACAGCATTTTGCTCCAGCAACCCAAGGAGCTTCACCAACTTTCAAAATAGAAATTCCAGTAAGTTGGTTTAACTTCATAATTCATTTGTTGTTGACGCCTGACATGTTTGGTTGGACCATGCATCTACTTAAGTCTGATATCTGGAAATTGTTGACTGCTAATTGTGAGAAAGAAGAAACACTGCTTTTTCATATACCTGATGAATGTACAACTTCTCAGGCACCTGCATGTAAGGATTTCATCCTGGGACTAGGCAAAGAAAATGAAGGTATTAGCCCTGCTGCTCATTCTTCAACTGGGGCTAGTAGTCCTCTTCGGCAGGTGTCTCCAAATAAAGTTCTGCCTCTTGGAGAGGCCATCTCAAGGAAATGGAGGGAGAAAGACCTATGGTGGAAACTGAGGTAAGGAGAAGTGACAGGATTAAAAAGGAGAACAATGGATATAGAAGAAAATCTTGTGCTACTCAGTCTTGTCTACCATGTAATGCCATACCCCAAATTATAAACAATTCAGTGGTTAAAAACCTGTCTAAATCTTTCTGCAAGGTTGCTGAGGAAGAGATTCAGGAGAAGTTGACCAAGAAACCTAAGAAGAAGGGGCAGGATGAGGTGGCTAAGGTGTCCAAGGCCACTGCTAAAGCAATCAAACCAAGGCCTGTGTGATGATGTGTTAACAACAACAATCTGTGATAGATTGCTAGAGGACCTACATTTCTCTTTTGGGAATTACTTGTCTTATGTATGCAGTCAACATTAATGTGTGCAATTGCTGCACAATGCTTGTTTGCCCTGATAGGCAACTTTTGTATGTTACCTGCACTTTGCTGCTGTGTCAGCTCTGGTATCTCCTTGTGGAAGAGACTACTACTATATCTGATGCTATGGAAGCCTGTGGACCTCATTTATGGTTGTTTTGGTTTACTTGGTCATTTGGCTTTGTGTGCTGCTGCAATGTTTCCCCATGCTTTCAGTATTTTGTTCTATATGTGGTTCCCAATATCTTTGTGGTCTAGGATTATCATCAGGGGGTGGGCCCTATTGATCACTATAACAACCAATTGACTGTTAATGAATAACAATAGAACATGGAATTTCTTAAACTAAAATGTGAGGGGCATTAATTCCTCAGATAAATGGTTGGCTATCAGGCAAAAAGTGGAAGAAAGTGCTGTTGGGATTGTGTGTTTACAAGAAACTAAGAGAGAAAACTTTGATCTGACTTATATCCATAAAGTATGTCCTCAGAGGTTTACTAAATTTGAATACTTACCTTCCATTGGGGCATCAGGTGGCATACTCACTGCTTGGAATGGAGCTCTGTTCTCTGGGGAGCTAATGTTTCAAAACAGATTCTCATTATCCATTCAGTTTACCTGCAGGACATCTGCCAAAACCTGGATCCTCACAAACATCTATGGTCCTTGCAATCATGAGGATAAACTTGAGTTCATTGACTGGTTTGATAATATTCAAATGCCCAATGACATAGATTGGATTATCATGGGGGATTTTAATTTTATCAGAACTCCTGAAGACAGAAACAAACCTGGAGGGGATGTAAATGAAATGCTAATGTTTAATGATGCAATAAGTGAACTTGGACTGATTGAACTACCTCTAAAAGGCAGGCAGTTTAGCTGGAGCAACATGCAGGACAACCCACTGCTGGAAAAATTAGATTGTTTTTTTTACCTCTGCAGCCTAGATGACCAGCTATCCAGATACTTTGGCTCTACCCATGGCTAAACCAATTTCTGATCACCTCCCTTGCATGATAAAAATTGGCACAAACATCCCTAAGTCTAGAGTGTTCAGATTTGAAAACTATTGGCTTAACCACAGTTCATTTAAGCAGGTGGTTCAGACTGCTTGGACTATTCCAGTAGGTCATTCAGATTGTGCTAAAAAGATTACTGCAAAATTCAAGAATGTCAGAAGAGCACTAAAGTTGTGGGCCAAAAACCTTGCCTGTCATAAGAAGCAATTTTTAGAACTAAATGACTGTATATTTCTCTGGGATATGATTGAGGAATTCAGGAACCTTACACTATTTGAACATAATTGCAGGACCTTGCTCAAGGAGTATTTATTAACTGTGCTCAATGATCAGAAGATTTATTGGAAACAGAGAGGAAAAATTAAAGGTGTGAAGTTTGGAGATGAAAACACAAAATTCTTCCACACTAAAGCCTCTATTAATCATATACACAATAAGATTGCTATGCTGGTGAACAAAGATCAAGTTGAAGTAACAGATCATGATGGGAAGGCTGCAATCCTTTGGGAGGATTTTAAAAATAGATTAGGGCAATCTAATGGACACTCGATGCATTTTGACCTCAATGATCTTTATGAAAACACAGTGGACCCACAAATATTCATTGATCTAGAAAAGCCTTTTACTCAAGAAGAAATTGAAGAAGTGGTCAAAAACCTCCCTACAGATAAACACCAGGGCCAGATGGATTCTGTCGGATTTTGGGTTCCGGCAGACCCTTGAGGTTCGAACACTAGGGTGCGCGCGGAGATTTAACCCTCTGCCTACTTGCTCTTCGCCGAATCGCTAGGACCTAAACTACCAAACAGAACAACACAAGAGACGCAAGATTTATACTGGTTCAGGACACCATTGTGGTGTAATACCCTACTCCGGTGTGTGGTGTGGTGGATTGCCTCTCGGGCTGATGATGAACAATACAAGGAAGAACAGCCTCGCGAGGGTCTGTTCTTGGCTGGTGCTGCTTGGCTATGGCATTTGGGTTCTCGATGCTAGATGCCTCTACCCAGGGGGTGGCTAGTCCTATTTATAGGCAAAGGCCCTGGGCCACTTCCAAAATATTGACCGGGAAGGGTGCCAACAATTGGCCATTTTGAAGGGGAACAACGGGTACACTTATCCTGACTAAAGTTGGTCCTCGCCTGTCAAAGGCTCTGGTGGTGACGCCTGCTTGGGCTCCACAATGACTTCTTCCCTGCCATTGGTCTGGTCTTGGTCTTGTTGCACCGAAATGGATGCCTTTGCTTGATGCTCTCGCCTGCGCTTGCTCCCTTTGCACCAAAGAGGAAAGGAGGACACTGCGCGGGCTGGCGCCCGACTGGCGCCCTTTGTCATCATGGCTTGCGTCATGCGCACCTCGCGAGGTACCCCACCTTGAACTCTCCGCCTCCTCGTAAGCCAGCCTGATGAGGCCGTGCCTGAAGAAACTCCTTGTCGTCCGCCCCGCGAGGCTTGGACCCTCGCGAGGGTCTTGAGCTTGTGTTGATGAAGATGGGCTGTGCTGGGCCTCCTTTGAGCCACGCCGCAGGCGGCAGGAAGGCAAGTCTGGGGACCCCCGTTCCCAGAATGCTGACAGATTCAATAATGAGTTTATTAAAAGTTGTTGGGATATTATTAAGACTGATGTCTTTGAGCTTATATTGGCATTTCATGCTGGGAATGTAAACCTTGAAAGCATTAACTCCTCTTTCATCACTCTAGTACCAAAAAAAGAGGTGCCACTTTCTCCAAATGACTTCAGGCCAATTTCTTTGCTGAATGGTTTTCTGAAAATCATTACAAAACTGTTGGCCAATAGATTGCAAGGAGTTATTCTACAACTGGTGCACATTAATCAATATGGCTTCCTCAAGGATAGAGTGATCCAGGATTGCCTAGGATGGGCTTATGAATACATTCACCAGTGTCATAAATCTAAGGAGGAAATCTTAGTAATTAAACTGGACTTTGAGAAGACTTTTGATACAATTGAGCATACTGCAATCATTGATATTTTTAGAGCTAAAGGATTTGGAGAGAAGTGGATTTCCTGGAGGGAAGCTCTGTTCACAACTGCATCTTCTTCAGTACTTCTCAATGGAGTTCCTGGGAAAAGAATTTACATAGGAAGGGGAGTAAGGCAAGGAGACCCTTACTCTCCTTTAGTATTTGTGCTGGCTGCTGATTTGCTACAATCCATTCTTAATAAAGCCATGAGATTAAACCCGATCTCTGCTCCTCTGCAAGTAAACTCATGCCCTCACTTCCCAATTGTGCAATATGCAGATGACACCCTGGTGGTTATGCAAGCTGGTGCTAGGCAGTTGTTCTGCTTAAAAGCACTTCTGAATACTTTTGCCACAGCAACTGGGCTAAAAGTCAATTATGGGAAATCTATCATGGTACCCTTGAATGTTGTTGAAGACAGGATAGAAATTTATACAAACACCTTGCAATGTGCTAGAGGACAATTCCCCTTTACTTACCTTGGTATGCCCTTGGGAATATTCAAACCAAGTGTTGAGCAATGTCTCCCACTAGTTAACAGAATTGCAAAAAGATTGGCTGGTATCTCTATCTTCATGACACAAGCTAGAAAATTACTGTTGGTAAAGTCAGTGATGACATCTTTATCAGTTTTCTTCATGTGCTGTCTGGACATACCTATTACAATTAAAAAATAGATCATCAAGTATTTGAGACACTATCTTTGGAGAGGTCCCGATATGGAAGACAAAAGTCCAGCATTGGTTGCATGGACCACAGTATGTAGACCAAAAGACCAGGGAGGATTAGGAGTTCTAGACATCTTTACACATAATAAAACCCTGCTCATGAAAATCCTTCACAAATTCTTCAACAACATGATATTCCTTGGGTCAACCTGATTTGGGAAACATACTATAGTGATGGAAAGTTGCCAGGGGAAAATATGATTGGGTCATTCTGGTGGAAGTCCAACCTAGCTCTCATTGATCAGTACAAAGCTATTGCTAGATGTAATGTGGGAGATGGTGTCAGTGCTTACTTTTGGGATGATCTTTGGAGCCAAGCAATTCTTAAACACCAATTTCCTCACTTGTTCTCTTTTTTCAGAAACCCCCAGCTGAATATTCAACAAGTATTGCAGACTGAATACCTACAGGACCTATTCTTCCTCCCTTTGACAACTGAGGCCTATGAGGAATTCTTACAAATGGAAGATATTTGCATTGCCATGAGACAGTCTGAGCATTTACACTCTTTAGACACATGGAGTTACATTTGGGGGACTGAATACTATTCATCCATCAAAGCTTATAAAGTCTTAATTGGTCACAAACAGACACCCCCACACTGCAAATGGATCTTGGCAGAGTTCATGCCAGCCAAAGCATAAAGTTTTCTTCTGGCAACTTCTCCATGATAGAGTCAACACAATAAATCTACTTAGAAGAAATTTTTTTGTGTTGGAGGATTATAACTGTGCTATTGGAGGCTGTCAACAAGAAGAAACACTGCATCATCTCTTTTGGGGCTGTCAATTTGTTCAACAATGCTGGGATTTCATCTGTCCATCAAGAAATCCAAACCTGTTTGTGTTAGAAGCAATCCAAGACCTTAAAGACAAACTAAATTATCCATTTTACATGGAGATAATCATTCTTGGAGCATGGGCCATATGGATCACCAGAAACAACAAGATTTTTGAAAACATTGCACCCTCTTTCCAAGGGTGGAAATTCATATTTCTGGAGGAACTGAAGCTTCAAAAATTTAGAATGTGGAAGACGCATGAGAGACTTTTTTCAGTTTGTCTTGAAAGCCTGTTGTAAATGCTATGTTTTTAGGCTAGTAGGTTCTTTGTTTTTTCATTTGTTTTCCTTTCTTTCTTCTTCTTCTTTTGCTTTCTAAGTTTTAGGTTTTAGTCTTTTTTTTGTTTCTTGGGCTTACCTCAAGCCTTCACACCTTTCTGTTACTCTGCTTTATTATTTATAAAAATTATAGTGGGGTTTTACCCTACTATTTATAGTCAAAAAAAGGCCCAACATTGGTTTTACCATTTGCCTAAAATAACTAAAATTTAAATAGGGGATTTTCTCCGGACCCCTAGTTTCTTAATCAACCCCCCCGGGCACGTGCTCCTCCGAGTGTTGGTCCGAAACGAGTAGACTGCGGGGCCACCGCGGGGCAACTCGAGGTCTAGTTTTACTCGTAGGATGTCTCATCCATTGTGCCCTGAGAACGAGATACATGCGGCTCCTATCGGGATTTGTCGGCACACTAGGAGGTCTTGCTGGTTTTGTTTTACCATTGTCGAAATGTCTTGTAACCGGGATTCCCAGTTTGATCGGGTCTTCCTGGGAGAAGGAATATCCTTCGTTGATTGTGAGAGCTTGTGATGAGCAGGGTATAAACTTCGAGAGCCGTGCCCACGGTTATGTGGCAGATGGGAATTTGTTAATATCCGGTTGTAGAGAACTTGACACTTGACTTAATTAAAACGCATCAATCGCGTGTGTACCCCTGATGGTCTCTTCTTGGTGGAGTCCGGGAAGTGAAAACGGTTTGGGTTATGTTTTGACGTAAGTAGTTCTGGATCACTTCTTGATCATTATTAGTTTGCGACTGTTTGCGTAGGTTCTCATTTTATTCTTGTATTCGTAAGTTAGCCACCATATCATGCTTAGTCGCTCCTGCAACCTCACCACTTATCCATTCCATACCCATTAAGCTTTTCTAGTCTTGATACCCATGGTGATAGGATTGCTGAGTCCTCGTGGCTTACAGATTACTACAACAACAATTGCAGGTACAGGTAATGCGATTATCATGACGCGAGAGTGATGTTTACTTGTTTTTGGAGTTCTTCTTCTGCTTCTTCTTCGATCAGGGGATAGGTTCCAGGTTGGTAGCCTGGGCTAGCAGGGTGGATGTCGTTTGAGCTTCTTTTTGTGTTTCATCCATAGTCGGATGTTGATCTTATGTATGAGGATGTTGTACTCATGTGGCAATGTTTGCCTCTTGTATGTATCCCCAACTATTATGTAATGGTACGATGTAATGATATCCACCTTGCAAAAGCGTCTCCAATATGCGCTTCTATCCTTGGTGGGACCTTCGAGTTCCTTTAGGATAGGGTTGCATATTGGGCGTGACACTTGGGCATCCCCAGGCTTAGGCTCTTGCCACTCCTTATTCCAAAGTCCATCAAATCCATACCCAAAACTTGAAAACTTCACAACACAAAACTTCAATTGAAAATCTCATGAGCTCCGTTAGTATAAGAAAATAAATCACCACTTTAAGGTACTGTTGTGAACTCATTATTTATTTATATTGGTGTAAAACCTACTGTATTCTAACTTCTCTATGGTCCATACACCCCCCCTGATACTACTCATAGATTCATCAAAACAAGCAAACAACACGCGAAAAATAGAATCTGTCAAAAACAGAATAGTCTGTAGCAATCTGTAACTTTAGAATACTTCTGTAACTCAAAAAATTCCGAAATAAATTTTTGGACTTGAGGAATTTGTCTATCAATCTTCTGCAAAAAGAATCAACCTGAAATCACTCTTCTGTAAAAAATGACAGCTATTCTCGTGAGCGCAAAAGTTTCTGTTTTTTACAGCAAGATCGCGTTGACTTCACCCAAGTCTTCCCAAAGGTTCTACTTGGCACAAATACTAATTAAAACTTAAAACCACATCTACCCACAGGCTAGATGGATTATTTATTACTAAACATGAGCGAAAATAAAAGAACAAAAATAAAATTGGGTTGCCTCCCAACAAGCGCTATCGTTTAACGCCCCTAGCTAGGCATAAAAACAAGAATAGATCTAGGTATTGCCATCTTTGGTATGCAATCCATAAGTGGATCTCATAATAAATTCATAAGGCAATTTAATTTTCTTACTAGGAAAGTGTTCCATGCCCTTCCTTAACGGAAATTGGAACCTAATGTTTCCTTCTTTCATATCAATAATTGCACCAATCGTTCTAAGGAAAGGTCTACCAAGAATAATAGGACATGTAGGATTGCAATCTATATCAAGAACAATGAAATCTACAGGCACATAATTCCTATTTGCAACAATAAGAACATCATTAATTCTTCCCATAGGTTTCTTGATGGTGGAATCCGCAAGATGCAAATTTAAAGAACAATCATCAAATTCACGAAAACCTAGCACATCACACAAAGTTTTTTTGGAATCGTCAAAACACTAGCACGCAAATGACACAAAGCATAGCATTCGTAATCTTTAATCTTAATCTTAATAGTAGGTTCCCAATCATCATAAATTTTTGCTAGGGATTGAAACTTCTAGTTCAAGCTTTCTTTAACAGATTGCATCATAGCATCAACGATATGTTTAGTAAAAGATTTATTTTGTTTATAAGCATGAGGAGAATTTAACAAGGATTCACTACAAAAAAAGACACATCCGTGACATCTTGGGCCGAACGAAAATTTTTTCTGTCATACTTATGACACTTCTGTGATGATAATTGTGACAAAACCCGGTATCATCATAAATGTGGTGGGCTCCTACTTCTATGACAAAAAATCATGACAGAAAATGGGCTTTTCGTCCTGAGCGGGCCGGAGACGCAGCTGCATGACATTCTTTGGGACGTCCATGACGGAAAAAACCGTGGTAGAAGTGAGGGCGAGGAAAATTTTGGCGAGTTCCCGGTTACGGTGGGTGGTCGGGGGCTGAGCGATGCGCGTTTCTCTCATCCACGTACGCGCGTGTGTGCGAGGCGTTGGCTCTAACTGAACCCGATCGAGGCATTGGGCTCTAACTGAACCCGAGCGATTGCACTGGAGGCTACGCGTTGCTGAACCTGAGCGATCGATCGATGGCTGTTAACTGAACCCGATCGAGCGATTCCTTTGCTACTGCTGCTAACTGAAGCCGATCGATGCTGCCTCTGGATGAACAGTGAGAGTTGCGGGGGGGGGGGGGGGTCAATGAACAGTGAGCGGTGGGGGTGGATGAACAGGACCCCGTGGGGTATCCTCTGGATGAACAGGACCCCGATCGATCGAGCCGGTTGGGGCTGGATGAACAGGACCCTGTGGAGGGCTGGATGAACAGGACGACCCCGGGGAGGGATGGATGAACAGTAGACGGTGGAGGGGTGGATGAACAGTAGCCCGTGGAAGGGTGGTTAAATAGGAGCCCGTGGAGAGGGGTGGTTGAACAGTAGCTGGTGGAGTAGGGCGCGGTGGAGGCTAGATGAATAGGAGCCTGTGGATGAACAGTCTGAAGGAAATATGCCCTAGAGGCAATAATAAAGTTATTATTTATTTCCTCATATCATGATAAATGTTTATTATTCATGCTAGAATTGTATTAACCGGAAACATAATACATGTATGAATACATAGACAAACATAGTGTCACTAGTATGCCTCTACTTGACTAGCTCATTGATTAAAGATGGTTGAGTTTCCTAACCATAGATATGAGTTATCATTTGATCAATGGGATCACATCATTAGAAGAATGATGTGATTGAGTTGACCCATTCCGTTAGCTTAGCACTTGATCGTTTAGTATATTCCTATTGCTTTCTTCATGACTTATACATGTTCCTATGACTATGAGATTATGTAACTCCCGCTTACCAGAGGAACACTTTGTGTGCTACCAAACATCCCAACGTAACTGGGTGATTATAAAGGTGCTCTAAAGGTGTCTCCGAAGGTACTTGTTGAGTTGACGTATTTCGAGATTAGGATTTGTCACTCCGATTGTTGGAGAGGTATCTCTGGGCCCTCCCGGTAATGCACATGACTATAAGCCTTGCAAGCAATGTAGCTAATGAGTTAGTTGCGGGATGATGCATTACATAACGAGTAAAGAGACTTGCCGGTAACGATATTGAACTAGGTATTGAGATACCGACGATCGAATCTCGGGCAAGTAACATACCGATGACAAAGGGAACAACATATGTAGTTATGCGGTTTAACCGATAAAGATCTTCGTAGAATATGTGGGAACCAATATGAGCATCCAGGTTCCGCTATTGGTTATTGACCAGAAACTTGTCTCTGTCATGTCTACATAGTTCTCAAACCCGTAGGGTCCGCACGCTTAAAGTTCGGTGACGATCGGTATTATGAGTTTTTGTGTTTTGATGTACCGAAGGTCATTCGGAGTCCCGGATATGATCACTAACATGATGAGGATTCTCGAAATGGTCAAGACATAAAGATCGATATATTGGATGACTATGTTCGGACACCGAAAGTGTTTCAGGAGGTTTCGGACATATACCGGAGTACCGGGGGGTTACCTGAACCCCCTGGGGGGTTTTAGTGGGACTAATGGGCCCTAGTGGAGAAGAGGAGGGGCGGCCAGGGCAGGCCGCGTGCCCCCTCCCCCTCTAGTCCGAATAGGACAAGGAGGGGGGGCGGCGCCCCCCTTTCCTTCCTCTCCTATCTCCCTTCCTTCCCCTCTCATACTCCAACAAGGAAAGGAGGACTCCTACTCCCGGTGGGTGTAGGACTCCCCCCTTGGCGCGCCCTCCTCCTTGGCCAGCCGACTCCCCCTTGCTCCTTTATATACGGAGGTAGGGGGTGTTGGGGAACGTTGCAGAAAATTAAAATTTTTCCTACGGCTTCACCAAGATCCATCTATGAGTTCATCTAAGCAACGAGCAACGGGAGAGAGATTGCATCTACATACCACTTGTAGATCGCGTGCGGAAGCTTGCAAGGTGATGATGGAGTCGTACTCGAACGTGATTCATATCACCGATGTCCAAGTGCTGAACGGATAGCACCTCCGTGTTCAACACACGTACGGGACGAGTGACGTCTCCTCCGTCTTGATCCAGCAAGGAGGAAGGAGAGGTTGAGGAAGACAGCTCCACCGGCAGCACGACGGCATGGTGATGGTGGAGAAGCAGTACTCCGACAGGGCTTCGCCGAGCGCACAACAGAGGAGGAGAGGTGTTGGGGAGGGGAGGGCTGCGCCTTGGCTTGGGTGCGGCTGCCCTCCCCTCACCCCTCTATTTATAGGGGGAAGGGAGAAGGGGGCCGGCCCCTCTAGATCCCATCTAGGGGGGGCGGCGGCCAAGGGGAGGGGGGACTTGCCCCCCAAGCAAGGGGGGCGCCCCCTCTAGGGTTCCCCCCTCAACCCTAGGCGCAAGGGCCCAGGGGAGGGGGTGCGCCAAGCCCACCAGGGGCTGGCCACCTCCCCACGCAGCCCAAGTGGCCCCCCGGGAGGGGTGGCCCCTCCCGGTGGACCCCCGGAACCCTTCCGGTGGCCCCGGTACAATACCGGTATGCCCCCGAAACTTTCCGGTGTCCTTTTAACAACTTCCCATATATAAATCTTTACCTCCGGACCCTTCCGGAACTCCTCGTGACGTCCGGGATCTCATCCGGGACTCCGAACAACATTCGGTAGTCACATACTTGACTTCCTACTAACCCTAGCGTCACCGAATCTTAAGTGTGTAGACCCTACGGGTTCGGGAGACATGCAGACATGACCGAGACGACTCTCGGGCAATAACCAACAGCGGGGTCTGGATACCCATGTTGGCTCCCACATGCTCCTCGATGATTTCATCGGTTGAACCACGATGTCGAGAATTCGATCAAACCCTGTATGCAATTCCCTTTGTCGATCGGTACGTTACTTGCCCGAGACTCGATCGTCGGTATCCCAATACCTTGTTCAGTCTCGTTACCGGCAAGTCACTTTACTCGTACCGTAATGCATTATCCCGTGGCCAACACCTTGGTCACCTTGAGCTCATTATGATGATGCATTACCGAGTGGGCCCAGAGATACCTCTCCGTCATACGGAGTGACAAATCCCAGTCTCGATCCGTGTCAACCCAACAGATACTTTCGGAGATACCTGTAATGCACCTTTATAGTCACCCAGTTACGTTGTGACGTTTGATACACCCAAGGCACTCCTACGGTAACCGGGAGTTACACGATCTCATGGTCAAAGGAAGAGATACTTGACATTGGCAAAGCTTCTAGCAAACGAACTATACAATCTTTTATGCTATGCTTAGGATTGGGTCTTGTCCATCACATCATTCTCCTAATGATGTGATCCCGTTATCAACGACATCCAATGTCCATAGTCAGGAAACCATGACTATCTGTTGATCACAACGAGCTAGTCAACTAGAGGCTCACTAGGGACATTTGTGGTCTTTGTGCTCACACGTGTATTACGATTTCCGGATAATACAGTTATAGCATGAACAAAAGAAAATTATCATGAACATTGAAATATAATAATACTTTTATTATTGCCTCTAGGGCATATTTCCAACAGTCTCCCACTTGCACTAGAGTCACCAATCTAGTTACATTGTGATGAATCGAACACCCATAGAGTTCTGGTGTTGATCATGTTTTGCACGCGAGAGAGGTTTAGTCAACAGATCTGCGACATTCAGATCCGTGTGCACTTTGCAAATCTCTATGTCTCCATCTTGAACATTTTCACGGATGGAGTTGAAACGACGCTTGATGTGCCTGGTCTTCATGTGAAACCTGGGCTCCTTGGCAAGGGCAATAGCTCCAGTGTTGTCACAGAAGAGTTTGATCGGCCCCGACGCATTGGATATGACTCCTAGGTCGGTGATGAACTCCTTCACCCAAATCGCTTCATGCGCTGCCTCCGAGGCTGCCATGTACTCCGCTTCACACGTAGATCCCGCCACGACGCTCTGCTTGCAGCTGCACCAGCTTACTGCTCCACCATTCAACATATACACGTATCCGGTTTGTGACTTAGAGTCATCCAGATCTGAGTCGAAGCTAGCGTCGACGTAACCCTTTACAACGAGCTCTTCGTCTCCTCCATAAACGAGAAACATGTCCTTTGTCCTTTTCAGGTACTTCAGGATATTCTTGACCGTTGTCCAGTGTTCCTTGCCGGGATTACTTTGGTATCTTGCAACCAAACTTACGGCAAGGTTTACATCGGGTCTGGTACACAGCATGGCATACATAATAGATCCTATGGCTGAAGCATAGGGGATGACACTCATCTCTTCTTTATCTTTTGCCGTGGTCGGTGACTGAGCCGAGATCAATCTCACACCTTGTAACATAGGCAAGAACCCCTTCTTGGACTGATCCATTTTGAACCTCTTCAAAATCTTATCAAGGTATGTGCTTTGTGAAAGACCTATGAGGCGTCTCGATCTATCTCTATAGATTTTGATGCCTAATATATAAGCAGCTTCTCCAAGGTCCTTCATTGAAAAACACTTGTTCAAGTAGGCCTTAATGCTGTCCAGAAGTTTCGTATCATTTCCCATCAAGAGTATGTCATCTACATATAATAGGAGAAATGCTACAGAGCTCCCACTCACTTTCTTGTAAACGCAGGCTTCTCCATAAGTCTGCATAAACCCAAACGCTTTGATCATCACATCAAAGCGAATGTTCCAACTCCGAGATGCTTGCACCAGTCCATAAATGGATCGCTGGAGCTTGCATACTTTGTTAGCGTTCTGAGGATCGACAAAACCTTCCGGCTGCATCATATACAGCTCTTCCTTAAGATGTCCGTTAAGGAATGCTGTTTTGACATCCATCTGCCATATCTCATAATCATAGTATGCGGCAATTGCTAACATGATTCGGACGGACTTCAGCTTCGCTACGGGAGAGAATGTCTCGTCGTAGTCAATCCCTTGAACTTGTCGATAACCCTTAGCGACAAGTCGAGCTTTATAGATGGTAACATTACCATCCGCGTCCGTCTTCTTCTTAAAAATCCATTTATTTTCTATCGCTCGCCGATCATCGGGCAAGTCTGTCAAAGTCCATACTTTGTTTTCATACATGGATTCTATCTCGGATTTCATGGCTTCAAGCCATTTGTTGGAATCCGGGCCCTCCATTGCTTCTTCATAGTTCGAAGGTTCATTGTTGTCTAACAACATGATTTCCATGACAGGGTTGCCGTACCACTCTGGTGCGGAACGTGTCCTCGTGTACCTTCGAAGTTCAGTAGTAACTTGATCCGAAGTACCTTGATCATCATCATTGTTTTCCTCTTCAGTTGGTGTGGGCATCACAGGAACGGTTTCCTGCGCTGCGCCACTTTCCCGTTCGAGAGGTAGTACTTCATCGAGTTCTACTTTCCTCCCACTTACTTCTTTCGAGAGAAACTCTTTCTCCAGAAAGCATCCGTTCTTTGAAACAAAGATCTTGCCTTCGGATCTTAAGTAGAAGGTATACCCGACAGTTTCCTTAGGGTATCCTATGAATACGCATTTTTCCGACTTGGGTTCGAGCTTTTCAGGTTGAAGTTTCGTGACATAAGCATCGCATCCCCAAACTTTTAGAAACGACAGCTTAGGTTTCTTCCCAAACCATAATTCATACGGTGTCGTCTCAACGGATTTAGACGGTGCCCTATTTAAAGTGAATGTAGCTGTCTCTAGAGCGTATCCCCAAAATGATAGCAGTAAATCGGTAAGAGACATCATAGACCGCACCATATCCAATAGAGTGCGATTACGACATTCGGACACACCGTTTCGCTGAGGTGTTCCAGGCGGCGTGAGTTGTGAAACGATTCCACATTTTCTTAAGTGTGTACCAAATTCGTGACTTAAGTATTCTCCTCCACGATCTGATCGTAAGAATTTTATCTTTCGATCACGTTGATTCTCTACCTCACTCTGAAATTACTTGAACTTTTCAAAGGTCTCAGACTTTTGTTTCATTAAGTAGACATACCCATATCTACTCAAGTCATCAGTGAGAGTGAGAACATAACGATATCCTCCGCGAGCCTCAACGCTCATTGGACCGCACACATCGGTATGTATGATTTCCAACAAGTTGGTTGCTCGCTCCATTGTACCGGAGAACGGAGTCTTGGTCATTTTGCCTAAGAGGCATGGTTCGCATGTGTCAAACGATTCATAATCAAGAGACCCTAAAAGTCCATCAGCATGGAGCTTCTTCATGCGCTTGACACCAATGTGACCAAGACGGCAGTGCCACAAGTATGTGGGACTATCGTTATCAACTTTACATCTTTTGGCATCCACACTATGAACATGTGTAACATTACGCTTGAGATTCATTAAGAATAAACCATTGACCATCGGAGCATGACCATAAAACATATCTCTCATATAAATCGAACAACCATTATTCTCAGACTTAAATGAGTAGCCATCTCGTATTAAACGAGATCCAGATACAATGTTCATGCTCAAACATGGCACTAAATAACAATTATTAAGGTTCATAACTAATCCCGTGGGTAAATGTAGAGGCAGCGTGCCGACGGCGATCACATCGACTCTGGAACCATTCCCGACGCGCATCATCACCTCGTCCTTCGCCAGTCTCCGTTTATTCCGCAGCTCCTGCTGTGAGTTACAAATATGAGCAACGGCACCGGTATCAAATACCCAGGAGTTACTACGAGTACTGGTAAGGTACACATCAATTACATGTATATCAAATATACCTTTGGTGTTGCCGGCCTTCTTATCTGCTAAGTATTTGGGGCAGTTCCGCTTCCAGTGACCCTTCCCCTTGCAATAAAAGCACTCAGTCTCAGGCTTGGGTCCATTCTTGGACTTCTTCCCGGCAACTGGCTTACCGGGCGCGGCAACATCTTTGCTGTCCTTCTTGAAGTTCTTCTTACCCTTGCCCTTCTTGAACTTAGTGGTCTTATTGACCATCAACACTTGATGTTCTTTCTTGATTTCAACCTCTGCTGACTTCAGCATCGAGAACACTTCAGGAATGGTCTTTACCATCCCCTGCATGTTGTAGTTCATCACAAAGCTCTTGTAGCTTGGTGGGAGCGACTGGAGGATTCTGTCAATGACCGCCTCATCTGGGAGGTTTATGTTCAGCTGGGTCATACGGTTGTGCAACCCAGACATCTTAAGGATGTGCTCACTGACAGAACTGTTTTCCTCCATCTTACAACTATAGAACTTGTCGGAGACATCATATCTCTTGACCCGGGCATGAGATTGGAAAACTAGTTTCAGCTCTTCGAACATCTCATATGCTCCATGGTGCTCAAAACGCTTTTGGAGCCCCGGTTCTAAGCTGTAAAGCATGCCGCACTGAACGAGGGAGTAATCATCAGCACGAGCTTGCCAAGCGTTCATAATGTCTTGGTTCTCTGGGACGGGAGTGTCACCTAGCGGTCCTTCTAGGACATATTGCTTCCTGGCAGCTATGAGGATGATCCTCAGGTTCCGGAACCAGTCCGTATAGTTGCTGCCATCATCTTTCAGCTTGGTTTTCTCTAGGAACGCGTTGAAGTTCATGTTGACATTAGCGTTGGCCATTGATCTACAAGACATATTTGCAAAGGTTTTAGACTAAGTTCATGATAATAAAGTTCTAATCAAATTATGAACTCCCACTTAGATTAGACATCCCTCTAGTCATCTAAGTGTTACATGATCCGAGTCGACTAGCCCGTGTCCGATCATCACGTGAGACGGACTAGTCATCGTCGGTGAACATCTTCATGTTGATCGTATCTTCCATACGACTCGTGTTCGACCTTTCGGTCTCCGTGTTCCGAGGCCATGTCTGCACATGCTAGGCTCGTCAAGTTAACCCTAAGTGTTTTCGCTGTGTAAAACTGTCTTACACCCGTTGTATGTGAACGTAAGAATCCATCACACCCGATCATCACGTGGTGCTTAGAAGCGACGAACTGTAGCAACGGTGCACAGTTAGGGGAGAACACTTCTTGAAATTTTGTAAGGGATCATCTTATTTACTACCGTCGTCCTAAGTAAACAAGATGTAAAAGCATAATAAACATCACATGCAATTATATAATTGTGACATGATATGGCCAATATCATAAAGCTCCATTGATCTCCATCTTTGGGGCTCCATGATCATCTTGTCACCGGCTTGACACCATGATCTCCATCATCATGATCTCCATCATCGTGTCTTCATGAAGTTGTCACGCCAACGACTACTTCTACTTCTATGACTAACGCGTTTAGCAATGAAGTAAAGTAGTTTACATGGCGTTCTTCAATGACACGCAGGTCATACAAAAAATAAAGACAACTCCTATGGCTCCTGCCGGTTGTCATACTCATCGACATGCAAGTCGTGAATCCTATTACAAGAACATGATCTCATACATCACAATTCATCATTCATCACAACTTCTGGCCATATCACATCACTTGATCAATCGCTGCAAAAACAAGTTAGACGTCCTCTAATTGTTGTTGCATCTTTTACGTGGCTGCGATTGGGTTCTAGCAAGAACGTTTTCTTACCTACGAATCACCACAACGTGATTTTGTCAACTTCTATTTACCCTTCATAAGGGCCTTGTTCATCGAATCTACTCCAACTAAAGTGGGAGAGACAGACACCCGCCAGCCACCTTATGCAACTAGTGCATGTCAGTCGGTGGAACCGGTCTCACGTAAGCGTACGTGTAAGGTTGGTCCGGGCCGCTTCATCCCACAATACCGTTGAGCAAGAAAAGACTAGTAGAGGCAAGTAAGATGACAAGATCAACGCCCACAACAAATTGTGTTCTACTCGTGCATTAGAGAACTACGCATAGACCTAGCTCATGATGCCACTGTTGGGGAACGTTGCAGAAAATTAAAATTTTTCCTACGGCTTCACCAAGATCCATCTATGAGTTCATCTAAGAAACGAGCAACGGGAGAGAGATTGCATCTACATACCACTTGTAGATCGCGTGCGGAAGCTTGCAAGGTGTTGATGGAGTCGTACTCGAACGTGATTCAGATCACCGATGTCCAAGTGCTGAACGGACAGCACCTCCGTGTTCAACACACGTACGGGACGAGCGACGTCTCCTCCGTCTTGATCCAGCAAGGAGGAAGGAGAGGTTGAGGAAGAAAGCTCCACCGGCAGCACGACGGCGTGGTGATGGTGGAGAAGCAGTACTCCGACAGGGCTTCGCTGAGCGCACAACGGAGGAGGAGAGGTGTTGGGGAGGGGAGGGCTGCGCCTTGGCTTGGGTGCGGCTGCCCTCCCCTCACCCCTCTATTTATAGGGGGAAGGGAGAAGGGGGCCGGCCCCTCTAGATCCCATCTAGGGGGGGCGGCGGCCAAGGGGAGGGGGGACTTGCCCCCCAAGCAAGGGGGGCGCCCCCTCTAGGGTTCCCCCCTCAACCCTAGGCGCAAGGGCCCAGGGGAGGGGGTGCGCCAAGCCCACCAGGGGCTGGCCACCTCCCCACGCAGCCCAAGTGGCCCCCCGGGAGGGGTGGCCCCTCCCGGTGGACCCCCGGAACCCTTCCGGTGGCCCCGGTACAATACCGGTATGCCCCCGAAACTTTCTGGTGTCCTTTTAACAAGTTCCCATATATAAATCTTTACCTCCGGACCCTTCTGGAACTCCTCGTGACGTCCGGGATCTCATCCGGGACTCCGAACAACATTCGGTAGTCACATACTTGACTTCCTACTAACCCTAGCGTCACCGAACCTTAAGTGTGTAGACCCTACGGGTTCGGGAGACATGCAGACATGACCGAGACGACTCTCGGGCAATAACCAACAGCAGGGTCTGGATACCCATGTTGGCTCCCACATTCTCCTCGATGATTTCATCGGTTGAACCACGATGTCGAGGATTCGATCAAACCCTGTATGCAATTCCCTTTGTCAATCGGTACGTTACTTGCCCGAGACTCGATCGTCGGTATCCCAATACCTTGTTCAGTCTCGTTACCGGCAAGTCACTTTACTCGTACCGTAATGCATGATCCCGTGGCCAACACCTTGGTCACCTTGAGCTCATTATGATGATGCATTATCGAGTGGGCCCAGAGATACCTCTCCGTCATACGGAGTGAGAAATCCCAGTCTCGATCCGTGTCAACCCAATAGATACTTTCGGAGATACCTGTAATGCACCTTTATAGTCACCCAGTTACGTTGTGACGTTTCATACACCCAAGGCACTCCTACGGTAACCGGGAGTTACACGATCTCATGGTCGAAGGAAGAGATACTTGACATTGGCAAAGCTTCTAGCAAACGAACTATATGATCTTTTATGCTATGCTTAGGATTGGGTCTTGTCCATCACATCATTCTCCTAATGATGTGATCCCGTTATCAACAACATCCAATGTCCATAGTCAGGAAACCATGACTATCTGTTGATCACAACGAGCTAGTCAACTAGAGGCTCACTAGGGACATTTGTGGTCTTTGTGCTCACACGTGTATTACGATTTCCGGATAATACAGTTATAGCATGAACAAAAGACAATTATCATGAACATTGAAATATAATAGTACTTTTATTATTGCCTCTAGGGCATATTTCCAACAGGGGGGCACCTCTAGACACAACAATTGATCTCTTGATCTCTTAGCCGTGTGCGGTGCCCCCCTCCACCATATTCCACCTCGGTAATATCGTAGCGGTGCTTAGGCGAAGCCCTGTGTCGGTAGCATCATCGCCACCGTCATCACACCATCGTGCTGACGGAACTCTCCCGCAAAGCTCTACTGGATCGGAGTTCATGGGACGTCATCGAGCTGAACGTGTGCTGAACTCGGAGGTGCCGTACGTTCGGTACTTGATCGGTCGGATCGTGAAGATGTACGGTCTACGAGGGTACGTGGAAAACACTCTCCCCTCTTGTTGCTATGCATCACAATGATCTTGCGTGTGCGTAGGATTTTTTTTTGAAATTACTACGTTTCCCAACAGTGGCATCCGAGCCTGTCTTTATGTGTAGATGTTATATGCATGAGTAGAAGACAAGTGAGTTGTGGGCGATACAAGTCATACTGCTTGCCAGCATGTCATACTTTGGTTCGGCGGTATTGTTGGATGAAGCGGCCCGGACCGGCATTACACGTACGCTTACACGAGACTGGCTCCATCGACGTGCTTTGCAGATAGGTGGCTGGCGGGTGTCAGTTGCTCCAACTTTAGTTGAACCGAGTGTGACTATGCCCGGTCCTTGAGAAGGTTAAAACAACACTAACTTGACGAACTATCGTTGTGGTTTTGATGCGTAGGTAAGAACGGTTCTTGCTCAGCCCGTAGCAGCCACGTAAAACTTGCAACAACAAAGTAGTGGACGTCTAACTTGTTCTTGCAGGGCATGTTGTGAAGTTTATGGTCAAGACATGATGCTAAATTTTATTGTATGAGATGATCATGTTTTGTAACAAAGTTATCGGCAACTGGTAGGAGCCATATGGTTGTCTCTTTATTGTATGCAATGCAATTGCCCTGTAATTGCTTTACTTTAGCACTAAGCGGTAGCAATAGTCGTAGAAGCAATAGTTGGCGCGAGGACAATGATGCTACAATGGAGATCAAGGTGTCACGCCGGTGATAATGGTGATCATGACGGTGCTTCGGAGATGGAAATCACAAGCACAAGATGATGATGGCGATATCATATCACTTATATTGATTGCATGTGATGTTTATCCTTTATGCATCTTATTTTGCTTTGATTGACGGTAGTATTATAAGATGATATCTCACTAAATTTCAAGGTAAAAGTGTTCTCCCTGAGTATGCACCATTGCCAAAGTTCGTCATGCCGAAACACCACATGATGATCGGGTGTGATAAGCTCTAAGTCCATCAACAACGGGTGCATGCCAGTTTTGCACACGCAGAATACTCGGGTTAAACTTGACGAGCCTAGCATATGCAGATATAGCCTCGAAACACTGAGACCGAAAGGTCGAGCGTGAATCATATAGTAGATATGATCAACATAGTGATGTTCACCATTGAAAACTACTCCATTTCACGTGATGATCGGTTATGGTTTAGTTGATTTGGATCACGTGATCACTTAGATGATTAGAGAGATGTCTATCTAAGTGGGAGTTCTTAAGTAATATGATTTATTGAACTTAAATTTATCATCAACTTAGTACCTGAGAGTATTTTGCTTGTCTATGTTTGTTGTAGATAGATGGCCCGTGCTGTTGTTCCGTTAAATTTTAGTGAGTTCCTTGAGAAAGCAAAGTTGAAAGATGATGGTAGCAATTACACGGAATGGGTCTGTAACTTGAGGATTATCCTCATTGCTGCAGATAACAATTACGTCCTAGAAGCACCACTGGGTGCCAGGCCTGCTGCAGATGCAACTGACGACGTTAAGTACGTCTGGCAGAGCAAAACTGATGACTACTTGATAGTTCAGTGTGCCATGCTTTACGACTTACCGGGACTTCAACGACGTTTTGAATGTCATGGATCATATGAGATGTTCCAGGAGTCGAAGTTAATCTTTCAAGCAAATGCCTGGATTGAGAGATATGAAGTCTCCAATAAGTTCTATAGCGGCATGATGGAGGAGAATAGTTCTGTCGGTGAACATATACTCAAAATGTCTAGGTGTATAAAAATCACTTGATTCAACTGGGAGTTAATCTTCCGGATGATAGTGTCATTGACAGAATTCTTCAATCACTGCCACCAAGCTACAAGAGCTTCATAATGAACTATAATATGCAAGGGATGAACAAGACAATTCCTGAGATCTTCGCAATGCTAAAGGCTGCGAAGGTAGAAATCAAAAAGGAGCATCAAGTGTTGATGGTCAACAAGACCAGCAGTTTCAAGAAAAATGGTAAAAGGGAAGAAGAAGAGGAACTTCAACAAGAACGGCAAACAAGTTGCTGCTCAAGAGAAGAAACCCAAGTCTGGACCTAAGCCTGAGACTGAGTGCTTCTACTGCAAGCAGACTGGTCACTGGAAGCGGAACTTCCCCAAGTATTTGGCGGATAAGAAGGATGGCAAGGTGACAAAGGTCTACGTGATATACATGTTATTGATGTGTACCTTACCAGAGCTCGAAGTAGCACCAGGGTATTTGATACTGGTTCTGTTGCTATTATTTGCAACTCGAAACAGGGACTACGGATTAAGCGAAGACTGGCTAAGGACGAGGTGATGATGCGCGTGGGAAATGGTTCCAAAGTCGATGTGATCGCCGTCGGCACGCTACCTCTACATCTACCTTCAGGATTAGTTTTAGACCTGAATAATTGTCATTTGGTGCCAGCGTTGAGCATGAACATTATATCTGGATCTTGTTTGATGCGAGACGGTTATTCATTTAAATCTGAGAATAATGGTTGTTCAATTTATATGAGTAATATCTTTTATTGTCATGCACCCTTGAAGAGTGGTCTATTTTTATTGAATCTTGATAGTAGTGATACACATATTAATAATGTTGAAGCCAAAAGATGCAGAGTTGATAATGATTGTGCAACTTATTTGTGGCACTGCCGTTTGGGTCATATTGGTGTAAAGTGCATGAAGAAAGTCCATACTGATGGACTTTTGGAATCACTTGATTATGAATCACTTGGTACTTGCGAACCATGCCTCATGGGCAAGATGACTAAAACGCCGTTCTCCGGAACTATGGAGCGAGCAACAGATTTGTTGGAAATCATACATACTGATGTACGTGGTCCAATGAATATTGAGGCTCGCGGCGGGTATCGTTATTTTCTCACCTTCACAGATGATTTGAGCAGATATGGGTATATCCACTTAATGAAACATAAGTCTGAAACATGTGAAAAGTTCAAAGAATTTCAGAGTGAAGTGGAAAATCATCGTAACAAGAAAATAAAGTTTCTATGATCTGATCGTGGAGGAGAATATTTGAGTTATGAGTTTGGTCTACATTTGAAACAATGCAGAATAGTTTTGCAACTCACGCCACCCGGAACACCACAACGTAATGGTGTGTCCGAACATTGTAATCGTACTTTACTAGATATGGTGCGATCTATGATGTCTCTTACTGATTTACTGCTGTCGTTTTGGGGTTATGCTTTAGAGACGGGTGCATTCACGTTAAATAGGGCACCATCAAAATCTGTTGAGATGACGCCTTATGAACTATGGTTTGGCAAGAAACCAAAGTTGTCATTTCTTAAAGTTTGGGGTTGCGATACTTATGTGAAAAAGCTTTAACCTGATAAGCTCGAACCAAAACCGGAGAAATGTGTCTTCATAGGATACCCAAAGGAAACTGTTGGGTACACCTTCTATCACAGATCCGAAGGCAAAACATTCGTTGCTCAAAATGGATCCTTTCTAGAGAAGGAGTTTCTCTCGAAAGAAGTGAGTGGGAGGAAAGTAGAACTTGATGAGGTAACTGTACATGCTCCCTTATTGGAAAATAGTTCATCACAGAAACCGGTTCCTTTGACAACTACACCAATTTGTGAGGAAGCTAATGATATTGATCATGAAACTTCAGATCAAGTTACTACCGAACCTTGTAGGTCAACTAGAGTAAGATTCGCACCAGAGTACTACAGTAAACCTATTATGGAGGTCATGTTACTTGACCATGGCGAACCTACTAACTATGAGGAAGCGATGATGAGCCCAGATTCCGCAAAATGGCTTGAGGCCATGAAATCTGAGATGGGATCCATGTATGAGAACAAAGTGTGGACTTTGGTTGACTTGCCCGATGATCGGCAAGCCATCGAGAATAAATGGATCTTCAAGAAGAAGACTGACACTGATGGTAATGTTACTATCTACAAAGCTCAACTTGTTGCTAAAGGTTTTCGACAAGTTCAAGGGGTTAACTATGATGAGACTTTCTCACCCATAGCAATGCTTAAGTCTATCCAAATCATGTTAGCAATTGCCGCATTTTATGATTATGAAATTTGGCAAATGGATGTCAAATCTGCATTCCTGAATGGATTTCTGGAAGAAGAGTTGTATATGATGCAACCAGAAGGTTTTGTCGATCCAAAAGGTGCTAACAAAGTGTGCAAGCTCCAGCAATCCATTTATGGACTGTGCAAGCCTCTCGGAGTTGGAATAAACGCTTTGATAGTGTGATCAAAGCATATGGTTTTATACAGACTTTTGGAGAAGCCTGTATTTACAAGAAAGTGAGTGGGAGCTCTGTAGCATTGCTAATATTATACGTGGACGACATATTATTGATTGGAAATGATATAGAATTTCTGGATAGCATAAAAGGATACTTGAATAAAAGTTTTTCAATGAAAGACCTCGGTGAAGCTGCTTATATATTGGGCATCAAGATCTGTAGAGATAGATCAAGATGCTTAATTGCACTTTCACAAAGTACAAACCTTGATAAAGTTTTGAAAATGTTCAAAATGGATCAAGTAAAGAAAGGGTTCTTGCCTGTAATACAAGGTGTGAAGTTGAGTCAGACTCAATGCCCGACCACTTCAGAAGATAGAGAGAAAATGAAAGATGTTCTCTATGCTTTAGCCATAGGCTCTATCATGTATGCAATGCTGTGTACGAGACCTGATGTGTGCCTTGCTATTAGTTTAGCAGGGAGGTACCAAAGTAATCCAGGAGTAGATCACTGGACAACAGTCAAGATCATCCTGAAGTACCTGAAAAGGACTAAGGTTATGTTTCTCGTTTATGGAGGTGACAAAGAGCTAGTCGTAAATGGTTACGTCGATGCAAGCTTTGACACTGATCCGGACGATTCTAAATAGCAAACCGGATACGTGTTTATATTGAACGGTGGAGCTGTCAGTTGGTGGAGTTCTAAACAAAGCGTCGTGGCGGGATCTACATGTGAAGCGGAGTACATAGCTGCTTCGGAAGCAGCACATGAAGGAGTCTGGATGAAGGAGTTCATATCCGCTCTAGTTTTCATACCTAGTGCATTGGGTCCAACGAAAATCTTTTGTGACAATACTGGTGCAATTGCCTTGGCAAAGGAATCCAGATTTCACAAAAGAACCAAACACATCAAGAGACGCTTCAATTCCATCCGGGACCAAATCCAGGTGGGAGACATAGAGATTTGCAAGATACATACGGATCTGAATATTTCAGACCCATTGACTTAGCCTCTTCCACGAGGAAAACATGATCAGCACCAAGGCTCCATGGGTGTTAGAATCATTACTGTGTAATCTAGATTATTGACTCTAGTGCAAGTGGGAGACTGAAGGAAATATGCCCTGCAGGCAATAATAAAGTTATTATTTATTTCCTCATATCATGATAAATGTTTATTATTCATGCTAGAATTGTATTAACCGAAAACATAATACACGTGTGAATACATAGACAAACATAGTGTCACTAGTATGCCTCTACTTGACTAGCTCATTGATCAAAGATGGTTGAGTTTCCTAACCATAGATATGAGTTATCATTTGATCAATGGGATCACATCATTAGAAGAATGATGTGATTGACTTGACTCATTCCATTAGCTTAGCACCTGATCGTTTAGTATTCTGCTATTGCTTTCTTCATGACTTATACATGTTCCTATGACTATGAGATAATGTAACTCCCGCTTACCGGAGGAACACTTTGTGTGCTACCAAACGTCACAACATAACTGGGTGATTATAAAGGTGATCTAAAGGTTTCTCCGAAGGTACTTGTTGAGTTGACGTATTTCGAGATTAGGATTTCACACTCCAATTGTTGGAGACGTATCTCTGGGCCCTCTCAGTGATGCACATCACTATAAGCCTTGCAAGCAATGTAGGTAATGAGTTAGTTGCGAGATGATGCATTACATAATGAGTAAAGAGACTTGTCGGTAACAAGATGGAACTAGGTATTGAGATACCGACGATCGAATCTCGGGCAAGTAACATATCGATGACAAAGGGAACAACGTATGTAGTTATGCGGTTTGACCGATAAAGATCATCATAGAATATGTGGGAACCAATATGAGCATCCAGGTTCCGCTATTGGTTATTGACCAGAAACGTGTCTCGGTCATGTCTACATAGTTCTTGAACCCGTAGGGTCCGCACCCTTAAAGTTCGGTGACAAACGGTATTATGAGTTTTTGTGTTCTGATGTACCGAAGCTAGCTCAGAGTCCCGGATATGATCACGGACATGACAAGGAGTCTCGAAGTGGTCGAGATGTAAAGATCGATATATTGGATGACTATGTTCGGACACCGGAAGTGTTTCGGGAGGTTTCGGACATATACAGGAGTACCGGGGGGTAACCGGAACCTGCCGTGGGGTTTTAGTGGGCCTAATGGGCCCTAGTAGAGAAGATGAGGGGCGGCCAGGGCAGGCCGTACGCCCCCTTCCCCTCTAGTCTGAATAGGACAAGGAGGGGGGGGGGTGGCAGCGCCCCCCCCCTTCCTTCCTCTCCTCTCTCCCTTCCTTCCCCTCTCCTACTCCAACAAGGATAGGAGGAGTCCTACTCCCACCGGGAGTAGGACTCCCCCCTTGGCGCGCCCTCCTCCTTGGCCGGCCGCCTCCCCCCTTGCTCCTTTATATATGGGGGCAGGGGGCACCTCTAGACACAACAATTGATCTCTTGGTCTCTTAGCTGTGTGCGGTGCCCCCCTCCACCATATTCCACCTTGGTAATATCGTAGCGGTGCTTAGGCGAAGCTTTCCGTCGATAGCATCTTCGACACCGTCATCACACCATCGTGCTGACGGAACTCTCCTGCAAAGCTCTGCTGGATCGGAGTTCGTGGGACGTCATCGAGCTGAATGTGTGCTGAACTTGGAGGTGTTGTATGTTCGGTACTTGATCGGTCGGATCGTGAAGACGTACGACTACATCAACCGCATTGTGCTAATGCTTCCGCTTTCGGTCTATGAGGTTACGTAGACAACACTCTCCCCTCTCATTGCTATGCATCACCATGATCTTGCGTGGGCGTAGGAAATTTTCAAAAATTACTACGTTCCCCAAGACAGTCGCAGGTGGAGGCTGGAGGAGGTCGACGGTGGATGAACAGTAGCCCGTGGAGGCTGGAGGAGGTCGACGGTGGTGTCGGCGTTCTGGGAACGGGGGTACCCAGACTTGCCTGCCTGCGGCCTGCGGCGTGGCTCAAGGAGCGGCCCGGTACGGCCCATCTTCATCAACACATGCTCAAGACCCTCGCGAGGGGCCAAGCCTCGCGCGGCGGACAGCAGGAGGCTTCCTCGGGAACGGCCTCGTTAGGCTGGCTCTCGAGGAGGCGGAGATATCAAGGCGGGGTACCTCGCGAGGTGCTCATGACGCAAGCCATGACAACCAAGGCCAGGCGGGCGCCGGCCTGCGCAGAGTCCTTGTTTCCTCTTTGGTGCAAAGGGGGCAAGTGCAGGAAAGAGTATCAAGCAAAGGCAACCATTTCGGTGCAACAAGACCAAGACTAGCAGGACAGCAGAACGGAGGTCATCGTTGAGCCCAAGCCGGCGTCATCGTGACGGTCTTTGGCAGGCGAGGACCAACATTAGTCAGGATAAGTGTACTAGATGTTCCCCTTCAAAATGGCCAATTGTTGGCGCCCTTCCCGCTCAATATTTGGGGAGAGGCTCAGGGCCTCCGCCTATAAATAGGACTAGCCACCCACAAGGTAGAGGCATCGAAAGAACAAGGATAGAAAGATAGAGAGAGAGAGAAGCGACTGAACTCCCCCTAGTAGTTCATCGCACCAGCCAAGAACAGACCCTTGCGAGGCTATTCTTCCTTGTACTATCCATCATCAGCCCCAGAGGCAATCCACACACCACACACTGGAGTAGGGTGTTACACCACAATGGTGGCCCGAACCAATATAAACCTTGTGTCCTTTGTGTTGTTCTTCGTGTAGTCTAGATCCTTGAGAGGCGACAAGACACGGGTAGGAAGTAGGTGTGATCTCCGCGCGCACCCTAGAGTCCGAACCTTGAGGGTCTGCCGGAACCCGAAATCCGACATTTGGCGCGCCAGGTAGGGGGTGCGCCGGAGCTTTCCCTTCCACCAACCCGCGCTCCACCGACACCGCGATTCGCCCTCATGATGGGCAACGCGCCGCCCGCTCCAGTCACCGGCGCCAGCGTGGGGGCCAGGGGGCTCCGAGCCTTGGCCCCCGCCTTGCGACAGGTGCAATAGCCAAACAAATTCAAGCCGGAGATGCCACCGCGCTATGACGGGACGGCCGATCCGCTGGCTTTCCTGTGGACTACGAGGAGGCCGTCCTCGAGGATGGGGGTGACGACAGGGTCATGGCCAACTGGTTTCCCATGGCCCCCACTGGCGTCCCGCGCATGTGGCTGCTTCACCTGCCGATGGCTTCCGTCGCCTCCCGGGGGGAGCTGCGCGGCCTCTTCCTTGCCCAGTACGCTGCACCGGCGCACCCGGTCGTCGCAGCTCTCCTGGGCGGCTCGCAGGCACCACCTTCAGGCCGCCACATCAAGTCATTCGTCCGCCAGATCAGCGCCGCTTCCATGCCGCGTGGGGCGCCTCCGGGATGGGCGGCACCTAAAGCCGATCTGGCCTTCAGCTCGGCTGATCACCCCTCCAACTCGGCCTGCTCGGGCACGCTCCCAATGCTATGCACCTCCACCATCTGTCAGGTGGCCATCACAAGGACCCTCATCAACGGCGGTGCTGGCCTCAGCGTGCTCTCAGTGGAGGCCTTCAGCCTTCTCCACGTACCGTTGGAGCGGCTGCAGCCCAACAGTCCCTTCTTGGGCGTCGGAGGCGGCTCCACCGGCTCCCTGGGGCAGATCCGCCTTCCGGTGACCTTCGGCACCTACGACAATTTCCGCACGGAGCTAATTGACTTTGACATCACCCCCATCGGCCTCCCATACAACGCCATCCTTGGTTGCCCGGCACTAGCCCAGTTCATGGCCGCAACTCACCCAGCGTACAACCTCATGAAGATGCCCAGGAGTAGCAGCGTCCTCATCGTGTCTGGAGACACTGGGGATGCGTTGCAAGCGCTCAAGCTCGCCTTCAAGGCCGCGGCGGTGGCACAACCCGCCAACTCAGACGCCCCTGAACCCAAGGGGGCTGCATCGGCCAAGAAGAAGCAGCTATTCACTCAGGACAAGGCGGAAACCAAGCAGGTACTGGTCGACGAAGACGGATGTACCAGCGCCACCTTCACCATAGGCGCCAACCTCAAGCCCGAACAGGAGGAAGCCTTGGTGAAGTTCCTACGCGCGAACAAGAAGGTATTCGCATGGGAACCTGATCAGCTGGCAGGGGTCCCAAGGGGTGTAATTGAGCATCACCTCAATGGGTGCCCCAACATGCGCCCCGTGAAGCAGAAGGCGAGGCGGTAGTCCACTAAGAAGCAAGCTTTCATCGTCCAAGAGACCCACAAGTTGGAGGTGGCGGGGGTCATTTGCGAGGTCCGTTACCCAGATTGGTTGGCTAACCCAGTTGTCGTGCCGAAGAAGGGGGGAAAGGAACGCATGTGTGTCGATTTCACCAACCTCAACAAGGCCTGCCCCCAAGATCCGTTCCCGCTCCGTCGCATCGACCAGATCGTCGACTCCACCACTGAGTGCGACTTGTTGTGCTTCCTGGATGCCTTCTCCGGCTACCACCTGATCAAGATGGCAGTAGAAGATGTAGAAAGACGGCCTTCCTGACCCCGTGCGGAGTGTACTGCTATACATGCATGCCGTTCGGGCTGCGCAATGTCGGTGCGACCTTTCAGCAGCTGATGCACATCGCCTTGGGTCGGCAAATCGGGGGGAATGCTGAGGCTTACGTTGATGACATTGTGGTGAAGTCTCGGGAGGAAAAAACCCTGATACAGGACTTGGAGGAAACCTTCGCGAGCCTAAACGAAGTGGACCTGCGGCTCAACCCGGAGAAGTGTGTGTTTGGAGTCCCCTCGGGCATGCTCCTGGGTTTCCTCGTATCCCACCGGGGCATCGAGGCCAACCCAGAAAAGGTAAAAGCAGTCGAGGACATGAGCCCGCTGAAGACCCTCAGGGAGATGCAGAAGCTCACCGGGCGTGCGACCGCACTAGGGTGTTTCATCTCCAAGCTGGGGGAACGAGCGTTGCCCTTCTTCAAGATGATGAAGAAGAAGGCCCCTTTGAATGGACTGAAGAGGCCGACAAGGCGTTCCAAGATCTCAAAAGGTACTTGACCAGCCCCCCGGTGATGGTGGCTCTGCATCCTCAGGAGCCCCTGGTGCTCTACCTTGCAGCCACCCCCTACTCTGCCAGCGCAGCCCTGGTGGCTGTTAGGGAGGAGCGTAGGACCAAGGCCGCAGCAACCGTCCGGGTTAAAGCAAAGCAGGGCCAAGAGGGCCTCACAGAGACTGCGGCTGCAGCCGAGAAGGACCAGCCATGGCGGGGATGCACACCCGGAGCAGAGGAGGCCCCACCTCCAGGCGACCAGTCGCTGGGGGCTCCGTTGTCTCAGGAGGCGCCCCGGCCTCCGGAGGACGCTAGCGGCGCCAACACTCCCAACCTCATCGAGCACCCTATATACTTCGTCAGCACGGTGTTACGGGACGCAAGGGCGCGGTACCCCATGCCTCAGAAACTCCTCCTCATGCTATTGGGGGCCTCGCGCAAGCTGCGGCACTATTTCCAAGGCCATCCCATCAAGGTCAACTCAGCATACCCCTTCGAAAGGGTGCTCAGGAGCCCCAACTCAGCTGGAAGAGTCGCTGAGTGGAACATCGAGCTGCAAGCGTTTCAGATAGAGTTCAGCACAACCAGAGTCATCAAGGGGGTCGCGCTAGCGGTCTTTGTGGCGGAATGGGTAGAGGCGCCAGGCCTCGAGGCTGGCGAGGATCGATCACACTCCCCAGGGAGTGATGCACCGGACGGATGGGTCATGTACTTCGACGGGGCGTTCTCCTGACACGGCGCGGGGGCTGGTGCGGTGCTCGTATATCCCACTCAAGACAAGCTCTACTACGTCGTGCAAATCTATTTCCAGCATGGGGAAAAGGTCTCCAACAACATAGAGAATACGAAGGCCTGATAGCAGGCCTGAAGGCTGCAGTCGCCTTGGGGGTGAAGCTCCTCACCATCAAGGGTGATGCGCAGCTCCTCGTCAACTTCTCCAACAAAGTATACAAACCAAAGGACGAGCACATGTAAGCCTACCTCGCGGAGGTCCGCGGGATGGAGAAGCAGTTTTGGGGGCTGGAGGTGCAGCATGTGCCTCGCGGCACCAATCAAGAGGCTGATGACATCGCCAAAAGGGCATCCAGGCGGCTACCTCAGGAGCCCGGCGTCTTCAAGGAGCGGCTCTTCAAGCCCTCGGCGACGCCATCACTGTCAAGCACAGTGTAGCCACGGGGGGAGCTCCCCTAGCCGCCTTCCTCGGGAGCCGCGGTCTGCGGCCCGACCTCAGGAGCGCGCCTGCTCCTGGCGCTGGAACCTCAGGAGGGGTGCTGGATCACGGAGCTCAGGAGTTACCTGACATGAGGCACATTGCCGGAAAAGGAGGAGGAAGCGGAGCATGTGGCACGGCAGGCCACAACATACTGCCTTAAGGATGGAGAGCTCTATCGAAGACGACCAAATGATGTGTCCCTACGTTGCATTTCTAGGGAGCAAGGGAAGGAGATACTGGCAGACATACACGGTGGAGACTGTGGGCATCACTCATCATCATGAACTCTTGTTGGCAAGGCATTCCGCAGCGGGTTCTATTGGCCCACGGCAGCCAATGACGCTGTGGACCTGGTGAAAGCTTGTGAGGCCTGTCAGTTCCATGCCAAGCAGATCCATCAGCGGCGGGATGTCTGCAGACTATACCCCTCTCGTGGCCCTTCGCAGTCTGGGGACTGGATATCCTGGGTCCGTTCCCTTGGGCACCAGGAGGCTACCGCTACCTCTACGTCGCAGTGGACAAGTTCACCAAGTGGGCTGAGGTGGAACCCGTCTGCGCCATCCCCGCAAGCTCCATGGTCAAATTCATCTAGGGCCTCGTGAGCCGATTCGGGGTGCCAAACCGCATCATCATCAACAACGGTTTGCAGTTCACGAGTAACCTCTTCAAAACATACTGTGCTAACCTTGGAACATAGATATGCTACGCTTCGGTGGTGCACCCGCGAAGCAACGGTCAGGCCGAGCGAGCCAACGCAGAGGTCCTTAGGGGCCTCAAGACAAGGACTTTCAAGAAGAAGCTGGAGGCCTGCGGCAGGGGCTGGTACGACGAGCTCCAGTCCGTGTTGTGGTCAATCCGCATGACCGCCACCAAGCCGACTGGAGAGACCCCGTTCTTTCTGATTTACGGAGCTGAAGCCGTTCTCCCTCAGGAGGTCAGACGTTGTTCCGCACGGGTCCTGGCGTTCGACGAGGCGCGGCAGGACGCCATGCGGGGGACGGATCTCTTGCTGGGGGAGGAGCATCGCCGAGAAGCCGCGCTGCGGGCAGCAAGATACCAACAAGCACTGCGGCGATACCACTGCCGCAACATCCGCCCCAGGACTCTTGAGGTAGGGGACCTCGTGCTCAGACGGGTTCTCTCCAGGGAGAGGCTCCATAAGCTGTCTCCCATGTGGGAGGGCCCGTTTAAGGTTGTTGATGTTTCCAGGCACGGCTCCGCATGCTTGGAGACCCAGGAGGGGGTGCTCATCCAGAACGCGTGGAACATCCAACATCTCTGAAGGTTTTACCCCTGAAAAAGGCCCGGTGCGTGTGAAGAAGGTGAATGCCTGTGAAGTTGCAGCGTTTGGGAAAAGGCCCGGTGCCTGTGAAGAAGGCGAATGCCTGTGAAGTTGCAGCGTTTTGGAAAAGGCCCGGTGCCTGTGAAGAAGGCGAATTCCTGTGAAGTGTAGCGTTTTGGAAAAGGCCCGGTGCCTGTGAAGAAGGCAAACGCCTGTGAAGCTCGCCGCCCATGACACTCTCACGTAATAATGAGTGGGGCTGTACACGCCCCGGAGTCTCACGAGGGAGGAACATGGGCACCCTCGCGAGTGTTTTCTGCCCTGGTGGTTTGGAACTTCCTTATCCGAGTCTGCTGCGGGAGCACCCCTCCCATTCCGTGCCCCACGGGCATCGCGGCACAGCAACGGGGCTCGGGTTAGTTGTCCTCGCTACCAAGGCTGGAGACTATCCCTATTGACTAAACCCTGCAGGACACAAGGCACACGACAAGGCCCTAGCGTCAGGAGGCGAGGATCGCAACGAGGTTCCCACCCAAGATAAGTGATTTCCACGCATAAACACGCGGAACAAAAATATAGCACAGAAACAGTAGAAACAACGCGCCAATTAAACAGCGACAGTTAAACACACCCCCGTGGGGCACCAGACTACATTCTTTTTGCACAGGAAAGAAAGGAAAGCAAAAGGGGGCACGACTTGCCCGACGCCAACTCTCAGAGAAGACTTGAACTGCCTCCGGAGCTCAGCTGGATTCCGCCTCGCGCTTCACCGAAGCATGGCATCGGACCGACCCGCTGCCCTCTCCCAGGCGAGCGCGGCGATGAGGGGGCTGGTCGCGACCCGCACTGGAGGAGCTGCCGTCCGAAGAGGAGTCACCAGAGCTTGGCGGGCCTCGGGCACCGCTACTCATGTGCCCTCCGCCACCTTCACCCCTGCCAACGCCGGGGCTGGGCGTGCGGCCGTGGTCATCATCTTCGGGGCAGCATCTGGCACGGCGACATCTTCCCCGAACACCCTCATGTAAAGGGTGGCATCACCATCATACTTGAAGTGTAGAGTGCATCGTCGACACAGGCCGCGCGCGTGGGCAAATGTTTGCCAGCCGCGGGTCAAGGCCGCCTCCCCGGCGGCGGAGACATCCAGAGTATCCCAAGAGGCCCTGCTGCAGCAACCATTTGCTTGAAGCCAAAGGCCGCCCAGGGCACCAGCCGGAAGTTCACCTATGAAGAAGCGGGGGAGCTGGAGCCAGGTGTCGGTCGGGTCCGCCGACCACACGACGAACTCCGGCAGCACCTCCGCAGAGCGAAAGCACAGCCTTGGGGGTCGTGCAGCCCCAGCGTACCTCTCGTTGGCAGCCGGACACCCACCGCTACCCTAAGGGTTGTTTCCACGGCCACGGGAGGCCGCAGCAGGGACCGCAGTGTGCTTGCAAGGGCGGCCCCGGCCACGCTTGGCCAGAGGAGAGCCGGGTCCTTCCTGGCGGGCCTTCCCTTTCTCCGCGGCCGAGAACCTCTTCGGCGGGGCCATGGGGATGGCGAGCGGCCAAGAAGAAGAAGGAGAGTAGCAAAAACAGATGGACTAGAAGGGCTCGTGCCACTCCATACATATAGCCGAGGGAGGCCAACCACCGGCCTCCACGATCACAGGTAATCATGACCCGTTTTGGAACATAATCGTTGATCTAAAACAAGCGAACAGAAAGTAAAAGAAGTTCAGCATCAGGAAACTCAGGAAGTTCATAACACATGTTAGCACAGAAGTTCAGCTATATCACAACAGGCAGTACAGTACAAAAGAGGCCAGAAGTTCAGCATGAGAGAAGTAAAAAACAAGAAGTTCAGGTACATAGAGTTGGGAAGTTCAGGTAAGAAACCACAGGCAATTCACAGGGGGTACATGGATGATGTAAATATTGAGCAGCTGCACTCACCTCTTGGAAAGATCATTCCTAAGCCTAGTTACACTGTAATAAAAGTCATCAACCTTCTTTCAGACGACAACAAGGTCGCTATCTGCTCACCAAAAAGAAAATAGCAATTAACAGCAACACTCAAAGCACATAGATTCACAACAGTTTCAATTAAGACCAACATTCAAGCACAAACATTCAAAACATAAGCACATCTCAGCTGCTACATCAGAAAGGATAAAACCACATCATCATAGGCATCACAACACATGCATTATAAACCTCCACCCACATAGAAAACAGGTTCACTTAACATTCTTTACAACCCACACGACAAACAGCAAAACCAGAAGTTCAACTTAGACCACACAGGTAGTTCACAGGGGATATCATGGACTAAACCAAACAACAAAGAGGGAAGGGGATGGGGAAAGAAGAGAGAAGCATGCTCCTCTCTTCATGGATCCTTGACTAGACCAGGGGCAGCACTAGAATGACCAACCTCCTCTCCATAGCTATCTCTTTCGGAATCTTGATCGTCGTCTCCAGTAGACGTTGCAGCGTCGTCGGGAAGGACACCAGCAGCAGATAGAGCAACCGAAGAATATGAAACAAGAAAAACATTTGGTTGTGCCTGTACAGCATCAACATCAACTGATGGCTCTACTGCAGGAGACTTCTCCGGGCTTGCAGCAGCACTACCACCAGTTTGTACAGCAGACTCAACATGATCTTTCTCCAAAATGATGTCTCCAGTTGTCTTGCCCTGCTCAGCATCAGAAACCTCAGCGCCAATGGACGACTGAGGTTCAGTCAGGACCACCCCGTCGGAGCAGCCGGTGCTTGAGACAGACATGTCTGCAACCTTCTCTGGAGCAACACTAACATCATCATTCTGCTGCTGCAAAAAGAAACAAAAAGTCCATTACAAAGGGCTGACTGAACCTCATGCATAGGGGCAGCAAGTCCGTCTCAGGGGCAACAAGACAAACGGACAAGAAAAATGGTACCTTATTTTCACTGCCATGAACCTCATCAACTAATACATCACTAGAGGGGCAAGGATCATGCACAGGGCAGCTTCATTCATAGGATCATCTTCATGCATAGGTAAAACATCCTCCCTAACCCCAGCACCATCGTCAACAACCTAGAAAATAATCATGTAGAAAACAAATACCTAATCAGCAAAAGTTCACGTTACATAATAATAGAAGGTCAGGTATCACAACTGGCACATAATGGAAGTCCAAATACAGTAAACATAGCAGACCAGATATCAAACTACCATTAAGATACAAAAGGAGATAAAAAGGAATAGTCATCAAAGTCATAGAAGTTCAGGTACTGAAGCACTTGAAGTTCAGGTCCTATAAACAGAGAAGGTCACCTAGAAACACTAGTGCCAAAAAGAAAAATGACTAGAAAATAACAATGTAGAAAACAGATACCTAATCAGCAGAAGTTCACATTACATAATCAAAGATGGTCAGCGATCACAACTGACACATCATGGAAGTCCAAATACAGTAAACATAGCAGATAACATACCAAACTACCATAAGATACAAAAAGGAACAAAAAGGGCCAGTCATCAAAGTCATAGAAGTTCAGGTGTTGAAGCACTTGAAGTTCAGGTCCTATAAACAGAGAAGGTCACCCTATAACTGCATAACAATAATAACTCAAAGCTAACAATGAACACTAGTGCAAAAGAAATATCAATAGCCAACATAAACAAACCTCTTCGATACGCTCCACATGGCCTCCTTCACGACCCAAATGAACGAGATCCTGCCTCTGAATCTCTCTCACAACAACACTCGCCTCATCTTCAAAAGGCTTGCAACGGGCGTCCTGCATTTCCTTGAACAGCACAAAACTAGCCCGGAGGTGGGAAGTGCTCTCACGAAGCTCAGCAAGATATTTAGCTTCAATCGACAAAAGCTCCTTCGAAGACTTAGCATCTAAACCGTGGCCGGAAGGAAGAAACCCATCCATGCGACTAAGACGCTCAACCGTTGTCAGAACACGAGCCATCTCTCCACAAATAGTTTCCAGAAGTCCATCAATCCTAGAAAGGGAAATATTCGCAGCATCGAACAAACTCTCGGAAGAAACGCCACCTGCAGCACTCACACGGGCAGAAGAACCTCCTGGATCTACAGGGGGGCACCAGTGTTAACATCCCGCGAGAATTCAAATCTCGGAGAACTTCCACTACCTAGGCCGATGGCACGAGGCATAGTAAGAACATGACGCTAGATAACCCTAAAGAACACAACCTCAGCCCATGTCTTCCACAGTATATATGAAAACAAAAATCAACACGTCGCAGAACAAATGAAAGAACATGGAAGCAGAAATACAGAAGACAGTAGCAGAAGTTCAAGTTAGTACCACAAGCTGATACTGAAAAATAAGACAATGACAAGGAAAAAAAGGCAGAACAATCAGATACACATACTACACAAAAAATTCCACTAATGCCTACACACGCTGTACATTTCAGAAGTCCAACTATGTCTACATAGGCGGTACAACCATGTATGACCAGAAGTTAACATGGTTTCAAAAATGTTGGAAATTTACATAGCAGAAGTTCAACCATGTATACCAAGGCAGTAATCAAACATGTATCTCAGAGGTCCAACTATGTCTACATTGGCCATACAACCATTTATGACCAGAAGTTAACATGCTTTCAAAAATGCTGGAAATTTACATAGCAGAAGTTCAACCATGCATGTGCAACAACAAAGTTTAGCTTATTTCATATGAATATATCTAGAAGTTCACCTATGTACACAAAGGCAGTAGTACCATATAAGCCAAGCAGTTCAGCTACATAGCAGAAGTTCAAACATGCACACAAAGGCAGTACTAACTACACAGAAAAGAAGAAACACTCACAGGTAGTCTCCCAAACACCCAGTTGGCTGGGTCGTCGTCACCTTTCCTGGCCAAGTCAGCCGCAGCGAGCTCAAGAATCTTGGCCTGATCCATGTAATTGATGTGAGGCATCCTCAAGTCAACATTAGGTGTCTTGCCAATGATAAGGAAGTCCAGGTACATAAGAAGTGGCGCGATACGTAACAACAACACTTCGAAGGTCATCAACAACCAACTGGCAGTAGTCCATATCAGCCATATCCTCAAACACAAGATTCTCAGCCATTGCTGCCTCCCTAGACACTCGTGTAGACGTTCCAAGGATAACCACCTTCATGAAAACAATCAGGTAAAACACCTGCAGAGCAAGATCATCCTTCGTCTCATCCTTCACAAGTTCCGCGAGGATATTCCCCAGATCCTTTGTCTTGATGTCTTCACTCCTAGCGTACCCAAGCTTGCCCTTCAACCTCATAACAGCATCATCAAACCCATCACTCGAAGGCCTAGGAGGGGTATGATTACCTTGAGGGAATAAAACAGATGGTGAATAGCATCACTTGTAATACGCAGAACCTTGTTCGCCTCACCCATGTCTAGAATCATGGTTCCAGGGTAAATCCTCATGTAGATGTTGCCCATCAAAGGACGAGAAATGTTGGAATCAACCTTCAAGTCAAACACACAACCAAAACCATCGTTGATAACCCTCGTCTTGTGCCTAAGTTGTAGCATTTTCGCACACGTCTTCACCTCTCCTAGTGAGCAGTGAACCATCTTGTTAAAACGTTTCGCCTCACCTCCTCCTTGGCCACCTTCTTCGGGCGCTTTGCATCCTCTCTTCCTCCTCTCAGGGCGCTCCACAAGCTGATACTGGAAAAAATGAGATACACAATGAGATACACAAGCTACACGAAAATTCCACTAATGCCTACAAAATTACACACTCAGTACATTTCAGAAGTCCAACTATGTCTAAATAGGCAGTACAGCCATGTATGACCAGAAGTTAACATGCTATCAAAATGTTGGAAATTTACATAGCAGAAGTTCAACCATGTACAACAAGGCAGTAATAAAACATGAATACCATAAGTCCAACTATGTCACATAGGCAGTACAACCATGTATGACCAGAAGTTAACATGCTTTCAAATTGTTGGAAAATTACAAAGCAGAAGTTCAACCATGTATACTAAGGCAGTAATCAAACATGTATCTCAGAAGTCCAACTATGTCTACAAAGGTAGTACAACCATGTCTGAACACTAAGTTAACATGCTTTCAAAAATGTTGGAAATTTAAGAAGCAGAAGTTCAACCATATACACTAAGGCAGTAAGCAAACATGTATACCAACAAGTTAAGCTAATTTCTTCATGTATATACCTAGAAGTCCAACTATGTACACAAAGCCAGTAATACCATAAAAGCAAAGCACGTTGGCTAATTTTTTCGTCTATATGGAGATGGAGTAGAAGGTCAGCTATGTACGCCAAGGCAGTGCTAAAAACAATAAAACTACAACAATAGGGACAAATGCTCTAAAAAACAATAAACATGAGACATTAATACCTGATTAGTGGCAGCAGCATCATCGACGTCGTCCTCATCATCAGCATTGAAATCAGCATCATCCTTGTCCTCTGGATTAACACGAGAACGCTTCTTCACACCCTTGTTGACCTTTGTAGGTGGAACCTTGCGCTTCATGCCGCATTTCTTCCCCTTACCAGATGCACCAGCACCAAGCGGCGAAGGTGTAGGTGCGGCAGTGGCAAGCACACGAGGACTACGGCGTGGCGTACCACCAAGGCCTAACCCTTCATCTTCAACAACTTCTGCAGGCCTTGAAATACGTGGGCTCTTCCGAGGAGTAACTGCACCAACTACTAGCTTCCTCACAGCAGTCTTCTTGATTTTCTTCTTAATAGGGACAATCGTGCCATCACTACCACACAGCACGTCTTCCTCAACAGTGAGCTCAGCCGCACGAACAAATCTAGGAACATCAGAACCTTTCTCAAGGCGGGCTGCCCTCTTCTTGTCAAAATCTTCTTGCTTCTTCCTCTTATGTTGGTTCACCAGGTGAAGTTGAAGAGGCACATCCTCGGCTTGCATGACAGGTTCAGTGCCATCAACAGACTGCAACTGCGTCTCTGACATCTGAAGAGAGCACAAAGGATCCTGAACGGAATCACAACCTTTGACTGACGGAGTCCCCTCCTCAGCAGCAGCAGGGGTTTCTGATAAACCCAACTCAGATAAAACATCGTTGATGGTGTTCATAGCTTCCTCCTCTGTGGACACATCTACAAAGAACACAAATGTCGGAGCAAAAAATAAAAAAGTCAGGAACAAAAACAAAAACAAACAACATGAACAAGCTAAAAAACATGGCTCAAAACTTTAAAATGAAAAGAAAAGGGGTTTCACATACTAGGTGAAGCAAGAGCTGCAGAAGCAAGATCCTCAAGGCTTGAAAAATTCTCAAGGCTCGAAGCAACCTCGGCAATCATAGTCAAAGGGATAATGGGTGATTTAGCCGCATCAGATATTGGAGCATCAGTATTAACCTCTGAAGCTCCATCTTGATCGCAGGCATTTTTTTCAAAACTATTCAACTCATCACCAACTACAAAAAATGCAAGTAAAAAGGCAGCTGAGTTCTAATCCGCAATCCTACACCAAAGGGACTTCTACTTTTACAACAATGTGCAATACCCAGAAGTTCAACAATACCTAACAACACAGTAAACACAAAAAACAAACTAAAAATATACAAACTAAATATAAAAACAATCTACACCAGAGGGGCTACTACATATATCATGAATGTCCAGAAGTTCAACGATACATAACAAAGCAGTAAAACAAAATGTGCATATCAGAAGTTCAACCAAATTTCCTTACAATCAAACAATAATTAAAACCAGAAGTTCAACTACGTGACCCAAGCAAGTAGCACATAAAAAAGATGTAGCATGACCACAAATAGTATTTCACAGGCAAACTAAATATCAATACCATGAACATGATAACAAGAAAACAAAAAAAAAGATATACACTTTAAATATGAAATGGCACACACATAAACTATGTGTAAAATGCATACACACAAACCTTGTTAGAAGTTCACACTACTAAGACTGGCAGTCCAACATAAAAACCAAATGAAGATATGGGCAGACATATATAACAATACTACTATTTCAAATAGAAGATACAACTACATTAAGATACCCGGAGAAGATTTTGAAGCCATGACAACACAATCGCCTCGATGAATGCAACTCCAAACACTAGAACAACCTGTAAACACAGAAGATTGATTCCATATAGTTAGCAAGTAGAAAAACATACAACAAAATGCAAAAAGAAAACTGAATCAAACCCTAGAACCAACTACAAACAACTAGAACCAACAAGTATGAATAGATGACAGTAGCACATATAGGCAAGCACAACAAAAAACGTATCCAGAAACTAACTACAATGTCGCAAACATAATCTAGACCTCCAAATCCACAGCACTAATGCCATTAGATACAACAGATCTAGCATCAACAATCACACCACAACCTCTAACAAGCATCTGACTACTAAAATCAACAAAGGGGAAATGAAAATCCACACACAAGCATATCACAAACAAATCTGGCCATGGGGGAATGCATTCCAACCACCACACGCCCAAGAACCCTTCCTAATGTCCCACCAAACCATCAGAAAAAGGGTGTAGGAGGCAGATGCGAGAGAAAACAGAGCAAACAGGCAGGCCTCCACAGATCTGGCGAAAGTGAATACAAGAATTAGGGGGGAGGGGGCGGGGGGGGGGGGGGGGGGGGCAGCGTTTGTACCTCTCCAAGCACGAATCCGCGACGGTTCTTCACTCCCCACGACGCCACATGCAAGCAGTTGCCGCCCTCGCTTCAGAGCAGAGGAGAGCGGGCTGGGCGAGGGAGAGCGCGGTGCAGGGGAGTAATAGGAGCGGGGGAGTGTGCCGGTTACTCCACTCGCGAGGCCAGGGGACAGGGGCAGAGAAATCGGGGGGAGTTGCAGTTGAAGGAGGCAGCGGAGCGACAGAGAGGGGGGAGAGAGCGAGCGACAAAGGGAGAGGAGTTTTCTGACAGGTGGTGGCGAGGGAGATTGTCAGTTCATGCCTATCTGTCGTGGGACTTGCAGCACCACTGAATTTACAGTTTTACCCCCCAACAGATAAAATAGTAAATTCATGTGTAGATAAATAAATGCACCATTTGAATGCATCTATTATGATGAGATAAGATCACAAAACAGCACAGCTGATATCCTCAAAACCAAAAATAGATGGTAAATACACTACTAAAGGAAGAAACGTACATACATAAATAAGCCCCTAAAAAACAAGAGAAAAGAAGTTCAAAAAATAAAGAACAGAAGTTCAAGTACTAACAAAAGAAGTAAAGCAATAAGAATAAATAAAGCATAAAGAAACAAAAAGAAGAATTTCAAGTACAAAAACAGATGAAGTTCATATCTAACCATAAAAACCCTAAGATAGATAGTGGGGTCACGGATGTGACGGACTCGCCTCCGCATGCGACGTCGCGGCACGCCGCTTCATCGCCTGCTCTGGCTCGTTCCTGTCTCGGCCTCACAGTGGAGGGGCGGGGGGTCTCGACCCCCCCTCCCCCCTGCTCGGCCTCGCGCTACCGCATTACTGCGCGCTAGGATTTGACAGGACGCAATGCGGTTATTCTGTTTCCACCACCACCGCATGCACCCTAAACCCTAAAAACCCTAAGATAGATAGTGGGGTCACGGATGTGACGGACTCGCCTCCGCATGCGACGACGTGTCACGCCGCGTCATCGCCTGCTCTGGCTCGTTCCTGTATCGGCATCGTAGGGGGAGGGGAGATGGGTCCCGACCCCTCTCCCCCCTGCTCGGCCTCGCGCTACCGCATTGCTGCGCACTAGGATTTGACAGGATGCAATGCAGTTATTCTGTTTCCACCCCCACCGCACTCACCCTAAACCCTAAAAACACTAAGATAGATAGTGGGGTCACGGATGTGACGGACTCACCTCCACATGCGACGACGTAGTACGCCGCGTCGTCACCTTCTTCGGCTCATTCCTGTCTCGGCCTCGCAGTGGGAGAGAGGGGGCTCCCGACCCCCCTCCCCCCCTGCTCGGCCTCGCGCTACCGCATTGCTGCGCGCTAGGATTTGACAGGATGCAATGCCGTTATTCTGTTTCCACCCCCACCACACGCACCATAAACCCTAAAAACCCTAAGATAGATAGTGGGGTCACGGATGTGACGGACTCGCCTCCGCATGCGACGACGTGGCACGCCGCGTCGTCGCCTGCTCCGGCTCGTTCCTGTCTCGGCCTCGCGGGGGGAGGGGAGGGGTGGTCCCGACCCTCCCCCCCTGCTGGCCTCGCGCTACCGCATTGCTGCGCGCTAGGATTTGACAGGACGCAATGCTGTTATTCTGTGTCCACCCCCACCGCACGCACCCTAAACCCTAAAAACCTTAAGATAGATAGTGGGGTCAGGAATGTGACGGACTCACCTCCGCATGCGACGACGCGACACGCCGTGTCGTCGCTTGTTCCGGCTCGTTCCTATCTCAGCCCCGCAGGGGGAGGGGAGGGGGGTCCCGACCCTTGTCCCCCCTGCTCGGCCTCGCGCTACTGCATTGCTCCGCGCTAGGATTTGACAGGACGCAATGCGGTTATTCTGTTTCCACCCCCACCGCACGCACCCTAAACCCTAAAAACCCTAAGATAGATAGTGGGGTCACTGATGTAACGGACTCGCCTCCGCATGCGATGCTGCGGCACGCTGCGTCGTCGCCTGCTCCGGCTAGTTCCTGTTTCAGCCTCGCCCCCCTCCCCCCCGCTCGGCCTCGCGCTATCGCATTGCTAGGCGCTAGGATTTGACAGGACGCAATGCGGTTATTCTGTTTCCACCCCCACCGCACGCACCCTAAACCCTAAAAACCCTAAGATAGATAGTGGGGTCACAGATGTGACGGACTTGCCTCCGCATGCGACGCCGCGGCACGCGGCGTCGTCGCCTGCTCCGGCTCGTTCCATACTTGGGCTAATCCCATGATTGCTCATGAGACAAAAGTCTAAAAAAACATCTGGAGAATTAAAATTACAAAGAAAACCAAACAAATCATGCACCTTCGCCTTCCAATGTGGAGTGCAATCTCCAAAACCAGAAGTTCAACCATTAATAAAAAAGAAGTCCAGATCCTACTGAAGATTGTGCCTGTGGTCCAGCTCCACACTTACACACTAGTTACAACAAATTGCAGAAAAGAAATCTACTAAGCGTTTTTGATTTCTGGAATGTAATCTGTCCTGGAATATCAATGTCAAAAAGATGAACCTGCATTCAAGAAAATTTTGGCTGTGACATAAAAAACCAAGAAAGAAGCACCTGAGGAATAATAATGTTTAGTGTCGAAGAAACAAAATGCACAAGGTGTAAGTTAACTAATCAAATGTTTTTAATAAAGGTAAGTTCAAGTTCTAAAAACACAGAAGTTCGGCGTTTTGAAAAAACATCAAATGAACATGTAGAAAGACAAATTACACAGAAGCAAAAATCTTGTAAGTCCACGTTAAACACAAACTGAAGTTCTACCACTGTTTGAAGTATGCAAACATGTTACAAAAAAAATAAGTAAGGTATGCACGCATATTTGGGAATAATCCCATAGTTGCCATGGAACAAACTAAAACCCAAATTAGAAAATAGAAAATTACAAAAAAACAAAAAAAAGGAAAAAATATAGCGCGATGTTGCACCACCTTGCAATGTGGAAATCAGGAAGTTCAATCACTGGCACCATAGAAGTCCAATTACCACCACAGAATGTGGATGATCCAAAAAACTAGTCCCGAAGATAGAATAAATATAAAAAGGATGATTTGTGTATCTATGGAACAGCTCCACATTTACGTATATGAGTACTCTGAAAAACAAAAAAATGTACACAAAAATTTATATAACAACACCAACCGAACAGATTGTATTGCAGCATCACCCAAAAAACATGCATTAAAATGAGGGAAGTTCAAGCACAAAAGGTGCAGAAGTCCAACTCTGTAACACAGATAGTAGAATCACTGGAAAAACACATTATCGAATTTTCTTTTTAGATTTCATCACCTAGGTGACTGCACCTTCTCAGTCCGCGACCTCGAACGATATCCTACTATGCCCTAACATCAAAACAACAAAGCCATCAAGCTGTCTCATCGAAGATCCAGAACCAACAAGGGCGGACACGAGATCCAATCGCCCGATTTCAGGGGTGTATTCGCCTGGATGATCAAATTAACAGCGCATGAACGATGCAATCTAACTACTGCAATCAAATCCGCCCTCTATATTCACAGAAAAACAACAAATCGACAGACGCCACGGAAACCACTCCTGCGGAGGAAGAACACAGAATCCGAAATCAAATCCGTTGAAATTAACGACAAATTGCCCACGAAACTCGTACTTACACCAAATTACCATCATGTTGGAGCTTCCAGAACATCCAGTGAATGCATTAAACTTATAAACAGACACGAGTTCATCCGCCCCGAGAGTGAAACCGCCAAAATGCAAAATTACAAATCAAAATGAGCATTTAGATGCAGGTATGAGTATCTGGATTACAGTCACATCACATACAACACTGCCGACCGGAATAATTCGTGCGGGAAGCCACAGTTGCGAAGATAGCCCGAAGGTCGGGTTCGTACACAGGGAAGTTCAGGTGCTTTATCCGGGAAGTTCAGGTTGTGATCAAAATAGTGTTTATGTGTGTGTGTGTTTGTGTGTGTGTGTGTGTGTGTGTGTGTGTGTGTATGTGTATGGCTTCTGCACAACATCTCCATCATCATTATCCGTATATCCTACGTAGGTGAGTTAGGATGCACTTGATCCCAGGAAGGTATCTATCCTTCAAACTAGAGGAGTGCTTCAAACTAACAACAGTACATAATATCCAACAAAAGAGGTTCGTGCTACAGCAGCAGAATACATGGCTCAGTCTAGATATCAGCACGAATCAAGTTGTGCATATTTGTTGTTGGCATGAACCACATCGCCGCATGCCGGGTTTGCAAAAGCCATCCATCGCATGGAAGCTTGATGCCTTTCACACATTGAAGATTATCTGGCAACAAGTTGTGTCGACGAATCTCTGGATATGGTGATTCATGAAACCCATCATATGATGTGTGAACACAGTCCCCCCTAGCGAATGGAAGTTGCATAGCACGATAATCATCGCCAGTGATATGATCGATGATTGGTTGGATGATCGGATAATTGAGCCCGAGGAACAAGGAGTGGTTGCCGAGGCTGTAAACCCGCCTGTCCCAACGGAGCTGGGATCTTTCTCAAACACAAAGTAGCCATAGCCATCAATGTAAAGAACGCCCCACGCATTGTACTGCATGTGGTTTGATGTAATGGTTTGGACAATTTGGTACGTGCGAATGAGCATCAAATGACCGCCGTCAGCTGAACGAGCGATAAACCACCACCCATCGGCTGGTATGATTCCAGGTCCTGGAATCATGAAGGCCAACACATTTGCGTTTGCTGCAACAATTCAAATTGGAGACCAAAAGGACGAAAATAAACAATCTTGTTCAGAGTATGTGTGGAATTAAGATTATTATAACAGTGACACATATCATAGACAGAGAATTGCAATGCCGTGGTCATAATCATACCCCAAGTTAAAAAAAATAAGCCAATGGCTTTCATATTCTAGCAATATGTCATGGTTCAAACATCATGTAACAATGAGAGGAAAACAGCTATGACAGAGCCTACTCATATTCTACCATAGAACTTACTATTATTGTTCTCATATCAACTCTAAGCAATAACATGCGTTGTTATAAAAATCTTGGAAACGAGAGTAACATATAGAAATCATGATGTTATGCTCATAATATGTATTATAACAATCATTAGATGCCAATTGTTCTCATATCAACTCTAAGCAATAACATGCGTTGTTATAAAAATCTTGGAAACGAGAGTAACATATAGCAATCATGATGTTATGCTCATAATATGTATTCTAACAATCATTAGATGCCAATTGTTCTCATATCAACTCTAACAATAACATGTGTGGTCATAAAAATCTAGGAAATGGGAGGAACATATACTCCTTCCGTCCCAAAATAACTGTCTTAAGCTTAGTACAACTTTGTACTAGAGCTAGCTCAAATTTGAGACACTTATTTTGGGACGGAGGGAGTAGCAATGATGTGATTACAGACATACTATCTATTCTAATTTTTTAACAATGAACACGCAGTCGTATTAATAAGGTAAAGATGAGATGAGATAGAACAATTACACGACGATAGATTCCACCAGTATAGGCAGCCAATCTGTGCGTCGACCGCGTAAACGATGCCATCGTGCACTATAGCATCAGACAGAAATGTTGCCTCAACAGGATTGATGATGAGCAATAACCATGTATGGCGACCGGATTCCAGATACACTAATCCCATGTTGAACAAGGTAATGAGCTTGTAATCCATGTAGTCTTCTGATGGTGTGGGCACTTCGCAGATTACAACTTTCAGCAAACATAGGTCAAGCCAAAAGCTTGATGCGTCTCATGTGTAGTAGGCAGGATTGTCCGGCGGGCCTCGAGGCTCAATGGCGGCGGTATCCAACGATGGAAGGGTGATCTCTCGCTGGGTGTAGATATCCATGAGACGCCACGGACTACCGGATTGGTGGATGAGGACGATCCAGTTGGCCTTCATTCCTGCCCAGTAGTGGCCGCGCATGAAGGACTAGTGGACGGGTAGTGGTAGCATGTCGAGGGGCACCACGGAAACCTCCGTAGGATCGTCAAGTCGTTGTCTGGGCCACCTGCGAGGATCGGGCATCAGCAAGCAGGGTGTCTTGAAAAGAGCCGGCCGGTTGTAGACGACTAGATGGTACAAAGACATCGAGCATGCGGCCTGACGGATGGTGCTGAGTAGGTCCATACGATTACAGATCTGCTTCAAGAGCACATTGGGGAGGGAATTCCAATCGCGGCTCTGCGTGTCAGTCGGTTCTACCATTGGGGTTTTTGGTGCCTGTGAGCCAGCAGGGAAGTGGATTCGGGCAGGCGAGCGAAGAAGCTTCTCCTCGTGTGGCCGAGCAGTGAGCGGGGGGATATGGTAAGCGCGAGCTACCAAGGAAGATGGCGCGGGGCGGGTGAGCAGTGAGCGGGGATAAATGGTGTGCGGCCGACGATGGGGAAGAGAGGAGGAAGAAGAAGAGAGGAGGAAGAAGAAGAGAGGAGGAAGAAGAGTGGAAGACGGGGAAGAAAGTGCATTAAATCTCAATTCTACTAGTACTACTACCAGTATACCACAAGAGGGCCCATATGTCAGTTAATGGAGGACAGAGGTGCTTAGGCGTATTTGCGGAAGCGTGCTCTACTGGCAAACATGATGGCAGTAATGGGTAAGGCTGATTTAGTAACACCAACACGCTGGTTCAGCTTATTAGTTACGTGTCCCATCTGCTGCAGCATGTATTGTCACTTCACTACGAAGACTAGTTGAATAGTTCTCTCTGACCGAGATAGGGAATAATGGATCGCGAAGGCTTCCTTTCTACAGTATCCCTATGCCTCTATGCTCACTTAACTCATTTTGATCTATACCTAGTCACTTGTTGAAATTTGTAGAAGGACAAATACTCCGTATTTGGGAACATAGGGAAGCTTTTACTCCGTATTTGGGAACAAAGGGAGTATCACCATATGGAGGGAACAGAGGAAGCTCGAAATATGAACATGTCAATGGGAGGGAGTAAGCCCCATGCATGCATGCAACATGCAACACTCACACGTACACATGGACGCACGCAACACTCACACACCCATGCGGCACACAGCACATGACGCAACACGCACGCTCACGCTCAAGTGCTCAACCTACTCCCTACGTCCGTGAAAGACTATACATTTAGATATTTACACACTGACCAGGGCAAAATTAACGCCCAAAAGTAGCAGACTTATGTGTGCATGCGACCATTGAGAGCAGAAGATTAAATGAAGGTTGTTGCATGCTGTAATTAAGGATAGACATGTAGCCTATACCTAGAGCACAAGTGGGTGCATTAGTCAATCAGTATCGGTTTAGATTAAAGGCTAAATGCATTGGAAGTGTAGATGTACATCATGTACAACACTCTTCGGTTTATAGCCGATGTACACTCTTTGTTGGAAGACCGAGGGAGTACACGTGCATGCACTCACATACACAGCCAGGGTGGTTCTGGCGCAAGGGTTGGACTCCTATCGTGCCTGCGTAAAGTTTTGTTTAACTGATTTCTTTGCTCTACAAACTGACAGGTGGGACCCAGAAACCAGGTGACAATTTAACCAGTCAACAAAGTGCCATGTCGACTATGTGGCCGGTCAGTAGGGTGCAATACAGTGCTCTACGATGAGCTAGTGATCGTATAATCAGCGCAAAACTATATATAGTGACCGTAGAGAGCGTATTGTTACATACGTTAACTGCCAGTGTATTTTTCTCATTTCAAATTAATCCATATTAATTGGAAATGACGCAATATGGACTACTAGTACTAGTACTGCTTTGATGTGTCCCGTCAACTCGCCGAACGAGGAGAAGCTTGCTTACTACGCCTCTCCATCACCCACGCGCGCGGTGGTTCGCAGGACGAGGAGAGGGTTTTGACTACAATACCCTCTCCCTCTCCCTCGCCCTCGCCCTCGCCCTCGCGGTGGACGTGCAGCAGTTCAATTGGTGTCAGATTGGCAGAAGCATATTATACTGTAGTATCATCATTGTTGGAACTTCCGAAGAGGGGAAGAGCCAAGTGCAAGGTTCACACGAGTACGAACTGTTGAACCTCCTGAAGCGGCAAAGAGCCAAGCGCAAGGTTTTATAGGAGTTGTCATTCTAGTAGGAGTGTACTACAACTATAGCGAACGATGCTACTATATGATGCCGCCACATCACGTATATCCAAAGCTGTGCCACCTTTTTTCTCAAAGAGCGTGTTGGAGCCCGTGCAACAACCACACAAGTTGCACGTACACATAACATATTTACTAGTAATAAATTCTAAAGGACAAATGCCAGTGTGCCACACAAGTTAATCTCCCATTCATGTGATAAATTTGTGCACGACTAGTCTACATATATTCACAGCGCTACCGTTCACAATTACCGTACTCCACTTACACGTTATAGATGGGCTACATGTCCTCCTCCAGGTTCCAGTCCCAGGTGTTCTTCATGGATGGCATGATCCATAGCGGTGGGCAATGGGAATCATTGTCGCAGCTTTCTAGTCTGGCTCCACACGATGGAGACCCATCTAAGCTGAAGCAGCATAAATCAGGGATAGCGTGTCCCAGCATGTTGTTCATCCGGCCGTGCGCACTGAAGACACAATCATGCTTCATGAACGGCAGGCCTATAGTGTCGTGCACGGAAGGTGGCATCCTCTTGACAATGGGGTAGCTATCCCCGATGAAAAGCGAGTACTCTCCAAAAGTGTTCCTCGGCACCCACGTAGCATGACGGGGGTTTAACTCGGCGCCGTTCATCTGGTACACACGGCATCTCAGATCTAGACACATGGTGACGTACATAGTCAAGGTCCATGCATAATAATGTTGTGCTCAAATATGGCGGTCAGTAATACTATGCAGCAAATAGTACTACTCCGGTATAGAGGAAGTAAAATAACCGGCTTATTATATATAGCCACTCTTGGCTACATGGATGGGATAGTAAGACATGGAAAAACAAAAATGGTGGCAGCTAGTGGGTTCAAGTCTTCAATGGCCTAGCTAGCTATACGCGTCCTCCAAGGTAAAAAGTACTCCTACTAGTACTACTAAGTATGCTACTAGTACAACAATGAAAGAGAAGGCGAGAGGGTTAAAAATGGAATACCTGGGTAGATGGTGACGATCCGATTGTGGTAGATTGTGTGACCATGTTGCACATCAGTGGTACCATGGGTAACGACTACTAAGATAGTTGATCCCAATATTCCAAAGTTAGCTACAAGGTTCCAGGTTAGACCGAATCACGGATGCAAATGCACATCTAGGATCGGCGATCTTATTTTGATTGGGGGATGACTAGTCCCTGCAAAATAATGGAATACCGTTAGGGATGCAAATGATGGTTTGTCCATTTTGTTTGTAATCTCCCGTACCGTAGGAGGGCAACCAGATGAAACAAGTCCCCTGGCTTGTCACCGCGAAGATGCGGCCTAGATGGCGCACGGCGTCTTCAAACGTGTAGGGGTACAAATCTATCGCCGCCAACATGCGGCAGCCTCTGCCGTTACTGCCTCTTACATTGATGGCAATCCTTATGTCGAACACCGCGATGAGATAGTAATCGTCGTAGCCGCGTCGCTTTGTCGGCGGGTCCGTAATTGCTATCTTCTTCATTCTCATGTAGGCATCATCATACGTATTCAAGCCTAGCCAGTTCGGAAGGCGGATCCCAATGGTGGAGAAGGGGTCTACTGGAACGGCCGCACTGCTGTGGATGTTGTGCAAAATGATGGTGGTATCCGGCCGGATGTATGCAAGACAATCTTCGTTGGCACCGACCCAGACCTATATATAAGACGGTGGGCAGCGGAGAAATTACGGGATGGAAATGGAATAACTAAGTACTACATGATCAAGCCCCATTACTGACCTGCTCATCGGATAAAATCTGACTACCTCTCAACGTCGGCAACTCTAGCGGAGTCAACGTGCAATCATGGCCAGGGAGCGGTGGACTGTTCGAAGGATTGTCCCATAGAAGAACCTTCTCCTCGAGAATGCATGGAAGACCAACAGGCATGGCCTTTTCCCAAGCCTGTTTAAGCACCGTCTTGAAAAAGTTGGTGCGGGAAGCATCGAGTCTTGCAGCGGTGAGGACGTCGGAGCGGCGTGCAATTTCTCCCAAAGGATCATCGTCCAAGGTCTCCCTGCCCCGACGAGGAGGAGAACCGCTTGGCAAACCCATGGGAGCAGCAACGAACTGCCTTCTCTTCGGGGGAGGGGAACTGGCGAGGAGGAGATAAGAGCGTAGTAATCGCAGGGCTCGTCCCTTCCAACTGGAGATCGTTCCTTAGCAAAGGGGTGAGGCTACTATATACTACTAGTACTAGCATTATGGAACATTATGGGATTGCATTATACAGTAAATAATAGCACTAGTAAGCAATTTTTGGCACTAGGTAGTAGTTTTTGGCGTGGATTAAGAAATTTCTGGTCTGTTTTTCCTATTTTTTTACACGCCAACTAGTGTCAAAAACCGTCTTACATTATGTGACGGAGGAGTACGTACTCGTAATGTAGCAGTACTAGTACTACTTTTTCTCAACTAGTAGTGCGATGTACTGTACTTCTAGTCTAGTCTAGTATAGTGCACCAGTTTTGAACTCTTGAATCTCAGGGCCAAGGAGCTACAGTTGGAAGTGGATGGTACTACTGTTCTCTAGAACCATCATTGTACTATCAATGCAGGGAAAGTACACCTGCGTAGTGGCCTAGTGGGTACTCTCGGTGCTCTATTGAGCCGCTCCTCTCACGTAGATGGCCTACACAGCCGCTCCTCTCACGCACACAGTAGCAGCCTGTTTATCAGCGACGGTTACTGTGAGGGCAGAACATTTGAGTTATTTGATACAACGAGACTAGGCTTTTCGCTTCCATTTGTGGAGGTGTAATGGATCTCGTCGAACTTTGTTAGTATTTCCTTCTTTATGAATGAGATGAAGCAAAGCTTTTGCCTCCGTTTCAAAAAAAAACACGTCAAGAGGAATTTCTTTTATAGTAGAGCCGATAATGGAGTGAAGTCCATGCATGCAACGCCACAAGCTATAGAGTAGTAGTAGAGCACTTTACGTACACAGCCATATTGCACGATTCCCAATGCCCCGCCAGGCTTTTCCGGCTCCTCGGGCTTAATTGGGAGGCGATAGTTTAAATATGCTACTAGCTGACGAGGAAGCTGCAAGCGAGGTGAGGCTAGGGCGAGCACGCGAGCCACGGGATGCTGGGAAGGAAAACCCATTCACGTGGCTAGGCTATCCAGTGCACCCAGATTGTGGTGCCGCACGTCCGTTTGACTTCAAAACTCAAACTACCCGTGTAAAATATTGGCTCGCAGTGAAGTTACTATTTAAAAAAAAGGCCGCCGTGCGTTCGGCCGGGATCGAACCCACAAAACGAGGTATACACTCCCGCGACCACTAGTAGTACTCGTTGGAGTACAACGCAACCTAGAATCGCCTTTTGTCGCTAATAGTACGTACATTGTTCCTTACAAGAAACCCCTAATAATGCAAGAAACCACTAAAATGCCAAAAAACTACTACCACTTGCATACATGGTAGACTTAAGATAAGACTACCTTATCAACCATTGTACATGCTCTTACCAACCAGCCCTACCAAGAAACGACTACTCTACAAAGTGCCATTATAGGCACATTTCAACCCATGGCCCTATTTGGATACATTTGTTGTCAATCTAACCCTGCCATCCAAACACCACTTTGGTTAGAGTTAGTTCAGGGTTAGAATCTAACTCTAACCTCGGACAGGGCCCATGTCGCCCATTAAGTCAACGCCTTCTATTCGACCGTGAGTTATGACTTGTGGGACCTACATGTCTGTCTGCACAAAAATCCCCGAGTGACCTCCTACCTCCATCCCGTCCACCTAGTCATCCTCGGCCATGGGACACAACTACCGTCGCTGGCAGAAGGTGAGGTCAAAACCGCCGGCGGTGCGGAGCCCATGTTGTGGCAGCCCCGATGCCAGCTCCGCCCAGCTGCTTGTCTGCAAGGTTTGCTAGCTAGATTGGCACGATTGCGTGGCGGCTTGCGCGCGCACGCCGTGCTAAGGCCAGCCATCTAGCTCGAGTGAAGGCCAGCACGGTGGCTTGCTCGCTCGTGAGTCACGCTCGGGCCAGCCTGACAACCCATGCGGAGGCAAGCGCGGCGTCTTGCCCGTCCGGCGGAGTGGCGGCCAACTCGCTCATCACCGGCGCCACCGACGAACATGCATCTGTACTGTTTGAAGTAATGTTCAGAAAAATAATGATTTGAGGGGGAATAACATGATAGAAGGTCAGATGTGGGTCACTCGTGTCAACGGTCAAACAAAATGTGTTGGTTTAAGCTGCCTCGTCAGCACGGACGTGTGGCCAACCCTGTCATAAATGGGTTTAAACGAACCTAATCGATAGGAGTACTAGGTAGTAGTTTTTGGCGTGGATTAAGAAATTTTGGGTATGTTTTTGCTATTTTTTGTACAATAGATTCTTAGTAGGGCTGGTTGAAAGTGGTAGTTTTTTGTTAAATACTCTACATATTGTAAGTAGGAGTGAAAGTTAAGCTTTGGAAGCCAATAAGCAAGGCTAGTAACATAGTGCATATGTGTACATGATTGAAAGTAAATATCAACCATGAGTGACTAATATCTTGATGGAAAACTCGAAACTATGGAATACTAGAAAAAAAATACATGGTTCGAAATACTAGCAATGTTCATGTGCGTTGCAACGAATCATAATTAGAATAATACTTATTCACAAACTTGATACAAAACACTCTAATTTTGGTATACATATGTCACTAGAGATATATTATGTTTCAATTAGAATATATTCCTTGGGATGTTTTGGTGAGGTCAGGGAGGGATGTGGTTGGTTTTAAGATACTAATTATGGTTTTTTCTGCAAATTGGTAGACAAGTGGGATGTTGGTGAGAAAAGGCAACAACTTACCTCACAGTCGTTAGATGTAGATCTAATGGTTAGAAACGACGGATGGCAGACACACCATCATCACCAATTTAGTCTTGTGTAGGAGTAATAGCAAGATCCGTGCATTGCACCGAACATCAAGATGCATTTTTTTATAAAACACTTGTTGTGATTGACCCTTGCGGGAGTAATCCCATGTGTAAAAACTAATGATATCTCGAGAAATATGAGATAAGGTGAAGAGGAGTGGGTGTGGTGGTGATTGGTGGTCGGACTGAGCGGAGTCACGGGGATTGAGGATGCTGGTAGTAGCCACCAGGCCAGTTTGTTCCAGAGGCTTCCTTTCTTAATTGCTCAAGAATGAGGTTTGTTGGAGATAAGGATGAACGAGGGAAGGGCTTGTCTGCAAATGTGGAGAGGGGTGCGGGTATCTTTTATTTTAATTTCCATCCATCAGATATAGATCGGACGGTCTATATTGCAAGATGGCACACGTACCATCATCACCAACTCGGTTTTTATAAGAGAAGAAATATAAGTATGGAGATACAAACATATTATCGATACTTGCTTCCGTAAACTAGCATCTACATTCTATTCAATGCCTCGGCATGTGGGGCCTTAGCACAATGACTTCTCGATTGTGTAAAACAAAGATTTTCCCATCACTGATAAGGAGGGGGTGACGGCGGCGTGCTTTTTGGCTTGCTCTAGTCCTAGTAGTCACACTAGGTGGTCTAAGCATGCGTAGATCTATTCTTTTTCATGTCTCGTGTTGGCTGTACTGCCACGACTGTTGATGAATAGACGGTAAGTTATTCTCGGGGAAACCCTTGTTGAGCGTGTTTGCAAGATTGAGAGAGACAGTTTGCATGTGTGATATGTAAGAGACTGAGGCAATGATAATAGATTCTTTGTGTCTATGTGTGTGGAGGATAGAGAGAGACATGTACATGGGGCTTTGTGTTGTGTAACATGGAGACACATATACATAATTAGAGAGTGAGTGTGTGAGATACACATGCGGACATGGGGAGAGATGAGGATACAGATAAATGGGTGTTTGTGCGTGTCTCTGTGTGTTTGTGAACGCGTTTGTGTGTGAGGGAGAGTGTGTGTATGTGGAGTAGAGTGACCACTAATGATGTAAACCTAGTATAAGGGAAGGGGGAATGGTGTGACATGTGTAGTAGCGGGATAGCATGGGTGCGGGCGGGGGGAGCAGACTATTTGGAAGAGAGATCGAGTGTGTGTGTGGGAGAGGGGTGTGAGAGCGCGCGCGCGAGAGAGAGAGATAGCGATAGAGAGAGAGAGAGGAAGAGAGGGGACGAGAGGGGTCGTTTGTGTCCATAAATGGCGTATAGATAGGGAGACAATGTTGATGTTGTTCAAAATTGGCCTATGTACGGAGACGCAAGGGAAGCGAGTCATCGTGTGTGTGATAGGGACTTCATGAGAGATCTAGAATAGATGGTGTAGAGAACAATGTGCGAAATCAAGAACGATGATACATTAGGGAGCTATGGAAAGAGTCACGACATATATCTATATAGGGAAGGAGCTGGGGCAGGTCCGCATGTGGGAGAGATTAGAAAGAGGAGAGTGGTGCACAAGGAGACAAAGTGTGCTTGTTTGTAGTGGGGGTGGTGTGTGAGGTAAGTGGGCGAGAACCACATAACTAGGGTTATAGACGTTTGGGGGCGACGTTTTGTGTGTATGGGAAATATACACTCTACATAGTGCGTGTGCTTGGGAAAGAGAGATAGCGGGAGACCTAGAGAGTGAGGGAAGAGATGTGTGCATGCCCGAGAGACAAAGTGATAGAGACCTATATTGGGGTCCGGACTTTAGAAGAGAGATGGGTGTTAATGTGCTCGTGTGTTGGTGTTTGGGGGAGAGAACGACTTCTCTATGTGTGTGTGGGGGGGGGGGGGACGAGGGGGGGGGTGTTGGCTTCAGATAAAGAGTGAGGTGTCTATATTTGAGGGACTTTAGCGTAATTGAGATACTGTGCACTCATGGTTGATCAATTTGTTTCACAATTTGGACTACGAAATAACGATACTTTTGAACATGCGTGATATACCTTGATGTACCAAAATTACAAACCTAAGATTGGAATTTTGGAATTCGACTCCATCATTAGCTTTTGTAATTAATTTAAACGGAGGTACATTTTTAAGCCGGGATTTCGTGATTTCAAATTCGTATAACAAACCTAGAGATATACACATACGGGCACGTTCAAACTTTATAATCATCCACTTTATTCATACATATGCACATTTTTTCTTTTGTCATCATATTTAGGATAAACACATTTGGAATTTCATTTGAATTGGACTGTATGATGGTATTTGCTTGTAGTATTTCAATGATCCATATTTGAATTGAATGGACAATCTAAGTTTTGAGTTGGAGACATTGATTTTCAAAATTTGCACTTTTTGCGTGCAAAACAAACAAATTGTCGGCCATGATATCATAGTCGGCTGTACAAGAGCAGAACACTTATAATTTTAGGCGCCAAAAGCTTTCAAACATCCCGCTCACATTGAAATATCACGCGCCCAAAAGTTTAGCCTTGCGATATTCCTGTTTTACCCCTGCCACATGGACAGAAAAGGGCTACTTTGGTAACTCCATTGTTTTCCCCTCTTTGCCCCCAACATTCTTCCTCAGAGCCCCTCCCCTTCCCCTCCCTGACCCCCAACCACAGCAAGCCGCCGAATCTAGTCCTCCGCCGCAGTGGTGGACCTCACACCCCGCCGGATCTACCTTCCTCACCTTGGAACCCCCAACTGCTAACTCACCACTTCATCGGAGCCGCTTCAGCGACTGGCTTGTCCACTGCCCCAGATCTCGTTGACCGCCATCATGGTCCACCGCACCGGATCTGCTTAACCGGAGCCCTCGTCCACCAAAGTGTAGGCCCTTCACTGACTCGCTCGCCCGCCCCTTCGCTGGCCCTTCATACAAGCCCTCGTTCGCCGCAACAGATCCGCCTCACCAAAAGCACGGTACAACGCGCCTGCCGAAGCATTCGTCCAGTGCATCGGACCCGCTCCACGGACGCCATATTCTACTCCACCGGCCCTGCTTTACCGACGCCCTAGCCTCATCAGGTCATTTTGATTTGTACTCCTTTGGTTTTTCTCTTTATCGTGCAATTGTTCACTTACACAGATGAGCTTTCTTGTATGTCGACAGGCGCCGCAACCGTAGCACCGGAGCCGCTTCAGCGACGGCGACAGCCAGCCCAAACTCAACCGCAGCACGAGCGCCATCGATGATCCTTATCTATCAAGTATGACAACGATACCCATATGCCGCCGACAATCAGGTACTATTATCCAACGGCCGACGCCTACGTTCACTTTCCTATCATAAGCACCGCACCTTTGAATTTCATCAGGGCATCATTCAGTTTTTCATGAGATGCATTATTCTTCTTGCACCTGTAGAGCCATACATCTGGCAGTGAACATGTTACATGTGCTAAATTACATACCAGTGCACATATAGTTAATATGCTTTAGTTTTTTCCTAAGTACTCCCTCCGTTCCAAAATAGATGACCCAACTTTGTACTAACTTTGTACTGAAGTTAGTACAAAGTTCAGTCATCTATTTTGGAACGGAGGGAGTATTACTGTACTTCCTAGATGTCACTGCCTACTATTTTACTTCTTGAATGCTATATTTATGATATTGGTGTTGTTCTGATGCCACCTGTTGGTTCCATCAGACTGCTTAATGTTCTCTATGCTTAATTACACATCAGCAAACTAGCATGTGGTTCCGCTACTTTTTGTTCGTTTTACCCTACATTTTCTGATGCTAGCTATTACATCACTGCTCCAAGCCTCTATTCATTACTTGTTCGTGTGTTCTTGATCTTCCCAAGTTGCATGAATAATTTGATGCCTCTATTAATTATGGAGCTGCCAACCCCATCAAGCAAAATATTTGTTCTTTTGGGGCTGGCACCTCGAACAAGCATAAAAATAGAGGGAAGCAGATACATTGTCGTGTATGCACACACACCCTTCTTTCATTAGTTTAGATGAACCATTGATGATCAATTTGGACCAGTGCATGCGATTAAAATTAATTTTACCTAAATAGAGGGTGCAGAATAAACTACAACAACTAGACTTGCAACCACGGGATGCTGACGATATCTTCAAAGAATATTGCAATAGCAGCGAGGCTTCACAGCAACATATGGTAAGCCAGTGTGTTTCAGTACATGTGAAATGTAATGCGAGTGGGCTGCTTTCTTGGCTTCTACCCACAACCTGTAATCCTACCGAATTACAAATAGTTCAGTTGTCTGCTTTGCTGTATTGCTTGATTCGAATGCTTGTTTGTTGTTACGCTATACCCGAGTTGGCCAATATGTCAGCAGTGCCTGCTATACTATCGTAAGGAAATGCATGCCTATTTCATTTGAGTCCTTAACTTTTCCTCTCAACTTCATCACAAGACTGTCTTCGTAGTTTATATGAGGCCACACTGTTAAGTGCTTTCTCAGATTATTTCAAGTGCTTAGATGCCTTGGCAACTTAAATATAGCGGTGGTACACTCCCTTTCAACTAGGAATGTCAACTGGGTCCCGTTTAATCTCGATTAAAGTCTACTGGTGTTATGATAGTTCAAACGAGTTTTTGTTTTTTGAGGAAAATGAACTAGGGAGCTAGCAAAAACTAACTAGATGGGACTGGCGGATGTTGTTTATTTGCCACTTACATCCCTAGTTTCATCTTACCATTTTAATTTCTTTTCGGCTGATGCTACTTCGAACCATTTAAATATAGCTTGCCATGCTCGGCAATAATTCGTCTGTCATTTATCATGTAAGTTTACTGCCTGGATCATATGATAATGATCTCTTACTTGTGTCCAGCGGAAACCTTTCATGATGCCGTTCACACTAGGACACAATGTACACCCCAGAATCTACTTGTGGAAGCAGTGCGCCATCCATGTTACCAGATGGTAGCAGTTTAGAGGCAACACTGTTGGAGAGCAGTCTGAGCACATATATTATAGTGCTTGAGGCTCTACTAAAGGCAGAAAGAGATTGTGTGGCTGCCATGAATGAGGTAATCTTTATCTTGAGGCTGGAAATTACGGAATTAGCAGCACGCATTATGCAAGCAACGCAAGAATTGGAGGAAGTAAGAATGTTGCATTTGAAGACGGAGGAGGTCCTGCTATTTCTGCTATCTGAAGCCCAGGGTAATCCCGGTTCTTCTTTAGATACCAGTTGAAATTGTCATTATATTATTTTACTTGCATGTTGTGTCATGTCTCTGAATGGATTATGTTGCAATACCCCCTATGTTGTCCATGTGTTGTAATGATCCAAATTTTTTAGGCGAGGTAATCCTCAGTACTTGTATGATTGACATAAGGTGAACTGTTTTTTTGTGTGAGCATATTGTATTGGATGAAATAACTGTTTGACTCAGAGTGTATCCAACCTACTGAATTCGAAGATCACGACATTTCTAAATCATAGTCATATATAAAGGTGGAATAAATCTTTGTTGTGGTTTTGAAGAAATAAATAACAAAACGTAGAATTATCTGTGGATATTCATAATCGAATACAAATTGGATATGAATTTAGTTGGCCAGGGCCCAGGGCAAACGTGAATGCTGATTCTCCCATGTTTTGAACGAAGCGGCTAAACACCCACTATAATTTGTGGGCTGCCTGAAGCAAGTGTTTGCGAGATGGAAATTACTGTCTACCCCTGACACTTGACATCCTTATCGACCGTATTTACACAGCTCTCAATAGGGGTAGACTAGTAACTTCAATCAGACGTGACACGACGGCCTCTGAGCCCATTCAGACACGGTGGGCGCCAAACGTGGGCGACAAAACACATTTGATTCAATCTCATCCGAAAGACATGTGTCTCTTCCTCCATTTCCCCATTCATACACGGTGGGCGGCAAAACAAACTCTCCTTGTCCGAAATTGATGTAGGCTAATATTTTAAATAGGGGCAGATGTGTAACTTCCCTCAGACATGACACAACCGCCCTACCTGTCATCCCCGTTCGTACACCGTGGGCGCCAACCGTGGGCAACAAAACACCCTCTCCACGCCCGAAATAGTTACCGGCAAATATTTGGGAGATGCGAGATTACCGTCCTATCCCCAGCCTACGCGATGTTCGAAATTTTAAATGGGGGATAAGTTCGTAACTTTCCCACATTTTAGACAAGCTCGTCCCAAAGTTTGAGATCGTCCCCTCCCCTCCATTTCACCATTCATACACCATCGGTGGCACGACAACCTCCGCACTGCGGCCAGCCTCCTCCGTCCGCCACTCCATCCTCCACCTTGCTAGAGCTGCTACCCCTACCGCGTCGCCACTACAAGAGATGGACGTCTCTCATCCACGGAGCTGGACCAGGATCCTTTCATCGCCTCCTCTCGCTTCATCGGCGCCATCATCCACCTTACCGTTGCCACTCCTACGACTGCCTCGTCCACGGCAACAAGATTTATCCCCCGACCCGGCCGTTTGCCGTCTAAAGTCTTCTTCCCCGCTGCCGACAGCCATGATACCCACAACACCCTGAACGTATCAGCATAGGCCTACACGGAGTCCCAAGAGAGGTGGTACTCTTCCATATGTGCTTAAGTTATTGATCTGACCCGGAAAATAGATCGTAATTTCTTTACTGTACTTTTCTTGTCCATACCAAATCGTAGTGGCTAGTTGAAAGCAAACATTGGTTGCGAAGTAGCTTTGTCCGATTTGCACCTTTAGATCCACCATGGCACAGCCACTATACTCGTAAAGCTTATGGCTTTCCCCCTTTATATTCATTACCATCATCGTAGGTTCTTCGTGTCGTGCTAGCACTGCTCCTCAAGATCTCAACCCAAAGCTTATGTGTTGAAATACGAATCTGATATGATGCTCATATCACTAAAACAGAGATCGTTTAATTGGTCACCTAATGTTCCTATATTTGTTTCGAAAAGCATGTGCACCACCCACTGGTCCAGTTAGTTCCACTTTCCTAATTTTACTCTTGATGCTTAGGGTTTTCCCCTTTTATCTACTCTACTATGATCTGTGTAGGTGCTTTCTGTCATACTAGCATTACTCCACCCTTCAAGCTAAACAACACAACACTCGGAATTCGAAAGCTTAGTTGTTCAAATATGATTGTGATATGATACTAATATTAGTTAACCGACACATTTAATTGGTTAGCTAAAGGTCCCACTTGAGTTTCCAAATGCATGTCGCGACATATAGAGAGACAGCATAATTGCATTTCTTTGTCACTTGTTGACCGTACTTTCTTGTCCATACCAAATCTTAGTTGTTATTTCAAAGCAAACATCGGTTGCTAACTACCCTTTGCGCGGTTTGTAGCTTCAGATTTGCCATCACACCGCCACAGTCAACACTGTACTCATCATGCTTATGGTTTCCGCATTTTATGATGACCACAATCATCCTACGTTGTTCGTGTCGTAATAGCACTGCTCCACCCATCGAGCTAAAGAAGCTTAGTTGTACAAATTCATATATGATATTATTGCTGATATTAGTAAAACTGAGAGATGTTTAATTGTTTAGCTAAATGTTCCTACTTTAGTTTCGAAATGCATGTGAGCCACATATGGAGAGACCAGAAAGAATAGTATTACTGTGCGCTCTGGTTCATCATGGGTGGCCAACCGACATTGTATTGAAAGACTTGTAATATCTTCAATCTTCTTGCTCTTTTGCTCTTCTTTAATATGATCCTCTTCTCTTGTGGTCGACTGGTCAGGTTGAGTTGTTCTCCCTTAGTATATTTGAATCTGTCTAGTCAGGTCGACTTGTTCTTCTTTACTATATGTTGAAGTTGTCATCTACGAAGTGTCATCACTTCTGGAGCTCTCATATTTTGAGTAGTAGGCGACATTATATTAATACACACACCAAATTATAGCATGCGTGGCATCTCTTGAAAGAATTGCAGAGATAGCACAAAGGGGTTTACAAGGAGGCAGTATTGGATTAGAATCACTTCTGCATTACAAAGAAAATCTCACTTGTTTTTATGTTTTCATGAATGTCAGATATTGAACATTATCCAAATGAATATGAGAATGGGCGCACGTGTAATGCCCCAGATCCGATGCGCCAGGTGTCTTCCAGTTATTCACCGTTGTTGCCATGTCATTTTCTTGCGTGTTGTACTTTTCCATGTCATCATCTGCATTTCATCCGCATGTTTTTTTAAAACTTACATCGGTTGGGGTTCCGCTGGTTCTCTCCGTTGTCCGTACTAAGCACAGACACACTCGCATGCGCCCGTCGCCCCTCTCAGACCTTGTTTTGTGAGCCGCCGAAAAATGTTCTCGGAATGGGATGAAACTTGGCGTGTGGTGTTGTTTTAGAGTAGGTAGACCGCCTGTCAATTTTCGTTGCATTCGGAGTCCGTTTGACGCCTCAACGGTTAACCGCGTAGCCCGAATCCCCTTTCTTGTTGCAGCCCAGCCCCTCTTCACCACAGCCCATGAGCCCATCCAAAACCCCCTCAGTGCTCTCGTTCGTTCGATCACGATCGTGCGGGCGAAAACCGCACCCCATTTGGAGTCTCCTAGCTCCCTCTACCTATAAATATGTGATCCTTCCCGAAATTTCGCAGTCAAACCCTAGCCCCTTCCCCTCGCGCTGCCAGACGTTTCCCCTGCCACGGACAGACATGTCCACCGCCGCCGCCACATCACTCCGACCAATCGGGTCGCGCCACCTCACCCCAGCGGCCGCTCCCGGCCAACGGGAGCGCGCCACGTCACCTCACTGGCTCCCCTGCACCGCGCGGCCCGCCGGGGCCCGAGGCCAGCCCGCCCCGAGCCCCGCGCCTGCTCGCTAGCGCTCCTGGCCACGCTGCCGCCGCTCGCCCACGCCGGCCCGCGCCTGCCCCGTCGCCGGCCTCCCCTCGCGCCAGCCCTGCGCCCATCCCCATAGTCCCCGAGCCACCTCTGCCGCGGGTCGCCCCGCGCCTCGCCGCCCTGCTCCCCGCCTTCCGCCGGCGAGCTCCCCGCCGGAGCCGCCCGCGCCTCATCTCTCCGGCGGCCGGTGCCGCCCCGCGCCTCGTCACCGGCCCCTCCTCCTGCCGGATCCGCGCCCCTGCATCGACCCTGGCTGGATCCGCCCGGCTCCGGCCATCTTCCTCCTCTCCGGCCACGTCCCCGGCCAACTCCGGCGAAGTCCCCCGGTTCGGGACCAAATCCACCAGGCCCATGATCCAAACACCTCTGCTCGTCCCCGCACGTCTCCGTCCCGGAACCCCGAGATCCAGTTTCTGTGAGGGTAAAAATCTGCCAAGTCCTGAGATTTTCATATTATGTTACCATGTTCATCATGCCATAACTTCATGTGTGCTGCTCCGTTTTGTGCGTGTAACATATTAAAATATTCAACATGAGATGCGCTTAATTTCATTCAATTTTGCCATGTTTTTTTAGTACTTCTTGATGCCCGAATCATCGTTGCAAGGGTGCTATATGATGTTAACTGTTGTCTGTTAGCAGAACTTGGTGATTTGTCATTTTCATTGCATTTTTTGTGTGCATCGTATGAGCTTGATGTCTACATGGGTTTTGAGCTACATTATGCCATATTTACGGTGGTGCAATCCATGTATTTTTTTGTGCCTTGTGGTGAGTGAGTCAAGCTCGTGAAATAGGGTACTTGATGTTGCTGTTTTGTTAGTCTCAATTTGTTATATCATGATGCTATGTAAACCTGCTGCTACAAGTCATTCTATGCACAATATGGAGATGTTCAGTAAGGATGTTTTGTTATACATATCGTGCTATATCCATACATGCCCCTGGTTGCATCTATAGACTGCTGTATCTTGTTGTAATATTGCTCTCAAATTGCTAAATAATGTTGATGTCAGCCTGTTAACATTAAGTTCAGTTTTGCCATGTCAATAACTAGTGATCCATGAACCCTATGTACTTGTTCTTGCCATTCTTAGCTTCATAAACATGTATTCTTATTGTTGGTCATCTTTTCATTACATGTATTGCCTTGTGGTGAGTTGCACAAGCTCACCAACATGCCTCCTTATTGTTGTTCCTGCCATGTCTGAATCTGTCATATCACTTGCCATGTTTGCATGGATGCTACCATCTGTTCTGTTCATCTTTGGAATAAGTTCGGTAAGGGAGTTTTGTTGTTTGTATTTATTATTATCATTCCATGCCTTTGTTTGCCATGTTAAGTTCCTTTAACATGTTTGATAGCTCTAAACATTGCAACCTGATGTTATTTCTGCCAAGTCTGAAACTGTTATTATTTGCAATCTTGCCATGTCCTTTTGAGCATGTTCTAGTGATTTATGGAGATAGGTCAGTGTTCATGTTTTGTCATGCTTTACCTGTACTTCATGCCCATGCCTTTTGTTCTTATGTTGAGGTGATGCAGCATACTGTTTTGATGCTCGCTAGATGCCTAGTTTCTGTTGTGGACAGCTTGTGAACCATTGCTCCGTTTTGAGCATGCTCCATATGAAACTTGCTTAAAATTGCATGTAGTTTCATATTATCATGTTGCATCCTTGTTTTGAGGTGTTTGCTTGATGTTTGGATGCATTTTGCGTCAATGCCATGTTTAACTTGTTTTGCTCATATCTTCTAGGCCGTACCTCCGAACTAAATGAACTTTATATGTAACTTGACTAGAATTTCGTGTAGATCCTCTTGGTGCTCTTTAACTTGCAGTTTAACAACTTTAACTTAATGTTTTTTCAGATCTGGACCAACTTCGAAACTTGCATATGAGGACTTACCGGAATTGTTATATGTTGTTTCCGGCCTCATTTAAACTTGCTTTGATATGTTGCTCTTGTATGCATCATCTCTTGCCATGCGTAGCATCTTATAGCCCTTGTCATGCATCATACTTGGTTGAGCATCATGCCATGTCTATGTGTTTTTGTTTACCTTGTTGTTTGCTTCTTTCCGGTTGTGCTCCTTCTCGTTAGTTCCTGTTTCGTTGCGATCGTGAGGATTCGTTCGTCTACACTTGCTTCGTCTTCGTGGCTTCATCTTCTTCATGGACTCATTCTTCTTCCTAGCGGGATTTCAGGCAAGATGACCGTCACCTTGGATCTCATTACTATCATTTCTATGCTAGTTGCTTCGTTCTATCGCTATGCTGCGCTACCTATCACTTGCTTATCAAGCCTCCCAAATTGCCATGAACCTCTAACCTTTGTCACCCTTCCTAGCAAACTGTTGTTTGGCTATGTTACCGCTTTGCTCAGCCCCTCTTATAGCATTGCTAGTTGCAGGTGAAGTAGAAGATTGCTCCATGATGGACATGATTATTTTGGGATATAACAATATCTCTTATTTAATTAATGTATCTATATACTTGGTAAAGGGCGGCCTTATGCCTGGTGTTTTGTTCCACTCTTGCCGCCCTAGTTTCCGTCATACCAGTGTTATGTTCCTTGATTTTGCATTCCTTACGCGGTTGGGTGATTAATGAGACCCCCTTGACAGTTTGTTTTGAATAAAATTCCTCCAGCAAGGCCCAACCTTGGTTTTACCATTTGCCTCACCTAGCCTTTTTCCCTTGGGATTCGCGCATCCCGAGGGTCATCTTTATTTTAACCCCCCGGGCCAGTTTTGATACCCATGGTAATGGGATTGCTGAGTCCTCGTGGCTCACAGATTACTACCACAATAGTTCTAGGTATAGGTTATGCGATGATCTTGATGCGAGAGTGATGTTTGCATGTTTCGGAGATCTTCTTCTACTTCTTCTTCGATCAGGGGATAGGTTCCAGGTCGGCAGCCTGGGCTAGCAGGGTGGATGTCATTTGAGTTTCTGTTTGTGTTTCACCCGTAGTCGGATGGTGCTCTTATGTATGATGATGTTGTATTCATGTGGCATTTGTATGCCTTGTATGTATCCCCATCTATTTATGTAATGTTGATGTAATGATATCGAGCCTACAAAAGCATTTCAATATGCGGGTCTATCCTTGGTGGTACCTTCGAGTTCCTCTTGGATAGGGTCACATATTGGGCGTGACAAGTTGGTATCAGAGCCTCGACCGACCATGGGAGCCCCCCTTGATTGATCGTGTAGTCTGGCCAATGTTGAGTCTAGAAGAATTTTTTTCTGAGTCTAGTTATATTGGAGAGTAGGAATTCTTTTTAATCCTCAGTCCCTTCGTCGCTCTGGTGAGGAATCTTGACGTAGGTGTTTTGAATTACTTCTCTTACCCTTCAAATTTTCTTTAGGATCACGCAGTTGGTTTTCTGACCGTTGTTTCTCAGCTCTTTTCATCCGGTGCATTTCTCGTCAAGGTGATTCGACCTCTTTGTTTTTGCAAGACCAATCCTCAGTTGTTTATTTCCACCCGCCCACCCCTTTTCTTCTCGGAGCCGATGTCCGTAATCGAGTATCCATCCAACTCGTGCGAAGCATTTGCATTCTTTCAACCGGTGTTTCCTCTTGAAGTTATTCATCAGTTTTTCCCCTTCCAAGTTGCCTTTGTTTTCCCGCCCTCCCACCCTCTTCTTCCCGAAGCCTGAGTCTGTTTCGAGCATCTATTTCGTTCGTGTGGAGCCTCTTCAGTCTTCCGTCAATTGTTTCAACTGGTGAATTCTCTTTTGTTTGTCATTCTTCATCTCTTTCTTTTCCGGTGGACTCAATTCAAGTTTCTGGGTTGATCACATTATTTTCCTTGGATCAAGTGTTCTCCTTGCTTGTTTGCCTCTCGCCATTCAATCATTCCAGAGTTCGGAAGACATCTTAGGAGATTCGTCTGTGTTTGAATTAATTCGAGGTTGTCACCTCATTCAAATATTTCAATTGTTTCGGTGCATCATCTATCTGTTCAACATCCCTTTCCAACGGTGTTTTCTTTTAGTGGGCCCTAACCCACAGGTCTTTTCCCAGGATCTTACCTGACTCTTCTAAAATCCAGGAGTTATTCTCAAATTCTTTTTGGACTTTGACGTAAGAATGAATTTCATCAGTCAGATGCCATTTCCAAGATCGCTTTCAAATTCTTTTCATCTTTGGTTCAACCCTTCCTCTTTTACATTCTACCGGAGTACCTCAGTAATTTTGGTGGTGTTTCTCGTTGTCATTCGAAGAAAGAAGAGGAGTTTTTCCTCTAAATCTTGTCTGTTCTCTCGAAGTTTCGCGGTTCTAGCTTCATGTTATCCTCTCGAAGTATTCCATTTGTCAGATATTATTTTCATCCATCCGGAGTATGTCAGAAGTTGTTTTTCCGTTTCTTTTCACCGGAGGCCATCGTCCCAGAAGAATTCTTCGTCCTCACATTTCAGTTACCGTTATCCAATTATCCTGGCGCTTCGTTCAAGTGCTCTTTAATCAGATCGAGTTCTTCCCGTTCTCATGTATCGAAATCCCCTCAATCATATTTGTTCTTCTAATTCTTCCCGGTGATTCAGTCTCTTTCATCAGTCATTTTTGAATTCTTATGGTGTTTCGTTCAAGATTCTTTTCCCTTCATTATCATTTTAATCCATTCGTTCTTTCGAATCCTACCGGTGGTTCATGAAGACTTTCTCAAGTTTTGTGCTATACCCCCCCCCCTTAATCCTTTTCATCAAGAGTAAGTTGCATGTCAAATCCGTTGCTTGTCATCAATTTAATTTGGTGAGGATAGCATAAGTAATTCTTATTCTAACTTCATCATCGTCAAGTAATCCCTTCTTTAGAGTTTGTTCATGAGCAATAAATTCTAGTTCCAAGTGTTTTCATCTTTTCTTTTCCGGAGTTCAAATTTCCTCAGCCATTTTGTCGGAACCCCCATCTAAATCATCGCAAGCTTTAATCTTATTCTTTCATCCTTCATTCTATCTCATCATCTTTTTGTTACCGGAGTTCTTCACGGTGGCTCGTCATGATTTAATTCATTCCTCAAGTGTTCATCAAGATTCTTATGGAAGGAGCTCAAGTATCTTTCCTTCTTGCTTTTTGAAGTGCACTTAAATCTCTGTATTCTTTTGAAGTGGAGTTTTGCATTTCTTCGTTCTTCTAAGCTATCCAATCATTTCCATTTGTGGCCGGTTATCACCTTATGATCTTGAGATGTTACCTATAGACCACAACAAGCTTATTCTTTTCGTTGATGATTTTCTCAACAACTCCGTTTAAACCATCCTTCTAAAGATGCTTTCAATTTCATTCATGGCACAAGTTATCATTTTATTCTCAGTTATTTTCCTTCAACTTTTTCAATTCTTTCCGGAGGTTTGGTGTCTTGTCTTCATCAAGTATCATTCCATCCTCTCAAGCTCGTGTTCTATTCCTCTATGTTTCAGCTGGAGTGCTGCTTAAATCCTTTCAGTCTTATTTGTTTCTTATCTCGTTCTAACCGGAGTGGTTTCATAGTCTATCTGATTCCGTCTTTCGATTCTCGTCATTTTTGTCGTTCCCCTCTTCTTATCAAGTGCTCTCGATTCTTTGCTTCTTCTCTTGCATTCTTATTTCACCTCATCCCTTTTCTCTTCCGTCTCGTTCCTAAGATCTCGGGACGAGATCTCTTGTTAGTGGAGGAGAGTTGTAACGCCTTGGATCCGATGCGCTAGGTGTCTTCTAGTTATTCGCCGTTGTTGCCATGTCATTTTCTTGCGTGTTGCACTTTGCCATGTCATCATCTGCATTTCATCTGCATGTTTTTTAAAAACTTGCATCCGTTTGGGTTCCGCCGGTTCTCTCCGTTGTCTGTTCTGAGCACAGACACACTCGCATGCGCCCGTCGCCCCTCTCAGACCTTGTTTTGTGAGATGCCGAAAAATGTTCTAGGAATGGGATGAAACTTGGCATGCGGTGTTTTTTTAGAGTAGGTAGACCGCCTGTCAATTTTCGTTGCATTCGGAGTCCGTTTGACGCCCCAATGGTTAACCGCGTAGCCCGAAACCCCTTTCACTTTGCAGCCCAGCCCCTCTTCACCACAGCCCATGAGCCCATCCAAAACCCCCTCAATGCTCTCGTTCGTTCGATCACGATCGTGCGGGCGAAAACCGCACCCCATTTGGAGTCTCCTAGCTCCCTCTACCTATAAATATGTGATCCTTCCCGAAATTTCGCAGTCAAACCCTAGCCCCTTCCCCTCGCGCCGCCGGACGTTTCCCCTGCCACCGACGGATATGTCCACCGCCGCCGCCACATCACTCCGACCAATCGGGTCGTGCCACCTCACCCCAGCGGCCGTTCCCGGCCAACGGGAGCGCGCCACGTCGCCTCGTCGGCTCCCCTGCACCGCGCGGCCCACCGGGACACGAGGCCGGCCCGCCCTGTGCCAGATCTGGGCCGCCGCCCCGAGCCCCGAGCCCCACGCCCGCTCGCCGGCGCTCCTGGCCGCGCCGCCGCCGCTCGCCCACGCCGGCCCGCGCCTGCCCCACCGCCGGCCTCCCATCGCGCCAGCCCCGCGCCCGTCCCCGCAGTCCCCGAGCCACCTCCGTCGCGGGTCGCCCCGCGCCTCGCCGCCCTGCTCCCCGCCTTTCGCCGGCGAGCTCCCCGCCGGAGCCGCCCGCGCCTCGTCCCCTCGGCGGCCGGCGCCGCCCCCGCGCCTCGTCACCGGCCCCTCCTCCTGCCGGATCCGGCGCCCCCGCATCGACCCAGGCCGGATCTGCCCGGCTCCGGCCATCTTCCTCCTCTCCGGCCACGTCCCCGGCCAACTCCGGCGAAGTCCCCCGGATCGGGACCAGATCCACCAGGCCCACGATCCAAACGCCTCCGCTCGTCCCCGCACGTCTCCGTCCCAGAACCCCGAGATCCAGTTTCTGCGAGGGTAATAATCTGCTGTCCCGAGATTTGCATATTATGTTGCCCTGTTCATCATGCCATAACTTCATGTGTGCTGCTCCGTTTTGTGCGTGTAATATATAAAAATGTTCACCATGAGATGCTCTTAATTTCATTCCATTGTGCCATGTTTGTTTGAGTCCATATTGATTCCCGAATCATCGTTGCAAGAGTGCTATATGATGTTAACTGTTGTCTGTTAGCAGAACTTGGTGATTTGTCATATTCGTTGCATTTTGTGTGTGCATCCTGTGAGCTTGATCTTTAGAGTTGTGCAATCCATGTATTTTTGTGCCTTGTGGTGAGTGCATCAAGCTCGTGAAGTAGGGTACTTGCTGTTGCTGTTTTGTTAGTATGAATCTGTTATATCATGATGCTCTGTAAACCTACTGCTACAAGTCATTCTATGCGCAATATGGAGATGTTCACTAAGGATGTTTTGTTACACATGTCGTGCTCTATCCATCCACGCGCCTTGTTGCATTTATAGAGTTATGTAGCTTGTTGTAATCTTGATCTCAAATTGCTAAATAATGTTGCTGTCAGCCTGTTAACATTAAGTTCAGTTTTGCCATGTCAATAATTAGTGTTCTATTAACCGTATGTACTTGCTCTTGCCATTCTTAGCTTCATAAACATGTACTCTTACTGTTGGTCACCTTTACATGCCATGTCTTTGTGGTGAGTTTCACAAGCTCACCAACATGCCTACTTATTGTTGTTCCTGCCATGTCTGAATTTGTCATATCACTTGCCATGTTTGCATGGATGCTACCATCTTTTCTGTTCATCTTTGAAAAAGTTTAGTAAGGGAGTTTTGTTCTTTGTATTTAGTATTAGCATGCCATGCCTTTGTTTGCCATCTTAAGTTCCTTTAACATGTTGTTTGATACTCCCTCTGTCCGAAAATAGTTGTCACTAAAATGGATAGAAGGGAATGTATCTAGACATATTTTAGTTTGAGATAAATCTCTTTTTATCCATTTTGATGACAAGTATTTTCGGACGGAGGGAGTAGTTCTAAACATTGCAACCTGATGTTATTTCTGCCAAGTCTGTGAAACTGTTATTATTTGCAATCTTGCCATGTCCTTTTGAGCATGTTCTAATGATTTCTGGAGATAGCTCATTGTTCATGTTTTGTTACGCTTTACCTGTACTTCATGCCCATGCCTTCTGTTCTTGTGTTGAGGTGTTGTAGCACATTGTTTTGATGCTTGCTAGATGCCTAGTTTCTGTTGTGGACAGCTTGTCCTTTAAACTTGTTTAGAGTGTATGTGTTAACCGTTGCTCCGTTTTGAGCATGCTCCATATGAAACTTGCTTAAAATTGCATGTAGTTTCATATTATCATGTTGCATCCTTGTTTTGAGGTGTTTGCTTGATGTTTGGATGCATTTTGCATCAATGCCATGTTTAACTTGTTTTGCTCATATCTTCTAGGCCGTAGCTCCGAACTGAATGAACTTTATATGTAACTTGACTAGAATTTCGTGTAGATCCTCTTGGTGCTCTTTATCTTGTTGTTTAACAACTTCAACTTAATGTTTGTTCAGATCTGGACCAACTTCGAAACTTGCATATGAGGACTTACTGGATTTGTTATATGTTGTTTCCGGCCTCATTTAAACTTGCTTTGATATGTTGCTCTTGTATGCATCATCTCTTGCCATTAGTAGCATCTTATAGCCCTTGTCATGCATCATACTTTGTTGAGCATCATGCCATGTCTATGTGTTGTGTGTTTACCTTGTTGTTTGCTTCTTTCCGGTTGTGCTCCTTCTCGTTAGTTCCTGTTTCGTTGCGATCATGAGGATTCGTTCATCTATGCTTGGTTCGTATTTGTGGATTCATCTTCTTCATGGACTTGTTCTTCTTCCTAGCGGGATTTTAGGCAAGATGACCGTCACCTTGGATCTCATTACTATCATTGCTATGCTAGTTGCTTCGTTCTATCGCTATGCTGCGCTACCTATCACTTGCTTATCAAGCCTCCCAAATTGCCATGAACCTCTAACCTTTATCACCCTTCCTAGCAAACCGTTGTTTTACTATGTTACCGCTTTGCTCAGCCCCTCTTATAGCATTGCTAGTTGCAGGTGAAGTTGAAGATTGCTCCATGATGGACAGGATTATGTTGGGATATCACAATATCTCTTATTTAATTAATGCATCTATATACTTGGTAACAGGTGGAAGGCTCGGCCTTATGCCTGGTGTTTTGTTCCACTCTTGCCACCCTAGTTTCTGTCATACCGGTGTTATGTTCCTTGATTTTGCGTTCCTTACACGGTTGGGTGATTTATGAGACCCTCTTGACAGTTCGCTTTGAATAAAACTCCTCCAGCAAGGCCCAACCTTGGTTTTACCATTTGCCTCACCTAGCCTTTTTCCCTTGGGAGTCGCGCATCCCGAGGGTCATCTTTATTTTAACCCCCCGAGCCAGTGCTTCTCCAAGTGTTGGTCCAAACCGAGCGATGTCTGGCGCCCCCTGGGAAACCAGGGTCTATGCCAACCCGACGTCTTGCTCATCCGGTGTGCCCTAAGAACGAGATATGTGCAGCTCCTATCGGGATTTGTGGCACATCAGGCAGGCTTTGCTGGTCTTGTTTTACCATTATCGAAATGTCTTGTAAACCGGGATTCCGAGACTGATCGGGTCTTCCCGGGAGAAGGAATATCCTTCGTTGACCGTGAGAGCTTATAATGGCCTAAGTTGGGACACCCCTACAGGGTATAAACTTTCGAGAGCCGTGCCCGCGGTTATGTGGCAAATGGGAATTTGTTAATATCCGGTTGTATAGAACTTGACACTTGACTTAACTAAAACGCATCAACCACGTGTGTAGCCGTGATGGTCTATTTTCGGTGTAGTCCGGGAAGTGAACACGGTTTTTGGGTTATGTTTGACGTAAGTAGGAGTTCAGGATCACTTCTTGAACATTACTACTTGACGACCGTTCTGTTGCTTCTCTTCTCGCTCTTATTTACGTAAGTTGGCCTCCATACTTGCTTAGTCGCTGCTGCAACCTCACCACTTTACCCCTACCCATGAAGCTTTGCTAGTCTTGATACCCATGGTAATGGGATTGCTGAGTCCTCGTGGCTCATAGATTACTACCACAACAGTTGCAGGTATAGGTTATGCGATGATCTTGATGCGAGAGCAATGTTTGCTTGTTTTGGAGTTCTTCTTCTGCTTCTTCTTCGATCAGGGGATAGGTTCCAGGTCGGCAGCCTGGGCTAGCAGGGTGGATGTCGTTTGAGTTTCCGTTTGTGTTCCATCCGTAGTCAAATGGTGCTCTTATGTATGACGATGTTGTATTCGTGTGGCATTTGTATGCCTTGTATGTATCCCCATCTATTTATGTAATGTTGATGTAATTATATCCACCTTGCAAAAGCATTTCAATATGCGGGTCTATCCTTGGTGGTACCTTCGAGTTCCTCTTCGATAGGGTCGCATATTGGGCGTGACAGCACGAGAGGAATATGGCGGAACAATCCACTGGCTAACAAACTTGGCATGGTGGAGGATGGCCTATCTTATTCACCCATCAAGGTGCTTGCTCTAACTTTGCAAAGTTGTATTGGTCGCACATATTTTGCATCTAACCTCTTGCATTACTTCTACTTTGTTACACCATCTGCTAAGTTTAAGCATCATATATGAGTATATGCCATACCTATCCATTTTCTGTACCTATTCCATGTGTCGTCACACTATGTTTTTCCAATCAAATGTTGTTCTTTTGTAATAGATGTCCAAAAGGAAGAGGGTGAGTGCAGATCCTCAAGGAGTACAAACTAGGTATTTGGAAAAGGTAGTGATATCTATTAAATCAGATAGATCAGCAGCCACAGAAAACACATGCCCAACTGTACCACACTTTACCCCTACTCCAGTGGCCAAACCACTATTAGAACTGCTAAGAGCCCAGCGTCAGGCACTGTCTATGATATCAATTGAAAATTTGAACTCCTAAATTTTTGCACGTGCCTTACCTTCTCTCTTGAATGAAAACTAATTTCAGATGAATCTGCTTGCTCAAACGATCATACGATCTCACAACAATACTGGGCTCTGCATTGCTCTTGTTAGTACCTCTCTCCATTTTGCCTTGTAACGCTGTACTTAATTAATTGCTATTTGATTATGTATCATCAGTCTGCACCTGAGCTTCATTATCCTCTGTTTCTTCCAATATTATTTGATCTATATTTACTCTTTGCAAAATGTAGAATAATGGCAACGCTTATAAAAATTTTTCTTTGGGGAATTTATTGAATTGTCCTTCCATCAACATGGAGAAGGGCTTTGTACAGCCTGTGTTAACATGTAATGTAAGTTCATCCTGCTCAAGCCTTTAAACTTTGTTTTAGTATAGATTTGGATAGGAATCATTTCCTCCACTGCTGTTTGCATTGCTGTTTACATCTGATTGGATGTTTGCAACAACTACCAGTTTCAAATTGTAGTTGTAAAAACATGTTCCTTATGCAGAACAGATCCATTTATTTGCTTATATAATTGTGAAACCTATTACGTGTCTCCTTGTTTCTCTTTCAGAATCGTATCTCTTACGCCAGGCAGAACTTTAGGGAAGATAGTGAGCCAAACCATCTTGAGGACATCGAGATGACCCAATGATCCTGTCTTGATGAAGACAGTGAGTTGAAGCTACCCACCGGCAGGTGTGAGACAACCTCTGGGCAGTCCCTACCTCAATCAGTTCGACTTCTTCAGTCCCAACTTAAAGTGGAAAGGCTTGCTTCAGCTCAGCTCTGAGTTGAAGTCAAAGATGCAATGAAGATATCAGAGGACTGCCGTGCGCACCATCATGCCATACATCTACTGTTGATGCATCTATTGTTGACACAACTGAGGTCTACTCAGCTTCTTCGGCTGTTTGGGGGGCCCGACCTAGCCAGGCCTAGTGCCTTCTGAAGTGCTCTTAGTTTTGTATATTCTTTTGTCAGCGCGTTTATTTGCACTGGTGGTGAACTTTGATGCCCAGTGGATGTAATATGTGTGATAGCCGTGATAGCCTAGCGTAAGTTGCTTGCTTATTTATTTCCTTGTATTCTTGTTTATTTGTTTGCTTGTAGTCATTGCAGTTCTTTTTCCACGGTTTGCTAGTGGCTGCAATAACCTATTTTTTAAAACTAGGCCACAATAACCATGGGCTAGTATTTACTGTAGTGACACTAGGCCTCTACGGGCCGTAGAAACAGTGGGCCTTCTACGGGCCGTAGAAACAATGGGCCTTGTACGGGCCATAGAAACAATGGGCCTTCTACAGGCCGTATCATCAATGGGCCTTATACGGGCCGTATGATCGATTAGCCAAACATGGGCCAATAACAGACCACATTATGGCTGTAAACGGGCGATTTGGAATCGTCCGTTCATGGGCCGACCATAACGGGCCATCGTTAATAGGTCGTATTTGATGACGCTATGAAAACGGCCCAACGTATTTACGGACCACAAACTGGCCGACTGTAACCACGGGCTGAATTTGGCCTACAAGCAGAAAATGACAGTAACGGGCCGTCAGTAAACGAATGTTGGAAATGAGCCCAAGAATAAATGGGCTCTAGAAGACCGAAAGATAACATGGGTTGGAAACGGCCCAACGGAATAACGGGCTGTTAATGAGTATAAAGTGATACACTGTTCATTGCGGGCCAGTTTCACCATGGGCCGTTAATGGGTGTAAAGCGATACACTGTTCATTACGGCCAGTTTCACCATGGGCCGTTAATGGGCCAAGAGATACAAAGGGCCTCATATGGGCCGAAAGACTTCATGGGCCATAGATGGGCCAGAAGTGAAAACGGGCTGGAATCATATTGGATGGCCCAGATGACGCTACTGGGCCTAATTCGGATAGGGCGTAACGGGCCTTGGGTTAGCAGGCTGTAAATGGGCTATATGCGAACAGGCCATTAATAGGCTTTCCATTGGCCAGCCTGCCACCTTTTTACCAAGTCAAATGGGTCGGCCTTTTCACAGGAATGGGCCTCTGTTGGGCTGTGCCAGGTGTCGACGTATCATAGGCGCCTTCTGTCCAATGAGTGGATGACATCTGTCCCAACGATGAGCCGACACGTGTTTCCTCCAGCCAATGATGATTTTACACGTGGAAAATCCCCATTGGCCGGGGCTATTAACGGGTTATAGGATCCAAAACCCGACCCGATAGCTTAACGGCGTTCCGTTACGGTGGATGCTACGTGTCGGTCACGCTTGACAAAAGCACTTCTGTGATGTACGATTTATCATCATGGAAGTGGACACTTCCGTGATGATAATTTTGGTAATGTCCTGGAACACTTCTACGACAGCACAGGTATGACTATCTTGATTCTGTCATAAAATCGTGATCGATGTACATGCATGACAAAAAACGCGACCTACTGTGACAAACACGTATCATCACGGAAGTGTATTTTTTTGTAGTGATTGCAACAAGGAAATACAATCTATCAAAGAACAATTATCATAATTAAATTCCTTGAAATCCAAAATAGTGGGTTCATTGCTACTTAAAGTTTTGACCTCTTCAATCCCACTTTTATCAATTTTTGCATCTAGATCTAAAAGCTCCATATCATTGGGACGCCTTTTAACTAAAGTTGACTCATCTCCAGTCCCATCTTTATCAAGATTCATATTGGAAAACATAGATTTAATATGAGTCACATCAATCACTTTTAGATCTTCATCATTATTATCATGAAAACTAGAAGAACATGCTTTTACAAACAAATCTTTTTCAGCACGCATCTTAGCGGTTCTTTCTTTGCACTCAACAATGGAAATTCTCATGGCTTTGAGAGACTCATTGATATCATGCTTAGGTGGGATAGATCTAAGTTTCAAAGAATCCACATCAAGAGAAATTCTATCCACGTTCCTAGCCATCTCATCAATCTTAAGCAATTTTTCTTGAATCAATGCATTGAAATTCTTTTGTGAAATCATAAATTCTTTAGCACTATTCTCAAAATCAGAGGCCATCTTATTAAAATTTCCATAAGATTTCTTGTAGGAATTACCATAATTATTAGAGGAATTACTAGGAAACGGCCTAGGATTAAAATTGCCTCTATACGCGTAGTTACCAAAATTGTCCCTACCAACAAAATTTGCATCCATAGATTCATTATGATTCTCAATCAAATTGGACAAAGGCATTTCATTAGGATCAGAAGAAACACTTTTATTAGCAAATAATTTCATAAGTTCATCCATCTTTCCACTCAAAACATTAATCTCTTCAATCGCATGAACTTTTTTAGTAGTGGATCTTTCGGTGTGCCATTGAGAATAATTAACCATAATATTATCTAGGAGCTTAGTAGCATCTCCAAAAGTGATTTCCATAAAAGTGCATCCCGTGGCCGAATCTAAAAGATTTCTAGACGCAAAATTCAATCCGGCATAATTTTTTGTATAATCATCCATAAATTCAAACCATGTGTAGCGCAATTACGTATCATTAATTTCATCCTCTCCCAAGCTTGCGCAACATGCTCATGATCTAGTTGCTTAAAATTCATAATATCGTTCCTAAGGGAGATGATCTTAGCGGGAGGAAAATACTTTGAGATAAAAGCATCTTTGCACTTATTCCATGAATCAATACTATTTTTAGGCAAAGACGAGAACCAAGTTTTAGCACGATCTCTAAGTGAAAATGGAAATAGCTTCAGTTTAACAATATAATTATCCACATCTTTCTTATTTTGCATATCGCACAAATCAACGAAGTTGTTTAGATGGGATGCGGCATCTTCACTAGGAAGGCTAGAAAATGGATCTTTCGTAACAAGATTCAATAAAGCGGCATCAAAAGATTCAGCATTGGTAGTAGGAGAAATCGGAGTGCTAATAAAATCATTATTGTTGGTATTGGAAAAGTCACACAATTTAGTATTATCTTGAGCCATTGTGAGAAGCAATCAATCCAACACACAAGAAGACAAGAAGCAAGGGCAAATGACGAATGGAAGAGGGGCGAAGAAAAGGCAAAGGTTTTCGAAAATCGTATTAGAAGTGGGGGAGAGGAAAACGAGAGGCGAATGGCAAATAATTTAATGCAAGGGAGATGAGTTTATGATGGGTACTTGGTATGGCTTGACTTGGCGTAGATCTCCCCTGCAACGGCACCCGAAATCCTTCTTGCTACCTCTTGAGCTTGTGTTGGTTTTCCCTTGAAGAGGAAAGGGTGATGCAGCAAAGTTGTCGGATATCGGGTTGCGGAAAAACCCTTAAGGTTCGAACACTGGGGTGCACACGAAGATCTCTCCCTACCGAAACACGCCCTCAGCCTCGCCGCGATTGCTAAGCTAGATCGATGAACAACACAAGAGACATGAGGTTTATACTAGTTCGGGCCACCGTTGTGGTGTAATACCCTAATCCAGTGTGTGGTGTGGTGGATTGCCTCTTGGGCTGATGATGAACAGTACAAGGGAAGAATAGCCTCGCGAGGAGAGGTGTTCTTGTGCTTGGTGGTGTGCTTGAGGAGGAATCTCTCCGTCTCCATTGCCTCTATGTGAGATGCCTTCTACTGTGGTGGCTAGCCCTATTTATAGAGGCCCTGGTCCTCTTCCCAAATATTGAGCGGGAAGGGATCCAACAACGGCCATTTTGAAAGGGGATATCTAGTACAAGCTATCCTGACTAAAGGTGGTCTTCGCCTGCCAAAGGCACTGGTGGTGACGCCGTCTTGGGCTCCACGTTGACCTCCATCCTGCCGTCCTGCTGGTCTTGGTCTCGTTGCACCGATAAGGAAACCTTTGCCTGATGCCTCGGTACTCCGCACCTGCACTTGCCCCCTTTGCACCAAAGAGGAAACAAGCACACTGCGCAGGCTGGCGCTCGCCTGGTCTTGATCGTCATGGCTTGCATCATGGGTACCTCGTGAGGTACCCCTTGACTTTATCTCTCCGCCTCCTCGCGAGCCTGCCCGGCGAGGCCGCCCCTGAGGAAGCCTTGTGTAGTCCGCTCCGCGAAGCTTGGCCCCTCGCGAGGGTCTTGAGTGTTGGTTGATGAAGACGGACCGTACTGGGCCACCGATTGAGCCACGCTGCAGGCTGCAGGCAGGCAGGACTGGGACCCCCATTCCCAGAATGCCGACAGTAGCCCCCAGGCCCAGGGCATGCTCAGACTTGGCTTAACAGCGAAGCCAAAGGGCAAGTGCGGAGCGCCGCGGGCCCCAACAGCCTGCGGCCTTGGTCGACGTGTGGTGACTGATTAAACGTGGGCGTCTCTGCTTCCCCATGCTGCCCCAATATCCGCCTGGTTAGGCGGCCACGACGCCTTACACAGTTATTCCCTCCTTTCTGGCAGCATGCTTCCTATACCCCCTCCTCGAATCTCTGCTTCCGCTCTCAATCTGACTTGAGCTCCGCTCCCACCATCGCCATGGCGCCAACTAGCAAGGAGAAGGGGAAGAAGCCCCTGTCCTCAACCAGTTTGTCCCCGACAATCGAGCCCACCATCGGTCGGTCGCTAGTGCTCAACCTGGAGGCCTTGGACAAGGTCTGCCCAGTGCTCGCTTCCAGCTTCAACGAGTGCGGAAAGACGATGGCTTGGCCTGCGTCCCACACCTCCATTGACAGGACAGTCACTGAGGTTCGATTCTTTGTCGACGCCCTAAGGGCTGGCCTGGTTCCCACTCTCTCCGCCTTCTTCAATGCAGTGCTCTCCCATTATCAGATCCATATGATGCATCTTGATCCTCAATCCGTTACCCTTCTTGCTGTCTTTGCCTTTGTTTGTAAAGCCATGGTGGGCATTCTCCTTCCGTCACCCTCTTACGCCACTTCTTCTCGCTGCGCCTGACCAACCCTTCACAGTGCTCAGGGTGTGTGAGCTTCCAGGCCATGGTAGAGACGGCCACCTCGGGGATTGATTTTGATCTCTTGCCATCCATGAGTGGGTTCCGAATGTGGTGGCTGTATGTGGATGTTAGAGTGCTCAGCCCTCTGGTCTCGCCTCCGTCGTTGCCTACTGTCCCCAATCCCGGCTGGGGCCATGAGAGACTCGTGAGCCCCCAGCTCTCCTTCGTCTGGTACCGACTGAGGAGGTTGAGGGATCTCGGCATGATAGCGCCCCGGGTGGTGAAGGAGTTCCTCCAGTGTTGCATTGCTCCTCTCCAGCGCCATTCCCGACCGATGTGGGCCCTGACGGGTGACCAAGACCGCATGAGGCTTCAGGAGACGGAGCTGGCGCCTGAAATGCTGAAGACTGTGCTTGAGGTCTTGGTGGGCCACCCCTCGCCAGGCGATATACGACACGGGGATAGCCTCTTGTATCTCTGCTCCAACAGGGCTGAGTTCGTGGGGCAGATGCCTCTCTTCGACGAATGGGGGTTGCGTCCGGTCGGACTTGCGGGGCCTCACGAGAATCCCGTCGCCGTGGCTCCCTTCCTCGCCGCCAGCACCAATCTTGCCATAAGAGTGGGCGCAGGAAGGCAAGCATCGCTCGAGGCTGGAGGCTCGGATGTCGTGGCGCCAACGCCGCACGGGGTTCGCGACGCGTTATCCTCCAGAGCTCATGAAGCCTGCCTTGAGGCGGTCGCCGATGGGGGGACGCAACCCGCGACTCTTGAGGCCAGAGCTCCCAAGGCCTCGGCAAGCCATCGGGAGGTGGAGCTAGTGAGGGCAACACCACCACGGGGGTGGAACCTCTGGCGAATGATAGCGTTGTCAAAGGGTGATCTTCTCGCGGCTTCTTTCCTGTTTTAACTCCTGCAATGTGCACCATGCCTCGTGGAGGCGTTTAAACTTGCGTTTCGTATTGTGAAGAGGGTTATGGTTTGTAATATTTGCTCCGGGATTTGCTTCGAGATATGTGGTTTTCATTCCTAATTGCTTCATGTTTTACGTCGGCAAAGCCCGGCCCCGCGCATACCTCAACCACCGTTAGCCCCGACCGGATCAACAGGACGGGACCAATGAGTGAGGGGCTATGTGACATGTTAGGCTCCTGAGTCGCGATGCTCAGGAGTCCCCTTGACGTGCAAACAGCAAATAGGGAGGGAATGTTGGGGTAGATATGACGTTCTACGTCGGTAGTGCCCGGCCCCGCGCATACCTCAACCTCCATAAGCCCCGACCAGGACGGTACTAAGGAGTGAGGGGCTACGTGACCAGTTAGGCTCCTGACTCGTGATGCTCAGGAGTCCCCCTTGACGTTCAAACGATCTTCATACCTTGTCTCCGCTCAGGGAGGGGCGCGCGATGACCAGGTCCGAGGGACCTGGCTGGGTGGCATGCGCTCGGGCATGACCCAGGCGCAGCCCCCGTGCCCAGCCCCCTCGCGTGATGATCCTGAGGGGAGGTGTTGCGATGAGGCCAGACACTGAGCTCTGGGCTCCCTGGGGTTGATACGGCCATGGGCCGCCCTCAGTTGTTTATCACCGGCGCGGAGCATAGCGCTCCCGTATGTGTATGGGCATAGCTGCTCCTCGGCAGTGTCGTCAGCCAGCGCGGAGCATGGTGCTTCCACTGGTACGTGGGAGGGGGGGCCCCTCTGGGAGGAGCCCCCGGGGTGTGTACAGCCCCGCCCTGACACGTGGCTTGCACGACAGGGCTAGACAAGGTGTATCTGGACACTCGTGAGCCAGCGCGGGACTCACGAGGCCCTACCTCAAGGCGGGTTGCCCCTGGTCTTGGATCTTTGATAGTTGTGTGTTCCTGCAAGATGGTTAGATACGAATGCTCTATGTCCTCATGTCCCGGCCCTCGAGCGAGCTCAGCCACCACTAGTATGCCAGGTCGCGATGTCGTGGACAAGGCCAGGGGGTGAGGGCTAGAGAGCCAGTAAGAGCTCCTGAGTCGCGATGCTCAGGAGCCCCCCTTTTAATGCGCAAGTGATTTGCATGAGGGAGAGAAGGCCTGTAGTGGGCGGCAGGTGATAACCATGCTGGAGGGATACATGCCACTCGGTCAGGGCCGAGCGGCTTGGGGATGATGAAGCCCGAGGCGCACCCCCGGCAAGGTAAACTAAAGACATAATCAAAAGGGATACATGCCGTAGGGACGAACCCATGCGGCCTGGGAATGATGCAGCCCTGTGGGCGCTCCCTGCTGAAATGAACTCGGAAGATGTCACCTGGTTCCATTGTAGAGGGGGTGTTGGAGTAGCAGAAGATGCGCAGTGAAGAGGCTGACCCTCACGAGCCACCGGAGCCCGGAGCCTCAGGAGGATCTAGGGGTCCAGGCGGTTCCTCGAGGACCATCTCCATCTCCGCCAGGACCATGCGATGCCTCGCCTCCTGAGCCACCAGAATGCTCTGCAGATGGCACTGGTGGGTGGCAGCCGTGTTCGGCAGGCCAAAAGGGATGCGAACGTAGCTGTGCAGCGGACCCTCGCAGCATCCCAGACGCGAAGGCCAGAGGCGCTCCTGAGATGCGGCTTGGTTGAGCCCTGGAACATCGAAGCAGACGCGCAGCCCACCATCCTCCCCTAGATGGGGAGTCACACCAGGCAGACGGCGATCACCGCGTATGACTCTTCCTTCCTGAAGCTCCTGAGTGGCCTTGGTGATGAACTCCTGAGGGTTGGGCTCTCCTTGCCTGGTGCCTTCTTGAGGGAAATATGCTGCGAAGCATGCCTCCAAGTGGTACCCGAGCGCTTGCCTCATGATTTTGGCAAAGTCTGAGGTCCTCCAGAATAGAGCCCTCGAGCCCTGCTCAAGGAGGGCGCCGAGCGCGCCTTCCTATGCGATGGAAGGAGGTGCCCCTTGCACGGGCGCGGATCCTGACGTGGCACCTCCTGAGATGCCAACCTCCTGAGGCCTTGAGCTGGGCGATGTCTTCTTCTTCTTGGGGACTGCCTCAGGAGGGTTCTCGCCCTTGTTGTCCGGGTCCTCGATAGATGCAGCTTGGAAGGCGCGCTCGAGGGAGCACACCGCATCTTTCTCCTCGTAGGGGACCATGATGACTCCGCCGCTTCCTGGCATCTTGAGGACGTTGTAGCCATGGTGTATCACCACCATGAACTTAGCCAGGGTTGGATACCCGTGGATGGCATTGCATGGTAGGCGGATATGGGCGATGTCGAAGTCGATGAGCTCGGTGTGGTAGTTGTTGCGCTGTCTGAAGGTGGCAGTGTCAGGACCCTGACTCAATGCCACATCGATCTAGCATGTAACACCTCATATCACTTTGCGGCCTCACGCACGGTATTCCCACGGGTGTCGCCTTACCTTTGCCCGGGACCGTTTGTGCCTTTTGGCACACGTATATGATAGTGTCGCTAGCATCCATATGATAAGGAGCCCGGGCTGACATGGCTAGTCGTAAACCCAAAGTGGCACAAACTTACAGGGACAGGCATCCATGACCCAACATCAAACGTGTCGGTCATCAGCGAGTGACTCCAGGCTGTAGCACTGGGCTAGGAGGACTCCGAACCGGGCTGTAGCGGGCTAACAGGACTCCGGTATTCATCGCGTGACATTTCCCCGAAGGGACAGACACAGGAACAAAGAAGGACACATGTCGGCCATCCTAAGTGTTCCGGAGCAGTAGCAAGCTACCATGGCTCAATGGAAGCACTAGGAGACATTTCCCGATAAGAAAGGCTACTAAGGATAAACAACTAGATAGTCAGATCCCACACATACCAAGCATTTCAAACATACACACAATATGCTCGATATGAGTAAATACAACATGGCATCACAACATAACTCTACGACTCAAGTATGTATTCATTAGGCTCCGAGGAGCGAGATATTACAAACAGGGGTCTCATGACCCAACATTCAGAGCATACAAATCAAAGCACAAGCGGAAGCTTAACATGTCTGAGTACAGACATCTACAAATGAAAAAAAGGGCTGGGAAGCCTGACTGTCTACCAGATCCTGCCGAGGGCACAAGATCGTAGCTGAGGTAACAAGCTAAACGTTGAAGTCCACGCGGAACAACTAACGAGACCGAAGTCTCTCTGCAAAAACATAAAATAGGCAAACGTGAGTACAAACATACCCAGCAAGACTTACATCAGAGCTAACTACATATGCATCATTATCGACAAAGGGGATGGTGGGGTTTAACTGTAGCAAGCCAGCTTTGACTCGGTGGCTATCTTGAACTACTACTGCAAGTAACTCTTTTGAGGTGGCGCACACGAGTCCACATATTCACCATATCAATACACCACTATGGATCCGCTCCCGTCTCCCTACGAGAAGGCCATCCATAGCACTCACGCTTATCTTGCGTATTTTAGAGTATCCATTTCCTCTTGTGTATGAACTGTTATAGGCAACCCAGAAGTCCTTTACCGCGGACACGGCTATTCGAATAGATGATGTTAACCCTGCAGGGGTGTACTTCTTCACACACGCTCTCGCCACTTACCGCCATGTACACATCATGTATCTCGGCAACCTTCAAGCGGAAGCCTGGCGAGGGTGTCGGCCACGGCCTACCTAAACACTCGAGTCTCTAGTCCAGGTTTATCGCCTATTCAGGTTCCATCCGCTGGGAGTCCGGCCGAGGTTTCCACATACGGCCCCGAACGATGTGAGCAGGGTTCCCGAGGCACCAAACGGGCGCCCGGTACACCGTGCCACGGTGTATCTACCGCATCATAGCCCACCCCTAGGGTCAGCGCTACGTACGGCCTCCAACACATATCCTACAAACACCAGAAACTAGTTGCAACTCCTGGACAGAGAACAAGGGTGGTTAAGAAGCCGAGAGAGTCAATTAAGGATCCCAATGTGTGGTAGTAACTGTTCATGGATCACAAACACAGATCTCAGTTCCTGAGGACGGTTTCAATGAGACAACCCACGATGTACTCCTACATGGCCTCTCATCGCTACCTTTACCAAATCATGTTCACACACTTAGCTCTCAACAGTAGGACATGTTCACACACCTTCGATTCATCCCCCCATGAATTAGACCTGACTCAACTCTAAGCAGTAGCAGGCATGACAAACAAGCATGAATGAGTAGGAACATCAGGGCTCAAACAAATCCTACTCATGCTAGTGGGTTTCATCTATTTACTGTGGCAATGACAGGTCATGCAGAGGATAAGGGGTTCAACTACCGCAGCAAGTAACAGATGAATCGTTGTTGTCCTAATGCTGTAAAAGAGAGCAGGAGCGAGAGAGTGGGATTGTATCGGAATGAACAAGGGGGTTTTGCTTGCCTGGCACTTGTGAAGATAGTAATAGATCTTCATCGGTGTCATCGATCTCATCGTCGGTATCACGTCTATCGAGAGGCGACAAATACCGGCAACAGAAAAAGAACACAATCAATGCAATGCAACAATATGATGCATGAGTGTGACATGGCAATATGCCGTGGTTTGAGCTAATGCAGCTAGCAACCAGATTAAATGAAGTTGGTTTGAATGAAAGATTCAAATTCAAACTCCATATGTGCTTATTTAAATGCCAGTTATGCAAATTTCCATATACAGCAACCTTAGGTTGTTTAAACATGCATGAAAATGGTACAGATGGATAGATTGGATTTTTCTGATAATTTTTCATATATAAATTATTTCATTTGGAGTTACGGTTGAATTTCTATGATTTTTAGAAGTTTTGGATATTTTATGAATAAGAATAAATCCAGAAAAAGAGTTACTGCGTTAGCACTACGTCACTGTGACGTCAGCAGGTCAACGGGGTGGCCCAGGTCAAACTGACCAGAGGGTGCCGCATATCAGGCTGAGACGGCGGAGAGCGTCGGAAACGCTGCCCCGTCCACAGTTCGATGCGCGGGTGCGTGCTACGGGTAGTTGGCGGTGTGGTGCATCCAACGCTGGCAGTGGTTGGTACTGGGGTGGCCGGGAACGACGACGGCTGGAGCTCGGGTGTTCACGGGACCGGCACTGCGGTGTGCAAACGAGCGCAGCGTGGCACTGGGAAGACTCTACGTGCGTCGGTGAGCATGTTGGGCGCACACCCGGGACCAAATGGTCACCAGAGCGTCACCGGCGACGAGCGCAGGCGGCGGCGCATGCGGGTGAATGCAGTGTAGTAGCTATGGCGTGTAAGAGAGGGAGTGGAGAAGGGAAGCAGGGGCAGGAGCTCACTGTGGTTGCGTCGAGGCAAATGGCGATCTCGGCGGATCGAGGTTGAAGAAGATGGCGTGGTCGGCATTCGAGGGCGTCCGGCGGGGCGTGGCTCGGTGAGGGGGTCGAGGACGACGTTGCGGAACTTCTGGGCACGTCGGTGAGGCATGGGGTGGCCGGTGGTTGCGCCAAGGACGGGCGGCGGCAACGGCTGCGCTCAGGCATGAGAGGGAGAGAGAGCAAAGGAGGGGAAGAGCTCGAGAGAGAGTGAGGGGCGGTCGGGGAGGCTGCGTGGCGTGCGCAGAGGCATCCAGGGCGGCGAGGACGCAGGCAGGCAGGGAGCTCGCGTGGCGCGCGGAGCGCACACACGCGTCGGGCACGCGCCCTGTTCGACTGGCGGGAGGACAACGACGACTGGCACAGGCCAGTGCGCTGGGCCGTGCTGGGCCAGGCCAGGTGAGCGCCAGGTAAAACCCTCTCTCTCTACTTTCTGTTTTTCTTTTATTTGTTTTCTGTTCTGTGTTTTGAAATAGTAGGAAAACTATTCCATTTAGGAAACCTGAAAATATTTAGAGGCACATTTGTAAATATTCTCAACAGCCTAAAAATACCTTCAAGGTTATTTGGGCATTTTAAAATATTTATAGGATTTAAATTGCCCAAATGCAAATACTTATGGCTTGGTGCAAAAATCCAGAATAGCCTCCAAAAATATGAAACCATTTTTGGCAGAGGATTAAGCTAGGACCAAAGATGGTGAACATTTATGAAGGCATTTTGGGTTCATTGAAATTCCAATTGTTGGAACCTAGTATTCCAAAGGGGGTGTTGGGGTTTGTTAGTCCCCATTTCAAGTTTAAGCAAAAAAAATTAGACATGATGCACACATGAAGCTATCCTAGTGCAATGCTAGAAGCTAGGGATGTGACAGGCAGGGAGGCGGACCTACCCTATTAGGGTGGTGGAGCCGTCAGTAACTCAAGAGAAAGGCTTGGTAGGCCAAAGTTGATCATATGGCACTTGGAGGTTGTTGAACGTCTCAACGGACAGAACGTTGAGCCCTACACCACCATCGATGAGGGTCCTGGTGACTTGCACGTTGCTGATGACTGGGGAACAAAGCATCGGGAGGACGCCAGCGGTGGCCCACACTTGAGATGATCTACTGAGCTGAAGGTGATGGCGCACTTGGACCACCTGAGCGGGCGCGTGGCCTCAAGCCTAGGGAGGACTACATTCACCTCGCGAGCAAACTGCTTCAAGATGCGCTGAGAGGCTGGGGCTTGAGCTCCGCCCAGGATGCAAGCGATAGCACATGGCTCCTGGAAGCCCCCAGCCCCCTCGTCTTGGTGGTGGTCGTCGTTCCTTCTTGGCGGTGGCGACAGAGGAGGAAGGCATGCGTTTCCCTACAGGCGGTCCTCACGAGTGAGGGAGTCCTAGATTAGGGGGTATCCGGACAACCCGACTATATACTTTGTCCGGACTATTGGAGCGTGAAGATATAAGACTCAACACTTCGTCCCATGTCCGGATGGGACTCTCCTTTGCGTGGAAGACAAGCTTGGCGATCCGGATATTGTATTTCCTTCTTTGTAACCGACTCCGTGTAAACCCTAGCCCCCTCCGGTGTCTATATAAACCGGAGGGTTTACTCCTTAGAGGGACGATCAGAATCATAATCATCATAAGCTAGCTTCTAGGGTTTAGCCTCTACGATCTCGTGGTAGATGAACTCTTGTACTACTCATATCATCAATATCAATGAAGTAGGAAGTAGGGTTTTACCTCCATCGAGAGGGCCCGAACCTGGGTAAACACTGTGTCCCTTGCCTCCTGTTACCATTAGCCTAAGACGCACAGATCGGGACCCCCTACCCGAGATCCACCGGTTTTGACACCAACATTGGTGCTTTCATTGAGAGTTCCTCTGTGTCGTCGCTACAAGGCTTGATGGCTCCTTCACTCATCAACAATGACAAGGTCCCGGGTGAGAATTTTCTCCCTGGACAGACCTTCGTGTTCGGCGGCTTCGCACTGCGGGCCAATTCGCTTGGCAATCTGGAGCAGATCGACAGCTACGCCCCTGGCCACCAGGACAGGTTCGGAAACTTGAACTACACGGCCGATATCCGTGGAGACTTGATCTTCCACGGATTCGGGCCTGTGTCGGGAGCGCCAGACAGTCACGACGAGCACGGCCTAGACCTGCTGGCGGACAATGCTCAGGATATCGCCCCTGTAGGAGCCCCGGACCTAAATTCGGAGCAGACTGCGTTGCCCGAGGACGGGTGGATGGACCCCGCCCCAGAGGCCGCACACTCATCGGTGGTTGAGCCGAACACAGACTTCACCCCCAAGGAAGCCTGTTACACCAGACCACCGGACTCATATCCGGTTGTAGGTTCCAGTCCGCGCGCCTCTAAGCCCGCCGAATCTGGTTGGGCTCTGGTAATGGAGTTTGCCGCTGCAGATATCTTCCAGCACTCGCCCTTTGGCAACGTGCTGAACTCTTTAAAGTCCCTCTCTTTGTCAGGAGACTCTCAGCCGAACTATGTCCGGATCGAATGGGAAGATGGCGATGAAGGAATTCGTTGCCCACCCACCACCCACTTCATAGCCACTATCGACGATGTAATAGACATGCTTAACTTCGACTCTGATGATACCGACGGTTTGGACGTTGGCGCAGGAGACGATTCAGAATCAACGGGGCGCTGGACTGCCACCTCGTCATACGATATATACATGGTGGATAAGCCTAAGGAGGACGACAACGACAATCCGAAAGATAAAACCCCCAGGCAAAAGCCAAAACGACGGCGCAGATGCCGCTCCAAGTCCAGCAACAGTAAAAATAGCGATAAGAGCGCCAGAAAGATCGACACCCCAGTCAACTCCGAAGGCAACAACGACCATATGGACCCAGCAATGGAGCAGGATGAGCCAAGTCACGCCGAACACAGCTCGGAGCAGACGCCCGATCATAATGATCCTGAGGGTCGAATTCATAAAACTGCCCCGGGACAAGAACACAGTCCAAATGACGATGCATTCATCATCCTGGAAACACGCTTGGAACGAGATAACCTCCATAGAAGGCTTATGGCCACTGCGTGAAGTCTAAAGAAGCAGAAGCAATGGCTAAAGGCCGCACAGGAATCGCTCAATCGCAGATGGAATAAAGTGCTAGACACTGAAGAAAAGTACGGCGACGATCACCATGCAAAGAGTTATCCAAAACGCAAGCTGCTGCCAGAATTCGACGACGAGGCCATTCCACCAAAGAACAACACGGGCAGCAGGCTGGACAAACCACTTCATAACCACAATAGAGGAGCTACCGACGCCGCACACGATTTACACGAGCTCCTGGATAAGAAAGTCGGCACGGCTAGGTCCATCTATGGATCTAAACGACACACCCCGGCGCAGGACTATTGTCACCAAAACGATCAAACCGATCGGATACCAGTTCAGAATCAGCATCAGACACAACAATAGCCGACGGCACGCCACAACACATCCAGATACAGAGGGGCTGCTCACCCCCTGTGCTTCACCGAAGAAGTACTAGACCATGAATTTCCACAGGGTTTTAAACCTGTGAACATAGAGGCATACAACAGAACGACAGACCCAAGGGTCTGGATCGAGGATTTTATCTTGCATATACACATGGCTCGTAGGGACGACCTCCATGACATTAAATACCTTCCCTTCAAGTTGAAGGGGCCAACTCGACACTGGTTGAAAAGCCTCCCCGAAAATTCAATTGGAAGCTGGGAGGAACTCGAGGATGCTTTCAGGGCCAATTTTCAAGGGACTTATGTCCAGCCTCCAGATGCGGACAATTTAAGTCACATAATCGAATAGCCCGGAGAGTCCGTCCACAAACTTTGGAATAGATTCCTCACTAAGAAGAATCAAATTGTCGATTGTCCGGATGCCGAAGCCTTAGCGGCCTTCAAACACAGCATCCGGGATGAGTGGCTCGCCAGACACCTCGGCCAAGAAAAGCCAAGGACAATGGCAGCCTTAACAAGCCTTATGAACCGCTTTTGCATGGGTGAAGATAGCTGGTTGGCCCGTAAAGGCACCAGCGACCCAAGTACATCCGAAATAAGGGATGACAACAGGAAGCCACGGCACAATAAAAACAAACATCAAAACAAGGAAGAGAGCCCGGACAACACAACGGTCAACGCCGGATTCAGGGGCTCTCGACCCGGTCAACAAAAGAAGCCATTTAAAGGCAGCAAAGAGGGACCGTCCGATCTGAACACAATCCTGGACAGACTGTGCCAAATTCATGGCACCCCCGACAAACCTGCGAACCACACTCAAAGAGAATGCTAGGTCTTCAAGCAGGCCGGCAAATTAAATGCCGAGCACAAGGGAAGGGAAACACCAAGTGAAGACGAGGATGAGCCTCGCCAGCCGAACACTGCGGGACAGAAAAAATTCCCACCAGAGGTAAAAATAGTAAACATGATCCACGCGACTCACACACCCACAAGAAGGCGCGAATGCGCACCTAGAGACGCATACGCTGTAAGGCCCGTCGCCCCAAAACTTAACCACTGGTCGGCCTGCCTGATCACTTTCGATCACACGGACTACCTGACTAGTATTCGGCGGGGAGGATTAGATCCCTTGGTGCTCGACCCAATAATCGACGGATACCATCTTACTCACGTCCTCATGGACGGCGGCAGTAGTCATAATCTAATAAACAAGGACACTATCCGCAGGATGGGGATAGACCCATCTTGAATCAGCCAAAGCAACACCTCCTTTGAAGGGGTGACACCAGGCATTGAAGCCCACAGCAGGGGATCCATCATACTGGAGGTAACATTCGGTTCCCCCGGCAACTCCAGAAGCAAAGAACTACTCTTCACCATCGCCCCCTCCAAAGCGGCTATCACGCATTGCTCGGGAGAACGGCATTCGCCCGCTTCAACGCAGTACCGCATTACGCCTACTTCACACTCAAGATGCCCGGTCCACGCGGAGTCATCACTGTTAACGGAAACACAGAGCGCTCCTCACGCGCGGAGGAATACGCGATGGCTCTAGCAGCCGGACTTTAAGCGGCCTCTAATACCAGAAAGCATGACTGGTCGTTAAGACCACGGACACGGTTAGACGAGTCCGGCAGCCCGAATAAACTCGAGCTAGGGCGCCTTGTACGTAATCCCATAGAGGACACCAGGGGCTATAGATATTTAATACAGCCCCACTGTTGGCTTGACCTTATTAACGGGCCAATATCTTACACTTTTACTATCCATCGCACGTTTACGTTATACTCTTCTACATGAGTTTTTCTTTTTTACAGCCACAATTCGTGCGATATCCTTCCAGGAAATGGCACAACGGAGACAAAGGCGCGGACGTGCAGCAGGGCCCCGCTCAAAGGTTTCTCTTTAGATTAAGCCCCTGTGTAAACCTTTTTTATTGTCTCTTGTTGTTTACACATCCCATGGGTACTATACCCACAGAGGGTACTGCCTTTATTGGCATTTCGCCACGACAGACTAATGCATGTACCTGGAAATACAGGGTTCATAATGGAAGGGCATTCTTCAGCCCATTTTATGTTATAAATTCCGAATACCTACGGGAGTGTTCGGCGTCACGAGTTTGGCATTATATGCATCAGCTCCGAATCATGTCTTTGGTCAAATGTTGGGTTTGCCCGGCTCCTGGGTTTGCCGTCTTACATTCTGTTATTATCAGCTAAGGCGGCCAAAGGAGAACTACTGCGATTGTGTCCTGGTTATTCTGGATGAGCAACTCAGTAGAGAAAGCCGAAAACTGACTGTCATGATACAGCGAGAGACTGTTCAACCACTCAAAGACCTATCGGAATCTTTAGGATTCCGCCGCATTAACGAAGGACCGTTTTCCGGTCATGTACACACGCGCCCATATTCGGATGCACGTGAAGGTACCAGGGGCTATATAGTAGCCCCACCGTCTGTGGGGACCCCGACTCATAAGTCGAGATCACCGAATGCACGTGTACAGTGATCCCAGAGATCAATGCTCACTGAACACACAGAAGCTGAATAACAAGAGTCTTACATCCATACATACCGTATTACACAAGTAGGACCATTATGGTCAAGTCTTGAGTATATCATCGCAGCGGAAACCTTCGTCGATAACTTGGACCCATGCCATCTGCCTTAACCCTACAGGCATTCTGACTGGGAAGCGTCCTAGCTCGCATGCTTGACATCGAAGTATTCTTCTTCATACCCTGTTCTTTCATGCCTGGTCAATGAAATAACCAGTGGCAAGCCAATGAGTACTTTGAATGTACTCGCAAGAAACCCAAGAGTGATAACAAAATAATTATGCAAAGCTCTACTGTTTAATTGGCATTGTTGCGGAAAGCTAGTTTTTCTCATGCAAGTATGATCACATTTATCAAGGACAGGAATGCGTCTGCAACAAGCATCAGGAAGTTACAGACATCAACATCGAGAAAGAGTTATGAACAACTCATGCTCAAGCTCATCGTGACTTCCTCACGAGTCACATCATCAATATCACCAATCAGTGTTGTTTGTCAGAAACATATGGACATAGTCTAAGCAGCACCGCCCAACTGTACTTGACCATGGACACGGCTATTCGAATAGTTTTACACTCTGCAGAGGTTGCACACTGTACCCACTAGATCCGGGGAACTTTCGTGTCATCCACGACCCGCGGTACCTCAAGTACCCGGGGTAAGCACCCGATCACTACCTTTCCCTAGACGACACTAACATGGAGTCCACTCGATTGGCAGTAACCCCCGTGCCCAACATTTCACAAAACACTTTCTTGGAGCCTCGCTCCCATTATTATCACATACCACTGGCACGGGGTACCAACGGTGTGTCCGGTGCCCTGTGAAAACAGTCACGGCCGCCCTACCTGGCATGACCCCGTCCCGAGAGAGAGCACCAACTCTCCCCCGTCACTAGTAATGCGGGCCCCAAGCTAGTATCGGCCTAGGTAATCAATAATGCCCTTTCCCATATAAGGGTAGAGTGGTTGCGCATGTAAGGTTGGGACAGTCATCAAATCTTAAATCTAATCCATCTCTGTAAACAACACTTTCATCAAGCCTCGGTACACTACCTCTCCACCAAGTAGTGACCTAGTTCATCATCATCTCCCAGGGGCATTAGTGGCACCCACTGGGCTATTCGCAAGTATGTCAAACCACACTTGGTTTCTTTCCATGCATAACCCTGACCCACTTTGCATAGTAACTACTTTAGCATCCTATCTACTCCCACCGGCATAACCCTCATAAGAAGGTAGGGTCATGCACAATGCAAGTTTCATTGAGGAAGTAACAAAGGCAACCAACCAACGTGGTCTACCATCTCATCATGATTCTGATGCAACAATAATAAAGAGAGATATGACATGCATAAAAAGGGTTTCATAGACATGGTCAAAGGGCTGCTTGCCTGTTTCAACAAAGTCTTCGAGGTCTTCAAATATCTCTGGTCCAACTCTGAGCATTCCGTCTACTTCGTCAACTATCGTCGAAAGCAACCACAATAAGCAAAACAACAAGGCAGGAAATAAAAGTGCTCTAAAAATATGAGTTGGACTTTTCTGGGATACCTCTGGTCATATGAGGGTTGACCAAAGTGGTTTCAATGGAAGTGGATCTATGGATATTTCTAAACATTTCGATAGGATGGGATCAAGGGGTTTATGGAATTGCAAGAAGTGTATAGAAGAATTATTTTGAAAAATGAGAAAAGGCACCCATTTAACAAAGGATGATTTTAGAAGCATCTAGGGATTGGTTTCACTGGATTTGGAGTTCAAATGAATTTCCTATGAATTTGCAAAGTTGGCTATATACAAAGAAATAGACCATTAGTTGAGGTGATACAAAAAATATTAGTAAAAATGTTCAAAAACTAAGTTTTGAACTTAGATGCATCTAGGAATTTGAATCATGGGATTTGGGTCAAGTTTGAGCTCTCTGTGATTTTCTAAAGTTCATCACACAAATAGGAAAAGTAGGTTTTGATGAATATTTGTGAAGAAGGAGCTTCTGGAAAAATGTGCATGTTGCACCAACAGGTAGAGCATGATTTATGGAGTCTCTAGAAATCTGAATCATCAAATTTGGAGCTAATTTGATTTGTTTATGAATTTTAGAAACTGCACAGAAAAGAAAAAGGGGAAAAAGGGTTTTACCCAAATGGGCTGGATCTGGGCAGCGGCGGCGCGCACCGGGCGAGGGATAGCAGCAGGGCTCCACTGGGCCGGCCCAGCAGCTCGGCCGCACGCGCGCAGGGGCTACGTCGAAGGCGGCTTCCAGGAAATACGCCTTCGCGCGAGGGAGGCGGTGACGGTGGAAGGCGTCTCCACTTAAACGGCGGGGCCCAGCCGCTGGGTCGCTGACACGCGGGGCCCGCCTGTCGGGTTCATCCCCAACCTCCCACGCGGGCGCGTCGGGAGACAGAGGAGGCGAGGCCGGACGGTGCGGGCGCTCTCCCCGGCGGTACGGGCCACCTCCGGCGATGCCCGGCGTACCGGAGCGCTCAGGAGGCCATGCCGCACCCACCCGTGGGTGGCACGGTCTCCCCGAGGCACCGGGCTGAGCAGGGCACTGGCCGCGGCGGACGAGGCTGACGGTGAGGTTGGGGGCACAGTGCTGCGGCCGCGGAGAAGAAGAAATGGAGTCCGGGAGAGGGCCGTGGGGGAGTGGGTGATGCTCTGGTGCAGGTAGGAGGGTGAGAGGAGCACCGGAGAGCTCAAATTTGAGCGGGAGCCGGTGGTAAGATTTCCAGTCATGGAGGTGGATGGGGGCACTAGGGGAGGAATGGATGGGCCTGGGGAGCGTACGGGAAAGAGAGAGAGCCAAAGGACTCCAGAGAGAGGCCTAGGGCGTCCTTATAGGGCGAGGCGATGGTGCACCGCGGGTTCGTGCGCCGGCGAGCTCGTGCTCGTCGCTACGGGCCACGGGAGCTCGTCGCGGTGTGTCTGGGGTGTTCCTGGATTCGCTCCAGAGCTAGGGGAGAGAAGAGAGAGAGCAGGGGAGGGCCAGAGCATCGCGCGTGTGAGCCGCACCATTGGCGCGCTCGGGCGGCCTCTGTTTGCTAGCGCGGAGGTGCGGGGAGGAGGAGAGAGGAGGGGGCCGACAGCGTAGCGTGTTGCGGACGCCGAGGCACCTCGACTAGCGCGAGGGGGAGGCTCGAGGTGGACTGGAGCGCCGTGTCAATGGTCGGGAGCACGCTGACATGCTCCAGAGCGCGTCTTTGGCCGGCATGACATGCCTTTTTGCGGAATGGGCGCGGCCACTTGTGTCTGGAGGCTGCAGGGGGGAGTAAACAATGGGAAAGTGGCATTGGATGCCCTAGAACATGCCAGGAGTGAGAGAGAGCTGAGAAAGGGAGGGAAAAGTGGCTGTACAGAGGAGAAAAATGGGCTTTTCACGCCCTTCATCATGGCTTCTCGGGGAGGGAAAGATGCAGGGGCTAGAGGAGGACCAGATGGGGCTGTGGAAAAAAGATCAGCTCATGGAGATTAGTGGAAGTGGACAAAACATACATTTTTAGTTTCTGCCAAAAGGTGTTTGATGTAGGTTTGGGCATGAAAATAATTTCCACTTGCCATGAGACTCCACTGGGTGAGATGTCACACATAATTAGGGCCTTCCACCCTTTTTGTGCTTATTTGGACAAAGTTGCTAATGCAACTTTTGCAAACCCTAAAAATTGGCAGGAATGGACTTGTGTAGATCCAGTTGAGCAAATCACTTCTCCTTGATGCACCACTTGGTGTGGTGGCCTCATTTAGTCATGTGATCATGCTCACAAAAGTTGGGGTCATGCAGAGAAAGTTCGTAGTACAAAGTAGTTCAAATTTGATTCTGGTCAGAGAGGGTTTTGGGGCACTTTGATCAATATAACTTGTTCTCCAACTTGTGCCACTTGGTCTAGATGAATAATTAGACCATTGGAGAATGTTCACCAGGTTTGAGAACATTTGGACATGTTTGCCAATGTAAAGTTGCTCAAACTTCAAAATGTACAGAAATGGGTTTGAGAGGATTTGATGATGTTATCTTGTTCTCCAAGACATGGTATTTGGCAAGATCACCAAATATGTCATATGTGACATGATAGCATTTTATTGGAATTTTTGGGGAATATTTCCTTTGTAAATATTTCAAATGCTTGAAATACCTAGAAAGGATTTTTGAGGGATTTGACCAATATTTTGAACATGACCATGTGTTGAAACTCTTATATATGGACAATATATGTCCTATGAGTTTCCCTAAAAAATTTCAAATATTTTTGAAGCAATAAAATAATTTTTCCCTATTAAAGACCATTTCTGTCCTTAAGGAAAAGCTTTTAAATAAAATAGTAAAATAACTTTTAAAATTATATTTTTGTGGTTTATGGGAGTCCTACATCTAATAGGAATCAAATATATTTTTGGAAAGATTTTTACTGCCCTTAATTAAGTACTTGCAGTGCAAACCTCAATTCAGGGGTTTTTGGAAAACTAATTTTTGAAAATACTTTTTGGCCAAATTATTTTTGTAAGCAAATACTATATTGCTCTATACACATGGCATGATCATTGGGAAAAGGTTTTGGAGCAAGGAGATGAAGTATAGGAGTTGGAGGATTTATCTGATTATTAGAGCACATGCAAACAGCAGACAAACATTCAATCAAAGCAAAGACAAAACACTCAAAAGTTTTTGTCAAACCACATTTTAGCATGATTTAGTGACTTAAGTGTTGTGACATGAAAATCAGGGTGTGACACCGTCAAACTCCCATGGCTAAGTGAAAGTGTTACAGCTGTATAGTCCGGTTGCCTAGTTTGACGTGCGATCACCTCCTTAATGGACCAAGACGTTGGATCAAGTGTGATTACGCAAATTTTTCGCGAACACCCCCGCATTGTATGCGTGGGGGATGAAGCCAACGATTGCTAACTTTCATATTACACATATACTTAAAAACGGCTGCGCAGGAGGCACAATAATACTTTTGGGCAAAAAGTATAAATATAGCCTCATAATCAAAATAACATTGTTTTTACAAAGACACGATTTGTCACTCGAACACCCTCTATTTGACATTCTTCGAGAACTGCGCCTCTATTAAGCGAGCACCCTCTGTTACATGCTCCAAGTAGTGCTCGGCCGGATCCTGGCCTCCCGCCGGATTCTGGGTCGCAATGATGGTGGCCTCCATATCTGTCCAGTATGCTTTAACGCGGGCAAGCGCCATCTGTGCACCCTCTATACACGCCGACCTCCTCATGGCATCGATCTGTGATATGGCACCAAGGAGCTGTCGCACTAAACCAAAATAAATGTCCGTGTTAGGCCCCTTTGGCCATAGATGGTCTACTACAGACCGCATTGCAAGACCGAACAGCCTATGATGCTCAGCCACAATAGCCATCTTCTCACTCAACGGCAAGGGGCACGCGGGAGCATGGAACTGCGACCAGAATAGCTTCTCCACTTCTTTATCATCTTCATCCTTGAAAAACTGGGCCGCATCAGCCGTACTCTTCGCCAAGTCCACGTACACGTCTGCAGGACTCCAGAGTCGATCCAGGGGAGCATACTTCGGATGCAAAAACTTCATCCGCAATAAGTAGGGGCTTCCAGCCGCGATCTCTCCAGCCAGGCGAAGCTCCTCACGCGCATCCCTGCTCTCAGACCGCGTCTCCTTGACCGCATCAAGTGCCTTTTTCAGGTCAGCCAAGTTAACCTGATTCTCCTTCTCAAGGAGTTCATACCAGTTGGCGGCATTTTTCAGCTCCACAGCCATCTCGGCTATTTTATCTTCGCTTCGGTGATGAGCAGCCTATTCGGCTCTCAACTCTTCAGCCTTCTTCAGGGCAGCCGCATTGCCAGCCCGAGCTTGTTCCTTGGCCTGGGCAAGTTCCGCCCTCAGGGCTTCCACGACAGCAGCACCGTCTGCAGTCCAAGCATATCGCATTAATATTATGCTCCTCTCAATTTCTCCTATACAACATAGGAAGCACATACCTTGTGACTCGTTAAGCCGCTTGTTCACCAGCGTGATATCGGCATCAATAGCTCCAATCTGCCTCCTTAGCTCGGCAACTTCAACGGACCAGTCGGCTGCCGGATCCTTAGACACCTGCGCATATATATAGCACAATCATTACTTACACAATATGATCCTCCATTTGCCGCCTAGGGCGGGCACACCTAGCGCATGTGTCATAGCCAAAAATTACGTATTTTTTCATTACATACCTCAAAGCCTTTGAGCAGGCTCGTAAAGGCTTCATTCAACCAGCTTGTGGCGGAGGAAATCTTCCCGAGCACCATGCTCATTATTGAACGGTGCTCCTCCGAGAGAGCAGCTTGCTCCAGAAGGCCCGTCAGTGTGTCCGCTCGGACACCAAACTGTGCCGGACCCTTCTCATCGCCCCCCCGTGGGAGCCGAACGCTTCGGGCTCAGGGCGGCCGAAGGATTAGCTTCTAGCTTTGGCAGATCCAGACTCCTCCGTGATGACACCTTAGGGTCGCCCGCCTCATGAGGCAGAGAGGTTGGTGGGGTCTCACTCTCCGTCATCTCTGGAGGGAGATCCCCTGAAGACAAACTCTGTCGAGAAGAGCTGCTAGCCAGACTGCAACGAATGGATTCTGGTTATCATTCTCGGAGAAAAGCAGTACCTTCGAATTTATGGTTAACTTACAGGTCGGTTAAGGGCTGGCCCGTTGGCGGGTATGACACGGTGAGGGCACCCTTCGGGGCAGGGCCCCCTGGTGAGTCCCCTTTTTGGGCACCTCTATCTCCAAGTCTTCGGAGACGGCCCTCTTCTTCCCGCGCGGGGGAGGTGTTAGACTCACCTCCCCGGCTATCCTCCTTTGGGAAGGTAGCAATTCCCCCGGTTTGGATGCGCAGTGTGTGAAGTTCGGCTTCTCTGTTCTTCCCTTCGTCTTTTCCTGAGGGCATTTTGCTAAGCACCCGGCCAAGCATCTTGGCTATGGTAGGACTAGGCGAGCCTTCGGGAAGTGGCGCCGGACACCTGATTCTCTGCGCCTTGCTGAGCCATTCCTGGCCATGGAGGATTTTCAGGATAATGATTATGATAAATATAAACGAAGTGTCCGGTTTTGAGGTTACTTACTTGGGTATCTGGGTGATTGCAGGTGAGGCCCGCATCCTCGGTGGTGTCTGGACACTTTACTTGTGGTCCGAAGAATAATTGACACATCGCTTCGAGTGTCAGGCCGAAGAAGTGCAGAATAGTCCGCGGACCCTCTGGATTGAACTCCCACATCCGGAGAGGCCGGCGTTTGCATGGCAACATCGGTCGGATTAGCATTACCTGAATTATGCTGACAAGGTTGATGTCCCTCTCAAGAAGCTCCCGGATATGGCTCTGCACTGTTGGTACATCACTAGCAGACCCCCAATCCCGTCCTACATTGGTCCATGACGCCAGTTGTGACGAAGGGCCTGAACGGAAGTCGGGGGCAGCCACCCACTTTGTGCCTCTGGGAGCCGTGACATAAAACCACCTCCACTGCCATAAATCGGATACCTCTGGAAAAGAACCCTCTGGCCATTGGGCATCGGCGTTCCTGCTTAGCGCCTCCGCACTCCGCATGTCGCCCCTCAATCATCTTCGGCTTCGCAGTGAAGGTCTTGAGCAATAAGCCGAAGTGTGGAGTGACGTGGAGAAAAGCCTCACACACAATGATGAACGACGAGATTTGGAGGATAGCGTCCGGAGCTAGATCATAAAAATCTAACCCGTAATAGAACATGAGCCCCCTCACAAAGGGATCAAGGGTGAGGCCCAAGCTGTGGAGGAAGTGAGAAACAAAAACGACGCTCTCATTAGGCTCGGGAGTAGGGATGACCTGCCCTGGAGCAGGAAGCCTGTGCTGGATGTCGGCAGAAACATATCTGACCTCCCTAAGCCTCGCAATGTCCTCCTCTTTGACCGAGGAGGCCACCCACCGGTCTTGAGGGTTGGATCCGGACATATTGGAGGATCTGGGGTGTTTGAGTTTGGGTCTCGGCTGTTAGAACTCGAGATGCGAAGGGGCGCAAGGGTGGTGGAAAAGAGGTATAGGCCTCAGCTCCTTTATAAAGGGGGTGAATATCAAGAGTCCTCATCGTGACCGCTGGAGACTTATCTAAAAACACGGAGTCATACCAACAGTCGTCGTGAGGTTGCGCACGCCCGTATTAATGGAAGATCCCGTAATAAGGGGAACACGATCTCTGCTTTGGCACGGCGTGCCAATAAAACCGCCTCGTAACGCGTATTGAAGTGGGCTAAGAAAAACCAGTTCGTGTTGGGCCGGGCCACGATGCAGGGGCATGACGTACAAAAATTGCCAGCAGATCAGATTTATGCTATGCTCTCTACGGTGGTATGTGAAGATCATCTTGCAGATCCGGGCACGTTTTAAGTGTTCGATAATGACTTTGGAGTATTCAGAGATGGAACCCGCCTTGCAATGCCGAAGACAAACTGCACGCCTGACTCATCGTCATTGAAGCCTGGTTCAGGGGCTACAGAGGGAGTCCTGGATTGGGGGGTATCCGGACAACCGGACTATATACTTTGTCCGGACTATTGGAGCGTGAAGATATAAGACTCAAGACTCTGTCCCGTGTCCGGATGGGACTCTCCTTTGCGTGGAAGACAAGCTTGGAGATCCGGATATTGTATTTCCTTCTTTGTAACCGACTCTGTGCCTAGCCGCCTCCGGTGTCTATATAAATCGGAGGGTTTAGTCCTTAGATGGACGATCAGAATCATAATCATCATAAGCTAGCTTCTAGGGTTTAGCCTCTACGATCTCGTGGTAGATCAACTCTTGTACTACTCATATCATCAATATCAATCAAGCAGGAAGTAGGGTTTTACCTCCATTGAGAGGGCCCGAACCTGGGTAATCACTGTGTCCCTTGCCTCCTGTTACCATTAGCCTAAGACACACAGATCGGGACCCCCTACCCGAGATCTGCCGATTTTGACACCGACAGCGAGGCTGATCCCTCCAGGCTCCCTCGCGAGGCTAGTCCTGCCAGCGATCCTCACGAGGTCGGTCACGCCACTCCTGGCGAGGGCCACGGTCGTCCCATCGTCCTCCGCCTCGTCCTCCTCCTCGGACGTAGCCCCGGTCGTTGCGCTCGGGGCATCGACCGAAGCGTCCTTCTCGAACAGCCCTGAGCTCTTGGCACTAATTGGTGATGTGGGTGTGGAGGTTGTGGTAGGCGCAGAATGTTCGTCTGCCCTTGGACGACTCCGGCTGGTCCCTGCCGTGCTTTGTGTCTGGTTGTGCTGCAAGCACGGTGTCGTGGATGCTGTGGGCACGAGCACCTATGGGGCAAGGAGCCCCTTCTGGTCCGGCAGGGAGCGGGGGGCGCACGAAGAGCAGATCAAGGTCGAGCGCGCGGGGGAGACGGGCGATTTTTACCCAGCTTCAGAGCTCTCCGGAGAGATAAAACTCCTACTACTGCTTTGTGTTTTTATTTGTTCTTCGCTAGAAAGCGTGGGTATGTTGTGGTCTCGAGTGAGTCGAACTGACTGAACCCAAACGAGCCGAACCCCTTCTATGTGCGCATGGGCCTCCCTTTTATAGTCTAAGGGGGTCACCGACAGGTGGCAGCGTAGAAAGAGGGGTAGAAAGGTAAAAACGCAGGTTGGTACAACTGCTACCAACAGTGTCCCCTACCTAACTCTGACGGCAGGGGACAAGGGCATTAAATGCCCGTCCGGTCGCCCCAACAGTGCAAGGAAGCGACCGTTAGAGGCGCCACCGATCGCCACGATGGCCTCCTTGTCAGCTTCGCTTGCCACCTCGCGCCGCTAGGCTGCACAGCCGCCCGCCACGTGCTCCAGGAGCGGTCCTGCAGCGACACGTTGTCGAGCGAGCTGGAGAGCAGAGTGGTGGCCTTGCCGCGGCAAGCGCCTTGCCGCGGCCCTTCTCTTGTCGCACCAGCAAGCTTGCCGCTCGCCGGGCCTTGCCGGGACGCGCGGGGCGTCGCGGCAAGTTCTCTGGAGTGCCCTGGTTGTCCTTCCCGGCAAGCTCCTCTTGCCGGGGTCTTGTCCTTCCCGGCAAGCCCCTCTTGCCGGGGCCTTGTCCCTCCCGGCAAAACTCCTCTTGCCGGGGCCTTGTTTTCTCAGTTAATACTTTGTTCTTGAATGGCAGTAAATAGGAATGACGGAGGATCTTGGCGGGCGCCCGGCAAGCCTTGCCGCGGGGTGCTGCGACTGCCCGTGCACAAGTTCGGGGTACTAAGGTACCCCTACTTTAGTACACCGACAGGAGCCCCCGGGCCTAGTCCATACACGGTGCCGAGCGCTGTTGGGCCAGGCCCAAAACAGTGCACGGGCACGCGCGGCCTGGGGCAAAACCAGATCCACTCCGAATCCACCGCGTCCTCCCGTAACGGCACGCGTCAATCGCGGCGTCGTGGGAGAGGTCGTGGTCAATACTTAATTCCAGGAAATGGGTAACGTTCACCTCCCCTGTTTATAAGCAGAGGGAACAGGGCCGTTCCCCCACCTTCGCCACTTGCAGTTCCTTCCTTCGAAAGCTCCGCCGCTCCCCTCCGCTTCCCAAGCCGAAAGAGAGCCGCGCTCCACCGCTCGTCGCCGCCGTCGCCCTCAATACCTCCGCGCTCCTCCGCCGCTTCCGCCATGGCTCCGAAGACCAGCAAGGCCGAGATGTCGGCCGAGGCGTTGCGGCTTGAGGCGCTGCACAAGAAGCACGTGCTTTTCACCCCCGAGCTCACCCGGCAGGCACTGCGGCGGGAGTTCTACCTCTTCTGGTCGACGCAGACGCGGGCGCATCTGCGCACGCCGGTGCTTTCCGCCGAAGCTTCCAAATCGAAGAAGTGCCCCAGAGGTTACTACTTCTTTCCTGTGTTCTTCTTTTGCGGGCTTTGCCCACCTTTTTCGGATTTCTTCTGCGACATTATGAACACCTACGGGTTTCATCTTCTTGATTTCACCCCCAACACCGTTCTGACAATGGCGGTTTTCACACACCTCTGCGATAACTTTGTTGGCATCCACCCAAATGTCGCTCTTTTTCGCCACTATTTCACCCCCCGAGACGAGAAAGGAGAGCCATTGGCTGGCGGAGTCGCCTGGGTCTCACGAACCGGCATGAAGGAGGTGTATCTGTCGGGCGAGCTCCGCAGCAAGTGGGATGAGTGGAGGGCGGAATGGTGCTGGATCTGTGATGCCAATCCGCAGCCCTTCACCAACCTGCGCAAGACTCGGGTAGTTCGTGGTGGCGACTGGGGCGCTCTGTCGCCGGACGACGCCAAGCTGAAGATTGCCACCACCCGAATCCTCCGGCTCAGGCTTGCCGGGCTCACGACAGGGGCAGTTGGCACGGATTTCCTTCGCCGTCGCATCGCCCCTCTGCAGAAGAGGGGGAGGCCCGCCTGGCAGTTTGGCGGCCCGGCGGATATCATGAGGCTGTGCCCAGGCCTCAATTTCAACTTCACAGTCCTGGAGCTTGACGGGATGTTGAGGGAGCTGTTCAAGCATGACCCCGACCATCCAGAGTGGTTCAGGTTGCCGCAGGGCGTCGTCCCTTTGTGCAACAACTCCCAGCGCGATCGCATCTGCGCAATGATGCCAGAGTGCGATTCGCACGGAGTAGTCCCACTTTGGGTGGAGCTCACTGATGACGTTGTGTAGAAATTCTTCGATGACTTGACAGAGGTGGCAATCAATGTCGACGAAAAGAAGCTTCTCACCCGCGCCACCACCGAGAACGAGATGCGGTACATCGCCAGCAGGGCCGAAGAGGCAGCGGCGGCCGCTGCCGCGGGCGAATTTGGCTTCACACCGGAGGAGGCAGAAGCGGCCGAAGCGGCAAGCCTTGCCGACAGGGAGGACCTTGCCGGAGAGGTCAAGGGGGAGCCCGAGGCCGAAGCGGGCGAGCCCGTCGAGGGCGCGAGCGGCCAGCCGTCTTCGAGCAGCTTGCCGCAGACGGAGCCCCCAGCGCAGCCCCAATTCCAACCAAGAAGGCGCCTCCGCCGAACTGGAGATATAGCAGGAGGACAGGCGGCCGAGCAGCCGAGGCGCCGTGGGACACGCTCCACCGCGGCAAGTGCGGTTGCCGCGGGAGGCTCCCAGGCTGGTCCGTCAACTGAGGCGGGGTCTTCCCGGGCCGCCACGCCGGATCCTGCCGCAGCCCCCGGCAAACGCCGAAGGGAGCCTACTCCTCCGCCACACCGCGCAGAGAGGGTACCGGAGTTTGACCTCTCCGCGCTGAGCTCTGATGATGATGAAGAGGAGGAGGAGGAGGAGTAAGACTTTCTCCTCGCTGTCCTTGATTCTCTTTGATCCTTGTCGTTGCTTGTCTTGTATCTAATTTGCTTCTCTCCGGATCCCTGTTCTATTTCAGGACTCTGGCGGAGAGAGCGGCAAAGAGGGCCAAGGTCCCTGCGGTTGACATCGAGGACGACCCTGCCGTGACAGCAGAGGACATGTCCGAGACCACCGTGACGGACCCGGTTCCTTCTCCTCACAGCGGCCCCCAGCACAGCCCCCAGCGTAAGTGTTTGGTTCACTTTCTGTTGCGAGCCGCGCGTGGATGCTTTTCCTTTTGTTGACATCTTGATTGTTGACTCATTTGTGTAGGAGCAGAACAGGCCCACCAGGAGCAACCAGAGGCCGCCCCGGAGGTTTCGTCGGCTTCGACTACGCCGCCAAGGGCCGATTCCCCGATATGGGAGCACTCCCCAGCAAGGGAGGGATCCCCGGCAAGGGGCGGAACCAGTGAGCCCCCAGTGGTGGAGCCCATGGTCACAGAGCCCAGCACAGGTAATCCCCTTATCGGAAACTTTCCCTCTGATTCTTCTTCCTATTCTTCTTTTCTTTCTTTTGGATATTTGCTTGACTTTTCCTTCCTCTTCCTGTCTTCAGATCCCCCTCTTGGGGACCCGATGGAAACTGAGGCCACCGGCGAGGAGGGCGCACGTGGCAACGCTGGGGATGTCGCCGCTGACGAGGAAGAGGCCGGCGCTGATGAGCCCGCCGACGAAGAAGCCGCCAAGGCTGCTGGTGCAGGGGCCGGCGAGGGATCCGGCGGTCGCACTGACGACCCGGAGGACGCAGGAGCGCAAGGCGCTGCACCGACCGCCGACCCCTCCGCCGCTGATGCAGCACCGGGCTTTGGGGAGCCCCTGCCAGGCGCTTACTTGAAGGCCGGCGAGGGCGTATACATCAAGCTTCCCTGGGCGTCGAGCTCTAGGGCGCCGGCCGAAGGAGAGGAGTTTGACGGGGAAGTACTTGCCTCTGTCGGGCTGGCGGTGGTCGACGCGCCCGGCAGCAGCAGTGGCGAGTCGGAGGAGGAGCAGCTGCTCCGGAAGCTGGGGTCACTCTACCGCGCCCGGCAAGCAAAGCTCGAGTCCCGGGAGGCACTTGTCGCGCAGGCGGGAGTTGACATAGAGAAACATGCGCAAGAGCTCCGGAACCGCAACCAGGAGGCCCTCCGATCCATTGCAGAGGAGAGGGCGCAGCTTGGCGAGGCAAAGGAGGCGTTCATCCTGGAGAAGGCTGAAGCCGAGGAGCAGCAGAGGCTCGCCGCCGAGGAGATGTCCAGGTGGGAAGGAGAGCTGACACAGAAGAAAGCTAGTCTGGACAGCCACGAGGAGGAGCTCGAGGCACGAGAGTAGTCACTTGGCGGGGCGCTCAAGGAGGCAAAGGACACAGCCGCGGCCGCCGAGGCCGCCAAGAATGGGTTAGAGGAGAGAGTGGCGCAGCTGGAGGCGGATATGGGAAAGAAGAATGAAGAGCTTGCCGCACTCCAGCGCGAGCGCGAGAAGGATGCACTTGCCCATGGCGATCTGCAAGCTCAACTTGCCGAGAAGATCAGGGAGCTGAACGCCGCCAAGGACTCAAGCGCTGATCTAGAACTAAAGCTGGGCACCTTGGCGGGGACGTTGGACGCCGCCAAGAAGCGAGAAGATGACTTGAGGGAGGAGCTCAAGGGCAACGAGGAGATCCTGACGAGGGCCGCCGAGACCCAAAACACCTTCAAGACCATGGTGGAGCTCTGGACGGAGGGCCTCATCAACATCGCCGCGTCCATCGACGAGGAGCTGGCGGAGCTGGACTTGGCGGGCTTCGGGTACTCCACTGAGGAAAACCTCCAGCCCAGCGCCAAGCTTACGCTTTTCTTCAAGGGCGTGGTGACGGCTCTCCAGCAGCTGCGGGAAAGGATCCCGAGGAAGCTCGCCGATGAGTCACGCACGATCTGCGCCAGGGTCTTGGAGAAGGTGTTGGTGAAGGTACTCTTTCGCAACCCTAGCGTCGACCTCTCCCACATCCTCAAGAAGCTGCCGGCGGGTGCCGATCTCAAGGAGCTCAAAGCCATCGTCGCACCCATCGTGGACAAGATCAATGATGTCAGGAGGGTCGACGGCGATCGCGTGGATTAGGCCACTCTTCTTCTCCCTTTCCCTGCCGCCGCTGGATATGTCATAGGAATAACTCATCAGAGCGCGACAAGCTATTTATTGTAGTATAACTTTATCCTGGGTACTGCTTGCTACGTTATTTCCCTTAATTGATTCCATCCCTTGCATGTTTTTACCCTACGCTTTTTAGGGAACTTGTCGGCGTTAACACGCTTGCTGAGTGCGGAACATCAGCAGCCTGCTGGCGGTGTTGCCTCCGGCAAGATACCTCGTCGGGACTAGTTGCAGCTCACTTTCATTGTTGAGCGGACTCGAAACAAAGTAAGGGCGCAACCTAGCCACGAGTCGGTTCCTCCGCGCACAGGTTTTTCATACAAGGCACGGTCGTTCAAGGAATATAACTTAAAAATTAAAACTGACTATGCTCAAACTTTGGCAACTTAGCTTTTCTGTCGTGCGCGTCCCGGCAAGGCTAGATTCCTTTGAACGACGCCTGGTCCACACCTTTATCTTCTCCTCTCCCCCCCCGGTGAACTTGTGGGCGGAGGAATCTTCTTTTTGAGAAGAAAGAAGAGAAAATAATGACACGGAACCTTAAGGTTCACTATTGCTTACCGGGGATGGGTGCTGCACAAATTGTCAGATATATATGCAAAAAAGAAGGATGCATTAAATTTGACAAGGTGTGCGAGGCACATAAACTTTATTTACGCACGGGAGCTGCGCCCGGCTTTGTACAAAGGGTTACATGCAACAGCGGCAAGGCTTGTACAAATGGTGGTTGCCGGAACGGGGCCCGGCAACCGCGCCTTATGGGTAAAACTTGCGAAGATGCTCTATGTTCCAGGAGTTGCTCACCGGAATGCCATCTTCGGTCTCAAGGCAGACAGCACCGGGCCAAGTGACTCGTTTCACCCGATAAGGGCCTTCCCACTTCGGCGTCAACTTGTTGGAATTCTTGGCGGATTGAACACGCCGAAGAACAAGGTCGCCTTCCTCGAAGCTTCTGGCATTAACTTTGCGGCTATGGTAGCGGCGCAAAGCTTGCTGGTAGCGAGTAGCTCGCACAGCAGCCTGAAGACGATCCTCCTCGAGGAGCAGTGCGTCATCTTGCCGCAGCTGCTCTTGCTCAAGCTCATCATAAGCGAGCACCTGAGGCGACCCGTATACGAGTTCTGTGGGGAGAACTGCCTCTGCCCCGTAGACAAGAGCAAAGGGTGTCTTGCCAGTGGCTCGATTTGGCGTCATTCTGATCGACAAAAGAACCACTGGCAGCTGCTCGATCCAATTTCTTCCGCACTTGTGAAGTCCGTCGAAAGTTCTGGTCTTGAGCCCGCGCAGTACTTCAGCATTCACCCTCTCCGCTTGACCGTTGCTTCGCGGGTGAGCAACAAAAGCGAAGCAGATCTTGGCGAAAAGATCTTGGACGTACTGCATGAAGGTGCGGCTCGTAAATTGTGTGCCATTATCGGTGATGATCCTGTTAGGGATCCCGAAGCAGCAAACAATTGACCTGAAGAACTTGACTGCTGACTGTGCTGTCACCTTCCTCACTGGTTCCACTTCAGGCCACTTTGTGAACTTGTCGATTGCAACGTACAAGTACTCAAAGCCCCCGACATCTCGGGGAAAGGGGCCGAGGATGTCGAGCCCCCAGACCGAAAATGGCCAGGATAAAGGGATTGTTTGGAGAGCTTGAGCTGGTTAATGAATCTGTTTGGAATGGAACTGGCACGCTTCACACTTGGTTACTTGTGCAGTTGCATCCTGGAGGGCTGTCGGCCAAAAGAAACCTTGCCGGAAAGCCTTGCCGGCAAGTGCTCTTACGCCAATGTGGTGACCACATATGCCTCCATGTATCTCCGCCAACAGCTCTTGTCCTTCTTCCCGGGAAATGCACTTCAATTTCACTCCGTTGAATCTCCTTTTGTACTGTATGTCATCGACAAACTGGTACATACTTGATTGCCGGGCTACTTTCTCCGCTGCTTCTTGTTCCTCGGGAAGTTCTCCTGTTTGCAGGAAATGGACGATCTGCTGTGCCCATGCCTGGGCTTGTGGCTCGACGGCAAGGACTAAAGGCACAAATGCCGCTGCGGGAACATCCGCTTCTACGG